>OY728156.1:134569957-135769957 GCA_963277665.1 Viscum album
CACACACTTTTATTCAATCTAGAAAAACCATGAGTGGAATTAAAATTATATTAAAACATTTTTCAAAAATAAATAGAATAACAATTTATATAAATTAAATTAAAATCCAAATTGTTTTTATTTTTTCAGTATGTAAAGAATGTTTTGAACTAAAATGTCAATTTTAAATTAAAAAAATGAAATTTTAGTCATACTGACAACACCACATGTCTAAAATATATTTGGATAATTCTTACATTTTAATAAAGAATAATTGTTCAATTTCAAAAATTATCAGGATTATGCAATGATTTTTTATCATTTTTAAGTATATGACATATTCTTTGAAATAAAATGAAACCTTTAAACTGAAAATGTGTACTTTCAGACACACTAATCATATAGTGTGCCTGATGTTCAGTTAATTCCTACACAAGAAAAATTAATCATCCAACAGTTTTCTTAAATTTTCTTAATAAACCAGAAATATTTTCTTACATTTGACTATGTGACACACATTTTGAACTCTAATTTCACATTTAAATTAAAAACACATACTTTTACTCAAATCGATGAAAACATGTCTCAGATTGATATAAAATTATTTCAAACAAGCCAAAAATTAATAATTTATCATTTATATATAGTATCATGACAATTTAAGTGTGTTTAATTAGTTTTTAGTGTGTGATATATGTTTTGAAGAAAAATATCAACTTTAAGTTAAAAACATGTACTTTTATTCATATGAGGCACATTGTGTGTTAGAGTGACATTTAAATAATTGATACACACCAAAAATAAATATTCAACAATTTTCCTAAAGTATAATGACAATACAAATATATTTTCTAGTTTTGGACAATATGATGCATGTTTTGAATGAAAATTCATTATTTAATATAAAAAACACAAATTCAGTCAAATCAGCCACATCGTGTATCTAATTGATGTGCGGATAATTTTTACATGTCTCAATAGAATAACTGATCATTTTTCTAATATATAATGAAAATCCAACAGCATTTTATAATATTTGGGAATATGATGCACATTTCGTTCTAAAATGTCATATTTAAGTGGAAAGCATGCACTTATAATCATACCATACACACCATGTGTCGTAATGATGTTTAGTTAATTTCAACACATCAAAAACGAATCATTGATAATTTTTATAAATTATCATGATAAATATATTATGTTTTATGGGTTTTCAGTATGTGAAGTATGTGAAGTTTGTTTTTAACTAAAATGTAACTTATAAATTGAAAATAAGCACTTTCATTCATAGTGGTCACGCCACATGTTAGAATTATGTGAGGTTTAGTATTACTTTTTATAAATGAATTGTTGATCATTTTTCTAAATTATCCTGATAATTCAAGAATTGTTTATTGGTTTTGATTATGGGACACAAATTTTGAATTAAAGTATCAATTTTAAATTGAAAATATGAAATTTCAATCATAAATTCAATGATAAAAAATTAAATAAATACGAAGTAGATAAGCCATATATTTATAATCACTTTTTAATAAAAGAATTTATAGATGTTTAATAAATATTTTAAATGAAATTGTAATTACAAATTGGAATACCTCTTTGGGGATTCTATTTTATGGATGGAATATGATATATTTCATAAATTTAAAAATATAATAACTACAATTGATTTGATTATTTCATTTTTCACACTACAGAAACAATAATAATTAAAATTAATTTTTTATAAATGTTTTGATAGTAAAACTATATTATATACACCCTAATACTTATCTAACTGTAGAAATATGTAGGTTTCTTATGCACATTGACTCTCCTCATACCATTTTTTTTCATGATAAATAAATTCCACACAATCATATTAAAAATTATTGTTAGAACATAATATAAAACATATGATTTGAATTTTATATGTAAAATTTGGAATGTAGTGTATTTAAAATTCACAAGGTACATCATGTGTGGTCTATTTATTTGATATCCATTCATTTTATCCAAAAATATATATCTTTAGAGCAACCAATTTGATAGAAATGAGTACGTAGTAAATCCTAAAAAAGTAAAAAATATTATGTAATGGAAAAAATGAAAATATATTTTATATGATTAGGGTTTCTATTAATAACCCTAAATTATAGATATTAAGAAGATCATTTCATCTATTATTTTTTTCAACTATTGTTACTATTTGGTGTGATATTTTAAAATTTCATCTTTATTCATTGATGTTTTTATATAAAAGTGACATGATGACTAAAAAATATAAACTTTTTACATTGAAAGGTTTTTCCATGAAATAGGTGTGATATATATGCCTATAGAAAATATAAATATTATAAAACTATAATAAAAATAGTACATAATTTATTTGAAAGATTATTTATGGAAATATTCCTCATGAATGAATTTAAAACTAAGGATCTCAATCATTATTACATTATAATTTCATTTATATTCTCAAGACAAGTCATATCACTAGTCAACTCTCTATAAATTTTCTATTCAAATTCAATGTTGGTCATATCTCCTCTTTGAAAAATTTTATCTGAATGAACTTATAAAATTAATAAATATGGATGTGTAATTTGTGGGGTAAGGCACCCTCTGTAGGTCTTTTCATTCTATTATCTTTTCATTTATTTTTTCTTAACTCAAAATTCTATCTCCCCTTATATTTCTCCTTCTATAATAACATATCTTAGTTCCAACCTTTTTTCATTAATTGAAAATTTTTTTTCATATAAACTAAATTAAAAATGAAATACCTCATTATAATTATATTTCATTATAAAATTGAATAGTCACATTGTGAATGTTATAATTGAATGTTTGTTCACATGACTACCAAGATGATCTAGGGGCTATGTTACATGGTGCTCAACTCATGAGATATGGGAATCTATACTCTCACATGATCTTTTTTATGTTTTTTATTTTGTATAACATCACATAATATATTATACATTATGACTACTACAATAAGGTAATGAGTGGGTGTTTATAGATATAAATTAGAATCAATTTCACCCTATATAGTTTTAGTAAAATAAATGTATTAGTGGCCACTGATTCACATTTGGGATAACATATTGTAAAAAACTCAATTAATTTCTGTAAGTTAAGACTATAAGGGGAAGGCCTATCCTCAAAAATAAGGGTGTGTGTCTCTTTATAATGTGGTTTATAATGTGTTGATTCTTCTTGTTGATCCATTAGAAGAATATAGTTTTTCACAGAAACCTTCTATGTAATTTTTTCTATTAGAGTATTTATCAGCCCTGGTATCTTTTTTATTTCCTTGTGTTTATGCAGATATATCATTTCATTTATGACATATTCTGGGATTTACACTCCAAAACATGTATTTTAAAATGGTCATAATGTTCTGGGAACTTCAAATCCATTGAAAGTACTTATTATTTTGTTACAATAGATGAAAAAAATTCTAAACTGGGGAAAAATATATAAAAACAACTATTTATTATTATATAAAATTATTTTGAAGAAAAAAATCTATAATTTCATAATTACACATTATTCGCATGTTTTTTTGTGTTATCATCTACTATATTCCAATTTTTATTTACATTGTCCTTCTTTCATATCACATGACATGTGATAGAATTGGACTAAGATTCTAAATGATTAATCTGTATTCAAAGGAACATAATTATTTTTTTTATTTCATATCACATTAAAGTTTTACTATAGTTTAAAAATGCATGTCATTTTTTCAAGTTAATTTTTCCTCATCATTTCTCTATAGTTGGGGTACAGTGGTTTTAATTTACATTATTTATTTGATACACTTATTTACTATTTTAAAATTTAATAATTATAAATCTAAGTGATTAATACAAATAATGTTAAATAAAATAATATTAATTACAATATACCTTGAACACTAACTCCTCCCAAAATATAATGAAAGAATCAAAGTTTCTTGGCTTATGGTGTGGGTGTATATAGATGGGGGGTGGGGTTTTTTCCCCTTATACATCAAAAATATAATGTTTCATAATAAGTGTATGAAATTATCTATTATCAATTCAAACAATTATTAGTATCAATTTTATTCAACTTTCACCTTATATTAAAATACCTTGTATGGGATAAAGAATAGTGGATTAATGTTTTTTTTTCAGTAAAATAGATAATTTATATCTTAATGTTACCCTAATTTCTTCCCAAATTTCTTCTATTAATGAAGGCACAACATTGTGCCAGATTTCTTTATTAGTTAGCTTATACATTCAAGTACTAACCCCAATGTAACAAATAAAAAATGAATTATTATGGTTGATAGGTTGGAAAAACTAATTTTATCCAAACTCTAATTTTTTACCTCTACTTCTCAGATTAGTAAGTTTTACTAAAAATATCCATCTATATTGATCATGTATTTTTTTACTTTATTACTTTTTCTAGATTACTCACCTTCAGGGTTTTTCTGACCTCTAAATTGGTGTTCACCTTCTAATATTTTCTCAATTTAAACATCATTTCTATATTGTTCCTTGATATTGGTAGCATTGGTAAGTATAGAACTAATTATACAAAACTAGTGAATTTATTAATTTATATTATTGAAATATAGTAGTGAACACATAATATTATAATAAATGAAATTGTATATAAAAAACTGATCAAATATATTTTACCTATTTATTAAAATTTTTATTTTCCCATTAAAAGTTAAAGGGATTTGGACCCTCTATCCAGTATCTAAATCTCTTATTTATGGTTCCCTCTAGTATTCAGCACACTTTCAAAATTGGGACCACCACGAAATGATTATGATTTCCCAATTAAAGGTTTATCATCAATGTAATTTTTATATGACCCTATAGTTTCTTTTTTCACTAGTAAACTAATTAACCTATTTTTGTTTGCATTATCCTAGGAATAAAATACTTATACTACATATTATTCCATGATAAATAGTTCATATGTGTACCCTTACTATAATTCACATTCACAAATACTAATTCACCAATTTTAATTCAAATCTTTTGATTAATGGTTATGGGATACAATGAAGGATTTATGTGGAGGCTCAATTTTTAGTTCTTGTCAATATAAATGGATAATATCCAAATAACCTAATGAAAACCCCCAAAATCACTATATATGATCTTGTACATTTAATTTATTATTAATTTAAAAAATAATTTCATTATCCTCGATAATTTTATTAATCAATTTCCATTTCATATCTTGTCATGTTGTTATTTTGGTGGAGAATTTAGGCAGAGATCCCTCTATATGTATTCACATGTTCTCCCCGAATCATTTAATGTATTTATTGAAAATCTAGGTGTTATCAGGGAAGAGAAATGTGATGCATTCCATTTCATTTCAATCACAATATATCTCTTGTTATTTTAATATTCCTGATGTAATGAATCCACATGCGTGGACCTATCATATCACTCAATCTGAATCACCATAAGGCCTCAAGCGCACCTACTCAAATGTCCAAGGTTGCTGACTAGTAGAGAGGGTCTAACAGATAAAGTGGGTAGACTATAATCATAGACCAAAGTAAGATAACTATAGAAATAACCAAACTCATATAAAATGGTAAACATCATATTAATCATAATTATAACTGAAACATAAGTATATTGTAATAAATGGAATACAGCATATAGTCATACAGGCTCCCAAGTATGAAAAACATATAAACAAATGGTCTCCCATTAGACCAACCTCAAATGAAAAATAAATAAACTGAAAATAAATTTAATAGGCTCCACAAAAATCATTAGGACTAACCACATAACTCATCTCCACAACACATGAGCTACACCAGCCAAATAATCCTTCTTTAAACTAGCAGCTCTGCTCTATCAAGCAACACGGGGCCATATCCCCCCACTATGAAACATATGCTCCAACCTAAAAGTAAAGATCAGACATTCATACACATAAAAATTGAAAGTATATGGGGGTGTTATGTAAATCTCATTAGGCCACCCCCAATGGTGAACCTATAATCTATAATCATAACAGGTGCATGAACTCATGATATACCCAGCCTAACTAAAGACTAATAATAGATGGGAGAAAATAAATACTTATAAATAAGAAGGGTCCTAAATAAAGTGAAATAATCCAAATGTGAGTCATAATATGACTCCTGAGGTAAATATACCCCCTCTCTGGTCCATTCTATAGGATTTATAGCATATGACTCACCCATCCACGTGATATCAGGTGTATCATCCAAATCTACACAGGATCTCTAAAATGTCTAAATGATAAGGCATGAATTTTTCACCCCAAGGCATAACCAAAGGTTTCCCCATTTAAAAGTGCATCTAGGGGATCTAGGACTCCAATATAAAAAAATTAATTGGTGAAAAGAACATAAAACCCAACACAGATAGAGAACATGTATATCCCAAAAGTCTGATAGAATGAATTAGGCACTAGCTATGGACCCAAAAATTGGTGGGATTCAAATATAAATTCCACAGTGCATAGAATCCATCGGTCCAAGAGTGAAACAACATCCACATTGTAAAAAAATCACTCTATGAGTTCCTTGGCACCTCATGACCCTAAAGCCACTCTAGTCAGGTCACACACTCAACTGTAGGGGGTTCCACTCCTCCAACTGACACATTAGATCCTAAATCACATATAACCACATACCCAAAATGGAGGATAAAACCATATAAACACTAACGGATGATTCTTGATCCAATATATCCCAATGCTATCTTTCTAAAAAACAAACTCCTAAGAAGAAAATTCCTTAAACATCATGGATAATGGCCAACCAAACATTGGTCATTCCAACTCTCAAACACACAAACCAAATATCTAAAATAGTTGTTTTGATAAACTCTCTTTCAAAAAGAATGAGACCTCTCATAGACCCCAATATCTCAACATCTAACAAATATCCACCATATACTCTCAACAACCCAAATTATATCCAAACCAAAACTCAATGCTCCCAAAACCCTAAGGTTATAACACAAAGAAACATCTATCTAGGGACTCCCCTATTACACCCAAGATCTCAGGACATGCAAGTCCATAATTCCTAAAATGGTCAAAAGGACTTCAAAAGAGTGTTACTATCTACAGGGGTTTCCTCTAGATCATCCAATATCATAGGATACTCTCAGTGTAGAAACACCTCAAATGGCCCTCAGTGGACACCTTCTAATCCTTGATCAACAACAATCCCAAAGGGGAATCCAAAGTACATCTTTCTAACACCTGTTTTCACAATGTCCCTCATGACCACCTCAAATAAGACCCAATAACAACCCCTCGATATAAGAAAAACATTATGAAAAATCCCACACATGAACACATTTCATCCCACCTTCCCAACAAACAAGCCATTCACAGGTACCAAATCACCAATAAGGGCATTCTAAAGAGTGCATTAGACTCATCTCAGTAGATCAAAAACACCTAGATATAACCTCTATACCCTGGCGTCAACCTATCCTGAAATATCCAACAACTCTGATCCTCATACATAGAATCCAAACTTCAACTTCTCTAAACATGAGAAAACATGTTCCAAAACACAGGGACAACCCATGATATCCTTAGAGATATTACTCAATAATTCTTTCTAGGATACTTATGAAAGAACCTCGAACAAAACCAGCTGGGTATCTACAATTCATGCCAAATAAAAAGCTCATAACCCTCACCTAGTCCTTGCAGCTCACAATTTATCCCATGAGAGGATTCTAAAACCAAACCTCAACTAAATCCTCATAATAAACACTCTTAGTCCAACACAAACCATCCATGTGGATTCTATACACTGAAAGGATTCCACCATCATGATCTACATGGAAAAAACTTGTAATGGACCACTCACAAGTACAATTATGACATCAGGGTGAAAAATGAGAAAAATACACCACGAAAGGAAATGTACACAATGTGTACTTCAGGTCCACTATGTATCCCTAAAGGTCCTCCCTAGCCGTGTTCCATATTCCACTCATCATATACTTTCTCAAAGTATACTTTTTTTGCATCATGTACATGGTTTATACCCCCACATGGGTACCTACCCATGTACCTCATCCCCACTCAACTTGTACAGTGCTTGACTACATGGTGTGTACCAACCATACATGGTGTATACCCCACAGGGTTTTCCTAGGCATGTACATTTCCATATACCCACACATGTGGTCTAGTAAAGAATAGTACATAGGCACTGGTCAAGTACCTTTCATGGGATATGGTCTTGTATCCTATACATCTATGTTCACCTAGAACACCTGGAGTTTCCTCTACATGGGATGTACCCAAGGTATACAACATATAATACCAAAACTCATCTTCCCTAAATAGAAAGAACACATGGCATGTGTTCTTTAAACTGAATTATGTGTACATGGTTTTTTCCAAATAGAAACCCCATAAAATACACTGGAACCCTCGTTTCATCCTGATTAATCCTAAATAGACCCCCTATGAGGTCCCCAACAACCCATAAAAAGAATTGAAACTAAAAAACATTTAAAATATGATGATTTATAAAAAAACATAAAATTTTCCTACCGCCAAACATAATCCATAGAATTTATGCAGTGGATCATCGCCACACACCTATTGATCCATGATATACCATTGGATGAGAACCTCAAGCAACGACTCCTCCTCCCCTTCCCACTTCTCTCCCTCTCCCTCTCTCGAATGAATACCATAATGGGGTATGCCCCATGGAATACATGAATATTCAAGAGACAAAAGAATTAATATAAAATAAAAATTAAGATAAATTAAATTAAAAGAAAAGATTCTTGGGAATATCCCTGATGCCCACAATTGGTTTATGCCTCACCTAGTAAAAAAACCATGTTCTAGACTCAATTGGTGATATAGAATCTAAATACAATGCTCTATATGAAATATATCACTGGAAAAACATGAAAGGATAAAATAATATTTAATTAATTAAATATTCTATAAATATTTGAACATATCATATTTCCATCAAACTCTTGTCCTAGGGTAGACACCTTATTCTAGAACCAATAAATGGCCAAAAATATTATCTAAGATCATATTATAAAATAATAAACCATTTATCTTGAAACCCTTCTTGGAAAAAAAGTTAAAATTGTTGGAACCAAGACTATTCATTGGTGGGAATGGAGTGAGTTTTGTGTTTGTTGTCAATCCTCTAATGGATGATAAGGGAGATTGAAAGGAAAGGGAATATACAGTTAAAGATGTAAGCAGTATGGAAGGTGACGTTGTTTCCCAATGTTTGAAAAAAATTTGGGGTCTAAAATTTGGATAATGGAAAGTATTGTGAAAATTGATTTTTCTTGAAGACCTCATGAAAATATGGTAAAGGCATGAGTTTTGAATACATGGGCTTCATGAAGTGTGTTTCGTAAAGACATGATGATTTTGACAGTGTGATTTGAAATTATGATGACTTAAGCATTGTGGCAGCATGGATATTTGATACAAGGCTTTGTGATTGGAGCATTGATGTGATACGAAGAGATTTGATGGAGAGCTCTACAATTTTGATGATCTTTGGGAATAGGGAATATTCTCGAAGCTTTACAAAGGGAGATGCACCACAAAGATGTTTTTGAACGCTTCGAAAATCAGGCCTAAGGAATTGGCGCTCTGCGCTCAATTTTGCCTATAAATAAGAGCCCCCCCCCTCTTCATTCCAGAAGAACATGAGAGAGAAAAATTTTAGTCTCTTTGTTTTCATGAAGTAAGGGGTGCTCTATGAAGCCGGTTTTCAATTAAAAGCATTTTCATTGAGAGAATAATAACTTAGTATTGAATGATGTCAGTGATTCTAAGTATTGATTCTTTCATGATGATAGGTCATTTTGTGTTGGCTTAGTGATCTTCGTGAAGGATGTTGTTCGGTGAAGGTAGTTCGCTTCATGACACTAGAAGGTTCTGCAAAGGCAGATGTACTTTGTGAAGGTGTTTCCTATGTGAAGGTCAGAGCTCTGTGAAGGGTTAATCTCTATGAAGTAGTGATCTATGAAAAACAATGGGATCTACGAAGAAGTCTTCTCTTCGAAGGTTTGTGATCTGTGAAGTGTTCTGCTCTGTGAATGGTTGATCTTCAAGAAGGGGGTTCTCAAATGACAATATTGGATATACGGGTTTAGTGGATAGGTATTTCAGTGTTCACCCACTTGGGTCTTTGATGAATGTAGTGTCTCATGCTAAATAGAGACAAATACTTAAAAACCTATATATTGATGCAACCTTAAAGTAGATAAAATGGTTTATATTTCTCTCAAAGAAGTGAGTAGGGGGAGATGACGGAAGTAATATGAGGGATGCAGTGAGATATCCCTAAATTGTTTTAATGTCAGTTCTCTTGGCACATAGTGACTATGATTAAACCATTTTATTCCACATACAGTGCATATTTGTGGACTTTGGTATGACTTACACATTGTCTGCGTATACTCCTTGGATGTATCTCGTTGTGGTGAACTAAGTAAAATTGTTGAGTCGTCACTTTTAATGAATTTTTCTGATAGGTTTAACAAGTTCCTACCAATGTTGTAATAAGATCCATCAGTTTAAAAAGGAAATGTTGACACCCTACATCACCCCTCCCCTCTCAGTGTGTTTTGGGGTCCTTCACACATTTATCATCATTTTCAGCACCCATTATAATGTGAGGTATCACAAAATCCCCACCAAAAATGCTTCCCACCCCCTAGAAGCCTCAATGGCCAACCAGCATCCATGATCTCACCCAAGAACTGGCATAATTGGCGGTATCTCCATTATTTGACAAAAAATCTTATAGCATCCCCAACTATATCCCAACATGAGATACATTTAACTATGACTATTTTGTTTCTCCCCACTACGGGAGTATCCTTGTCATCTCCCCACTTTCTAAAGGCAACCAACATGTCCCATGATATATCCATCACTAAATGTAATGGATATAATTGGCCCAACCACTCACACCTATGAACTAGAAAAGAAACAAAACTTCTCATTCTCATTCCACCTGGAATAACATCCTCCATGCTCATAAAACCTCTTAAATGGGGCTCATGACCTCCAAAAGCCTATGGTTATCACCCCACTGAAAGGATTTACTTAAATATCTCTTGAATGATCACCAGAACTCAGGCTTAGATGGGCTATATCCTAATGAAACTAGGATAACACACCTCAAAACATCGACCATGCATCTCCCATGAGTCTATTCTAACAAATTGGATCACCCTTTCCACTCCACTTCAAAAATAAGGCATATATATCATGAAATGTACTACCACACAACCACCTCTACTCAGATGTTGATCTAAAGCCACAAGTATCCAACCACACTCATGTTGTTATATACAAGGTGCATCCAAAATGAGCAGGGCTAGAGGTCCAAGAAAACCTTCCATCCCATTATAGCCACAACCCTTAAAGCACTCCCAATATTCCACTTCTTAGACACCAATAATTATCATGCCTAACCACATCGTGGTGATAACATACCTCAGTGGTCCCTCAAATGATGAATCACCATGCCCACCCAAGCCACTAATGATAGAAGGAATGTGGGCCACCACCGCACAACCTATAAAATAACACATGGAATGAATAGGTCACCCCAAAGCAAAATGAACTTGAGAATTTAGGGAAACCACAATCACAAGGAAACTCAAGAATGATTAAAACCTATCTCAGGAATCCATTCTCCCATCGAGCCTATAATCGGGAACTCAGAATCCATTACCAACTCACAATGGTCTCTAACCATCCCTCGATGACTGGAATACATCTCCATCACTAGTAAACCTATCACCATAATTTCCACATAGCCGAACATATGAAGAAAATATAAACATGTGGATTATTTCAATAGAATACCACTAAAGATCTATATGTGACACACCATATAGGTTTTTGGGGAAACTTTAAACAAAATAATCTCTATCATCAGTGAAAACACCACAGAAAGGCATATATCATGTGAACCACACATGCCTAGAAGGATTCATGAACATTGGCATCTTTACCACAAGACAAGAGCCAAATGATCAAATAAACCATAAATCTTGAAACCCATGAGCATCATACTAAGTGAAATCACATAACAGTAAAAAAGGTATCCAAGAATAGAAATCCCATTCCCTAGAAACATAGACTTCATATCGTTAAAGTTTTCTGTGACACACTAGTTAGATATCCATCACAAGTTACAACATATTTCTTGACCACATATCTACTAACTCCCCAAACCATAAAATTAAAAATGTATGATTCCATTTTTTAATGAACCAAGCATAGTTAACCTAACACCTCACTCAATTTTTCTCCCCACAAGGCCTCAAGAACACCTACCCAAATGCTAGAGGATGTTGAATAGTAGTAAAGTTCTAACAGATACAGTGGAGATACTATACACTCTAGTCAATGTTCAATAAAAATAGAAATAATCATACTCATACATAAAAGTAAACATCAAATAATTCATAACAAATAATTGAAAAATAAGAATTCTATAATAAATGAAGGGCATCATATAATCATACCAACTTGAAAGTATGAATAACAAATAGCAGACGGTCTCCCACTAGGATGACCATAAATACTACATAAATAAACGAAAAATATATACCATAGGATCCTCTGTCAACACTGAGCCAAACCACATACCAAGTCTCTATAATGCTTGAGCGTCTCTAGTTCGATCCTCAGACTCCACATGAGCGGCTCTGCTCGATCATGAAAATTGGGCCTCATCCCAATTCATCAAAAACCGAATTCGATAACCTAAAAGAAGAAAATAAATCTTCATGCACACTAAGATTCACATATAGGGGGTGATAAATAAATCTCACAAGTCCTCCCCCAGTTATGAACCTATAATCCATATTCCTAAAAATTGCATGTACTTGTGATATGTTCATCCTAACCAAAGACTAATTACATGTAGAAAAAAACAGAGCAATAAAATTGGGGTTAATCAAAAATAAGGCATCCAACCATGAGTTCTAACCGAAAAACTAAGGTAAATCTACCCCCCCCCCCCCTCCCTCTAGAACATTCTTGAGAATTTATAACAAATTTTTCACCCGACCTATAGTGACCCAAGAATTTTTCACATATCAATACATGATTTTAAGCATAATTAAACATCTAATTACAAGATAAGGAGTGTAAAGTCTAGTGTCTTAGAGATTAGGAACATAATTCAACATCAAGATTCCAAAATAAGAACAACTTTTATTTAATATTCATAAAGTTTTCCTAACTTCCTTTGATTGCTTACATCTTCATAGGATAACCTAGGGATAACATGGATAAAGGGATGAGATAAAAGCCTAGTAAGGGAATAAAAATAAGAATAAAGTTTAGCACATGTATTAGAATTCATAACATAATGATATAAAAAATCATTGAATATGATTAAATATAATGAATCATAACATGGGATCATATAATCATTGATTCATAGTAATTTGGCGGCAACATAAAACATGAATTTATCATGAGTAAAGGCTCTTTGAACATAAAGGAACACAAGTCAAGGATAACCACCAAGATCATTGAACATACCATCTCATGAGACAAAACATTAACAAATTCATTTGAGCGCTATCTGGGCGCACCCATAATAATTTTTTCATGAAAATATTTTTCATATAAAAAATCATACATAATCAATCAAACATAAACATAAGGGTTACCCATGGAAATAATTGGGTATCATAATCATGTCATAAAGCATAATAAATGGGTGTATCATTAAAGTGTCCATGAAAGAAATTAATTAAATCATACATGGAAATTCATAAATGAAAATATACATATATCCGGATTAGTGACTTCAAACTAAAGTGATAACATGTAATAAGAGTATTTATGAAACATTATAATTAAAACATTTCAGTGCAGTGTAAGGAAAATATAAAAGAGTATTTGAAGTAGAAAATGGAAATCTTTTATAAAAAAATATAAGTAGACCAAGAAAATTTTCATAATAAAATTAGTGATTTTAGAAAATATAATTGTGGATTAAATCAGATTATATATTTCACTTGAAATTGTGTTATAATTCACAAAGTTCCCTAAAATCGGGCTTGCTTATCTGGAAGAATTGGGTAGTGAACATTTTCAAAACATGTATATCCATGAAAAATAACAATGAATGGATCTTGATAAATAAGTTTGAAACATATAAACATCATTTATAATATGTACATAAAAATAAAAGAGAATTTAATTTGGGTAAAGTGAGAGAAAGTGTAACCCAAAGGAAAAAATAGAGGTTTGGGTAGAATCACTTACCTAAAGTCTGAAGGTGTTCTTCACTTGATCTTAATGTCTAGGACAATCAAATTAGATTCATTAATTAATAGTTTAAGAACCCTTTTCTACTTTTATTTGATTTATTACAACTTTTTAAAGATAATTAATGTAATTTATGGGAGAATAGGTTCAATTTAATCGTTTAGGAGCATTAGTGTCCTTGGTTTTCATGATCAGTTTACTTGTATACATGTACGAAGGATGTATAATGTGGGGGTAATTATCTAGAATTTAACTTATATGTTATTAATGATCTTAGAGAGGTTATATAATACTTATTTATCATTTTAATTTTATGGAATGATGATTATTCATTAGATAAATAGTTAATGATAATCGTTTGGGTTTATTTTGGCAGTTTTCGATCCCAACGAACTCATTTTGTTTTATAAGTTAATATCATGTGAAAAAAAATGATTCTAGAACATTAAATAAGATAAAATACATATATTCTAATCTGGTTCAAACATAAAAATGGTTTCATGACTAGATTTGAATATGGTAATGGAAATTGAAAACTTTAGTGTCCTTGAATGTGATAAATTAACACATCACAGACGATGTTTTCCTTTTTAGTATAAAGGTAGGGGGAAAGAGAGATGATGATGAATTATTTCATTAGAATAACAAAATTACAATATATTTATGTTAATTTAGTTATCATACCAATTGGATTAGTGGAGGTTATGAGAGAAAAATAAAAGAAAGAAACTTGAAAATAAATTAAAATAAAAGGAAGATGGTTTTACCTCTTGATTCCTTCTTCTTAAGAACTTCCTCAGGGGATTTGTATAGGTATTTTATTAATACCAAAATCTCATTGAAATGGGGAAGGGTATTAGGAGTATATTTAAATAGAATTTTGGAAAATCTCAAGACTTGAGAGGTGTGAGTATAAGAGGTAGGAGAAGAGGTGGTGAGGGTGGTATTTATAGTGGAGGAGAGGGGTGTTTTCTCATTATTAAATTCATTAGTTCATTATTTTACTTTATATATGCTATAGTGTATATTCATGAGAATAAATATATTAATTAGATCGTTTGAGTTTAAAACAATGGTTCTAACATCATCCATGACTCAAGTAATAGTGTATTTAACTTATAATGTATATATATAGTAAATTATCATATTTCACTATTCACCAAAGATTCAAGTAATTTATAAAAACCCCAAAAATTCACCCCTACCATATTTTGATGTGTAGATTAAAAAATTAACTCCATTTTATGAAAATAAATTTCTAAATATGGGAAATTTTATTTTTAATTAAAATTAATATTTACTTGGAAAATATAGATTTCAAAATTATAACTGCTTTTATATCACTTTGAAAAATTAACTAAGGTCTCATAGAATTATCTTCTAATCATAATAAATCAAAATAATAATTTATGAGTACATTTTATGAAAATAAATTTTCTTCTGAATTATTAAATTAGTCATAAAATTTTAATTAAATATTTATGACTTAAAAAAATACCAAAACTTGATTAATAATTTTTAAAATATTTATTTACTTATACTATTATATAATTACATAATATTGTCTCTTATAAGATAGATAAATTTTATTTATAATTTCATTGGTGAGGCTACTATTCAATTTTCTAGTTTATTATTCATAAGGTTAATGTTACTATTCCAAAGCTCAGGTTACTATTCCTTTGGTATATGTTCCATAACTTCTAGAAATGCCTATTATTTCATTAATTATTCATTTATAAAGATTGTATTTTGTTCTTAATGTGATTTAATGTGATTATATTATATTACATAATTATAAGAATTGAATTTCCATTGATAAATGTTTTGGGTTGGTACACTACCTCACAATATCAGGCACGTCCTCTAGATCAACATAGGAGATCCAAGATGTCTAAATGAAAACGAATAAATTTCAGAACCCAGGGAATAACTATAGGAATACACATGGAAAAGTGCATCTACCAAGCATGAGGACTCTAAAATCACAATCTAAACTAGCAACATGAACATCTAAGCCAACACAACTTGAGAATCTTTGAGTCCCAAAAGTTAAATAGAATGAATCGATCACTAGATATGGACCCAAAAATGGTCGGATCAATATATAGAGACAAGAGTTCATATAATCTATAGGGTTAAGCGAACCACAACACCAAAATAGATAAAACCTACTTTTTGAGTGCCTCGGCACCTCACGTGCTGGAATCTACTCTATCCAATGCGTACAATAAGATAGAGGGGTTTTACACATCTGAATCACCCATTATCTCCCTAAGTATTTCTAACCATTGTGGTCTAATGGATAAGAGAACAATGTCAACACTCATGGACAATTCCTAGTCCAATATATCCCAAGGGTATCCTCCTGAAACCAAAATCCTAAGAAAAAACTACCTCAAATGTCATGGCCAATGGCCAACCGAACATGGGTTAGTTTAACTCTCAACCACACTATTCAAAGAGTTAAACTCATAGTATAAATCAACTCTCATTCAACAAGAATGAGACCTCTCATAGACCCCTGGATCTCAACATCCAACAAACAGAACACGTGGGCTCTCTACGACCTACCTTAAGGACAAAAAAACATGTGCCTTCCATAGTCACTGAAGTCACAACATAATGTGATGTCTAACTCATAAATCCCCTATTGAACCTAATATATTTTTACATTCCCTTACATATATCCTAAAATATCCAAAATTATACAATAAGAGTAAGACACCCTGTGAGGGTTTTTTCTTGCACATCCAAAAGCATGGGACACACCCAGTACGAAAACATCCAAAATGTCCCTCAGTGGACTCTAAATGATCCTCAATCAACAACATACCGATAGAGGAATCCAAGGAACATTACCACTAAAATTTCATTCATAGTGGCCCTTGTGAACACCTCGATGAAGGACCCATCAAGGGATCCTTAGGACAAGAAAAATCTATGGTAAAATCCCATACAGATAAAAGCCATAGTCAATATACCCGATAAAAAAATCACCCATGGCTTCCAACTCTCCCACAAGGGAATCCTCCAGAGTCCCTTAAAATCTTCCCAACAACACAATGGAACCAAGTCATAACCACCATCCTAGAGCATCAAACCATTCTAAATGCTCAAATATCTTTCATCCTCAAACAAATGATCCAAACCTGAACTGCCCAAACCTTAATAAATTAGTCCCAGCACATTGGGAAAAATCAAGATCACCTCATAGATACTTCTCAATCCCAAATTCGGGGATCCTTCTAAGGGAACCTAGAACAACACCATCCAATCATTTTTAATCCACTATAACTAACAATCTCACAACCCTCACCCAGGCCTCACAGCTCACAACCCATCCCACATGAGGATTCTAGAACCAAACCTCAAATAAATCCTCTTACTGGACTCTCTTAGTAAAAACACTATTCAAATAGCCACTAAAAATCATAAGGATATAACCATCATGATCTACATGGAAAATTATCATAATTGACTACTAAAAAGTCTATTTTTGACACCACATTAAAAAATAAGAAAAAAACACCCGATAAGGAAATGTACATTGTGTGTAATTTGGGTACATGGAATGTAACCCTATGGTCCTCGTTGTTCATATGTCACAGGAAACATGGTGTTTATTTTCCCAAATTACATGGTGTGTGCACCATATACATGATGTGTACCACCACATAAGTACATGTACAGATAACATAGCCCCACTTGACGTGTACAATGCCCGACAACATGGCGTGTACCTCCCGTACATGGTGTATACCAAAAGGGGTTCCAAACCATGTAACTATCCATATAACCCCACATGGGGTATATAAAATCATAGTAATTGATCACTGGCTATGTACCTCACACATGATCTAGCCATGTACCTTATATGGCCATGTGCCCCCATCACACCCTATGTCACCAGTATGTGGAATATACCCGTAATACATAGTTTTTAGTCTCAAAAACTCATCATCTTGTAATTGTAAGATCATCTGATATATTTTATTTGAACTACATGGCATTTACATGGGTTTTCCATAATGTAATAACCCCCAAAATGAAGTAAAACCCATGTTTCTCCCTGATTAAGCCTAAATCGACACCTAATGGGATCCCCAAAAACCCATAAAAATATTTAAAACATAGAAACATTTAAAATATATGGATTTATGGAAAATAATAAAATGGGTCTATATCTGAATATGAATCACTATAGATTCACATCAGATCCATACCACACACCAACCGAGCATCGATCTACCTCCATAAGAGCTTCCCATGCAGTGCCTCCTCCTTCCACTCCCTCTTATCCCCCTCTACCACTCTCAAAAAAATAACCCAAAGGGATAATCCAAATGGGAATATGATGAATGATAAGGGAAATGAAAGAATAAAAAGAAAAAATAAGAAGGAGGAAATATACAAAAAAAGGTAATAGCCCCACCACTCGCAACAGGTTTATGTCTCACATAGGAAAAATCCCTCT
The DNA here is from genome assembly GCA_963277665.1 of Viscum album. NCBI lineage: Eukaryota > Viridiplantae > Streptophyta > Magnoliopsida > Santalales > Viscaceae > Viscum > Viscum album. Next base: position 134,588,718 of record OY728156.1, read on the forward strand.
TTTGAAACTCAACCACAGAGACATAATCTCAATATAATTTTCCATTTGAAAGATATTACTAAACAAACATGCATGAATAAAATAAATTTAAATAATTAAATATTAAATAGTCCATAAAAATTGGAATGGATCAGATTTCCACCAAACTCCTTTCCTATTATAAACGCCCTCTTTCGGGACCAACATTGTGGTTATAAAAATTATCTAATATCTTCTTATAGGATAATCTTCGGTTTTTCCCTAAAAAACTTCCAAGAAAAAAAGTTCAAATTTCTCCTAACTTGCACAAATAATGAGGACTCAAGGCCTCACACCTAAGAGGGGTAATGGAAATATTTTCTCTCTTGGACATTAGATAATTCTAGAGAGTGTGTCTTTATTGCATCAACACATCATGCATGGAAAGATGATATAAATGAGAATATATACTTGGGGTTAAATAATGATAATTTCATAAAGACCCTTATCTATTATATAATATAATTTATTCGCCACGTAAAATAATAATAATAATAATATATCCCATTATATAAAAAAATATCTAATATCAATACTTAAAAAATGTAATAATATTTAATTAAATCAAAATAAATAAAATATTCCATTTTCTAGTTGATCATTAAACTTGATCCATGTTCACTAATAATAATTATATTCACTAAAGTTATAAATAAATATTTATTATAATATTTATGTAAAAAAATAAATATTATATCAATATATTCACTAAATTTATGACTAAATCAATATTTATTTATTACCATGTGAATAAATAAATAAGAGATTGAATTTAACTCACATATTATAAAATTTAATATATTATGACTAAATTTGTATGATCAACATGACTTGAATAAATATTATTACAAATTTCGGAAAAAATTTATCCTTAATATAGAATTTATTAGAATATAATGGGATTCTAGATATACTTAGTGTGTGATCCTCTAAGACACTTTATTAGTGGTAATATGTGGGCGTACCTAAAATAAAAGATCAACTTCTAGAAAAATATCACCCATGGTAGAAGAAGATAATATAAAAAATAAAACAACATACATCCAAATGTTACTATGTGATATAATATCTTTGTCTCATGATATGTCATAACCCAGGACACATACTTGTGTGGTAAATTCATATGATTTATTTCTATTTCTTGGAATTTACAAAATGAAGTCATCTATAAACTACCATAGACATAGATTTCATTATACTGTTCTATTTAAACCAAAGATCCAAAGATATATTCTTCCATTAATATACAATCGAAATCCTTTCTTGAATGATTCAATTGACTCATATCAATTATGATGCACTGAAGGTATTCTACCTCTCCATGAGAATATTTCATCATGGTTTTCAATCATACATTAAATAATGAAATTCAGGATACACATTTACAATAATCTCATGTCTAAGGAAAAAAATACACATTCACATATAAAGATATTTAATGACACAATAGACATGTGGAATCCCTATTTATAATTTTTTTCTCATGACCTCTCTTCTTGGAGATCATAAAATGTGAACTTTATGAGAAGAACTATCATTGTATTATGATCCCCCGAAAAATTATAGTCAATATATCATTTGTGTCACATCATATAGTTATATCTATACCATTAAACTTATTTAAGAATATTATCATAGCTTTTATAGGTTCTCATTATCATAGGGAACTGTAATATCCCTATGATGTGATAAATATTCTAAATAAATTATCACATTAATGTTACAAATAAGAACTATCATTATGTGATAAAATATTTATTTATATTTCAATAATTTAAATTAAAGAATTAGTTTGTTCTAGTTTGATAACTCTAACAGACTCCCACTTGAATTAGAGCAATCTTCTATGAATTTTTAACCCACTGGCTCTCACATGATTCTCATACTTCTACTAAGGTATGGTTTTAGTTAATGATTATGATAGGTTTTCCTACATGGCTACTCTTTAAATTGTGACTTCACCCCTTTGAATACAATATATCCAGAGTTGATACTTATAAACTATATGATTCATCCATTTATGTGACCCAGTCTCTTTGGATAAAAATACTATTACACTATTATCCTAATAAAAATTAATAATATCATAACTTATAGGTAAAATACCAAGCTCCTAGATGAAGTTTTGTATTCACACTACTTATTTAGTTGTATTGGAATATATAATATACTCAAAACTCTACTATAAAATCTATGAACACGGGTTGATTTAAACTTTTCCACCACAAAACTCCTCGATTGAGGAAAAACATATCCTGACTATGATTTCATAACATTTTTATATTTTTTGAAACTATATCCTACATAACCACTCACAAATAGTTACTAATCTCCTCTAAAAACTAGGAACATATCCTTTATATGATTAAGAAACTTTATCTTACTATTTATGACTCGAAAATGTGACTCTCTTAGGTCTTCTTGATATCTGCTAACCATTATCATGGTGTAGGAAACATCAATCACATTACATAGCATGGAATGTATGATAGATCCAACCACAATATTCTAGGGGATTCTTCAAATTCTTTATCTCTCTTCTTGTTTCTGAGGATGTATTTTATTAGATAGATGTTTATCAAATGACACTATCAAGAATCACCTCTTTCATTTTTTTGTATTATATATTATGAAAACCATGTCAATATATATACCTTGACTCTGTCTAAGTGTAACACCCCATGATTATAAAATAAGAACATCATGTTCGATACTTTGTATGACAGGAAAAAATAATATAAGAATAAAATAAAACACCCATATAGTATACATTATATATATTTTTAAATAACTACAATATCATTAATATTCTGTGATTCACACATCACTGGGTGTAAACAAAACATAATACACCGTTAAAATATTATTATTTAAATATGACCATTATAAACTACCCGTTAAACTAGAATGTATGAATAGTAATAAATAGATTATAAAAAATTATATGGTTTATACATATATAAAATAAAATAAAATTATATCTATATAATATAAATTAAATAAGAATCATTTTATGGAAAAATAAATATGTTTTGAAAAATATATATGTCTATTTTAAAAGAAAACGGTTTCAGCGCTTCCTGAGGACTTATAAATAAATTAATTTTTCAAAATTATATAAAAAATATTTAGGGAAATAAAATTATTTTTTTAAATAATAATATCAAAACTAAGTTAGGGTGAATTTTTGGGATTTTTTGGAAATAATTCTCTTTTGATGAATACTGAAAAATACTGATATTTATTGAAAAGTATATTTTTTTTAAATAATTCACAATGTTAAATTAGATTTTCAATTAGATTTAAAGTAAAATTACTTCAAATATATATCTATTAATCACATTTATGTCATTTTAATCATTTTTATATTGAATTTTTATATTAAAAAAAATCTATACGTACGACTATTTTCTCTTTGAAAACCCTCTTTTTGTCACAATTGTGGGTATAATTTTGAGTTGAATTATTTCACTTCTGTGAAATGAATTTTGAAAAATTTAATCAATATTATTAATCAAATTAATTTATATTATATAATATGGTCAACTTTTTTTACCATTATTAATAGAAAAATAGGTAAAAATTAATTACCGCAATTAAGGTAAAAACCAATTTACTGTGGGCAGAACTAAGATGATTAGGGTTAAAAATAACCTAAACAATTATCCAAAAAACATTTTATAGTCAATTGTAGAGATTATAACCTATAAGGGTCTATAATGACCCATTTTTAGGATTTTTTATGACAAAAACTTGGGTGTAAATGAATATTTTCAAAAAATTACATGTGTGTTCCCTCCCCTACTTAAAAATGTCACCCCCTCACCTCTATCATTCACACGTAAAAATATGTTTTCATATTCCAATACCTACCCAAATCACTTACTTACTCTCATAAAAAAAATAAAGATTTTTTCTTATAATAAATGAATACTAAAATGGTATGTTGTTCAATCCAAAAGAAGTTCCTCGAAGATGTGGTAGAATTCTTAAATGAGAGTTTTCAATTTATTTTCTCTTACACCTCCCTCAAATCTTATTTAATAATGATAATATAATAAAAAGTTATATCAAATATTCTAAGACATATAATTTTAATTTATTAACCTATAGAAATCTCATATTCTATCAAATTGGAAACAAAACCCACGATTATGGGTACAATAGATTACCACCTTATGAACTGAAGCAATTTTTTCCCTCAATAACTTACAAGGATAGATATAATGATGTATTTAAAAAATTTATATTATATTTATGATATTATTATACTTATTTAATTATAATATCACATATACATTTTTACTTTACAAGCCGTTTAAAATAAGATAATGCCACTCATGTGTACTCAGACTACCGCCTCATGAAGTTAAGTGATTCCTTTTTCACTTAAAATTTACATATAAATTAATATGGATAAATTTAATGAATATATATTTGATATTATTTTGATTTTTTAATATTAATATATAATTCACTTACATAACCTTTCACTCATTAAGTGAATGATATTTTCACTCGTGTGTAGGTATAGCCAACTGTCTGCACGAAGAAATGTGATTAATTTTCCATGTCCATCCATAAAAATTATTATAAAAATATATATAATGAGTAAAAATTATATTTTAAATATTAATATCATTATTTTTATTATGTAACTATACCCTATACCTGATAATAGAAACATTTTTCCAAAACATCGTATGAGAAAACAATGAAATTAACTCTTCAAACAATAAATTTAATGAAATATTAATAACAACCCTGTGATAAGGTGTTATAATAAGATCATATATGAAATTAAAAATATGAATATGGTTCTGTTAAAAATTAATAACATGAATAAAAGCATTATGCATGAGTATAATTCATCTTTAAGAATAAGAAATGATGGGGTAAGGGACTTCATCTTAGTTTCTCTTTCTTAAGGCATATTGTAATGTTATGTATCTAATTTTTTTATATAGTGTATATAATACTTCAATTACATGTATTAATAGGAATAAATCATACTTATATTTATTTTAAGTTTTAGTTTGAATTATTTCATCCAAGGGGATTTGACTTGAAAACTTCTATGTGGTATAGAATTTCATAACTCAATTTATTTTCATTGGGTTTTATTACTTATTCATTTTATTTGATATTATAAGATTATTTGTGAAATTATTTTTTCCTATCATATTTTGTATTTAATTTTTTTTAAAAGTTATAAATTTGATTAAAATTATCATTTCATTTATTAATTCCCACTTTAACATTATGATCTTTCTATGGGTTTATTTTAAAATCTCATTTTAATCGGTATTATTTATACTTGAATTTTGATTAAAGGAAATTATTTTATCACTATCAAATAAAACCATTTATTTTTGTTAAAATCTTTTTATTCATGAATTTTTACAGTATTAATACCATTTTTTCACTCTTTGGCACTTAATATTATAGAGAAACATGTTTTATTAAAATCTGACTTAATTTCTCTCTTTGGTCAAAAATCAGTTTTCTTCCAAAACCATGTTTTCTAAATGTGACTAAACATTTTTTAACATTCTAAATATTTATTTATTAATAAAAAATTATCATTGTTTTAATATTTTATAAATTTTTTAAAGGAATCTTCATACCAATTTCCAATCAATGCATGTTTATTTTTTATTAAAATGTGGAATTGAATATTTGTCTTAATGTGTATGGAATGTATGGAATTTATTTCCATCATAACCACTAAATGTTTCATATATTAATTTATAATTTTCAAAGGTTATTTTAAAATAAAATTATTATTAAAATGTTTTGTGAACTTTTAATTTTAAAATGTGATTTTCCAAATGAAAACTATATTTTCCTCAATAATGTTTTTATGATATTTTTATAGTATTTCTATTAACCAACAAAAATAACCCTTTATTCTAAATAAAATGCACTGGGAATATGTTGTATTGATACCAACCTTATTCTTCCTATGAATGATTTATGATAATTTGGACCAAGGAAAGTGCTGACATTCACCCTCTTGATTCATTTTTGTAGTGATTAAATTATCCTTGTATTATTAACTTTCATATGATCATTGGACATTGATTTTTCCCCAAATTAACATATTATTTATCATGGATATGATAACTTCTTAAATAATTTCTCATTTATACATATTTTATTTTACTTTGAAAGTTGTTTGATTGATTGGGGAAATATTGATAATTCGTATTATTTCTTCAAAATAAATATTTAATGGTAAGGAATATTGTTCATAAATTAAACCAATTATTTGATATATGAGGAATTATTTAGACATAAATAAATTGGTGGTATAGAAATCCAGGCATTACATACATGGATATTATATTTTTTTTATATAAATATTCAACACATTACACAATCACATGCCTGAGGACAATAATAGTTTATTGTATTTGGAGACTTTGTACACAATTTTCTAATTTTATGAAAGAAGTTCATTGTATATCATAAATATCTTCCCATTTAGTACTCTTTAAAACATACCCTACATTAAACCTTTCTTCATAACCTGGTGAAAGGAAACATAAGAAAGGGTGAGCTCATATGCTCAGTAAGCATAGAAAATGGAGATACGTAAGCATAACATGAACATAAATCTATGAGAACATGATAATAACATTTGAAAACAAAACCTATCTTATCAAAGATCATAATCTAGTGTCATGGGATGAATATTGTCAGTTCATAAAACATGACTCATAGGTGAATCAAATAACATGAGTATGACAAATCTTCTCTTTATTTCACATTAATTCATGATATATTATAAAATATTACACTTAATAAAGCCCAAATGATTGATATTTATAATTTCATTGAGAATTAGTTATATTACATAACTTCTAAAAACAAAAAATACATCATCATTATTGAAAACATTCTTAACAAGCATGTACATAAAACAACATGGGATAACCTGGGGATATACATACGAAATGGATGAGATATAAATCCTAGTAAGGGAATAACCTTGTCATAACATGAAAAATTAATACATCTTAAAAAATAGGAATATTAATAGGACATGAAATGGGTGAGAATAATAAACATGAAAATGATAAATGATATAGCATGATAACATAAAGGGAACATGGGAAATATTGAAACAATTTTAAAAAATACATCACAAACATAGGTCATGGGTGAATTTCAAGACATAAATATGGAAAAAGTCACATAAATGAATTAGGTTTACTCTATATCCCAACATGAAATATCATGAGAAAAAACAATACCCAATGCATTGGAGTTCTATATAATTCAGGGTGCACCAATTAGTTTCATTTCATTCTCATGCTAATGTGTGCCACATAGATCCTAAAACATGGAATCATTTATCATCAAGTTTTATAAAAAAAATAAAGGAGTATGGAATTAATATATTTAAGTCCCCAATAAAATAATTATTAGTTCATGAAGTTGAACACCCTTGATAGGAAATGATTCTGCATATTCATTACACAGTTATTTGGTATGGACAATCGCGGTGAAATTTCAGCAGCAAAACGGTGTCGTATGAGTGTTCATGGGAGGGTTTGATGAGAGTGAAATGGTTATATCATAATTTATATATAAAATGGACAATAGTGGGTATATGGAAGAACCTACTCCAACAATATAAAATGAAGATAAAATACATAAGATGAAGAATATACTTTAATAAAGAGGAGAATGAGAGGATCCCTTATATTGAGAGTGTGACTTTAAATGCTTGGGAGGATCTTGATGAGAGAATATAGACACATTGGCAGGAATTTAAAGATGGGAGGTCATATTATGGAAGTTCGACAAGTAATTTGAGTGAAGATAAGTGGGATCTTTAGTGGTTTTATATAGGAAAAGAGAGGGGAATTTTTTTTTAATTTCTCAAATATAGGTTTTGGACTCTATATAATAAAATAACCAGACACAAAAACATTCCAATGGATTTTGACATTGGTTTCTGTCAAATGGTATTTTTCTCAACATTTCATAATTCTAAGGGATGAACTTAATAAAATAATACCCTTGATAATGTGTAAGTTAGTTATACTCTTAAAGAAATTATTTCAAAACCTTAAAATATAATAATGGTTGTAGATGATTCATAAAGGATTTATAAAAATAATAAAATAAAATAAAAGTCATATTTTATTAAATTTAAAACAAATAATTTGTCATTTATAGACTTTATAGTATTTATTACATCACTTTGGGGCCATTATGATGTCATAATACACTCTGTATATTTATATGGTATTTAATTTTTAACTAAAAATTCGATTGTCACAAACAATTATGAAAAATTCACCAATGGAAAATTTTAAAATTCTGATTATAAAAATAATATTAATTTAATCAAAATATTTTTCTAAATATTTTACTTTTCTCTTAAAAAATCAACAATTATTTAGAAATGTTAGGTTTTTTGACAATTACAGTTTTCAAACCCTTATTAAAATTACATTTGACTTCATAAAAATTATATGATAATTTATATTTAATAATAGTTATTTAATAATAATAGTTTACTAAATTATTTTTTATTTCGAAAATAAATCAATTAATCAAAATAAACATCTTAATTTAAATTTAAATAAAAATAATTTTTTTTTATTGTACCAATATCAAAATCTTTTATAAATTAAAAATTAAATGAAACTATATTTCTTATTATATAAAATATACATATTTATATTATTAATGTCTTGATTCATATCCCTTTATTAAACCATCTAATTCTCTAAGGTTAAGGTGTGTGATGGTGAGACATTCATGGTGTAGTTCGACGTATAGGGTATACGTCGTGATCTCAATGAGCTTGAATGTCTCTTGTAAACGGTTTCGCTCATGCTTAAGTTGTTGGATATCAGCTTGATCTTGGTCAAGGTAAAAGGATAGAGATGTTATATCCCTTGGAATCTCTAATAAATGTGGTTCATAGGGTATGACCCTACTGTTTAAGACCATCACATCTTTTTTCTATGTAAATTGGATTTGTTGAAACACTATATTTATACTAGTCATGTGATAACTGTTCAAAAGCTATATTATCAATGATAATGATTCTTAAAGGTCTTTTAAATTTGATAGGATATAATGAAACCAATGAAGTACACATGTTTTCTATAACCATATTATATAATAATTAATTTAATTAAATCCAAAAGGGTGGTTTTATTTATAAATATTCAGGTCATTACAATCCTCCCCCATTATAAATTTCACGCTAAAAAGTTTCATTTCACACACTGAAATAGATTTGGGTAGTTTTTTCCATCCCTTCCTCTAGTTCCCAACTTCTTTTTTAGACATTTGGTTTCTTCACATCACATTGACCAATTAAATTATCTTATTTTGTAGAACTTTTTCTCTTTGATCTATGATCTTTACCATTCTCTCCTCATTGCAATGTTTATTCTCCAACGGTACCTCCAATAGATTGACTACATGTGGGGGGCGGTATTTACTACATCTAAATGGATACATGGAATATATCATGTACTTTAGATAGGTTAGGTGGGAGTGATAGCCGATAATCCATCGCCCTGATGCGATCAAGGAACTCAATGGGGCTATTGTATCATGGACTAAGCTTTCCCTTCTTCCCAAATCTCATGAATTTATTCCATTGTGATATGTAGAGGAATACCTTATGTCCAACATCAAAATCTAGGTCTCAAGAGTGATTTTCAACATATATCTTTTATTGGCTCTAAGAATCCTTAATGTGCTACTGAATGGACTTGACCTTTTCCCCCATTTCCACAACCATTTCAGTACCTAGTAGTTTGCATCCCAAACATCATCCCAACGTGTAGGTGTTATATACCTATTTCCATAAAGGGATTCATAGGGATCCATTTTTATTCTTGATTAGAAAGATTTATGGTATGAGAACTCAACCAGACATAGATATTAATTGCACCCTCCATTGAAGTCAATTGATCAAGCTCTCAATATATCCTCAAGTGTCTTGATAGTCTGATAAGATTGGCCATCAGTTTAATAGTGACCACATGTGCTGAAGTTCAACCCTGTATTTAGATCATTTTGGTGACTCTTCCAAAACATAGAGGTAAATCTTGGATCTTGATCTAAAACAACCAATAGTTGTTTTCCATGCAGTCTCATCGCTTCTCTAACGTATATTCTGATAAGTTGGTCAAGTTATAAATCCTCTCAAATTATCATAAAGTGTGCAGTAATTATAATATGATCCACCATAGCCTATTTAGAATTACTTGCTCTTGATTTATTAGGAAGACCAGTGAAAAATCCCATGGGGATGTTTTCCTCTATCAATGTAGGTATGGGTATGGGTTGTATCATCCCATTGGATTTTTTCCTGTCCACCTTCACTTGCTGACATACAGGAAATCTTGATGTATATTTTCAGATATCTATATTCATATTGTCCCACCAATTGTTTTCTTAGAGATCTTGATACATCTCTTCACATCCTGGATAGATGGAAACAGTTGAACTATGTGAAACATCCAACAACTACATTAATTTAGGATTTGATGATATATATAGTCTTGACCCAAATCTTATAACTCCTTATTCATTAACATCAGACTCTAAGGATTTCCCTTTTTTATAGCTTCCACTTTCTTCTGAATTACCATATATTCTCTTTTAGCATCCTTTATCCTATCTATATGGGATGGTTGAGCAATCATTTGTAAAAGTGTTGAGGATTTTTCTTCCTTTATGATTCCAATGTCCAACCTTTCCAAATATAATAAGATTGGATCCCTCTAAATTATCATCAATAATAAAATCGTTGGATCCTTTATAATTAGATAATCTTCCACATTATTTTATTTTCTAGGATGGTAGTGAATTGTGTAGTAATAGTCCTTGCTAAACTCTAACCATCTTCATTGTTTCATATTTATCTCTTTCTATATTAATATACACTTGAGGATTTTTTGATCTGTATATATTTCATTCATCTACCAAAAGAGATAATGTTTCCATTTTTTCAAAGAGAATATCACTGAACCCAACTCCGGATCATGTATTGGGTATTTTTATTCACGAAATTTCAACTTCCTCAAAGTATAGGCTACCACTTTTTCATTATTTTTTAACACACAACCCCATCCCTTCTTTGAAGCATCGCTGAGTACTACAAAATTCTCTCCACTTTTGGGTAGTGTGAGTACAGTTACAATGATAATCTTTCTTTTCAACTCTAAGAATATCTCTTCACATTCATCATTCCAAAAAATCTTTACACTCTTATGAGTTATCTTGCTTAGAGGGTTTGAAAATCTTGAGAAATTTCTCACAAATCGAAGATAGTACCCAGCTAATCCATGGAAACTATGAATATTTATCAAAGATGTTGGCCTTATCCATCCTTCAATTTCTACTATTTTTGAAGGGTCAATATAGGTCCAATTTATTGTGATAATATACCCCAATAATGAGACATCCTTTAACCAAAATTCACATTTTTTTGTAGTTTTCGTAATGCCTATCCTTTTGTAAGGTATTTAGCATAGTGCTTAGATACTTCTTATTCTCCTCCTTACTTTTATATTATATTAGAATATCATCTCTGAATACTACAAAAAAATTCAAGGTAATCCATAAAGACTCTATTAATAAATTACTTGAATATTGTGGGATAATTAGTCAGTCCAAATGGAATTACTATAAAATCATAATGCTCATACCTTATAATAAAAGCAATCATGGGGGTATCCTCTTTCTACACCCCAACTAGGTAATATCCTGACTATAGATCCACCTTGAAGAAGTATTGAGCTATGAATAGCCGATCAAACAAGTTATCAACCTATGGAAGATGATACTTATTCTTTATCTTGATCTTTTTGAGATCTTTATAATTAATAAAAAGGAATATTGACCTGTACTTCTTCTTGAAAAAGATGTCTGGTACACCCCATAGTGAAGAACTTGGGTGTATTATCCCTTTATCAAGATTCTTATGTTGTTTATTCTTAATCTCCTAAATTTCCACAACATCCATTCTTTATAGATTCTTGGATAATCATAATTCTCTAGGTATAATATCAATTGAATATTCAACCCCTAGGTTAGGAGGAAGACCAAAACATTCCTCAGGAAACACATCATTTTATTTCCTCATAATGGTAATATATTCAAGGGTGATCCTTTCCTTAGACTCAATCATTTGAGCTTGATATGTTATATCATATATCAATAATATCCATGCTTGAGATGTTGGTGGTAAAGAATATTTATCCCCATCCTTGAACTTATATAGATTCAGGGTTCGATTCATGATACGGAGATTGATTTCCTTATCACAAAAACATTGTTGGCTCTATAGAGGGAAATCTAATCCATTCCCTGAATTCCATAAAATTCTACCAAAGGGGGTATTAAAAGTTTTACTAGGAAGTCCATCTAAAAAATTTTGACAGTAGAGGATTTATATACTTGGGATACAATAATTTCCCCATTCTTCATTTTCACTGACATCTCTACTTCCATGATATGTGGTATTTTTTGAATAGTTATGCAAAACATTCATGATATGAAGGAATGTATAGAACCATAATGAAAAATTACATTCACTACTATTGAATGAATAACTGATATAACTATCACCACTTTATTATTAGGATCCACCTTAGTGGTTGTGATGGAAAAATATTGCCCTTTTTTACTTGGATGTTATTGGTTGTCTTTAAAAACTCATGTCTTGGTGTAATGGTAATCAAATTTCCATAGTTACTCATAGTTTAATCAATTAACAATGCATTGAGGGTTTACTGGAGTATTCCTATCCTCCATCGCATTAGTGGGTTTCTCATATCGGTAATTCCTAGCTATGTACCCTTCCTTCCCACACAAAAATCATTTCCTCTTCCCCCTTAGACAATTTTTGAAGTTCTTCTTTATGCACCTTTGACAAGTGTGATATTGAAATTTATTATCCCCATTAAACATCTCCATTGGACCACTATAATTAAACTCCACTTTATTCTTCTTATCCCCATGACACCCTTGAGATTCTACGATCTTCATTTCAACTTTGAAGTCACATCAGATAATTTTCTAATGGATATCAAAGTCTCATATTGATATAACTTTTTGATGATTATGTTTAATCCCACCAAATAAGTGTTCAACCTTGCATCTGGGGGTTGTGAAAAATTTGGGGACATATCATGAAAATCTTGTAATGTTTTCCTCATATTCCTTGATAGATTTATCACCTTTTTTCTTGAGGGAAAGGAAATCACTTTCCATTTCAAGTCAGAGAGTATGAGGAAAATATTTATCAAAAAAAATTTCCAAAAGTCCTCATCCTCATCACTTTGATCTGTTCCTTAGGATTTGTATTATTGATCAATTCCCATCACTGATTAGCTTCTCCCTCCCTATAATAAATAGCCAGTAGAACCTTATATTTCATAGAACATAGAATGATGGATAATATCTTCACAATGCAGTTGATCAATTCTTCTTTGATTAAGGCATGATATGATCAATTGAAAGTCAGGGGATTTGTCACATAAATCCATCAATTGCAGTTTGTCCTTTCTTAAAGGGATTTGGGAACTACTCCAATATAGGTTTCTATTCAAAACTTGAGTCAACTGATAGAATAACATCACAAAATTTAATCTTCCTTATCACATAGGGTTGGGAATCTCATTGGGTAGTCATCACATTTCCTGTCACATTGATTGTTTACCTGATTCATCCAATTTTTGCCCATTGGCTAGAATGAATGGAAAATTAATGATGATTATTTTTAAACTATTAAACACATAAAAAATAATATAAGGACATAAAAGAGATAACATATAAGTTACATGTATTTCCTTAACTTATGAATTTTGAGTCTTTAATCTATGTTATCCATGATCTGTTTCCAAAACTATATTCTTATCGGTATTTTTTTATTCCCTTAATAGTTGTTTGTAATGATCTTATGAATTTAACAAATAATATCCCATATTAGTGTCAAAATAGTTGTGTATTAAGGTTCATTTTCATGCACCATTTCTCGGTAAATTCTACTTGAACGTGGTGTTTTCCGGTTTTACCCCAATGTACATCTGTTCCAGAGCCACATCAACTAGAAGTATTCAAATAGGGATCTATTTTCTTGATAAAACACTTAATATATACTTACTAAAATTTAGTTATGTTTTCTTATTCTTATTATTATACCTAATGTTTTTCTAGATTTTCTAATCCTAATCCTAAAAAATGAGTAGACTTTTCCTTTGATACCAACTATAACAACTCTGATCTTTATTACACATTAATTCATGGTTTATTACAAATGATTATAATTAATAAAATCCAAAATATTGGGAATTATAGTTTATTTAAGAATTATATACATTTTATATAACAACTAAAAAGAGTAAATACATTATATTTATTGAAAACATCCTTAACATGCTCATACTTAAAACTATATGGGATAACCTGAGTACATACAATAATAAAGTGGTGAGCTATGAAGACCAGTAAAGGAATAAACATGGATTAACATACAGAAAGTAATAAAGTCTATAAAATACTAATATAAATGGAAAATGGAAAGGGTTAGAATCATAAACATGAATAATGAGGCATGATATATCATGATAACATAAAGGGTACATGGGAAATGTGGAAACTTAAAACAATATATCATAAACAAAAAATCAAGGGTAACTGATAAAACATCATGATGGAAAAAAGTTCCATAAAGGAATTGGGTACACTCCCAATCCCTAATTGTTGTCTCATGAGACAAAACATTACCCAATGCATTGGAATGCTATATAATTATGGGTGCACCCTTCACATTCATTTCATTCTCATGCTTATTTGTACTATATAGATCATAAAACATGGAATAATTTATCATCTCATTTTATTCCATGATCAAGGACTCTGGAATTAATAAATGTAATTCCCCAATAAAATATATATTACTACATGAAGGTGAACACCCTTTATAAGAAATTGGTATGGGTATTCCCTACACAATTGTTTGGAAGGAGAAAACACAGTGGAATTTCCACAGCATTATAGGGGCATATGAATGCACATGGGAGGGCTTGATGAGAGTGAAAGGAGTATATCATCATTTATACATAAAATGGTAATTAAGGGGGATTTTTAAGAACATATCACAACATTATGAAATTAATATTAAATACATAATATAAACAATATACATGAATAAATAGGAGAAGGAGGTGATCCCTTACCTTGAGAGTGTGACATCAAATGCTTGTGAGGAGCTTCTTGAGAGCTTGGGGGAACCTTGGGATGACTATAGAGAGGTAAGGTAGAGTAAGGTTGTGATACTAGGTTTTGTAGTGAATAAAAGTGGGATAATTGTTAATTCTATATATGAAAATAGAGGGGAACTCTTTATTATTTCTCAATCATAGGTTTTGACTCTATATAATAAAATAACCAAAACCACAACCCTTAACATGATTTTTTCCAATTTTTTCTACCAAAGGAGACTATTTTTAATTCTTCTATATGAAAAAGTGCCTAAATTAATAAAATAATACCCTTTTAGAAGTGTAAATGATTCATACTCTTAAAGAAATTATTTTAGAACTTTAAAATATATTAATCATCATGGAGGATTCATAAAGGCTTTATAAAATTAATAAAATAAACATGAAATCACTTCTTTTAATTTTTATAAATATTTTTGGTCGTGGATACCCTTTATTGAATTTATTACATCACTTTTATGTCATTATGATGTCTTAATAGGTATCATATATTTATATGGTATTTAATTTTAACCTTAAAGTATAAATATTTCAGAAAATTAAGAAAAATTCACCATTGGATAATTTCAACAACCGGATTCCAAAAAAAAATCATTTTATCAGAATAATTTTCTAAATATATCAATTTTATCTTATAAAAATAAAATCATCGTTTTTTTTAGAAATTTTGGGTTTTTTGACAATAACAGGTTTCAAAACCTTATAAAAATTACATTTGTCTTCATTAAATTATATGTTCATTTATATAAAATTAAAATATTTAATAATAATATTTTATTATAGTATTATTTATTTAAAATATACATTAATTTATCAAAATAAATGTCTTAATTTAAATAGAATTAAAAATACAATGTGTGTTTTTATTGTAACAAATTTCAAATCATTTATAATATAATAATAAAATGAAAATATATTAATTATTATAAAAAATATAAATATTTATATTATAATGGTCTTGATACATATCCCTTTATTATACCGGTATACGCTCTAAGGGTATGGTTCATGATGGTGAGACTTTCATGGGGTGGTTCGGCGTACATAGTTTGGGTCGTGATCTCGATGGGCTTGAACTTCTCCCATAAACGGTTTTTCTCATGATTAATTTATTAGATATCAACTTGGAATTAGTTAAGGTAAAATCCCAAAGATTTTATCTCCCATTGAATCTCAGATAAATGGGCTTCATAGGTTATTATCATACTATTTGTGGCCATCACATCCTTTATCTGTGTCAATTGGTTTTTTTAAAACCCTATATTTATATTAATCATGTGATAACTACTCAAAGGATATATTATCAATGGTAATGATTCTTAAATTTATTTTAAATGTGATAAAATATAATAAATCCAAATAAGTGCATGTGATTTCTATATCCATAATATATATTAATTAATTTAATTAATTTAAAAGGTGAATTTTATTTATAAATGTGTGGGTCATTATAATGATCCATGAGAGCTCAACATTATAAAAATACATTGAATTTTGGAATATACATGATCATAAAAAATATTATATTAAGGATACCCACTAAGACATTCACAACACGTTAGTATCGACCTAACCACGCATATTCCTACTTAATTATTAGAATAACCACCCATGTACACTCTTTTGGGCTTGGGATAACCTCCCATATAACCATTTTTTAGATTGGGAAAACCTCTCATATACCCTTTGATATCATATAACAATAATAATTAAGCAATTCATTAGACTGATATATATATCCATAACATCACATAATTCAAGTGTTTATTGTCCACAAGATCATAGAACTTTTATCATATCATAATCCAATAAAATAAATGGATTTGATAAAACATGTCATCATAGAAAAACCCATGGAAAAAATGGGTTTCAAAATCATTTCTTCATTTCATTATAACATAACTTAGAAAAAATATATGGGTTTCATAAAAAAAATTTCACCAAAATCATAAACTATTCTTGGAATGAAAAATAATGTTATCCTTGGACCTCATCCCCATTATAGCATAAGTAATATCAAAGGATGTCATTTTAGATAGAAAATGATTTTAAAGTAAAAATAACTTGGAATATTTATTGAGGAAAATAACATTTCTTTGAAAATAAATTTTTGAAACAAAAAATTATAAAATATTTTGGAAATAATTTTCTTTGAAAATAAACTTGAAAATATATAAAGGGATTTTTAAAATCATTTAAAACGTTTCTTGAGAAAAATATACTTTCTTATTTGAAAAGCACTCGTTAAAACATAAAAATATTGAACATAATTGTTCTTGAAAATAACCTTTAAAACATATAAAGGAAACTTTTAAGTAAATAATGGTCATTAGGGTGGAAAATTTTATTCATTTTGTACATGTTAAAACAAATATATACATCCCTTTTTTGTTAAAAATCAAATAGGAATTGATTGGAAAATGACATGAATATTCATTTCAAAAAAAATTGTAAAGATTCAAACATTGGTAAAAAATATTTTGAAAATTATTTTAATAATGTTAAAAAAATGAAAACATTTGTAGAAAACATGGTTTTGAAAAAAATAGGTTTTCAACCAAAGAGAGTAATAAAGATGATTTTTATTAAAAAAGATTATTTTTAACTCTTGAGTACATAAAGAGAGGAAAATGAAGTTAAAGCATGTATTCTCGTGATATAACCATGTGAGAAGAAAATTTATGAGTTTCTTCAGATAAATATCATGATTATTTATCATTGGAATTTTAATAAAAACCCATCCTAATAAATGAGGAGATTGTAACATATAACTCTTACCACTTTCCTAAATTTGAATCATAATACCTATGAAATAATTAAATTAAAGGATACTTATACTATAATTAAAATAATTATATTCATGATATAACATTTAAAAGGGGATTAATACACCAATCATAGAAGAATATAGGTGTATAACATAACATATGTTCCAAGGAAGGAAAATTGAGACAAAAATTCATTACCGCTTTGGTAATTTTTGAACTGTAAACCCCATGAAAGAGATATCCCAGAATGGATATTTAAATCCCAATAATTTTAAGTATAATAATAAAAAAATACCTTTATATGAAATATATACACCACATAAAATAAATCGGTGGTGAAAATGGAATGTGTCTCGTAGAAGTAATAAAGTGAGATGGAAATCTATTACCACTTTATTAATATTTTGAATCGTAATCCACAATAAATAATAACATCCAATGAAACATTGATAATCATGAACATTATTAGATTAGTATTATAACATGTAAAATGGAATTATATACACCACAGAAAATAAATTATTGGTGAATTTGTATATGTCTTCCATAAATTAAAGAGATACTATAAATCCCTTACCACTTTAGTAATCTTTTGAATTGTTAGCCCCAATAAATAATTAAATCAAATGAAATTTTAAAGATCATTAATTTTAAGTAATATTGTTCTCAAATTTTAACTATTACTTGAATTATTAATAAGGATTTGTATATAAATATGTTGGTGGTATAGCAAGCCAGGCTTTCCATACATAGATATTACATATTTTTGGATGAATATTCAATAAATTATAAAAACAAATGCATGAGGTTCATAATAGTTTATTCTGTTTTGAGACATCTTAAAAATATTCAAATTTGGTGAAATACTTTCAATTTATCCCATAAATATCTTTCCCATTGGTACTCTTTGAGACATACCATACTAAAAATGTTTCTCCATAACCTGGTAAAATGAAACACAAGAAAGGGTGAGCTCATATGCATAGTAAGCATAGATAAAGAAGATACATGAGAATAACATGAACATAAGTGTATGATAACATGATAATAACATTTTAAAACCATACCTATCATATCAAAAACTAATTATCTTGAGTCGTGGAATAAATATTTTTAGTTCATAAGACATAATTATAAGTGAATCAAAGACCGTGTCTATAACAACCCTTCTATTTATTTCACATTAATTCGTGATTTATTAAAAAATATTACACATAATACAACCAAAGATATTAATAATTCTAGTGTATTTTTGAATTATGTACTTTACATAACATATAAAAATAGAAAATACATCATCTTTACTTAAAAATTCCTTAACATGCTCGTACATAAAACTACATGGGATAACTTGGGAACATACATAAGAAATGTGTGATATATAAAGCCTAGTAAGGGAATAAAAATGTCATAACATAATGAAAGTAATAATTGTTAGAAAATAGGATTATAAATGGGACATGAGATGGGTGATAATCATAACATGAACAAAGAGTCTTGATATAGCATTATAAAATAAAGGGAACATGGGAAATGTGGAAACAACTTAAAACCCTACAAAATAAACATAGGTCAATGGTAATTGCCAATAAATCATGATGGAAAGAGTCCTATAACATAATTGGGTTTACTCTATATCTCAAAATGATGTATCATGAGACTAAACAACACAAAATTCATTGGAGATCTATATTATTTTTGGTTCACCCGTCACTTTCATTTCATTCTCATGTTTAAGTGTGCTACATAGATCATAAAACATGGAATCATTTATCATCACATTTTATTCCAGAATAAATGGGTGTGGAATTAATACATGTCACTACTCAATAAAATAACAACTAGTTTATGAAGGGGAACATCCTTAATAGGATATGGGTATAGGTATTCACTATACAATTGTTTGCATGGAAAACTGCGGTGAAATTTTGGCAACAAAATAGGGCTATATGATTGTTCATAGAAGGGATTTATGAGACTGAAAGTGTGATTTATTAATTTAGACATAAAATGGATAGAAAAGGGTATAAAGAATAACATATCTCAATATTATGAAATGAAGATAAAATACATAAGATAAATAATATAATTTAATTAAGAGGAGAAGGAGAAGATCCCTTGCCTTGAGAGTGTGGATTCAAATGCTTGGGAGGAGCTTCATAACAGCATAGGGACACCTTGGGAGGACTCTAGAGAGGTGAGGTCAGAGTAAGTACATGCTACAATAATTTTTAATGAAGATAACTGGAAGTATGGTTGGGCTTATATAGGAAAATATAGTGGAATTATTTATTATTTCTCAAATATAGGTTTTGGACTCTATATAATAAAATAACCAAAAAAACAGTATCTTTGTTTTATCCCATGGTTTCTAATAAAAAAGTGTTTTTTTAATTATATTATAAGTACAATGTCATAAATTAATAAAATAATACCCTTACTTACATAGAAGTTAGTCATACTCATAAGGAAATGATTTTAAAACCTTAAATAATATTAATGGTTTTGGAGGATTCATAAAGGATTTATAAAATTTATCAAATAAACATAAAATAAAATTAATTTACAAGTAAAAAAAAATATTTTCATTCATACCCTTTATATTAGTTATTACTTTATTTTTGTGTCATTATGGTATCATAATACACATCGTATATTTATAAGGTATTTAATTTCTACATAAAAATTTGACTGTCATAGAAAACTATAAGAAATTAACCATTCGATAATTTCAACATTAGGATTCCAAAAATAATATTCATTTTATAAAAACAATTTTCTTGGTATGTGAGTTTTCCATTTTCAAAATAAAATTGATATTCATTGATAAATGTTTTGTTTTTTGACAATAACATATTTCTAACCCTTATTAAAAAAATTAACTTCATAAATATTATATGATCATTTTTATTTAATAAAAATTATTTAATAATATTATTTTTTTTGAAATATTATTTTTTTTAAAATAAATTATTTCATCAAAATAATCATCTTAATTAAAATTGAATTAAAAATATACTTTTGTTTTATTTTACAAAAAACAAAATAATTTACAATTTAAAAATAAAATTAAAGTATATTCATTATTCTAAAAAATATAAATATTCATATTATTACGGTCTTGATACATAACCCTTTATTATGACATAAAATTCTCTAAGGTTAAGTTGTATGACGATGATTCTTTTAGGGTGTGGTTTGATGTTCATGGTTTGGCTCGTGATGTAGATGAGCTTGAACTTCTCTCATAAATGAATTTTATCATGATTAAGTTGTTGGATATAAACTTGGTTTTAGTCAAACGAAAATCCTAGAGATGCTATCTCCCTTGGAATATCTGATACATGGGCTTTATAGGGTATGATCCTACTAGTTTAGGTTATCACATCCATTTTATGTGTTAATTGGGTTTGTTAAAACTCTATATTTATACTAATCATGTGATCTTTGTTCGACAGTTATATTATAAAAGGTAATAATGCTTAAAATTATTTTAAAACTTGATAGGATATAATAAAACCAAATAATTTCATGTGTTTTCTATATCTATAATATATAATAATGCATTCAATTAAATCGAAAGGGTAATTTTATTAATAAATGTTTAGGATATTACAATCTTCCCCCCTTTAGAAATGTTTCCCTCAAAATTTTCATTTCACACACTGAAACAGATGAGGGTAATTTTGTTTCATCACTTCCTCCAGTTCCCACATTTCATCATCAAACTTGTGGTTTCTCTACATAAATTTTACCAAGTTCATTGACTTATTTTGTAGAAATTTTTCTCTATGATATAATATCTTTACCAGTATCTCCACATATGAAAGTTCATTTTCCAATGATACCACCTCTGGATTGAGTACAAGTGAAGGGCCTAGTTTTTACTCTCTCTAGAGGGATATATCGAATATATCATGTACTTGAGATAGGTTATGTGGGAGTGCTAGTGGGTAGGACACTGCCCTGATGCGATCAATTATATCAAAGGGGGTGATGAATCTTGGATTAAGCTTTCCCTTATTCCAAAATATCATGACTTTATTCCATGGAGATATGAAGAGGGATACCAGGTTTCCAACATCAAAATATACCTATCATAGATGACTGTAAACATATATCTTTTTTTGAATATTAGCATCCTTGATGTACTACTAAATGGTCTTGAACGTTTCTACCATTTTCTCAATCATTCTAGGCCTTAGAATTTTGTGTTCCCCAACATCATCCCAACATTGAAGTGTTTCGTACATATTCCTATATAAGGATTCATAGGGATCTATTTTTTTTCATTTGAGACTATTATTGTATGAGTACTCAACAAGAGTAATATGTTGATCCCATCCTTCATTGAAGACAATTGAGCATGCTCTCAACATATCCTCAAGTTTCTAAATAGTCTGATCAGATTGGTCATTTGTTTTAGGTTGATAAGTTGTGTTGAAGTTCAACTCTATATTTACCACATGTTAGAGACTCTTCTAGAACATAGACAAAAATATTTGATCACAATCAGATACAATTTATAGTGGTCTTTCATCCAACCGCACCAATTCCGTAATTTATATTCATGGAAGTTGATTGAGTGAGAAATACTCTAAAATCGCAATGAAGTGTGTAGTCTTTATAAGTTGTTCCACCCAAATTTAGGTTTCATTATTTACTCTTGATGTATTTGTAATAATAGTGAAAAAGTCCATGGTTTTGTTTTCCCATTTCTATGTAGGTATGGGTAATGGTTGCATCGTCCCCTTTTATTTTTTTTCTCTACCTTCAATTGCTCACAAACAATAAATATTAATGTATATTCTACAATATCCTTCTTCATATTGTCCCAAAAATAGTTCTATAAGAGATATTGATACATATTTGTTCTTATTGGATGCATGGATAAAGTAAAACTATATGAAACATTCAATATATCCTTCTTTAAGTAGCGATTTGATGGTATATATAGTCTTGACGCAAATCTTACAACTCCTTCCTTATTAACATTTAACTCTAATGATTTCCCTTATATATATATATTTGAATTTCATCTGAATTCCCACATAATCTCTTTGAGAATCCTTTATCCTCTCCATATGGTATGGTTGAGCAATCAGGTGTGAAAATATTGATTATGTTCCTTCCTTTCTTATTACCATGTATAACCTTTTCACATCTAAGAAGATTGGATTACTCTCAATTCTCATCAATGATAAAAAAAATTATCCCTTCTACTTAGATCATCAGCCACTTTATTTTATTTTCCATAATGGTAGTGAACTGTGAAATCATAGTCGTTGATCAAATCTAACTATCTTCATTGGTTCATATTCATCTCTTTCTGTGTGAATATATACTTTAGAATTTTTTTTATCCATATATATTTCACACTTACCTAAAAAGAGATAATGCCATAATATTTTCAAAGACAATATAACTATATCCAACTCCAAGTCATGTGGTAGGTATTTATTTTCATAAACTTTCAAATTCCATGAAGCATAGGCTATCACCTTTTCATTCTATAATAACACACATCCCAATACCTTATATGAAGCATTGCTGAATACTATGAAAGGTTATCCACTTTTTGGTAGTGTGAGTACAAGTGGGGTGATAAGACTTCTATTCATCTCCTTGTGGCTCTCTTCACATTCATCATTCTAGGAAATCTTGACTCCCTTTTGAGTTATCTGGTTTTGAGGGTTTGGAAATCCTGTGAAATTGCTCAAAAAATCAATAATATTACCCAGATAATCTAAGGAAACTATTGTTATATGCCACATATATAGGGCTTAACCATCCTTCAATTGCTACTATTTTTTAATTGTCAATAGATATCCCATTTACTATGATAATATTCCCTAATAATGAGATGTCCTTAAACCATAACACAATTTTTTTTACTTTTCATAATTCTTCTCCTTTTATAAGGTCTTTAGCATAGTACTCAGATGCTCCTCATGCTCCTCCTTAATTTTGGATTATATTAGAATATCATCTCTAAAGGCTACCACAAATTTTTTATCATAATCCCTAAAGAATATATTCATCAATTAGATGAATAATATTGGACAATTAGTGAGTCCTAACTATATTAATTTGAACTCATAATGCTTGTACATTGTATGAAAAGCGATATTTGGTATATCCTCCTCCTTCACTATAACTATGTAATATCCCGACCATAGATCCACCATGGAGAAGTATTTTTATCCACATAACTGATCAAAAAATTCATCAATCTGTGGAAGAAGATACTTTATCTTTATTGTGATCTTGTTGAGCTCAAGATAATCAATACCAAGGTGTATTGATCTATCCCTCTTCTTGACGAAGAGGTCTGATGGACCCCATTGTGAAGCACTTGTGTGTATGAACCCTTCATCCAAATTTTCCTATAATTGTTTCTTCAGATCCTTAAGTTCTACAATATCCATTCTATATAGAGTCTTGAAAAATTTAATGACCTAGGTATAATATAGATTAAAAATTCAGCCTCTCGTCTAGGTGGAATACTAAAAAAATCCTCAGGAAACACATCAGTGTATTCCCTCATAATGGGAATGTATTCAAGGACGATCTTTTCCTTAGACTCAATCATTTATGCTTGATATTTTTTCACCTAGGTAAATAATATACAATCTTGAGTAGTTTTTGATACAGAAGGTTCATCCAATGACTTGAACTTGTATAGAATCATGGGTTGATTCATGATAGGGAGATTGATTTCCTTATCACGGAAATTTATGTTGGCTCAATATAGGGAAAACCAATCCATGCCTAGAATTTCATCAAATTCCACCAAAGGGAATATGAAACTTTTCAGTGGTAGGTTCATCCCACAAATTTGGATAGGGGTTTTATATACTTGGGAAGCAATAATTTCCCCATTTTTTATTTTCACCAACATCTATACTTCCATGATTTGTGTTGGTCTTTTAATAGTTCTACTAAACATTCATGATATAAAGGAATGTTTTTAACTATAATAAAAAATTATGTTTCCTATTATTGAATGAATAACTATCATACCTATCACCACTTCATTTTTAGGATCCACTATAGTGGTTGTGATGGAAAAATAACACCCTTTATGCCTTGGAGGTTGTTGGTTGTCTCTAAAAACCCTTGGATTTGTGCATTAGTTTCCATAATTCCATAGTTCCTTGAATTTGAAGCAATGAACAATGAACTAAGGTTCGATCAGGGTATTCCTCTACTCCAATGCATTAGTGTGCTTTTCCTATTGAAAATCGCTAGCTCGGTGCCCTTACTTCCCGCACATAAATCATTCCCATGTCCCCCTAAGACAATTTATGGGGTGCCTCTTTCCGTAGATTTGATAAGTAGGATGTTTATATTTCTTAGCACATTTACATCTCTACATCAGAATTCTATAATTGAACTCCACTTTTAGCTTCTTATCATCATGAGACACTTGAATCTATTTGATCTCCATTTCAACATTGAGGGAACATGAGACAATTTTCCAATATCTATAAAAGTCTCAGATCACTAAGACATTTCCTAGAATAGGTTTTTTCCCACCAACAAATTGGTAATCCATACATTCAAGGGTAATGAAAACGTGGTTGGTGTATCATGCAATCCTTGAAATGTATTCCTCTGATGCCCTGATAGATTCTTCATCTTTTTTCTTTAGTCAAGGAAATCCCTATCCATTTTAAGTTAGAGAGTGCGATGAAAATATTTATCAAAAAATATTTTCTGAAATTCCTTCCTCTTTATCGCTTTGATCTCTTTCGTAGGCTTTGTATTATTGATAAATTTCCACCACTAATAAAATTATCCATCTATACAGTAAATATCCAATAGAACCTTCTCTTTATTATAACATAAAATGATGGAAAATAACTTCTCAATGGATTCGATCCATTATTCCATGATTAAGGGATCAGATTATTCATTGAAATTTAGGGGCCTTTGTTGCATAAATCTCTAAATTACATCTTATTATTTATTTTAGAGATTTGGGTGCTCCTACTAATATAGGTTTCTATTTAAAATCTGATTCAGATAAGAGATTATCATTACTAATTTTTTGATTCCTTCTCCCATCAGGTTAGACATCTCGTTGGGGCAGTCATCACATTTCTCGTTACATTGATTATTTAACTGATTCCTCAAATTTATAGACATTGTCTATAATAAAGGGAAAATTATGGATGAGTATTTTCAAACTATTAAACACATAAAAATGAAACTAGTGACATTAAATAGATAACTTATAAATTACATGTATTTCCCTAACTTATGAATTTCAAGGCTTCAATCAATGTTATACACGATTTATTTCTTGACATATATTATTGTTGTTATTTTTTGTCCCTTAGTGGTTAATAATGAAATTACGAATTTACCAAATCATATCCTCCATGAGTGTCAAACCAGGTGTGAATCAAAGTCCATTGATTTGCACTAGTTCCTGATCAACTCAACTTGAATGCGGTGTTTTGAGGTCTTACCCTTATGTACATCTGTTCCAGTGCCAAATCCCCATGAAGTATTCATACAGGGATTTATTTTCTTAATAAAACACTTAATGTGTAATTACCAAAATATATGGATGTTTTTTTATACTTATTCCTATCCCAAAGTCTTTCTCTAGAGTCTTCTAATCATGATCCCAATAATAACTAAACTTTTCCTTTGATACCAACTATATCAATCCTTCTCTTTATTAATAATGAATTTGGGATTTATTACAAATGATTACACTAAATACATCCTAGAAGGTCGAGAGGCCAATTTTATTTTCGAATTTGGCATATTATGTAAAAACTAAAAATAGGAAATGCATCATCTTTATTGATAATGTTCTTAACATTCTTGTACTTAAAACTTCATGGGATAACCTGAAGACATACATTAAAAAAAGGATGATCTTTAATGAACATTAAAAGAATAAACATAAAATAACATGAATAATGTAATACATGTTTTAAAATAGACATATCATTGGGAAATAAGGAGTGAAAATCATAAACATGATCAATAAATCATGATATAGCATGATAACATGAAGGGGTCATAGGAAATGTGATAACAACTTAAAACACTACATCATAAACATAGGTCAAGGGTAAATTCAAATAAATCATGATTGAAAAAGGTCCAATAAAGGAATTGGGTTTACTCCCTTCCACAAAATGATATCTCATCCGACAAAACATTACCCAATGCATTAGAGTACTATATAATTTTGGGCCCTCCCATCACTTTTATTTCATTCGGATGCTTAAGTGTGACACATATATCATAAAACATAGGATCATTTATCACCACATTTTATTTCATGATAAAGGATTGTGGAGTAAATAAATGAATTTCCCTAATAAAATAGGTATTAATTCAGGAAGGTGGACACCCTTGATAGGAAATGGGTATGAGTATTCACTGCACAATTCTATGGAATTGAAAATCGTGGTGAAAGTTTGGTAGCATAATGGGGGCGCATGAATGTTCATGGGAGGGATTAATGAGAGTGAAAGGGTTATATCAAAATTTAGACAACAAATGGATGGTAAGTTGTATATGTAAGAAAATATATCAACATTAATAAATTAATATAAAATACATAAGAGAAAGAATATAATTGAATAAAGAGGTCAAAAAGAGGATCCCTTACCTTGAGAGTATGACTTTAAATACTTGGGAGGAACTTATTGAGAGATTAGGGAACCTTGGGAAGAATATAGGGAGGTAAGGGAAGAGTAATGACATGATACAAGGATTTTTAGTAAAGATAAGTGTAAGTCTTGGTGGTTATATATAGAAAAAGAGAGGGGAATTATTTATTATTTCACAAATATAGGTTTAGGAATCTATATAATAAAAAAATTGAAACCAAAAACCTTCACATTGTTTTTCCCATGGTTTATGCCAAAGGGGAGATTTTTTCATTATTTAATAAGTATAAGGGAAAACCCTAATAAAATAATACCCTTTTTGATGTGAAAGTGAGTCGTATTCTTAAGGAAATGATTTTAAAACATTAAAATATATTAATGGTTTTGGAGGAGTCATAAAGGCTTTATAAAATTAACCAAATAAAAATAAAATAAAATTATTTTAAATTTAAAACATATATTTAGTCTTTTATACCCTTTCTATTATTTATTTAATCACTTTTGGGCCATTATGATGTCATAATACAAACCGTATATTTATACGGTATTAAAGTTTTTCTCAAAAATTCGACTATCTTAAAAAGTTATGAAAAATTAACCATTATATAATTTAAAAATTATTATTAAAAAAATATTATTAATTTTATAAAAATATTTTTCTAAATTTATGAATTTTAACTTTTAAAAATAAAATTGACATTTATTGTGAAAAGTTTTCTTTTTTGACAATAATATTTTTTAAACCCTTATAAAAATTACAATTGAATTCATAAATATTATATAATAATTTATATTTAATAAAACCTATTTAATAATAATTTTTTATTGACATATTATTTATTTAAAAATTAAATTAATTCATCAAAATAAAAATCTTAATTGAAATTGAATTTAAAATACAATTAGTGTTTTATAGTAACAAAATCTAAAACAATTTTAAAGTAATAACAAAATAAAAATATATTTATTATTATATAATATATATATATATATATATATTCATATTATTATGGAATCGATACATTTCCCTTTATTACACCAGTAAATGCTCTATGAGTAAGGTGGGAAATTATGAGACTTTCATAGGATGGTTTGACATAAATTGGTTGGGTCGTGATCTCGATGAGCTTAAACTTCTCCCACAAACGGTTTCACTCTTGATTAAGTTATTGGATCCCAACTTGGCATTGGTCAAGTGAAAATCCCAATGATTCAATCTCCCTTGAATGTTCTGATAAGTGGGATTCAATGGATATGATCCTATTGGTTGAGGCCAACACATCTTTTGTCTGTATCAATTGGATTTGTTAAAACCATATATTTATACTAATCATATGATCACTATAAAATAGATATATTATCAATGGGAATGATTCTTAAAGGTATTTTAATTTAGATAGGATATAATAAAACCAAATAAGTGAATGTGTTTTTTATATCCATAATATATATTAATTAATTAAATTAAATTAAAAGTGTAATTTTTTTATAAATTCTTGGGTCATAACAATGATCTAAAAGAGCACAAAATTTTAAAAATACATTGAATTTTTTCATATACATGATCATAATGAATCTTATTTCAAGGATTCCCAACAAGAAATTCATAACAAATTAGTATTGGGCTAACCACCTCTGTACCTACTTCAGTCTTGGGATAACCTCCCATGTACCCTTTTTTCATATTGGGATAACCTCTCATGTTCCCTTTGATAACATATAACATTAATAATTAACCAATTCATTATATGGAGATATAAAAGCCACCCATCACATAATCCATGTGTTTATTTTCCACAAGATCGTAGAACATTAATCGTATCAGAATCCAAGAAAAAAATGGATTTCATAAAACATGTCATCATAGCATAACCCCTAAAAAATAAATGGGATTCGTAATCATTTCATCATTTCATTATAAAATAACCCATGTAAAATATATGGGTTTAATATAAGTCTTGTCACTATGAACATAAAATATTCCTAGAAAGAAAAATAATGGTATCTTTGGATCACATCCCCAGTAGAGCATAAGTAATATCAACAGATATAATATTATATAGAAAATGATTTTAAAAGAAAAAAACCTTTGACCATTTCTTGGTTAAAATAATCTTTATTTTGTAATAAATTTTCAAAACTAAACATTCTAAAATATTTTGGAAATAATTTTCTTTAAAAATAAACTTGAAATATTAAAAAGGAATCTTTAAAACCATTTAAAACATTTCTTTGTGAAAATGTCATTTCCCCTTTTATAAACACTTCTTAAAACAGAAAAATGTTTTGAAAATCCTTTTTAATGAAAATAACCATGAAAACATGTAAATAAAACA
Source organism: Viscum album (assembly GCA_963277665.1). NCBI lineage: Eukaryota > Viridiplantae > Streptophyta > Magnoliopsida > Santalales > Viscaceae > Viscum > Viscum album. The sequence continues at coordinate 134,618,753 of OY728156.1, forward strand.
TCAAATTAGAAAAATTTCATGACGGTGTAGAATTTCGTATATTCTGTATACGTCAAAAAAAATATACCTTTCACATTTTTAGTAAAACCCAAACAAGAATTATCTGGAAAACAATATGAAGATTCATTTAAAAAAAATTAAAAATTTCAAACATTCATAAAAAATTCATAAATAAATAATTTTAATAATTTTAAAAACAATTTTTAGAAAACATGGTTTTAGAAAAAAAAATGTTTTTGACCAAATAGAGTAATAAAGATTATTTTTTGAAAAACATTATTTTGAACTCTTGAGTACATAAAGAGATGAAAATAATGTTAATACATGAATTATCATGAAATAACAATAGTATAATAAAACTCATGATTTTATTGAGATATATATTAGGTGGTTTTATCATTGTAATATTAATCATAAATAATCCTAATAAATGATTAGATTGAAACATATAAGTCTTAAAACTTTTGTAACTTTGAATCATTATCCCCATGAATTATTTACATTAAATTATACTTATAATATCATCAAAATAATGTCATTCATGATATAACATTACAAAGATTAATTATAAACACCTTATAGAAGAAGATAAGTGTACAACATAACATATATCCCAAGGAAGGAAAATGGAGACAAAAATTCCTTCTCGCTTTGGTAATTCTTGAATTGAAACCCCCATGAAAGAGATATCCCGAAAAATAATATTAAAATCCCAATAATTTTATTTATAAAAATAATAAAATAAATTCATGTGAAATATATACACCACATAAAATAAATAGGTGGACAATGTGGTATTTTTCTCACATAAGGAAAAAAGTGAGATAGAAATCCCATACCTATTTAGTAATGTTTTTAATCATAATCCCCAATAAATATTAACATCTATTGAAAAAATAAATATAAGTAAAATTATTAGATTCTTAATATAACATGTAAAATATATGTTTATACACAACACTAAAGAAATGAGTTGTGAATTTTCATTTGTCTTACAGATATTAAATAGAGACTATAAATACCTTACTACATTCATAATCTCCATAATCGTAATCCCCAATAAATAATTACATAAAATAAAAATTTAAATATCATTTAAATAATTACATTAATGATATAAAATTTCAAATGGGAGGTATATACACCATATAATAGAAACAAGTGGTGAATTTCTATATGTCTCTCAAAAATAAAAGAGTTCTAAGAAATCTCTAACCTTATGTCTCGACTTCCTTCATAAATGTTTGAACCTCCTATGTTATAAATATAAATTTATTAAACACATATTATATAAACATACTTATATATATCGTTCAATATATTATTTACTTATGACCATTTATTATCTGTTTATTTATGATTTCTTGTTAAAAATACATTTTGGGTAATAACTGCTTTGTTTTTCGTAAATGTTTTGATTTTTTATTTTCATTACTCTCAATTTTATCATATTCCCATAATTTCCAGAATAATAATCCTGGAATAATTATAATTTTTAAACATAAATTTTAATTTAAATATAATTCATGAAATTTGGGTTTGAAAATTTTAGTATGTTATGATTATTGATACGGTTAGTCGAATGTATGCATTGGTAACATTTCCATTTTCCAAATATTGTTATGGAAGTGAGGTAAGTAATATATTATCTATACATAATGATAATAATATCATAAATAACATATTATTTCCTTAAATGTAAGTATGAATATCATCTATTTTTTGTGGTGATGAAAAGAGAGAGTCGTATCACTTCGTGAAGAAGATAGTCTACACATACACGAACGGTGTTGTCATCTTTCAGTGAGTAAAAAGGTAAGAAATAAAATGATAAATTATATTTTTAGAATGATAAATATTTAATTAATATAATTATCATATAATTTATATCACATATAATTATTAATTGTATCCCTATTATCTTCTAAGTAAATCATTAGTGAAAACGATTCACATCGCTTCATAAAGCGGTAGTTCTTCATACACAGAAGCGACGTTATCGTATCCCCTACATAATGGAAAGTAAAAATATATATATATTATATAATGAATAAATAGTTATAATTATTTTATAAATATAATATATACATAATTTATATCCATCATCATAACCTACAGTGAGTGGTGGTAAGGGAAAAAATGAATGATAGCAGTTCATAAGGTGGTGGTCTGCAGTACACATGAATTGTGATTTTGTAACCCATTTTATGCAAGTGGAGATAGTTGTATTTCATGACCATAAAACAACAACATATTATTATATGAAAGTTAATAAGTTTATTATATCAATATGTCTTAAAAATAATTTAATGATGTGGAGGAAGAAATAAAATAAAAACGCTCGCTGAAGAATGTTACCACATATTCGGGTAACCTCCTTAGGCTTGCACTAAAATCCTACCTAGGTTGGATTTATGTTCAAAATAAGGATAATATAATTATTGGAGGTAATTTGGGATAGTTTTTGGTATCTATTGTCCAAACAAAAATGGTTTGAAGGTGTGAATAAGAGAGTACAGGGGTGGACTTTATATAAGGCCCCTGCCTTAAACCTTAAATAATATTGAATTAAATGAATAATTCACATTGAGGATATTTTTAGGTTTAGAGTTTTAGAGAATTAGGATATAACTATTACATCTCAAAAGAATAAAAATTAGACACTTCTACTAAGTTTCAATAGAATAAAAACTCTTAAAATGAAACATGTCTAGTTCCATGTTTTATATAGCATGACTTTCCCTTGATCCCATCCTTGACCCTATTCCACATTAAGTCCTGTGAAAAAACATTTCAAAAAAACTTGGGGTGAGCATAAAAAGATCATTAAGGGATACAAAAAGAATGAAAACTGTTAGTTTATCAAAACAACAAGTAAACCATGTATACATTATCAAAGTAATACTTTTCACCTTTATGAAGTAGTAAAAACTCTTCACTGAATAAAAGATCATTACTTACCCTTTTGTAACAAAAATATTAACATAAAACCCATATAAAGATCACATAACATATAAAGGTAGCTTGGGATATAAACATACTTAAATGGAATAACCATACGGTCGACTTCCATACATATCACTTAATTGAATAGCCATACAGCCGACTTCCATACCCAATGCATTGGAGGTTATAACGTAACCACCCATCCTGGTATTCACGGCACCACCCGTCATATGGTTTATCACGTAACCACCCATCAAATTTCCAAGTACCATTATAAAATCATAAGACATAAAACAAATATAATGAAAAGAAAACATTTCCACACTTTGATCACAATATATCACATAAATATATTGACATAACAAATCCATTATAAAAACCCTTTTCAATACCAAAATACATAAAGAGTATATAGTATTTATTTCATTTTAAAAAACCATTACATCTTGTTGAGGAAGCCAAAGACCAAATAATACTCGTGGCGGCGGAAAAGGTCGTTGTCACCGCGTACGTTAAAAGAAAAATTCCTTTTTTTCGTTTTGTAAAATTCTTCGTAGAAAAATATTCCTTTATTATAAAAGTAAAATTAAAAGGGTTTTATACACCTTATAAAAGAAAGTTGGGTATAAAATGAAGTATGCCTCAATGAAAGGAGATTGAGACAAAGTCCCTTACCTTGTGTCCGAATTGACTCGGCCGTTCTTTAATGTCATGAATAATAAACTTGAGTTAATTTCTACTTTCTTAAGAACCTTTTTCAAGTTCGTTATTCCTTTTATATCACTTATTGACATGTTATAAACATTATTTAATCATTAATGTTAATAATTTTTGTTTTTTTCGATATTTGGTTCTTAAGTCGAAAGTGGATTTCTTACAATTACATGTTGTTCATGTGGTCAGAGGTTCATTATATCCAGAATGATATTCATGATTTGTATATCATATATATCATATATATCCATCATATACATGTATTTATAATATTACATAATCATTTAGAGGTATGAAATGAAATGCACCGTTCATGGAGATGGTAAGTCGTACGTACGCATAAACGCTACTTTCATTTCTATGTCATATTAATGGAATTAAAACTAAATGAGAGATATGTATATTTAAATTCTAGAATTATATTAATCATCTAGATGTAACATACATCATATATATCCATTATATATATGTACTTATAATATCACATTACATTTGGGGATAAGAAATGAAATGCAACGTTCATTGAGACGGTAAGTCGTACGTACGCATGAACGCTACTTTCATTTACATCTCATACTTTAATGGAAAGAAATAATAATGATATAAAGGTATATTATAATTCCAGTATAAAATAATATATAATAACTTTAAATCCATCTTTTATACATCCCACATATGGCATTAACGAATCAAATCACTTTGAGGGGCAGTAGTCTGCACTTCCTAAAATGAAGATATCGCGTATACCCATAATGGAAGCCATAAAGGTATGAAATAAATGAAAAATACAGAAGCTTAAGGAAAACATAAACATATTATATATCACATATAAATATAGTGACATCTTAATGTCCACCTTTGAAGTTGTTATATGAGTGTTGAACAATCATGGTTTCGTGAGGCAGAAATTCACCATCCACAGAAACAGTAAGTTCGTTAACCAATGGATGTAGGTGTGTGTAAGTGTATCTCGAATTATTCTTATAACAACATCATATTATATTTAAGATACTGGAGTTGTTACAAAAGAAATGAATAAAAATATTTTAGAGGGTTGGAGAAGCAAAATAAAACAAAAGAACACAAGAGAAAACACTACCTTTAAAACGGGTAACTCTTTTTTATTTGAGCTCAAAGGCTTCCTTGGGAATACTTATGCCCAAAGTGAGGCTTATAAGAGTTATAGAGAGATGTGGAGAGAATAAATGGGTAGGGTTTGTCCTATCCAAAGGCTTGAGAGGTGTTGGTAAGGTGGTAGAGGTGGGGGCCTTTATATGAGGAGGGGAGGGGCACTCTTGGAAAGTTATAAAAGGTTACTTTATCATAAAATGATTTTAGAATTTTAAAGGTCCCAAAATTATATATTTCGAGGATAAGGTGATAGGAGTTCAAGATATACTCATCCAATAGATATTTTACATGTGTAGGTCTTAGAGTTTACATTATCTTTTCATTTTATTTAAATTGTTAAATAATGAGGTAATTGTTGCATCATCATGATGTCATAAATTATTTAACTTATTTAGTGTCTAAAAATTATAAAAAAAATATCATGATGTAGGAAATATTTGTATATTTCCAATTAATATTTATAGTCAAAATTATGACTTGTATAACCCCATTTAAAAATTGTTTTAGTAAAACATCTCATGTTTGTAACATTTTTATTTTAACAATAAATAAAAGGTTATTAATGTCATTTTCCTACCAAAGTGGCTCCATGGGGTCCCCCAGTTGAGCCATTGATTTTACTTGGTCTTCCATGACACATCAAATAAGGGTAGGACATGTTTCTAGGTAATTTTATATCATTAAAACATTATTCTTACCTTAAACTACACTAATTACCTCTAATCGCGATTAAAAACATAAAAGTTACTATTCACCAAAAAATTATTTTAATCCCATTGAACCACATATTACTTCTTAATGACAAAAAATCTGTGAAGGATTTTTGAAATTCGAAACACAGAGGTGGTAAAATTTCATTTAAATGAAAAATCATTTTTTTATGTACCACTTAGTGGTTTCACTATTCATCAAAATTGATGTTTTTCAGAAAAATACCGAAACTTCACCCTAAGCTATATTTGATATTCCTAATTCATAAATGATGTCTATTTTACAAAATTAAAAACATATAATTTGCATTAATTATTTTAATAATTAATTCCCACTGTCAGAGCAAATAGCGTGTTTTTATGAAATAATAAGTATCAAAAGATTGACACTAGTTTAAGTCCAATTTCAAAGTAAAATTAATTCCAACGACCACTATTAGATTAAATGGTAAAAATATATTCTTATTTAACTCTAAAACCAATTCAAAATATAATCTAATCATATAAATAAATTATATTAAAACGGGGTTTTGAATTAAAATACAACATTTTCACTATTCATTAAAAAAATGAACTTTATCGGAAAAATACCAAAAATTTACACAAAGTAAATTTTTATGTCCCGATTCTAAAGAAGAATTTAATTTGGTTCAATATAATGTATAATAGTAACCAAAACTATATTTATAGATGGTTCTCCATCAAAAGGCGATAAGTCGACCTTTTGTGAATGTTAGAGTATATATACCTAAATTTGAATTCTTTTTGCATTTTAAGCCTTTATCTTTTATTGGATACATGTAGAAACATTTAAAAAACATATATAATCATATTTTAGTTATTTCTATCCATTCCCGCCAATATAACAGCTACATGTTAACTACCATAATATTATTTTATTACTAGTGTGCAACGTAAGATTTCAAAGAAACTCTTTGTTGCGTATCGGGTACGCTATCGAACATAGCAACCCCTTTAAAGTAAAATTACTATTGAATTCGTAAATATTAATAAATATGAAAATATTTTATTCATTATTTACCTGGGATGTTACATCCTTCCCCCCTTTTGTGAATTGCATCCTCACAATTTTATTCACTTATCAAAATAAGTGGGGGTATTTATCTCTCATAGCATTTTCAGATTCCCATGTTGCCTCTTCAACCATATGGTTTTTACACAAAACCTTTACCTGGTGAATTGCCTTATTTCGCAACACTTTCTCTCTTCGGTCAAGAATCTGGACTGGTTGTTCTTCATAATAGAGATTCTTTTCCAACTGAACTACCTCTGGGCTCAAAACATGAGATGGATCTGGCATATACTTTCTCAACATCAAAACATGAAAAACACTATGAACCTGAGATAAAATAGGAGGTAAATCCACTCAATAAAAAACTGATCCAACTCTCTCCAGAATTTCATATGGTCCAATGAACCTTGGACTCAGATTTCCTTTCTTACCAAATCGCATCACACTTTTCCACGGTGAAACTTTGAGAAAAACATGATCACCTACCTCAAAAGATAGATCCTTCCTCCGGTTATCCGCATAACTTTTATGTCTCCTCTGAGCTATTCTTATGTGTTTTTGAATCAACTGAACTCTTTCTTCCATCTCTTCTACCAATTCTGGTCCCATCAGCTTTCTTTCACCCACTTCATCCCAAAAAGCTGGAGTTCGACACCGCTTCCCATATAATGCCTCAAACGGTGTCATATGTATACTAGAATGAAAACTATTATTATATGAAAACTCGACCAAATAAAGATGTTGGTCCCAACTTCCCTGATAATCCATCGAACAATCACGTAGCATATCCTCCAAAGTCTGAATTTTTCGTTCTGACTGCCCATCTGATTGAGGATGAAAAGCTATACTAAAATTTAATTCAGTACCCAATGACTTCTAAAGGCCTTTCCAAAAGTTATAAGTAAACCTAGGATCACGATCAGATACAATAGAGAGGGGAACTCCATGAAACCTGACTATCTCATTATGATACAATCGAGAAATGTGATCTAGAGAGAATGTATCTCGAATAGGAAGGAAATGAGAAGATTTAGTCAATCGATCAACAATAACCCAGATTGCATTATTACCTCGAGATATCCTCGATAATCCTACAACAAAGTCCATGGATACATTTTCCCATTTCCACTCTGGCACCGGTAAAGGCTGAAGCATCCCTTTTTATAACTGCCGCTCTTCTTTAACCTGCTGACAAGTCAAACACTTTACAGTAAAATTAATAATATCTCTTTTCATTCCATCCCCCCAGTAATACTCCCGCAGATCTCTATACATCATAGTACTGCTAGGATGAACTGAAAACGGGGAACTATGAGCCTCACATAACAACTCATTATTCAACTGTGAATCACTAGGAACACATAATCTCTTCCCAAACCTCAAAACACAATCATTATCAATGTTGAATTCAGGAAACTTACCCTTCTGAACCAACTCTACCTTTTTCTACAATTCAGTGTCTTGCTTCTGTGCTTGCTTTATTCTATCTGATAGAGAAGATTTCACTGATACCTGAAACAAAACAGAATAACTTCCTGCACAAACAACTTCCATGCCAAAGTTCATCAAATCAAAAACCAAAGGATCTTGTTTCAAAAGTAGGACGGTTAATGAAGCATTACTTTTTCGACTCAAAGCATCGGCAACTTTATTTTCTTTTCCCAGATGGTAATTAATTGAAAATCATAATCCTCGATTAATTCCAGCCATATCCTCTATCTCTTGTTCAATTCTTTCTGAGTGAATATATACTTTAAACTTTTGTGAAATGTATATATTTCACACTTTACTCCATACAAACGATGCCTCCAAATTTTTAGAGAAAAAATAATAGCAGCTAATTACAAATCATGTGTAGGGTAATTTACCTCATGAGATTTCAATTGACGTGAAGCATATGCAATTACCTGATCATTCTGCATAAGGACACAGCCAAGTCCCTTCAACGAAGCATCACTGTATATAACAAACTCACCATTCATGGAAAGAAGTTCCAAAACTGGAGCATTCACCAATCTTCTTTTCAACTCCTGAAAACAATCATCACATTATTTTTTCCAGATAATACTTAACACCCTTCCGAGTTAGCTTAATCATTGGACTAGATAATTGTGAAAAAGTTTCAACAAACCTTCGGTAGTAACCTGAAAAACCAAAAAAACTATGGATCTCGGTTACATTTGTGGGTCTTGGCCATTCTTCAACAACTTTTGTTTTAGCAGGATCAATAGTTATGCCATTTTTTGAAACAATGTGACCCAGGAAAGAAATTTTTTGTAACCAAAACTCACACTTGCTGAACTTTCCATACAGTTTCTTTTATTTTACGGTTTTCAAGATAACCCTTAAATGACTTCCATGCTCCTCTTTAATTTTAGAAAACACCAAAATATCATAAATGAAAACAACCACAAAATTATCCAAGAACTCATGGAAAATTATATTCATAAGGTCCATGAATACAGAAGGTGAATTGGTTAACCCAAAAGGCATAACTAAAAATTCATAATGACCATATCTAGTATGAAACGCAGTCTTCAGAACGTCTGCTTCTTTTACTTTTAACTGATGGTACCCCGACCTCAAGTCAATCTTTGAAAAATACTGAGCTCCCTGGAGCTGATCAAACAAATCATCGATATGAGGCAAAGGATACTTGTTCTTAACAGTGATATTATTCAAGGCTCTATAATCAATGCAAAGTCTCATTGAGCCATCTTTCTTTTTAACAAACAAGACAAGAGCACCCCATGACATCAAAAATCTTTTCCAGTGCTTTAATCCACCCTTCAGCTTGCACGGGGTCAGATGATCCTCTGAATGATGGGGGATGTTGCCTTATGAAATGTTCCACCACTGACATGTTCCTCTGTGGTTGATCTAGCTGATCTCGTGCATGGATACCACCACCATTTATATCCTGAGCCAATTGTTCGATCACTGCAACAAACTGTTCAGTTCCAATTCCGACCATCTCAGGATGCTGATTTGGAAGGTTATTTCCTTCTGTATGCCTTCCTAGAACTACTTCCCTATTTCCTCTACAGAAAACCATTCTGAACAAAAATGTCTTATATGAAGAAACATGTTAATCTTCAAATGTTATATCATTACAATTTGACCATAAAAAAATATATTTTTGGATAATCATTTAATAGAATTCTAACTCCTAAAGTTATCTAAATCGACCTCTGATACCAACTATAAGGCCCCGACCTTAAACCTTACTTAATATTGAATTAAATGAATAATTCACATTGAGGATCTTTTCAGGATTAGAGTTTTAGAGAATTAGGACATAACTATTACATCTCAAAAGATTACAAAGTAGACACTTCTACTAAGTTTCCATAGAATAGAAACTCTTAAAATGAAACATGTCTAGTTCCATGTTTTATATAGCATGACTTTCCCTTGATCCCATCCTTAACCCTATTCCACATTATGTCCTGTGAAAAACATTTCAAAAAAACATGGGGTGAGCATAAAAAGCTCAGTGAGGGATACACAAAGAATGAAAACTGTTAGTTTATCAAAACAACAAGTAAACCATGTATACTATATCAAAGTAATACTTTTCACCTTTATGAAGTAGTAAATACTCTTCACTGAATAAAAGATCATTATATACCCTTTTGTAACCAAAAGATTACCATAAAACCCATATAATGATTACATAACATATAAAGTTAACTTGGGACATAAACATACTTAAATGGAATAACCATATGGTCGACTTCCACACATATCACTTAATGAAATAGCCATACGGAAGACTTCTATACCCAATGCATTGGAGGTTATAGCGTAACCACCCATCCTAGTATTCCCAGCACCACCCTTCATATGGTTTATCACGTAACCACCCGTCAAATTTCCAAGTACCATTATAAAATCATAATCCACAAAACAAATATAATGGAAAGAAAACATTTCCACACTTTGATCACAATATATCACTTAAATATATTGACATAACAAATCCAATATAAAAACCCTTTTCAATACCAAAATACATAAACAGTATATGGTATTTATTTCATTTTAAAAAAACTTTACAGCTTGTTGAGGAAGCCAAAGACCAAATAATACTCGCGGCAGCGGAAAAGGTCCTTGTCCTCACGTACGTTAAAAGAAACATTCCTTTTTGTCATTTTGGAAAATGCTTCGTAGAAAAATATTCCTTTCGTATAAAAGTAAAAGTAAAAGGGGTTTATACACCTTATAAAAGAAAGTTGTGTATAAAACAAAATATGCCTCAATGAAAGGAGATTGAGACAAAGTCCCTTACCTTGTGTCCGACTTGACTCGATCGTTCTTTAACGTCCTGAATAATAAACTTGAGTTAATTTCTACTTGCTTGAGAACCTTTTTCAAGTTCATTAATCCTTTTATATCACTTATTTCCATGTTATAAACATTATTTAATCATTAAGGTTAATAATGTTTGTTTTGTCGATATTTGGTTCTTAAGTTGAAAGTGGACTTCTTACAATTACATGTTGTTCGTGTGGTCAGAGGTTCATTATATCCAGAATGATATTCATGATTTGGATATCATATATATCATATATATCCATCATATAAATGTATTTATAATATTACATAATCATTTAGAGGAAAGAAATTAAATGCACCATTCATGGAGACGGTAAGTCGTACATACGCATGAACGCTACTTTCATTTCTATGTCATATTAATGGAATTAAAACTAAATGAGAGATATGTATATTTAAAGTACAGAATTATATTAATCATTTAGATGTAACATAAATGATATATATCCATTATATATATGTACTTATAATAGTACATTACATTTGGGGATAAAAAATGAAATGCACCGTTCATGGAGACGGTAAGCCGTACGTACGCATGAACGCTACTTTCATTTCTATCTCATACTTTAATGGAAACAAATGATAATGATATAAATTAATATTATAATTCCAGTATAAAATCATATATAATAACTTTAAATCCATCCTTTATACGTCCCACATATGGCATTAACGAATCAAATCACTTTGAGGGGGCGGTAGTCCGCACTTCCTAAAATGAAGATATCGCGTATACCCATAATGGAAGACATAAAGGTATGCAATAAATGAAAAATACAGAAGCTTAAGGAAAACATAAACATATTATATATCACATATAAATATAGTGACATCTTAATGGCCACCTATGAAGGTTTTATATGAGTGTTGAACAATCATCATTTCGTGAGGCAGAAATTCGCCATCCATAGAAACAGTATATTCTTTAACCATTGGATGTTGATGTGTGTAAGTGTAGCTCGAATTATTCTTATAAAAACATCCTAGTATATTTAAGATACTATATTTTTTACAAAATAAATGAATAAAAAGAGTTTAGAGGGTTGGAGAAGCAAAATAAAACAAAAGAACACAAGAGAAAACACTACCTTTAAAACGGGTAACTCTTTTTGATTTGAGCTCAAAGGCTTCCTTGGGAAGACTTCTGCCCAAAGTGAGGATTCTAAGAGTTAGAGAGGGATGTGGAGAGACAAAATGGGCAGGTTTTGTCCAAGACAAAGGCTTGAGAGGTGTGAGTTAGGTGGTAGAGGTGGGGGCCTTTTATATGAGGAGAGGAGGGGCACTCTTGGAAAGTTATAAAAGGTTATATTATCATAAAATGCTTTTTGGATTTAAAAGGTCCCAAAATTATATATTTCTAGGATATGGTGATTTGAGTTCAAAATATACTCATCCAATAGGTTTTTGACATGTGTAGGTCTTAGATTTTACATTATCTTTTCATTTTATTTAAATCGTTAAATAATGAGGTAATCGCTGCATCATCATGATGTCATAAATTATTTAATTTATTTAGTATCTAAAAATTATAAAAAAAAATATCATCAGGTAGGAAATATTTTTTTATTTCCAATAAATATTTATAGTCAAAATTATGACTTGTATAACCCCATTTAAGAATTTTTTTAGTAAAACATCTCATGTTTGTAACATTTTTATTTTAACATTAAATAAAAAGTTATTAATGTCATTTTCCTACCAAAGTGGCTCCATGGGGTCCCCAAGTTGACCCATGGATTTTCTTGGTCGTCCATGACTCATCCAATAAGGGTAGGACATGTTTCTAGTTCATTTTACATCATTAAAACATTACTATTACCTTAAACTACACTAATTACCTCTAATCGTGATTAAAAACTTAAAAGTTACTATTCACCAAAAAATTATTTTAATCCCATTGAACCACATTTTACTTCTTAATGAAAACCATGTAAGTTGAATTTTTGAAATTAATAACACAAAGGTGGTAAAATTTCATTTAAATGAAAAATTAGTTTTTTTAAGTACCACTTAGTGGTTTCACTATTCCTCAAAAATTGATGTTTTTCAGAAAAATACGAAAACATCACCCTAAGATATATTTGATATTCCAAATTCAGAAATGATGTCTATTTTAAAAAATTCAAAACATTTAAGTTGCATTAATTAATTTAATAATTAATTCCCGCTCTCATAGGAAATAGCGTGTTTTTATGAAACAATAAGTATCAAAAGATTGACACTAGTTTAAGTCCAATTTCAAAGTAAAATTAAATCAAAGACCACTATTGGATTAAATGGTAAAAATATATTCTAATTAAACTCTAAAAAAATCAAAATATAATCTAATCATTTAAATAAATTAGATTAAAAAGAGGTTTTGAATTAAAATACAACATTTTTCACTATTCATTAAAAAATGAACTTTATCGGAAAAATACCAAAAATTTACAAAAAGTAAATTTTGATGTCCCGATTCTAAAGAAGAATTTTATTTGGTCTAATATAATGTATAAGAGTGACCAAAACTATATTTATAGACGGTTCTCCATCAAAAGGCGATAAGTCGACCTTTTGTGAATGTTAGAGTATATATGCCTAAAATTGAATTCTTTTCGTATTTTAAGCCTTTATCTCTTATTGGATAAATGTAGAAACATTTAAAAAACATATATAATCATATTTTAGATATTTCTATCCATTCCCGCAAATATAACGGCTACGTGTTAACTACCATAATATTATTTTATTACTAGTGTGCAACGTAAGATTTCAAAGAAACTCTTTGTTGCGTATCAGGTACGCTATCGAACATAACAACCCGTTTAAAGTAAAATTAATATTTAATTCATAAATATTAATAGATATAAAAATGTTTTATTCATTATTTACCTGGGATGTTACACTTTATAAGTGAGGTGAGTGGCACACTTGTAATTTTTTGAAAATAAAAAAGTTCACCTATGTTTTTTACATTCAAAAAGGATAAAAAATGGAGTATTTTCAAGACATATACATTTTAGGGTCAATCTAAGACTATAAAATATATTTTAGACAAGTTTTTAGGTAATTTTACCCCTTATCATTTTAGTTTAACCCCTGATAAATCCATTTTACCTTAACCATGGTAATTAATTTTTTAATGTTTTCACTATTCTTTTTTGGTCAAATGTTAAGTTGAACTTATTAAATAATATAAATTATTATTATTTAAAATACATAATAATTTTTTTAATATTCCATTCACAGAAGCAGAAAATCTTAATTTAAAATTAAAAATACATATGTGATGAGAATGTAAGTTTATTTATAAAAGAATATTCAAAAGTTTATAATGTTTTTATTTAAAAATTAAATAAAAAAATTATTAAAATGTCTTAAATTGGATTAATATATATATATAAATAAACTAATTTTAAATTAAAAAATATAATATAATTTAACTATATAAATAATTTAAATGAAAAGGTCATTTGCAATTAAAATTTTTTATTTTTTACTATACGTCAAAATTCTAATATTTTCCTAAAATTATCAAAAATTAATCCAAAGATAATTTTTATAATATTATTTTAAAAATTAAATTAATATTTTTAAATTATTTTTCTAAAATTTTTAAAAATTAATTTTCACATAAGTGTTCAAAAGGTGATAAAACGCTTATTTAGAAAAATGTAGTTTTTAAGTGTAAAATTGGATTGATTCTTATCTATTATCCAAAAAACACATAAGATGAATTTTAAAATTTTTATTGAATATATAATATATACATTTTATTAAAATCATTCACAAAAATAGGTCTTTTAATTTGTTGAGGTAAAACATGCTAGTTTTAAAAAAAATCAGAAAATTATTCCATTTATTTAATTTTTAAATTAAATTGTTACTAAATAATTAACTGTATATACATGTTTATACCTTATATTTTAATAATCTATTTAATCTTATTAATACCCTCCATTATATGATAATTATCATAAAAAAAATTTAATAGTAGTTAATGTTTTGTTTAAACTTAGTGTTGTGTGTAACGCAAGCTAAAATCAATGTTGTGTGTGAAGAAAGATATCAAAAATATTAAATTCATTTTAAAAACTAATATTTTCACAAAATTTTATGGTGTTAAATTCAACCCCTATTATAATGAATTTTCCCCAAAAAATCATCTCAGTCATCAACGGTTTAACATTTGAAAATTCTTTCATATAAACCCACATCGTAAAAATGGTTAACAAAAAATCCTTTTAAAAATATAAAGGGATGTGTTAAAGTCATCTAGATTAACATATATTAGTTTTCAAAATAGGATATAAAAGGTTGGAAGTGAGGATATAGACATGGAATAAAATAATAAATAATTATAGAGAATTATAGAGATCATCGATCAAAAGAAACTAGGTAATCTAAAGAAGGTTTGTGACCCAAAAACCATAAACCAAAGAAGCATGAAAAAGATCATCGGTATCATAAAAAATGATGATAGCAGGAAAATATTTTATTTCAAGATCCTTTTACAAATTTTATAAAATTTCTTTTTCATCAAGGCTAATAATATATTAAAATATACTTAAATTATTTATTTTTATTTCATAGGCACGATATCATCCTTTTTTGTACCTTGTTCAATTTCCACATCATCTCTTACCCAAAGAGATTATTTTTTTTCTTGTCTGAAAAACTAAATAAAATGCATAAATGAATGGTAACTCATTCCTTCTATATCTAATTAAAGAAAATTTAACACTCATTATACAATATATATAAATCTTTATATAGTAGAGTAATAAAGTAATATAAAAAACCTCATCTGATGTTCAAAATAATCGATTTCTTAAATGATTAGCCTTATAACACTTCAAAAATTAAAAAAATATAAATAAGGTCACGAAAATTCTCAAAATCAATATGAAATTAATCCCTTATATATTAAAAAGTAGATCGTGATTGTAACATGCCAAATATGTGAATTCCTTTATCATGTATTAACTTGAAACATGGTAATAAATTGAATTAACATAAAACCATATTTAGAACATTCATTTTTCATCACTAATTACATAAAACATTGATTATTGGATATATTCCTTAAATAAAAATAATTAATCTTGACTAGTGATATAGTAAAACACTTTTTTCAAAAAAATCATTAATCAGTTCCAATAAAATCACTATTATCCAATTTAATTAATCCATATCAATAATTTCATTATCCAAAATAAACATCATTTTCTCAACATCAGCAACATTCTAATTGTTACCTTCTAATAATTAAAATATTACCTTACCATAAAATCACTTTTCTAGTGTACCAATACCATTTAACATGTTCTTGAAAATGCTTAATGAAAAACATATATTGATCAATCATTATATATTTCATAATCCTTGAATTCTAATACATTAATACTTAAAACATCCCACTTCCTTCTCAAAATGATAATTTGATTCATCATAATATCACTTCATAACTCATTCCTTTCATATGTAATTTTAGTATCTTCATCATCATCACTATAACCATTACTCATACAGTTTTCTAATTCCCTTCATTGTATTTCCCCTTTTGAAATTTATTTACATAATTCTCATACTTTCCTCATTTAAAACATTCAAAAGTTAATGATACCTTATGGATAGCATTATTCATGTCTATTTAATTACCCAAACTTTCCATTTACTTGATTTTTGACCTTCTTTTCCACAAAAAAACATATTCTCATCCCTATGAGACATTTCCTTGAGTTCTCTTCCCAAATTCTCAAAATATAAGAAATTGCATCTTATTAACAACATGGTATCCACTATATTAACTATTATCGAACTACATCCTTCTCTTCTTTGATGTGTATGAGAGTTGGTTAAGATGCCCATTATTAATATTGTTTTTTGATAACTGATTTAGAATAATCGTTATATCCTTCACCTTAATCATTATCTTATTTATATTCTCAATAGATAATTTTTTGTCACATTAAATGGTAACTCAATTCCTTTTGCTTCCCTCCATTCACTAAAACCAAACAGTATAGTCTGATAAAATATTATCATAATGGGAAAACAAATAATTATTAAAATCACTTATAGGATGTGTAAATCATGACATCTTATTTTTAATATATGAAACATTATGATTATCCTAGGTAATTCATATTCATTTGTTAATTGAATCCTTCATGATGGTTCACAAAGAGTTTTTGAATTTACAAATCAATCCCCTAAGAATATAAAATTAAGTGTGCAGTAAGGCCCATTTTCATGCACCATATGATGATCTAGTCCTAGTCAATGTGACCTTTTATAAGTTATTACCCCAAACAACCTCTATTATATATCCACATCCACTTGTAGTATCCAAAAAGGTGTGGAATTTTATGGAAACCACTTGATCTATCCTTTACCAAAATTCCAAGACAATTTCCTATAATTTGAATCATCCTTAGATTTATCCATAGATAGATCCCAGGAAATATTCATAGAAGTATCCCAAGATACCAAACTAAATTTTTCTCATCCTAGATTCCAACGTTAAACTAAAACATTCCTCTGATTCAAATTATAGAGACTTAGGATTTTCAAACATGGATATTACATCTTTTTAGATGAATATTCAACACATTACAAAAGCACATGTTTGAGGATCGTAATAGTTTAGTGTCTTTGGAGACTAGGTATACAGTCTTATAATTTGGTGAAAGATGTTCAGTTTCTTCAAAAAAAATATTCCCATTTAGTAATCTTCACAACATACCCTACTTAAAACCTTTATTATTAACCTTTTGAAAGGAAACATAATAAATGGTGATCTCAGATACTCTGTAAGGGTGAATAAGGGATATACATTAGAAAAACATGAACATAAGAGATTGTGGCATATATATGATCATAGAAAATAACACTGGCATAAGAAATTTTTGCATATGCATGATCATAAAAAATATTTTATCAAGGATACCCACCAAGATATTTATAACATGTTAGGCTTGGTATAACCACATTTTTACCTTATTTGGGCTTGGGATAACTACCTTTGTAACCTATTTTGAGCTTGGGATAACCTCCCTTGTACCATTTAATCTCATATAACATTAATCATTACCTAGTACATTGGGGGGAGATATATCCCCCACCCATAACATAATCTATATGTTTATGTTCCAAAATATTATTAAACATTCATCATATTATAATCCATCAAAATAAATGGGTTTCAAAAAACATGTCAGCATAGCATAACCCATGGAAAAAATTGGTTTCAAAGTCATTTCATTATTTCATAATAACATAACCCTTGTATAAGTTGTGGCTTTAATAAAAAATATCATCATAAAAAAACTATTCAATTAAATAAAAATAATGGTATCCTTTGATCATATCCCCAGAAAAGAAAAAACATCAAATGATGCCATCTTAAATTGAAAATTATTTTGAACAACAAATAACTAGGAATGTTTCAATAAGAAAGAAAAATTTATTTGAAAATAACATTTTAAATATAATCTTTATAAAATATTTTTATAAATCCTTTCCATTGAAGGTAAACTTGAAAACTTATAAATTAATCATTAAAAATAAATTGAAACATTTATTGAGGAAAATAACCATTCTGGTTTGAAACGAATATTTTTAAAACATAAAATATTTTAAAAATTATTTTTCGTTAAAATAAACTTGATAAAATACAAATTAATATTCAATGTAAATAAATTTTATAATGGTAGAAATTTTTTTCATGTTGTACACATTAAAACAAATATTTATTTCACGTTTTCGATAAAAGCCAAACGAGCGTTGATTGGAAATCAAGATGAATATTCCTTTCAGAGAAACTTTTAAATATTAAAACATGGGTAAAATGTATTTAATAAATCATTTGAAGAATATTAAAAAATTAAAACATTTTTAGAAAAAAATATTTTGGAAGAAAAAAGGATTTTCAACTAAAGAGAGAAATAGAGACAATTTTTCTTAAAAAATATTTTGAAATTTTGAGCGCATGAAGAGAGAAAAATTAAGGGAAAATATATTCTCATGATATAAAATTATGATAAAAAAATTCATGAGTTTTATTAGAGATATATTATGGTATTTTATCATTGGAATCATAATCATAAACAGTAATGATAAATTATGAGATTGTAATATATAACTCTTACGAATTTGGTAACTTTAAATCGTAATACCCATAAAAGATTTACAATAAATGAAACATATAATATCTATAAAATAGTTATTTTCATGATATTTCATGTCAATGTGGCATTATACACACCACATAAATTAATATAGGTGCATAACATAACATTTTTTCTAAGGAAGTTAAATTGGGAAAAAAATCCTTACCGCTTTGGTAACTTTTGAACTGTAAATTCCATGAAAGAGATATCATAAAAAGGATATTTAAATCCACACAATTTTAATTATAATAACAATAAAATACATGCATGGAAATTATATACACCACATAAAAGAAATAAGTGGTGAATATGTCATGTGTCTCATGGGACTAAATAGTGAGACGAAAATACCTTACAGCTTTAGTACTATTTTGAATCATAAGCCCCAATAAAGAATAAAATTTAATTAAACTTTAAATAAATTAAAATTAGTATATTAATTATATAAAATTTAAAATTAATGTATATACACCACCCAAAATAAACAAGGTTTGAATTTGGAAATATCTCTAAGAAATAAAAGAGACTAGAAATCTCCTACCTCTTTAGTAATCTTTTGAATTGTAATCCCAAATATAGAATAAAACAAAATAAAAATTTAAATATAATTAAATTAAGGATATTTATGATATAAAATATCAAAGGGGAAGTATATACACCGGACAAAATAAATGAGTGGTGAACTTTTATACGTATCCCAAAAATAAAAGAGAGACTAGAAATACCTTACTTTAAGTATCGAATTCCTTCATATACATTTTAACCTTCTATTTAATAATTATAGATTTATTATATATATAATATAGAACTATAATCATATATATAATTATATATATGATTTAATTAAAACCATTTATTACCCTTTTATTAACAATTCCTTGTTAAAATCACGTTTTGGGTAATAACTGCTTTATTTTTCATATATGTTTTGATTTATTATTTTCAGTCCTCTTACTTTGATCATGGTCCCATAATATACAGAATAATAATCATGAAATAATTATAATTTCTAAACATAAATTATAATTCTAATACAAATCATGAAATTTAGTTATGGAAATTAAGGTATGTTACGATCATGGAGATGGTAGGTTGTACGTATGCATCAGTAATGTTTCCATTTTCAATAATCACAATTGAATGGTAATAAGAAATATTTTATATTTAAAAAATTATATTAATATTATAAATAAAATATTATTTATTTAAATATACTTATACATATCATCAGTTTGGTTTTGTGATTAAAAGGGAGTGTCACATCGCTTCTTGAAGGCGGTAGTCTGCACATACACAAACGATGTTATCTTCTTTCAGTGAGTGAAAAGGTTAGAAATAAAATGATATATTATATTTTAATAATGATAAATATTATATTAATACCATAATTATTTCATCTATATCACATATTTTCATTAATTTCCTCCCTGTAATCTTTAATGTAAAGCATCATTGAAAATGAATCACATCGCTTCGTGAGGCGGTAGTCCGACGTACACACGAGTGACATTATCATATCCCCTACAGAATGGAAATAAAAGATGTAATTATTATATAAATAAAAAATTAGTATAATTATGTTCTAAAAATCATATATATACTTTGTATCTATCATTATACCCAACCGTGACAAGTGGTCATGAACAAATTAATGACATCGGTTCGTGAGGTGGTGGTCTGCCATACACACAAATAATGATTTCATTACAAATTTTATTGAAGTGAATATGTGTGTAGGTCATTACCATAAAATAAAAAATATATTATTATATGTAATATACTTATGGAATTATATTAACATTTTTTAAAAATATTATAAGGATATGGAAGAAGAAATAAAATAAAAACAATCATTGAAGAACATTACCTCTTCTTCGGGTAACCTCCTTAGTTTCCACCAAAATACTTTCTATGTTGGATTTATGTCCAAAATAAGTATTATAAGATTAAATTATGGAATTTTGGATGGTATTTGTTCAGTTATTGTTTAAAAAATGATTTCAAGGTGTAAATAAGAGATGATAGTGGGTGGCCTTTTATAAGTGAAGTGAGTAGAACAATTATAATTTTTCAAAAAGAAAGAGGTGTACCAACATTTTTCACAGGAAAAAGGCTATAAAATAGAGTATTATCATGAATTATAAATTGTATGGCATAAAAATGGTCATATAAAATATTTTATACATGTTTTTATGTCATGTTAGCTATTATATTTTTAGTTTAACCGCCTGATAAACCCATGTTTACCTTAACCACGACAACTAAATTTTACTATTTTCACTTTTCATTTTGGTAAAAAATATATTTCTCCTTATTAGATAATAAAAATTAAAAATATTACAAATATTTAACCCATTTTTTTCAAATTACATCCACATTATAAGATAAATTAAATTTAAAATTCATCCCACAATAATGATGAGGAAGAGGGTTTTTAGGAAAATAATGTTCAAACGTTTATAAATTTTTTTATCAAAATTCAATATAAAAACGATTCCAATGACATAAATTGGAATAATAGATATATATCTAAAATAATTTAAATTTAAAAATAAATTAAAATATAATTTATCATTATAAATAATTTAAACGAAAAATCAGTTTTCAATTAAAATTCAGTATTTTTCACTTTTCATCAAAAAATTAATCTTTCCCAGAAACTAAAAAATAATCACCCTAATATAATTTTGAAATGATAATTTAAAAAATTAAACTCATATTTTAAAATTAATTTTTAAAAGTGTTAAAATTTAATTTTAAAATACTTGCACAAAAGGCGACAAAAACTATTTTTTAGAAAAATATAGTTCTTAGGCATAAAACCTAATTTATTCATTTATCATGTCTAGAAAACACATAATAAGAATTTTTAAAAAGTGTATTGAATATATAATATTTAAAATTCACCAAAAAATCCACCCAAATTGGTTTGATTAATTTATTACGGTAGAACATTTTTTTTCTTAAAAATTTTGAGAAGAAAAAAAATCTTTTTTCATTTTTAATTAAATAGTATCAAAGGAATTCATTTTATATATATGTGTAA
Source organism: Viscum album (assembly GCA_963277665.1). NCBI lineage: Eukaryota > Viridiplantae > Streptophyta > Magnoliopsida > Santalales > Viscaceae > Viscum > Viscum album. The sequence continues at coordinate 134,640,827 of OY728156.1, forward strand.
AACGTATATTTTAAAAATATAGTTAATATTATTCATAACCACCACTATGTGATAACTATTATAATAAAATTTTAATAGTATGTTATGTTTCATTTAAACTCAGTGTTGCATGTAATGAAAGCTAAACGCAGTGTTGCGTGTAACAAAAAATATCAAAATGATTAAATTAATTTGGGAAAAATATTTTACAAAATCTCAGGGTTTTACATTATACCCCCCTTAAAATTAATTTCTCCCTAAAAATTATTCTTGGTTATCAAGGGTTTTGAAATTTAAAAATTCCTTCCTAAAAACCCACATCATAAAAAGTGTTAACAAAACATCCTCTTAAAGAGAAAGGGATGTGTGAAAGTCATCTATAATAACACATATCTGGTTTAAAAATATGATGAAATAGGTGGTAAGTGAATATATATACATTTAATAAATGTATAAATAATTATAGAGAGTGATATAGATTATTGTTCATAAGAAAGTGGGTAATCCAAAGAAGGTTAACGACCATAAAACCAGAAACCAAAGAAGTGTGAAAATTTTATTGATATAACAAAAAATGATGATAGTATGAAAAAACATTATTTAAATATCCTTTCACAATTTTGGGGGATTCTATTTCCATCTAGAATGATAATATATTAAAATTTACATACTTTATATCTTTTAATTTCATAATCACGGTTTCTTCCTTTGGTGGTTCCTTGATCAATTTCCACTTCATCTCTTACTCTAAGAGATTAATTTTTTCATTATGAAGAAATTAGTAAAATAAAAAATATAAGGATATGTCTTTCCTTAAATATATAGATAAAAAAAGATTAACACTATTTATCCAATATGGATAAATCTTTATATGATGTAGTAAAACTTTTATCTCTAAAACCACATCCAATGTTCAAATTTAACTATTTTATAAATGGTTAACCTTATAACCCTTAGAAAATAATAGGGTCACTAAATTTCTCAAAATAAACTTAATATTAATCCACAATATATCATAAAGTAACTCTTTATTATAACATAACAAACATTTGAATACCCTCATCATGTATTCTCTTGAAACATTATAATAACCTGAATTACAGTAAAACCTTATAGATAACATACATGATTTTACATTTCTTAAATAAAACATAGATTATTGGATATATTCCTTAAATACCAAAATGGTTTAAACTTAATAAATTATATCATAAACCATTTTTTCCACAAAAAATTAGTCACTTTCAATTCAATCAATACTATCCAATTTACTTTATCCATATCAATCATCTCTTTATCCAAAATAAATGCCATTTTGTCAACATTAGGGACATACTAAGGGTTTCTTTACCATAATAAAAATATCACCTTGCTATTAAATAACCTTTATAGTACATAAATAACATTGAACATATTTTTTCAAATCCTTGATGAAAATAATATACTAAAAAATCCTTATATATTTCATAATCCTTGAATTCCAATACATTAATACTTAAATCAACTTAGATCTTTCTCAAACCATTAACTAGGCTTCAAAATCTTATTACTTATACAGAATTTTTATTCACTTCATGATATTTCCCCTTAGTATATCAATTTTCACAATACACATACTTTCCACATTTAAAATATTCATTAGTTAATGATTGTTTAGGAAGAAAATTATCGACATCCATTGCGTTAACCAAAATATTAATTTTTTCCTTTATAGTTACTTGATTTCTGTTTTTATATTCCACATCCAAAAGATATTTTTATCCCTATGATACATTCTCTTGAGTTATTCTTCACATATTCTCGACATATAAGAAACTTAATCTTATTTCCTCTATGTTCTCCACTACCTAAACTCTCAATAAACTCAATCCTTTTCTTATTTTGTGATTCCAAGAGTAGGATAAGGTGAACATTATTAGTCATGTTCCAAGATAATTGATTATGAATAATGAAAATAACCTTTAATATGTCCATTTTCCCATTTGGATGCACATCAGTAAATGTTTTGTCGCGTTCAACATTAACCCTGTTCTTTATGGTTTCCACCATTGACTAAAACCAAAAATCTTAGTCTGAGAAGCATTAATCATAATGGTAAAAAAATAATCATGAAAATAACTTATAGGATGTCTAAATCATGAAAAATTATTTTTAATCATTGACACCATAGGTTTTTCCTTGGTCATTCATTGTCTTTGTCTATTTAAATACATCATGATGGTTAGTAAAGAGCTTGCGAATTTCCAAGTCATATCCCCCAGTAAGGTCAAACCAGGTGTTTAGAAAGGCCCGTTTTAATACAAAATGTGATGATTGAGTCCATATCAATGTACCATTTTTTTTATTATCAAAAAGTACCTCTTTTCCAAATCCACATCCACTTGTAGTGTATATATAGGGATGTAATTTATTGGAAACCACTTTCTCTATCCTTTAAAAAAATTCATGAAATTTTCCTATAATTTCACTCATCTTTATACTTATCCTTAGTGACATACCTATACATATTTGTAGAAATATCCCTAGAGATATCACTAAAGATTTATCATCCTAGTTTCAAAATGTTAACAAACCTTTCATCTAATTCCATCTTTAGTGACCCATTATTTTCATACGTGGATATTATATTTTTTAGATAAATATTCAATACGTTACACAAAAACATTCCAGAGGACAATAATAGTTTATTTCCATTGGATACTAGGTGCACAATCTTATAATTTTGTAAAATTTCTTCAATGTCTATCATAATGATCTTCCTTTTTAGAACTCTTCACAATATAACCTAGTTAAAACCTTTCTTCATATCCTAGTTAGGGTATTCAAGGGAGATATGTAAGCATAAAATAAACATAAGGGTACGAGAAAATGATCATATCAATTTAAAACCAAAACCTTTATATCAAATATCATAATCTTGAGTCATGGAATAAATATTTGTAGTTCATAAAACATAAATCATAAGTGAATGAAAGAATATAAGGTATGAGAGCATAACATTGGCATAAGATAGAAAATTGTTTCATATGCATGATCATAGAAAATATTATGTCATGTTTACCCACCAATACATTCATAACATGTTAGTATTGGGTTTACCACCCATGTACTTGCTTCTTTCTTGGGATAACCTCCTGTATACCCTCTTTCAGGCTTGGGATAACCTCCTATGTACCATATTTTGGGCTTGGGATAATCTCTCATATTCCCTTTTATCTCATATAACATTCATCATAAATCAATGCATTGGAGGGAGATATATGTCATAACCATTACATAATCCCAACTTTTATATGCCACAACATAATAGAATATACCGCAAATCAGAACACATGAAAAAAATATTTTATAAAAAAATCATTATAGCATAACCCGTGGAAAATAAATGGGTTTTATAATCAATTAACAATTTCATCATTATATAACCCATGGAAAAGATACTATTTTCATAAACATTTTTTCATCAAAAAAATAAACTATTCTGAGAAAGAAAAATAATGGTATCCTTCGATCATATCTGTAACAAATCATAATTAATATCAAATGATTTCATCTTTGAGGGAAAATAATTTTGAAAGAAAAATATATTGGAATATTTATTAATTTAAATAGAATTTATTTGAAAATATATTTTTAAAAATAAACATTATAAAAAATTTCAAAAAGTTTTATTTGAAAATAAAATTGAAAACTTATAAATGATTCTTTAAAAATCATTTAAAACATTTCATGGGGAAAATAACCTTTCTTCTTTGAAGAAAAAATTAAAACGTAAATCATTTTGAAAATACATTTTCTTAAAAACAACCTTGAAAACGTAAAATTTAATATTCAATGAAAATGGTGGTCATGATGGTGGAAAATTATGTGCATGTGGTACACGTTAAAACAAAAATTCCTTTCACATTTTTTATAAAATCCAAATGGTAATTATTTTGGAAAACAACCTGAATATTCTTATAAAACCATTTTTAAAAAATTAAAATATTGGTAAAAATATATTTAATAAACTTTTTAGACATTTTTGAAAACATTTTTGAAAAAAAACTAGAAAACATGGTTTTTAAAGAAAATTTTATTTTTGACTGAAAGAGAAATAAAGATGTTTTTTCTTAAAATGTTATTTTGGAATACCGAGTACATAGAGAGAGGAAAATAAAGGGAAAACATTTATTCTCATAAAATATTCATGTTATAATAAAATTCATGGCTTTATTTAGAGATAAATCATTTGATTTTATCATTAGAATCATAATCATAAAAAATATGGATAAATGATGAGATTGTAACATACAACTCTTAACACTTTGGTAACTTTGAATCATAATACCCATGAAATAATTACACTAAATGGAACTAATAACATCATGATAATAATTAGATTCAATGTATCACTTTTTTAATGGGTCGTATACACACCTAATAGGATAATATAGGGGTGTAACATAACATATGTCCCATGGAAGGAAAATCAACACAAATATTCCTTACTAATTTGGAAAATTTTAAACCCAAAACCCCACAATAGAGAGATAATAAAATTTATATAAAAATCCACATAATTTTAATTATAATAATCATAAAATACAATCATTTTAATTATATAAACTACAAAAATGAAATAAGTGATGAATATGGAATGTGTCTCACGGAAGTTAAAAAGTGAGATGGAAATCTCTTACAGTATTAGTAATATTTTGAATTGTAATCCCCAATAAATAATAAACATTAAATTAAACATTAAATTTCAATAGAATTATTATATTCCTAATATAACATTAAAAAAAGTAAGTATATACACCACACAAAATAAATGAGTGGTGAATTTACTTATGTCTCCCAGAAATAAAAGATAGACTAGAAATCCATTACCGCTTTAGTAATCTAATGGATCGTAATCCAAAAAATAAAGAATAGTAAAAAATAAAACTTTAAATATAATTAAAATAATTCTATTATTAATATAAAATGTCAAAGGGTCAGTAAATAAACCCCAAAAAAATAAAATAGTTGTGAATTTTCATATGTCTCCCAGAAATAAATGAGAGACTAAAAATCCATTACCATAAGTCTCGACTTCCATTGTATACATTTGAACCTCCTATGTAATAAATATTAGTTTATTATACATATATTATAGAACCTAATTATATATGTAATTCAATATTATTTACTTATTACCATTTATTACCCATTTATCAATATTTCCTTGCTAAAATCACTTCTCGGGTAATAACCGTTTTACCTTTCATATATGTTTTGATTTTTTATTTTCAGTCCCTTTGTATTAATCATGGACCCATTATATATATAATAATATTAATGAAATAATTATAATTTTTATATATAAATTATACATTTAATAAAAAACATGAATTATGATTTTGAGAAATGATGTGTGTTACGATCATGGAGATGGTAGGTTGTATGCACTCATAAGTAACGTTTCCATTTTTCAATGACCATTTTGGAAAAGAGGTGAGTAATATTTTATATTTAAAAATTATAATAATACCATAAATAAAATATTATTTCTTTTAATATAATTATACATATCATGCATGTGGTTTGTTGATGAAAAGAGAGTTGCATCACATCGTGAAGGAGGTAGTCCACACGTACATAAACAATGTTATCATATTTCAGGGATTGTAAAGGTAAGAAATATATATATATATATATATATATATATATTATCTTTTAAGAAGGATAAATATGTCATTAATATCATAATTATTCTATTTATATCACTTATATTAATTAATTTTATCTCTATTATCTTCTATGTAAATCGCTAGTGAAAGTGAATCACATCACTTTGCAAGGCGGTAGTGTGTCGTACACACGAGTGATGTTACTGTATCCCCTATAGAATGGTAAGTAAAAAATTTATATATTATAAAATAAATCCATATATATATAATTATGTTATAAATTATATATATATACTTTATATACATTATAATACCCAATTGTGTTAGGTGATGATGGAAAATGAATGGCATCGGTTCGCGGGATGGTAGTCTGTCATAAACATGAATGATGATTTCATAACCCATTTCATGTAAGTGGACATAATTATACATCATTACAATAAAATAAAAACATCATAGTATATGTAGTATACTTAGTTAATTATATCATCATGTTTTAATAATAATTTTAGGAGGTGGTGAAAGAAATAAAATAAAAAATCTCATTAAAGAATGTTCCATCTTCTTCAGGTAACCTCCACTATGTTTACACCAAAATCCTTCCTAGTTTGTATTTTTTCCAAAAATAAGGCTTCTAAAATGAGATTAGGGAATTCGGGAAGGGATTTTTTTAGTAATTTTCTTGAAAAAAATTGTTATATGTTGTTAATAAGGGAGGATGGGGGTGGCCTTCTATAAGTGAGGTGACTGGCACATTTGTATTGTTTGGAAAATAAAAAGGTTTACCATTGTTTTTAACAAGAAACAAGGATAAAAATGGAGTATTATCGATCCTTAGACATTATAGTTTCTAAATATACCCATACAATAGATTTTATAAAAGTTTTTTGGACATTTTAACCCTTATAGTTTTTTCTTAACATCGAGGTAAACCTATTTTTACCTTATCATGGTAATTAATTTTTTTACAATTTTCACTATTCATTTTGGTCAAATATTAAGTTTACATTATTAGATAATATATATTTTTATGATTCTATATTTTTAATACATTGTTCCAAATTAACATAACATAATTTGGAAATTTTTTAATTTAAAATTAATCTTACAAACGCGATAAGAAAGTGGGGATTTTTAAATTAAAAAATAATAAAACATTTACAAAGTTTTTATTTAAAAATTAAAAATAAAAATGATTATAATTAAGTAAATTGGATAAATAGATATAAATTTAAACTAATTGTTATTTAGAACTAATTTAAAATAAAATTTATCTTTACAAACAATTTCATTGAAAAGATAGTTTTCAATTAAAATTTATTATTTTTCACTATACCTCAAAAAAGAATTCATTTCAGAAAATTTGAATTTAACCCTAAGATAATTTTTAAATGGTAATTTAAAAAATTAAATTTATTTTCTAAAATTAATTTTATAAATTTTTAAAAATATAATCTTAAAATAAGTTTTCAAAATGCAATAACACTTCTTTTTAGAAAAATAATGTTTTAAAGCCTAAAATTTGATTTGTTTTTATAACATATCTATAAAATATATAAGATAGATGTTAAATATATTTTTGGATATATAATATATACATTTTATTAAAAAAATCACTAATAGTGGTTTTTTTAATTTATTTATTCAAAACATGTTTTGTTCTTAAAAATGGTTTTTCAGAAAAAAGATTAACATTATTTTCATTTTTAATTAAAAGGTCACCAATGAATTCCTTTTATATACATGTGTAAACTGTATATTTTCATAATTGATTTAATACAATTTATACCATCCATTAGGTGATAAATATCATAATAATATTTTAATATTATTGTGTGTTTCATTTTAATTCAATGTTGTGTGTAACACATGCTAAACATGGTGTTTCGTGTAACATAAAATATCAAAAAGATTAAATTAATTTAAAAAAATCACAAAATATCATGGTGTTAGATGTGTGTCATGGTTATAGTAATCCCATTTATGCATCGGTAGTCTCATGAGATGAGTTAGTTGGATAGCCTTAGTAAATGGGATTCTAGTGTATACCTACCCATTAGTTTTAAATTTTCTTGAGGAAGGTCTTGACAGTAGAGGTTTTCATGATTGTTGAGATTATGACATCCAATAATTAAGAATTTCCTTCATTGATAATTAAGTTATTATTATACATGATATTTTCTCAATGTTATTATCACTAAATGAATTTCATTTTCAGTTTATTCATTAAATGGAATTTGTTTTCAGAAATTTACCTTACCATATTAATTTTTTTATCTGAATATGATAGTCAAGATATTGATTAAATTGTATTATTTTTTAGTTATTTACCTTGATATATTTATTATTATAGTCAAGTTATTTAAATGGAATGTTTTTTAGTTATTCACCTTTCCATGTTGATTGTGCTTATTTATTCATGATGGAATTCAATATATTTAACACTTAATTAACATTTGATCTCACCCTTGTTCTATTTCCTTTCCCAACAATCTAGGAAGTATACTAAGAATTAAATGTAGTGATATGATAGAGTTAATATAGATATTCTTAAAAAAAATGTTTTAATTTCTGTTTTAAATTTTAATATGGGAATCAATTATGTATCTACTTCAGCAAGACTAAGAAACTATTCGGTCCTTCAGGATGTGATTCCTTGTATCTTATGGCAATGTAATAAAGTAAGAATATGGTCCTAGTTTTCTGGATTTGGTGACATTGTAGTTCGTATGAAATAAATATTAGTATAAACCTTGGAAACTAGATTTAAGAAAACAAATATTAGAGATCATAACCCTATGATAGAATTTGCGGATATGTATAGAAGAATATCCTAAATTTTTTGTAAGAAATAGATTATATGGAATTTCCTAGAAATAAATCTTTGTATTGATACTACAAGTGGATTTGGTTCTAGAAAAAATTTACCTAGTGGTAATAAATCTAAAATATGTGTGTCATGCTTGACTCAAGCAATACTTTATACGTGATAATGGGTCTTACTGTGCACTTGGTTAAACAATCCCGATGGATATGCTAAAGATAATTCAATTTTTTTTTAATAAAACACTATGATGTGTTTGATTAGATGATGAAAATGATTTACCTAGGTTAAACCTAAGGTTTTTTAGATTCAATATAATGAGTCATGATTTAAACATCTTATAATTTATTAAATAGTTTTTACACTATGATTATTTTTTCTCGCACTATGTTTTTTTGTTTTAGTAAATGGTTAGAACCAGAATGAATCTTGTTAACATACAACATAAAAGAAAATATAGTGACTGTGAGAAAAAATTGGGATGATTATAAGAGATAGTGATATTGTGATTATTCCAAATCACTTATCCCGAAATATGGTTAACAACTTATACCTTAACCAACTCCTAGACAAACTAATGAAGAGACAGATAAAGTTTTTTCAGATCTCATGTGATGGAGACCATGGATGCAACAAGGCTCAATTTATTTCATGTTATTAATTTGTAAAGAGACACCCAATAAAGTGTATTAAAGGAATACTAAAATGTTTTATACGTGGAAAAGAATGGCATAAAGAAAATATTTGCTGAGGAAAAATGAAGAGTATAATGGAAGGAAATAAATTTCATCCTAGAGATCAATTTATAGTTAGTTATATTAAATGTGTGGAACTTGGAAATTATCCATGTCAATACCCTTTTATAAAGGATATCCCATAGACCTTGGAAGGACCTATGTTGAAATAACATTGTTAGGGTATTTATTTATTGGGATTCAAGAATTATATTTTGGAAAAAATTGGTAATTTTATTTTTCTTATAAGAATTATGATTCGTCTAAGGATTGTGTAAAATTTCAGAAGAATATATGTCTTCATTAAATTAAGAGTTATATATCCCATCATCGGTTTATAAGTTTAAGTTTGATCATAAGTTAAAAGTATTAAAGATGCCTTTTCACTACTTGTGTTGTAGGAATATAACCTGATTAAGGATACATTTAGAAAACATTTATTTATATACAACCCATTGGTTTAGTATATAATAGATTTATTTAAGGAATAATATCGTTAATTTTGTTTAACTTGTTATTAAAGGTATTGGAAACCTTTAATGTTTATCATATCTTTGATATTTTAGTAATTATAGATCATCACAATTTTTGAACGTTATTGTAATTATGTTAATATAGTCTTAGAAAAAAAGGATAATCTTAAATTTAGGTGACAACCCATCCCATCTAGAAAATCCATGGGACTTACACCCACAACTGAAGGGAGATAAGGGTTTAATGCCTACCACTAGACTATTTCTTGTCTTCGTAAAAATGTCACAGTTTTTAGTTAAAAAATTTGACAAATAAATATTAATGACGAACCAATAGTGTTGTTTTTTATGTTTAGAGATTAATTTACTATATTGGATATCTATTTTTGACCATACTAGTTTTGGAAATATATTTTTGAGATAGAAAAAATACTTGTCACTCTTTTATGAAAATTACTATATGTTGAAAGTTAATTTTAGTTATTTAACCATAAAAAAGTAATTTTTGGATATTCATTTCAGGGAGTATGAGATGGAGTGGAAATTGATCAAAGAAAAACCAAATATTCAAATTTTGGTTATGAAAAATAAACATATCAAGTAAGTATATTTCCATATATTCTTAGATAGTGAAAAAATTCCTCACCTTTAGGAAAGGGATATGGAAACAAACATGTTATCATATTACCTTCATATCTGATAAATCTAATGGTCCCTTTACTTATCATATATTTATGATTTTATGGTTTTTAACCTTATATGTGTAACACCCCAAGCTTCCACGGTACGTTTTCCTTTGAATAATTTAATAGCTTGCATTATACGCAAATTCGAGAATCTAACACACCGTGACCACTCAAACTAGACATTATGAATAGTAATACCCACAGTTTCAAATTTTAAAAATTTTATTTTTAAAAATGGACTTCATTTTTTAATATGGAATATCAAAATTATCTTTTGGTAAATTTTTGGTATTTTTCTGAAAACCTTCAATTTTTTATGAATAGTTAAAAACACTCTGTTATTGGTTAAAAACCAACTTTTTATTTAAATAATTATTTATTTTATTTAAATTTATTTTAGGTCAGAATAGATACATAATACCTATATAAGTTAAATGTAATTCATTGGAGTCATTTTATAATAAGTTTAGATATATAAAATGTTTATTGAACTTTTTACCGTCTTTTACTCACCTCTTATGAACATTTGAAAATTTGCATTAAACATAATTTTACCACTTCTATGAATTTAATTTTGAAAATCCAAGAGACAAGGTTGATATCAATAAGTAAAATGTGGTTTGATAAGATGAAAATAATTTTTGCTGAATAGTAACTTTTACCTTTTAATTACCACGGTTAAAAGTAAATAGGGTAATTAAATGTAAAAATGATATAATAATTACCCTAACACATGTCCTAATTCTATTGGATAAGTTGTATTTGACCAAAAACAACCTTAGGAATAAAATATGATCCTTTAGTTCTACTTTTATTAGATTATGAAATTTATTATTATTTAATTCAAAGAAGAGTTAAAAGTGTTAAATTCAAGTTTTCATAACTAAAACATTTTTAATATAGTCATATAGATAAGATAAATTAGCTTATAAATATTCAGTATATAGATAAAACTATTTCCTACATAATGGTATTTTATTTATAATTTTTAGACATTAAATAATTAAATTTATTTATGACATAATAATGATTCAGTAACTACCGTATTAATGAAATATTAAAATAATTGATATTATAAATATCCAAATAAAACTAATTTGAGACTTTTGATTAATTCCAATAATTTAATAGGTTAATATTACTTTTTAGGGTTGATTAAATGAATTTTTCTTCGACGTAATAATGCTATTATGACTTCATCCAAAACAAAATACCAAATAGTGTCAAAATTGACATAAAAGAGTTTTTATAACAAATATTATATTATTAATTGATATTCTATTTCTAAAAATATAAGGTTCGGCCAATGGACTTATATAAGGATATATATATAAAAAATGAACCCCTTTGGGTTCTCTTGGAAGTATGTAGTAAGTATATTAACCATATAATATAAAAATATAATGAGACATGGTAAATGTCAAACTATTTAACTAAGAGTTAAGTCTAAAAGATAAGGTTACAATAGTGACCTAAACCTGTCTAAAACCTATTGGTTGAGAGGTTTTAGACCCATACCCACCTTATCCTAGAAATAAATCATTTTCTAGCCATTATGAACCGAATATGAATTTATTATAAAATAATATTTCAATCTTTTCCTGAGGTGCCCCTCACCACTCTTATAAAAGGGCACTTCCCATTCTCTCAAAATCACACCTCCAAAGCCATTTGGATCAGCCAAACCCTACCCAAATATACTCTCAACTATCCTCCCTTCATCCTAGAGGCCTTACTTTGGTCATAAAGACAACATAAGGATACCGTTTGATCAAATCAAAAGGAAGAACCCAAAGAAGAGGTAAATATTTCATCACCTCTTTCAAGTTCTTCCCTTATTCCACTTCCACTTTATTTGTTATTACCATACCAAAATAATAAATCCAGTACCTTATACATACCGTGATGTTATTATAAATATGGGACATCCATATTCATTATTCTATCCATCGTATTAATGATAATGTCACCATGCGTGCGTACATACGGCTTATCGTCTCCACGTCGTGGTGTAATTTGTTATTCAACACTATGTTATTTGGATGGATATAATGACGAGTAATATGTATATCAATAATTAAATTAACATACTAATTTCATGGTAAAATTAATATACCATCCAATTCCACACCTTTTAATCATTAACGAAATGATATTGTCGCTCGTGCGTACTTACGGATTACCGTCTCCACAATGCGATAAGATTTATTTACATGCTCACTAATCATTGATGATTATAGAAATATATATATTATTAATAATTATGTAATATATGACATAATAATGCTACTGGATATATGTATGTATGTATGTATGTATGTATGTATGTATGTATGTATGTATGTATGTATGTATGTATGTATGTATGTATGTATGTATGTATGTATGTATGTATGTATGTATGTATGTATGTATGTATGTATGTATGTATGTATGTATGTATGCATGTATGTATGTATGTATGTATGTACTTACATATATCTTATTCACTTACTTCTATTCAATATGATATGAAAACCGAAATAATGTTTATGCGTACATACGGACTACCATCTCCATAAATGGTGGTTTCTATTTCATATATCTATCTATTATACATATTTATATTCTAAATATATATTATATATAATTCATGTTTTATATTCAAGAAGTATTTAAATCGTGATCTAAATGATACGATCAAGAAGAACAAGTTAAAACATGTATGGTAAAGAAAGAGATTATTACCAGAAATGTTAATTTAACATGGAAGTCATTATTAAATTGGTAGTATAAAGTCATAAATGAATCACGTATAATATAATGAATATTAATATGGTTATGGTATAATTTAATAACATGCTATGGTCATTGTACAAGAGGTTAAACGTACCCTTGACTAAAGGAAAGTGCATGGTAAGGGTTATATCCTCAATCTCATTATTATCCGAGATTGTTTATGTGTAAGTATTTTCAGGTACATACTTATCATTGATACAGATATTTCATAAAAATGTTTTCAAAATAAATATTTTAAAGTTTTATGGGAGGGTCTATTTAACATTATCATTATTTTAAATGTTTTAAATATTTATCTTTCTAAACCATTTTAATTAACGTCCATGTTTTCAAAATAATTTTAAGGATTTATTTATATATACATAAATGTTTTGAAATGATAATTCTTTTTAAAAGTATTAAATTGGTATGGGACACTTTTATTCAAAATCTCTTTTAAATTACTCCCTTTATAAATTGTGAAACGTTTAAACGATTTCATGAAAAGGGGGTATTTCTCTCAAAGCATTTTACTGATCATTTTCATCTATGTCCACATCCTTTAATGGATTTTAAACTTGTTTGAAGTTGATTTATTATAGATACAATATTTCATATTTTATTTAAGGTTTTGTGATATGTTTGACTATGGATGTGCTATTTTTATACCATTCATGGTTTATGGTTAAAGTATTGACATTTCGTATGCTAGTTTTGAAACAAATACTTATGTTATGTTTCAACCATTTCATATGAGGAATCCATTGGACTTAGTAAGTGATGGTTGGAGCCCACTATAGATCCTTGATTCATCGGTAGGTCTCATGATACAATTAGACGTGGAATTGGCCGAGGCCTTTACCAATTTGATATATGGTTTTGGCCGAGGCCTAAATCATTTTTAGACGTCTTGGATGAGGCCTTGATAAAGAAAATTTAGAATGTATGGCATTATGCATTCTCTCATAATGAAATTAGTTATTACAGGTTATTATTCGACTAGTATAATATCCATGTACATGTTTATATGGTAATGTTTGATTTATTTTTTCTATATTATGTTCAAGTTTACATTTAAAAGGCTGTTTTTTTATTACACATCTTGCCTTAAAATTTTATAGCTTATGCTAAATTATTTACCGTTACTGAGCATCAGAGATCACCCCTTTATTATGTTTAATTTTCCCAAGATATGAAGAACTTTGTTATGAGTGACTTGTAGGAATAATCTAAGAGGCTTATATGTTTCTAATGGAATAAATTACTTTTGTTTTTCTTTTCAATTTTTAATTTTGAACTTTATGTATGTAATATATTTTCCAAGACTACTAAACTGATTGGTCCTTCGGGAATGATTCCTTTTAATCATGCCAATGTTTTAAAATAATGCACTGAATCTGGGTAACTGGGGTTGGACCGTTACATCTGGTATTAGAGGAAGTTTAGTACAAACCTTTGAAACTAGATTAAGATAAACACTAATTAGAGAACATTACCCTAAGATATGATTTGAGTATTAGTATAGAAGAACTTCATTGAATTTTGGTAATGTAGATATTTTGTGAGTTTTCCAAGAAATACATCCCTGTCTGGATACGAGCAGGTAGAGGCAGATCTGGAATAGATGTACCTAGGAGTAAAACCTGAAAACACAGCTTTGAGATAGACTCAAATGGAAATCGGTGCACGACAATGGGTCTTGCAGCACTATTGGTTATGACACTCCTGGGGATATGTTTAGGATAATTCACATTTTCATTACAAGACATTATGAAGGATTTAGGAGTAAATAATTCCTCAAAGAAAACATTTTTATGATTACGGATTATATCCATAAACTGTTCAAATTTAAATTAGGTATTTTACAAGTTTTTAATTATGCATTGTGATCCACAAAATGACCTAGTGTATGCCATTGTTTAGAAATGGTGCCCAGTATAAGGAATGATAACTCCATCAATATGCATGATCCAAAGAGTAATAAGGATCATATATTTCATGGTATTAATCCATCATTTATAAGGGAAATAGTCGCCCATATATTTTCAACATATGAAGAAATAGTATCATGTGTTAATAAGATATGTAAATAATTATCAGATTCCTATGGCTTTGAAGGGATGCAAGATAATAAAAGCATGGTAGAGAGAAATATGGATAAATGGAAGAGGTGAAAGAAGGATTTTCCCATATGTGATCACTGTGGAAAGAATCAAATTGGAAAATTCTTGAAGGGAATGGGAGTTCATTATAAGTGTAGAGAAAAGGGACACCATGTTCGTGATTTCAAAGGTAAGAAAAAGGTTTCAAATGTACAATTCTTCATCTCCAAGGAGTTGGGACAATACGTGAATCAGTGTTCAAATCATCAGAGTATGCCCTAAATGATGTTATTGGATAATAATCAAGTTTTTATACTACCACATATGAAGAGGAATGAATAGTGTTCTTATGTTGTTATTAAATAATTATTTCATTTGAGTGTTGTATCAACGTTTTACTGGTTATATGAATTATGGAAATAAATAGGGATTGTACTATAGTACTATTTCATTGAGGATTTGAGATTATATTGTTCTATGAAAAGTGACTCAAAAACAAGTTAAAATTTTTGGAAAATACATGGTTGGAGGAAATATAAACCTTAATATGGTCCTGATACTGAGGTAGTGATTTTGGAATAAGAGATGGTTGATTTGGATAAATTTTATTGGATGTTCTTGACTACCTTGGAACTGATTAATGGTCTGTTTATTTCATCATTACCGGAGTATTCAAAATTTTTGGATTTAAGGAATAAGGGGGAATTCATGTAATCAATAAGGTTTTAAAGTAATTTAGGGTGTTACCATGTTTTAAAACAATACATGATGAAGGTATTCACATGTTATTACGTGGAAAAAAAGATCTTCATTGTGTTTACCTATATTATAAATTTTGGACTATGAGTTTGGATAGAATTATTTTGGATAAGTCTAAAGGTTGGAATGGATTAAGTTTTAAATTGGATATTATTGTTAAGGTTTGAGCATTTATTAAGATTATTTTTGGATTGATATAAAAAAGGACAACCCGGAGCTCGAGCGAAAACCAGTCGCGTCTGGTAAGGTCGTGAGCCTTAAAACCGTAATTGAAGGGAAACAAGGGTGCATCACCTACCACTGGACTACGTGATGCCCTAGTTTCTATAATGTAGTTTTTTTAAAATAGTATGAAAAATTATTTATAAATTCATTATTTTTACAACCCTATACTATTAGGATATATATAATATTTTTGAAATCTTTTAGAGTGAAAGATGATTTTTTGGTAGGAATTAGTTGAAGGATGAAACTATACTTATCAAGTATATATATATTTTTCTTATTCTATGAATAAATTAATTCTTAAAATTTTGAAAAATGGATCATAAAACCAAAAACGTGTTATCCTAATACCTTATGTCTAACCGATTACATTTTAAATCATCATAGATTGATGGCTTTGAGGCCCTCAATTTTACATGTGTTTGTGACTGATGACCCCAACCACTCCCTATAAATATTTACGTTTTTTCTCTAATTATATGTCTTTAATTTCCACCAATGTTCACCAATTCGAGATCATAATTTGGTGGTGACCTTTTCATTTATCTTTCCTCTTATTAAGTCTAAATTGTATTAACCCTATTTCTGATGTGGGTTTTCCACAAAGGTATTTTTCTATTTTTAACATTTTATTTTTGAAGAACAATTTCAAATTGTGAGGACATAATTTATTGAAGTATGGGACAATGTAACACCCCAATCTTCCACAGTATGTTTCCCTTTGAATAATGCAACAACATGTATTATAAGCAACTTCGAGATTCTAACACACCATGATCAATCAAACTATCCATTATGAATAGTAATACCCACTTTTTGAAATTTTGTAAATTTTATTTTTCAAAATGGACTTCATTTTTGAATTTGTAATATCGAAATTAGCTTAGGGTAAATTTTTGGTATTTTTCTAAAAACTTTCATTTTTTGATGAATAGTAAAAAATATTGCGTTATTGGTTAAAAACAAACTTTTTATTGAAATAATTATTTTTTTATTTAAATTTATTTTAGGTAAAAATAGTTACATAATACCTACATATGTTCAATGTAATTCATTAGAGTCATTTTATAATAAGTTTAGATATATCAAAATTTTATTGAACTTTTTACCGTCTTTTACCCACCTCCTAAGAGCATTTGAAAATTTGCATAAAAATTAATTTTACCACTTATGTGAATTGAATTTAAAAAATACAAGAGACACGGTTGATATCAATACGTAAAATTTGGTTCGATAAGATGAAAATAATTTTTTTAAATAGTAACTTTTAACTTTTATTTACCACGGTTAAAAGTTAATAGGGTAATTAAAGGTAAAACTGATATTATAATTACCCTAACAAATTTACTAATTCTATTGGATAAGTTTTATTAAACCAAAAACAAACTTAGGAATAAAATATGATCCTTTAGGTCCACTTGGATTAGATTAGGACATTTATTATTATTTAATTCAAAGAAGAGTTAAAAGTGTTAAATTCAAGTTTTCATAACTAAAACATTTCTAATATAGGGTAATAAATAAGATATATTTGAGTATAAATATTAATTAGAGAGATAAAAAATCTTCCTACATAATGGTGTTTTATTTATAATTTTTAGACATTAAATAATTAAATTTATTTATGACATAATGATGATGAGGTAATTACCTTAATAATGAAATATTAAAATAATTAATATTATAAATATCCAAATAAATCTAATTTGATCCTTTTGATAAATTAAACTAATTTTATAGGTTAATATGACATTTTTGGGTTGATTAAATGAATTTTTTTCAAAGTAATCATGATGTTATGACATTAACAAAAACAAAATAACAAATAGAGTAAAAATTAACACAAAAGAGTTTTTTAAAAAAATATTATATTATTAATTGATATTACATTCCTAAAAATCTAAGGTCTGGCCAAAGGACTTAGATAGGGTTATATATATCAATAATGAATCACTTGGGTTTCACTTGGAAGTTTTTAGTATGTTTATTAACCATATAATATAAAAAACATAGAGACATGGTAAATGTCAAACTATTAAACTAAAAGTTAAATCTAAAAAATAAGGTTACTATGGTGACCTAAACCTGTATAAAACCTATTGGTTGAGAGTTTTTTGACCCATACCCACCTTATCCATGAAATAAATTCTTTTGGAGCCATTATAAACCGAATATTAATTTATTATAAAATAATATTTCAACCTTTTCCTATGGTACCCCTCACCCCTCTTATAAAAGGGCACTTTCCCTTCTCTAAATATCACACCTCCAAAGCCATTTGGATCAGCCAGCCACTACCCAAATATCCTCTCAAATATCCTCCCTTCATCCTAGGGGCCTTACTTTGGTCATAAATCCAACATAAGGATCCTTTTTAATCAAATCAAAAGGAATAACCCGAAGAAGAGGTAAATATTTCATCACCTCTTTCAAGTTATTTTCTTCTTCCACTTCTTCTTTATTTATTATTACCATGCTAAAATAATAAATCTAGTAACTTATGCATATTGTGATTTTATTATAAATATGGCACAACCATATTCATTATTCTATCAATCCTATGAATGATAATGTCACCATGCGTGCGTACATACGACATACCACCTCCACGTCATGGTGTAATTTGTTATTCAACACTATGTTGTTTGGATGGATATAATGATGAGTAATATGTATATAAATAACTAAAATTACATGAAAATTTCTATGTAAAATTAATATACCATCCAATTACACACCGTTTAATCATTAAGGAAATGATATTGTCGCTCGCACGTACGTACAGATTATCGTCTCCACGACGTGATGAGATTCATTTCCACGTTCACCATTCCTCGATGATTATAAAAATATATATATTATTAATAAGTATGTAATATATGACATAATAATGATACTGGAGATATATATATATTTATATGTATGTGTGTGTGTGTGTACTTACATATATCTTATTCACTTACTTCCGTTCAATACGATATGAAAACAGAAACAACGTTTATGCGTGTGTACGGCCTACCGTCTCCATAAACGGTGTTTTTCATTTCATATATCTATATATTATACATATTTATATTCTAAATATATATTATATATAAATTATTTTTTATATTCTGGAATTATTTAAATCATGATCTAAATGATACGATCAAGAATAACAAGTTAAAACATATACGATAAAGAAGCCGATTATTAACTGAAATGTTAATTTAACAAGGAAATTATTATTAAATGGGTAGTATAAAGTCATAAATGAGTCATGTATGATATAATAAATATAAATATGGTTCTGGTATAATTTAATAACATTCTATGGTCATTATACAGGAGTTTAAACGTACCCTTGACCAAAAGAAAGTGCAAGGTAAGGGTTATTTCCTCAATCTCATTATTATTCGCGATTGTTTATGTGTATGTATTTTATGTGACATACATATCATCAAGAACCATATTTCCCAAAAACGTTTCCAAAAAGATTATTTTAAGGTTTTATGGGAGGGTCTATTTAACTAGATCATCATTTTAAATTTTTTAAAAATTTATCTTTCTAAACCCTTTTAATTAATGCCCATGTTTTCAAAATGATTTTAAGGATTTATTTATATGGACATGAATATTTTGAAATGATAATTCTTTACAAAAGTTTCATAGTGGTATGTGACACTTTGATTCAAAAATATATTTAAAATGAATTCTTTTATAAATAGTGAGACTTTAAAATGACTTCATGATAAAGGGGTATTTCTCTCAAAGCATTTTACTGATCATTTTCATCTATGTCAACATCCTTTGATGGATTTTAAACTTGTTTGAAGTTGATTTATATAGATAAAATATTCCATATTGTATTGAAGGTTTTGTGATATGTTTCACTGTGGATGTTCTATTTTTATACCATTCATGGTTTATGGTTAAATTATTGACATTTCGTATTCTAGTTTTAATACGAATGTTTATGTTATGTTTCAACCTTTCTAAATGAGGAATGCATTGAACATAGTAAGTGATAGGTGGATCCCGCTATAGCTCCATGATGCATCGGTAGATCTTATGATATAAGTAGATGTGGAATTGGCCAAGGCCTTTCTCAATTTGATATATGGTTTTGGCCGAGGCCTAAATCATTTTTAGACATCTTGGCCGAGGCCTTGACAAAATGATTTATAATGTTTGGCATTATGCATTTCCTCATTATAAAATTAGTTATTAAATGTGATTATTCGACTAGTAGAATATCCATGTGCATGTTTATATGGTATAATTAAATTAAATTTTTCCATTTTATGTTCAATTTTATGTTTAAAATGCTATTTTTTTTGTTACCCATCTTGCCTTAAATGTTTATAGCTTTTGCTAAATTATTTACCCTTACTAAGCATCTAGGATCACCCCTTTCTTATGTTTTATTTTCCAAGGATATGAAGAAGTTAGTTATCAGTGACTTGCAGGCATAATCTACGAGTCTTGGACATTTCTAATGGAATAAATTACTATTGTTTTTCTTTTCAATTTGTAATTTTGAAAATCATGTATGTAATCTATTTTCCAAGACTACTAAACTGATCGGTCCTTCGAGACTTGATTCCTTGTAATCATGCCAGTGTATTAAAATAATGCACTAACTCTAGGTAATTGGGGTTGGGTTGTTACATTATGGATCACCCACTTTATTATGATCAATGATCTCTATCACTGTCTATTAATCATTGGTCATTAGTATTTTTATCCATGTCTATGTTTTCATTTCCAACCAATGTTATCCTATATAGAACCCAAGTAATATGTTATTCTGGATGACCTTAATACTTCCATTTCTACCTATAAATTTGATGTTTTAATAACACTTTTTATGATGGGGGATCACAAAAAAAGTATTTTCAAATGTAAACCCCTTGATTACTACGATCAATATTAAATTTCATGGACGCAATTTATGTAAGGGGGAAGAATGTAACACCTCTATATTTTAAAATAGAAACATCAGGTTCAATAGCATGTATAATAAGAAACACCAAGATTAGAAGAAAATATAACACCCTAATACTTTAGGATATATTTATATTTAAATAAATTCAATATTTTTAATAGATTTTAATTCTTGTAACACTAGGTTTAAATGAAATATGATACCCTATTAAGATATTGTTATTTAATAATGACCATTATAACCTAGTCATTAAATTAGAGGGTATGAATAATAATAACAAAATTATAAAAAGTATCTGATTTGCACATTTATAAAATAAATTAATTAAATATATATATATATATATATTATAAATAAAATAATAATCATTCGACAGAAAAAACAAATTTTTTATGAAATTTGTTTTTTAGAAAATAGTTTTATTGCTTCTTACAGACTTATAATAAAATTAATTTTTTACACTTATAGAAAATTTATTTGATAAAATTATTTTAGTTTTTGAAATAATCATATCAAAATTATCTTAGGGTGAATTTTTTGGGATTTTTCTAAAATGGTTCATTTTACAATGAATAGTGAAAATATTTATATTTATTGAAAACTACCTTTTCATTTAAATAATTCACAAGGATAAATTATATTTTCAATTTTTTAAAAGTAAAATTAGTTTAATAATATATCTATTAATCCAATTTATTCTATTCTAATCGATTTAATATTAAATTTTCATATTAAAAGCTTCTATACTTATGAGATTTTTCACTTTGAAAACCTATTTTCCGTTGTGCCTGTGGGTATAATTTTAAATTGGATTATGTCCATTATGTGAATTTATTTTGAAAAATGTATTTTATATTATAATTTTCTTAATTTATATTGTTTAAAAATTTTAACTTATTTTTTAACCATTATGAATAGTAAAATCAGAAAAAAATAATTGTTGCATTTAAGGTTAAATGAGATTTTCCAGGGGTGAACTATGAAGACAAGGATTAAAAATGACCTAAAAACATTAGCAAACCCCATTTTCTAAACATATGTAGACCTTATAACCTATAATGGTCAATAATAAACCATTTTTAGGCTTTACCATGATTAAAATGTGGGGGTAATTGAATCGTTTCAAAAAAATCATGAGGGTCCTCTCCCCGGATTATAAAAGGCCACCCACTCTCCTCCCCTCTTCACCCATAAAAAGAAATTTTTTTCAACAATTCTCTATACAGATAACTTAATTTATCCAATACCAAAATCCTAGAGACCTTTTTTTATTACAAATCCATTCTAGTAAGTCTTTTATTGAAAACCGAAAAAAAATCTTGAAGAATAGGTAACGTTCTTAAATGAGAATTTTCATTTTATTTCTTATTCCACCACCCTCAAATATTATTTTATCATGATAATATAATAGAAAAATTATATATCATAAATGGATACTTTATTTTCCAAATTTCATAACTTATATCCATCAATTATTCTATCAAATGGGAAACAAAACCATCGATCTTTTGTACGAACTACTACCGCCTCACAAACCAATGTAATTTGTTTTCCGTCACCAACTTACAACGATATATATAATGATGTATTTAACACATCTAGATGATATTTATTATATTATTATAATTTTTCAATTATAATATCTCATATACCTTCTTACTTTCTATTTCATTTAAAATAAAATAATGCCTCTCGTGTTTATGGAAAACTACCGCCACAGGAAGCGATGTGATTCCTTTTTCACTTGCTATAGAAATGTAATGTGATAAGAACAAATTTAATGAATATATATGATATATGTGAGATTATATTTATTATAAAAGATTAATATATCACCTAATTAATTACCTTTTCACTCATTAATGGAATGATATCATCGCTCATGTGTGTGTACAGTCTACCGTCTCCATGAAGTGATGTCATTAATTTTCCATGTCCAACCATAAGGAATAATTATTAAAATGTATATAATGAGTCAATATGAAATTTATAACATTAATATTATTATTTATAAGGTGTATTTATATCCTATACCCAAGAACCATAACCTTCATTACAAAACAAGTAAGAGAAAATAAGGAAATTAACACCTAAAACAATTAAAATAATGAAAAGTTAATAATGAAAGGTGATAAAATGTAATAAGAGGATCCTATATAATATTATAAATATGAATATAGTTAGGTTTTAAATCAATAAAATTATTAAAACCATTATATATGAGGTTAAATTACATTCAAAAAAGGATCCTAAGGTAAAAGACCTTATCTCAATTACTCTTCATTGAGGCATGTTGTAATGTTATGCACTTAATTTATTTTATATGTTGTCACTGCTACAAAATTTGAATTTAATAGCTCTATAATTAGACATTATCAGTTCTAAAAAATCACAGACTATCACAGTATGATTAAAATCCCTAGGCTTTTATCAGTGCTATAAAATCACTGATAAAGGGGTCCTTTATCAATGCTAAAAAAAGAACTTAAAGGTTTCTGCTATTAGTGTATTTAAAAGTGCTGATAAATGACCTCATTTAATAGTTCTAAATTAAATCATTGATAAATTTTTCCTTTATCAGTGCCACTAAATGCGCTGATAAATAATCCAATTATTAGTGATTCAAGAAGTGTTGATAAAGGTTTATTTATCAATGCATTTAGTGGTGTTGATTGAGGGGAATACTGCAGTGTACTGTAATAGTACACTACAACACTAGAAACAACACGGTTGCATTATCCTACAATAAAAAATTGTAGCACCAGAAACATCACCATAAATTAGAAAAATCATGAAAAAATACAGAATTTAAATGAGACAAAATTTAAAACACAAATACAAGATTAAAACACTATATTATATACATTTCAAACATTGGTTTATATAATTAAATTAATAAGTATAAATTATCACATACATTGAAAAACATCAATGTCACTTTGTCTTTTTCCCTTGACCCTGACTCATGCTATTTTTGAGCTAACCAATTATGCTCAATAAAAAGAGCATAGCTGTATAAGAAAACAATTATTATGTTATTAATCATTAAAATAAATAAATTAAATAAAAATTATTATTTTTAAACTAAAAATTGAGTCATAGCAGGAAAACTATGTATCAGATTGAGTTGTGGTTGATTCTTTCACATTACACCATTTCTTGTTCATCTTCAAGAATTATCTCTATGAAAATTAAAAAAAAAATTAGTATAAGATAATAATTATGAATAAATTAATTAATTAATAGTATATATAATTATGAGAAAACAACCTTGAATTTTTTTTCTCGGTTTTGGTGATCTGATGCGTGTTTTACACTAAAATTACACTAACATATTAAAAACAAGCACATAGAGTCATTTCGGGCACACTGTGAATTGGATTGAGGTGAGGATAATTCTTATATTCCCCAAATGACTTATGGATTGTTTTCATAAAGTATCAAAACATTATGAATGAATTTTCTATGTTTTGAATATGCCACTTGGGTTTTTTACTAAAATGACATTTTAAAATGGAAACGCACACTTTGAGTCATACCAGTCACATAGTGGGAAATTTTAACATGATAATGATTCCTTCATATATAAAATTAACTTTGAATCATTTTCCTAAATTATCAAGACAAGTTGAGTTTGTTTTCTCAATTTTAAGTAAGTAACACTTTCGGAACTAAAATACCAATTTTTAAACTGATAACTAACACATTGAGTCATATCAGACACATCGTGTATCATATTGAGGTAAGGATTCTTCCTAAACTTCAAAAATGAAATATGGATCATTTTCTTATGTTACCAAAAAATCATAATGTTTTTTTCTTGGTTATGAGTATATCAGTTGTCTTTTTTACTAAAAGTAATGTTAATTTCAAATAAAAAGGCATACTTGGAGTCATATCAATCACATAGTATGTCATATTGAGATATTGGTTATTCCTACATGTCCCAAATGACTTATGGATAATTTTATTAAATTATAAAAATAATATGAATGTCTTTTCTCGGTTTTGAACATGTCACTTGGGTTTTTTACTAAAATGTCAATTTAAACTGGAATAATACACATTGAGTCATACTAGTCACACCATGTGTCGTTTTGATGTGAGATTGGTTCCTAAACATTTTCGATGACTTATGAATAATTTTCCTAAATTATCAAGACAATCCAAGCATGTTTTTTTTTAGTTTTCAATGAGTTACACTTTTTAAACTAAAATGTCAATTTTAAACTGATAACAGACACTTTGAGTCATACCGGGTACATTGTGTACCATATTTAGGTGAGGATGATTCTTACATATTCAAAATTACTTATGGATCATTTTATTAATATATAAACAAAATAAAAATTATTTTCCTAAATTTTAAGTAAGATAGTTTTCTTTTTTACTAAAATAAATTTTAATTTTAAATAAAAAAAGATTCTTTTAGTTGTACTGGTAACACCATGCATCGATTAAAGGTGAGTCTAATTATTAGAAATACCAATGAATTATGAATATTTTTATTAAATGATCAAAATAATCTGACTCTATGTTCTTGGTTTTGAGTTTGTCCCTTATATTGTTTACTAAAATATCTTTTCAAACTGGTAACATGCACTTTAAGTCATACCAATCACATTGTGTGTCGGTTTGACATGACACTAATTCCTACACATCAAAATTGAATTATGAATCATTTTCCAAGATTATCAAGAATATATGAGTGTATTTTATTTTTCTTCAATGAGTGACACTTTCTTAACTAAAATGTAAATTTTAAACTGATAACTGACACTTTGAGACATACTAGGCACATCATGTATCAGATTGAAGTGTGGTTGATTCCTACACTTAAAAAAGAACATATGGGTAATTTTACTAAAGTATAAAAACATTATAAAATCATTTTCTCATATTTGAGTATCTAAGTTTCCTTTTTTACTAAAATCAATGTGAATTTTAAATAAAAAGATACACACCAAATCATACCTGTTACACCATGCATAAGATTGAGTTGAGGTTGGTTATTACACATCCAAAATTACTTATTGATCATTTTACTAATGTATTAAAACAATACAAAAGAGTTTTTTTATGTTTGAGTATTTCACTTTCCTTTTTACAAAAAATTTAATTTTAAACTGGAAACACATACTTTGAGTCATATCAATCAAATTGTGTCTCAGTTTGATGTGATACTGGTTCCTACACATCAAAAATGACTTATTAATACTTATCATAAAATACAAATACAATCCAAATGTTTTTTCTTATTTTTAAATACTTCGCTTGTCTTTTGTAGTAACATTAATTCCAATTTTAAATAAAAATACATGGTTGGAGTAATACTAAGCACACGGTGCACCAGATTAAGTTTTGATTGATTCTTACGCATCAAAAATAACTTATGTAAATATTTTCTTAAAATAAAAAGGAAAATATTAATGTGGTTTCTTAGTTTTGAGTATTTCATTTGTGTTTTTAAATAAAATGTAAATTATAAACTAAAAACATGTAGTCCAGGTCATATTAAGCATACTATGAATCAGATTGAGGTACAAATGATTGAGTATGGAATATGTTTTTTTCAATAAACTATATAAAAAATCCAAAAAATAGAGAACATGTTCCATTATTATGGAAGATAAACTCCATGGTCCCTGAAAAATTTCATGTTTCCTGAAGCATGGGTATTCCTCTTCCATCAGAAAGAATCATGTTAAATTTCTTTTGCATATTGTGGATAGTTGAAAAAAAAATATGAATTCCCAATAGATCTATTAAAAACCTTAATAAGTATTAGATAAATGATGAAAAAATTAATTGAATAAATAGTATGAATTCACAATTTCGTGATGGTTGTATACATTCTTGACCCATTTGGTTGTTTTTGTAATCTCATTTATAGCCTAAAAGTTATGTATCTCATGATCATGATCATATTCGAACAAACCACCCCAACTCAAACAAAAAAATCCACCTATATAATAAAACAATTATTATATAGGTATGTGATGTCTATTTTACACTAATGTTTAAATTATAAACTAAAACATATAGTTTGATTCATACTAAAAAAAATTTGTAATATATTTAGGTATGGATAATTGAGTATGTGATTTGTGTTTTTCTTTCAACCATCTACACCAAGCCATAAAAGAAATAAATGTTCTATTTGGATTGAAGAGGAAACCTCATGTTTCCGGAAATTCCTCATCCAAAAGAAACATGTTCTCTTTTTTGGGCTTGCTACAGAAGGTTGAAGGAAAAATATGACTTCCCAAAAGATCTTTGATAAAAATAATAATTATTAGATAAAAATGGTAAGGAAATTAACTTAAAAAATATGAGATAAAATGGTGAAAAAATTAGCTAAATAAGTAGTAAGAACTCATCATTTCATGATCATGGTAAAGAAGTGACTCATACTTGTTTAGAAAGTCATTTCATCATGATCTATGTAAAATTTAAATAAAAGTATTGGGTAAAAATGATGAGGAAATTAATTAACAAAAGATGATAAAATGATGATAAAATCAAATAAAATGAAATTTATTCTAGTAATATATCAATAAAATATAATATAATTATTATTGATCATATAAAAGTAAAATAAAAGGAATTTAGTAAATGTTACATGAATCTTAAGGGAAATATTTTAGAATGTCAATCCCAAAAACATGATATATTAACCACTTTATAATAACATAACATTACCATATTACAAAAAATTCCCATAAAAACTTTTACCCTTATGGGCTAGTGTAAATTCATATATTAACATTTTCATTCCTATTTTCTACAAAAAAAACTAGCAGAGGACATTATATATTTTTATATTATACTAAAAATTTGGGTATCCATTTATTTATTCCTATAAAACATTACTATTAGTGTAAACCAATTATCATTCACTGATTAAACTAAAATAGATATTTATATTTGAGTTTTCAGGGAACATTATAAAATATATATTTCCCGTTCACCATCATATAGAGTAAAAAACCCATGATAGACCATTTACCTTATTTTATGGAAAAACTCTAGTGGGACCTGTTATGTATTTTCAGAAGATACTAAACTCCATTATAAATTTTTTACCACTTTTTGATAGTATTAAACATCATTATATCCCTTTATAGCATCCTAATGACACTAAAATCTAGTGAATCCATTAATTATTCATAGATTTTGATTAATATTAGTATATCATTTTCAATATTATATGTGATGATAAACTCTAACATAACATCGTCATTATTTGTTCAAAGAAATGGGAATATCTCTATTCTCGTGTATATTTTTATTTAGAATGATGATGAGTTTTTTATTAATGAGATTGTTAACATGGTTAATTTTATATAATGAATGTGCACATATATATTATTGATGAACCAAAGGACACATTTTTATATAGTGATCCGATGAAAAAGTATTGATATTCATAATAAGGATAGGTTAAACACCTCTACTCATGTAATTATTGTGATATTTTATGTCATATAATGGTGGAATGATTTAATTTCACATCATGTGCATTTAAAAGAATCAATTTTAGACAATAAATTTCATTAATGTAAAATTTATGTGCTACTTGTATATATTTAAAAAGAATTTGTGATATTATATCATGAATTTAATTGATTATTTAATATCCCAAGTAATTTCATTACACACAAAATTGAAACCACTGTATTTTTTATTTTATTAAAATTTATGACTCATTCTATGAAATTTTTTATTTATTTATTTTTTAGATGTTTTGGATCAAGATACTAGATTATTTATTAAATGGGTCTTCATTTGTATTTTTGATGCTTCATGTCTTCATTTGAATCGGGTTTTTTATTTTAAGGTATTTCTTCATAAATAGGTTTATTTTCATTTGATTCCATGTTTCCTTTGACATCGGCCCTCCTTAATGACCATGATAACTCATTGTTGGTTGTCCTCTAATAGTTCCCTCATACACCTACTGGATTTGGTAGATTATTACACATATATTTATTTAAACATTTTACCAATATTATAAAAATATTTGATGGTTGGATTGGTGTTGTGTGACTATCAAGTATCTATTGGCCCCACTATTAAGACCCTTTCATTACAATGTAGAGAATCTATGAGAAAAAAATTGTATGTATTTTATTTGTTCAGTTTTTTCTTGGTGAGAAGTTTATTTCACACTTTAGTAATATTTGATAGTACTTAAAATGTGATATTATAAATTTTATCTTATGATAATTAGTTTGAAATTGTTTTGTTTCTGAAAAAATTTGTCTACTTAAATTCATGTACAAAATCACTTAAACATATGGTGAAATAATAAATAATCAACCTGAAACACTTTTAATAATGGATCTTATCTTAAGTTACAAGTGTTGTGCACAATGTTCAACAATTGTTCTAAAAAACATTTGTATGATACCCATTCTACTCCATTTCCGAATAATTTCATTATTTGCAGGCCAGTGCTTCATCACCACCTCCACCTTGTTCTCCACCTCTTCCTTCTACTCCACCTCAATCCCAAACTCTAACTTTACCTCTATCTTCACCTCTTCCTCCACGTCCAACTCTATATCAACCTCCTCCCCCTCCATTTCCATATTTTTTTTATAAGGCCCCGGCCTTAAACCTTACTTAATCATGAATTAAATGAATAATTCACATAGAGTATCTTTTCAGGTTTAGAGTTTTAGATAATTAGGTCATAACTATTACATCTCAAAATATTACATAGTAGACACTTCTACTAAGTTTCCATAATATAATAAAAAAACTCTTAAAAAGAAACATGTCTAGTTCCATGTTTTAGATAGCATGTCTTTCCTTGAACTCATCCTTGACCCTATTCATCTTTAAGTCCTGTGGAAAACATTTCAAAAACTTGGGATGAGCCTAAAAAGCCTAGTAAAGGATACACAAAGAAGGAAAACAGTTATTTTTTCAAAACAACAAGTATACCATGTATACTTTATCAAAGTAATACTTTTCACCTTTATGAAATAGTAAAAAACTCTTCACTGAATAAAAGATCATTACTTACCCTTTTGTAATCAAAAGATTAGCATAAAACCCATATAAATAAAACATAACATATAAAGGTAACTTGATACATAAACATACTTAAATGGAATAACCATACGGTCGACTTCCACACCTACTTAATGGAATATCCATACGGCCGACTTCCATACCCAATGCATTGGAGGTTATAATGTAACCACCCGTCCTGGTATTCACGGCACCACCCGTCATATGGTTTATCACATAACCACCTGTAAAATGTCCATGTACCATCACTACATAGAAAATATCAATAATATAAACATTTCAATAACAACATTTCTTTTGCAATCACAATAATCTATTCCAAGATATTGAATTAATCAATCCATTTTCAAAAACCATTTAAAAGAGATTTTTGAATCAAAATGTCCCATACCACTTTGAAGCTTTTAATGAAATTATAATTTTAAAAAATTAATGTCCATATAAATAAATATTGAAAACCATTTTGAAAACATGGAAATTAAAAATAAATATTTATAATAATAAATCTTTAAAATATTTAAAACGATATTTTTGTTAAAGGGTTTTTAACAAAATGAGAGACTCTTGAATACAAATAATTACGGAATAACATTTAATCTTAACTTTATAATATAATGAGAATAAATTTATTCATGATATAATATGTCAAAGGACAGTATACACACCATATAAGAGTGAATTAGTGCTTAACAACAATGAAGTCTCAATGGAAATGTAAATTGAGATGAAATCCATTATAAAGATGGTATCCTTAAATCAAGGATAAATCTATCACATAATTATGTCTGAGAAATATAAATACACCCAATATAAGTTGATATTAAGTGTAAAACAATCAGAGGTCATTCACACATATTCATATGATGACATGTTCAAGAAGTACAAGTTGAACCCAAAGAAATCAAAATTGGGTTAAGACGTTCCCTTGTAAAAATTCGACAGCCTAACGGCGTCACTTAAAAATTCAGAAAATTAGTTGATGAGAGAGTGAATGGTATCTCATCACATGGACATAAACATTACATCAATAAAGATATAGAATAACATATCCAAACATAATAATATGTAGATTAAAAGACATAACAAAAGAAGTCTTTTAAAATGAAGAGGGTGAAAGGTCCCCGTACCGAGTTGGGTAACTTTCAAAACGTACACCCCAAGGAAGAAGTGTCAAACAATGAAGATTTAAATACCCATAAATGAAACTATACTACAAAAAGTGTATAATAATGGACAGTACATACACCACTCAATGGAAATAGTGGCAAACATAGCATAAATGTCACGGGAATAAAAGTGAGATGAAAAATCCTTTACGAAAACTCGGTAGCCTAACGACGCCACTTAAAACTTCCTAAAATGGATTTATGAGATAAAATAGGTTCTATCATAATATGAACATAAAAATTACAGTATGAGTAATATAAAATAACATCCCCAAACATAATAAAGATGAGCTTAAAAGAAATGACATAAAAGAGAGTACTTAAAAATAAAGAGAGAGGCTGGATCCCTTACCTCGTGTCCGACATGACTCGATCGTTCTTTAATATCCTGAATAATAAAATTTGGCCAATTTATAATTTCTTAAGGACCTAATTTAAATATTATTATTCAGTTAATATCACATATTATAATGTTATAATAATTGGTTAATAAAGTGAGTTCATATCAGATGTTTTTGTCGATGTTCGGTACATGAGTAAAAATCAAACTTGTTGGAAAAGAATTTTCCATGTAGTTATAGGTACATCGTATCCAGAATAGTATTGATGTTTTAAATATCATATATATCCAGTATATATTCATTTTTTACTATTCTATAGCATTTTGAGATAAAAAAAATTAAAAGCACCGTTCATGGAGACGGTAGGCTGTACGTACGCATGAACGCTACTTTCATTTTTTTGTCATATTAATGGAATTAAAATAAGATGAGAGATATATATATTATAATTATATAATGATATCCTTAATTTATATGTAATATATTACATATATATCCATTATATATATGTACTTATAATAGTACATGACATTTGGAGATAACAAATGAAATGTACCGTTCATGGAGACGGTAAGCCGTACGTACGCATTAACGCTACTTTCATTTCTTTTTTTTTTTTGTATTAAATGGAATGAAATAATAGTTATATAAAGGTATATTATAATTACAGTAGGATATAATATTTAATACCACTAATTCCATCCTTTATATGTCTCACATATGGCATTAATGAATCAAATCAATTTGATGGGGCGGTAGTCCGCACTTCCTAAAATGAAGATATTGCATTTCCCCATAATGGAAACAATAAAGGTATTACATAAATGAAAAATACAGAAGATTAAGAAAACCATAAATATATTATTTATCATATATAAATATATTGACATCTTAATGTCCACCTTTGAAGGTGTTAAAATAATATTGAACAATCATTGTTACGTGATGCAGTAATTCGCCATCAACAGAAACAGTATTTTATTTAACCATTAGACGAAGGTGTGTGTAAGTTTAGCTCTAATACTTCACATACCAACATCCTAGTATATTTAGGATACTGTTTTTGTTACAAAAGAAAGTAATAAAAAGAGTTTAGAGGGTTGGAGAAGAAAAAATAAAACATAAGAACACAAGAGAGGACACTACCTTTAAATCCGGTAACTCTCTGTGATTTGAGCTCAAAGGCTTCCTTGGAAATGATTCTT
Source organism: Viscum album (assembly GCA_963277665.1). NCBI lineage: Eukaryota > Viridiplantae > Streptophyta > Magnoliopsida > Santalales > Viscaceae > Viscum > Viscum album. The sequence continues at coordinate 134,673,701 of OY728156.1, forward strand.
CCCAAAGTGAGGCTTCAATGATGAAGAGAGGGATTTTTAGAGATGAAATGGGCAGGGGTTGGCCGAGCCAAAGGCTTTAGAGGTGTGGGTAAGGTGGTAGAGGTGGGGGCCTTTTATAAGAGGAGAAGAGGGCACTCTTGGAAAGTTATAAAATATTACTTTATTATATAATGTTTTTTTCGGATTTTAAAGGTCCCAAAAGGATATATTTCGAGGATAAGGTGATAAGGTTTCTAAATCCACCCATCCAACAGGTTTGTGACAAGTGTAGGTCTTAGATTTTACATTATCTTTTCATTTAATTTAAATCGTTAAATAATGAGGTAATCGATGCATCATCATGGTGTCATAAATAATTTAATTTATTTAGTATCTAAAAATTATAAAAAAATATCATGATGTAGGAAATCGTTTTAGATTCCTAATGAATATTTATAGTCAGAAATATGACTTGTATAACCCCATGTAAAAATTGTTTTAGTAAAACAACACATGTTTGTTACATTTTAATTTTAACATTAAATAAAAAGTTATTTATGTCATTTTCCTACCAAACTGGCTCCATGGGGTCCCCAAGTTGACCAATGAATTGTTTTGGTCGGCCATAAAAAATCCAATGAGGGTAGGACATGTTTCTAGGTTATTTTATATTATTAAAACATTATTTTACCTTAAATTACACTAATTACCTTTAATCGCGATTAATAAAACTTAAAAATTACTATTCACCAAAAATTATTTTAAACTCATTGAACCACATTTTACTTCTTAATGACAACCATGTATGTCGGATTTTTGAAAATCAAATCATAGAAGTGGCAAAGTTTCATTTAAAAGAAAAATCAGTTTCTTTAACTACCACTTAGTGGTTTCACTATTCATCAAAAATTGATGCTTTTCAGAAAAATACCAAAAATTCACCCTAAGCTATATATGATATTCCAAACTCAAAAATGATGTCTATTTTACAAAATTCAAAAAATATAAGTTTCATTAATTAATTTAATAATTAATTTCCGCTGTCAAAACAAATAGCGTGTTTTTAAGAAACAATATCTATTAAAAGATTGACACTAGTTTAAGTCCAATTTCAAAGTGAAATTAATTCCAATGACCACTGTTGGATTAAATGGTAAAAATATATTATAATTGGACTTTAAAACCAATTCAAAATATAATCTAATCATATAAATAAATAAGATTAAAAAAAGGTTTTGAATTAAAATACAACATTTTTCACTATTCATTAAAAAATGAACTTTATTGGAAAAATACCAAAAATTTACACAAAGTAAATTTTTATGTCCCGATTCTAAAGAAGAATTTTATTTTGTCAAATATAACACATAAAATTGTCAAAAAGTGGATTTAAAATAGGTTCGTCATCAAAAGACGGTTAATCGACCTTTTAAAGAATATTAGAATGTTTACGCTTAAAATTGGATTCATTCGCATTTTTAATCCCTTAAAATTTATTGTAAAAAGTAAAAATATTTGACAAACATATATAATCATTTTGTAGTTAGTTCTGTTCATTCCCTCCATTACAACGGCTAGGCGTTTACTACAATTTAAAATAATATTATTTTATTATTAGAGTGCAACGTATGATTCCCAAGAAACTCATTGTTGCGTATTGGGTACGCCATCGAGCATAGCGTCCCCTTTAAAGATATATTAATATTTTATTCACAAATATGGATAAATTTGAAAATGTAATATTCTTTATTTACCTGGGGTGTTGCATTTTTAGGCCAGTACTTCTAAATAATTTTATTTCCTTCATTATATTTATCCTTGAGAAATAGATCAAAAATAATATATAATCCATATAAAAATAATGATTTGAATCCCAAATATATTTATAAGGTAATATCTTGTACTGGATCATAAAAATAGTAGGTAATCACCTAAATTTGTTGTTGCAAATATTCTAACTCCAAGTATGCTTCCCACTCATCTCTAAAAAAATTACTTCTTCTTTTAAGTATGAAGGTTTTCAGGAATCTTGGTAGTAATGAGAAAATATAAAAAACAAATAATTAATAAAAAAATTAATGAAATTGTAATTACATTTGAAAATTAAATATTCATGGATTCTAGTCTTTTTATGGTTTATGATCTCTCTCATAAATTTTAAAACATAATATCAATAATTGAGGTCATTATCTTGCTTCGAACACTGTAGAAACAATGAACAAAATAGGTAAATTGTTTTGAAATATATTTTGATAGTAAAATATTTCTATATATACCTTAATATATTTCTATTTGAAGTAATCCACATGATTTTAATGTTCACTCAATGAATCCATGGCATGATTTAGCCTATATTTAGTGACTACCATATCATAACAAAATTCTTATTAAAACACCTACTAAAACATATAATTATAATTTTATCTATAAAATATTTATTTCAAAGTATTAAAAATTTACCATACACATAATGTGTGGTTGGTTTATTATATATCCATGCATTGTATCCAAAAAATAAATATCTAGGGTATCCATATTGACTGCGATTAGTATCCAGTGCTTCCTAAAATAATAAAAACAAATAAGTAATGAAAAACATAAAAATATATTTTATGTGATTAGATTGTATAGTTTTAACTGTTTATTGTAAGAATAAAAAATATTTTGTCTTCTATTATTTTTTTCTCAAATGCATCATGTAGCTCATTTTTTTCTTCTCAATTTCTTCATTCTGTAATGTAATATTTTTTTTAGAAATTATTCAGGGATTAGTGAAACCCAAACATTCTTCACATGGTTTTCCCATTATATATTAGTAATATAAACTATTTTAGAAAATATGAATAGTTATTAGCTTTAATGAACATATTATCTCACTATTTAGATAGAATTATTATGAAAATGTACATTAGGTATGTATTCACAATTGAGTCTATCAACCATTCATTCTTGAGAATCTTATTTATACTCTCTAGACCAACAATGTAAGTCATAAAAGTTTCATATTTTTCTTATTTATAGATAATGTAATACATATTTTAGTCATTAAATGTGGTCTCTTCATGAAGTTGTAATGATAATAAAAGTTTCTTTGGAACAGGAGGGGAGAAGGTACTCCCAAAAGGTCTTTTCGATAACTTGGTCGATTCACTATATTGTCTTCATCAAAACTTTTGTTTCCCCATCACTTTATCTATATGTAATATCATTACTCAATTATGAACATTTTCCATCAACTATTATAGGTTTCTCATGTGAAAAATTTTGTTAATGAAATACCTCATGAATATTTATAAGATTATATGTCCATGCTATGAAAGTTATAACAACATTATTGATAGTTGTAATATCTAGATCATCAAGTGGAACCAGAAACTCATCAGTTAGCTCAGGATCATCCTCAATCCCCACTATCATGTGATTTTTTAGGAGTTATTTTTGTTTTATCTTGTATCTCATAATATTAAACATTTTACCCCTTGGAACAAGGAGGTGTGCGGGCATTGAGGGATTAAAATCTCATAAAATTGTACCCTAAAAACTTTTAGTAAAATAAATTTTTCATAATTTTTTTGGTTCACATTTAAGAGAAATAGAAATGAAAAATTTTATTACCATAGGTAATTTATTCAAATAAGTGGAATTACTAATCGTAAATCTAACAGGATCAGTTTGTTCTTTATTGTAGATATTTATTTCTTCATTGGTTCGCTGTGAACCTTTCTCATACATTGGTCTTCCAAACCAGAATGGAAAATAATATCTTGAAAATATTTTATTTGTTTATACAATACTTTCAAAATCTTATATGTATCTTCATTTGGTTTTATCATCTCGATATTTTTTAAAGGAGACACTCTAAAATCTACTCCTCTAACACAACCATATAGTTTGGGAAGCTTCAAATCTATTGAAAGTAGTTTTTATTCTGGAATGGTCACTGTTGATTCTTATGTATAAACTATATAGAAAATATGAACATAAATAGATATTTTTATATAATACTGTTATAAAACATAATTAATAAAGATTATGTAATACTTACACATGTTTCCTATATTGATTTTGTTTTTTCATCAACTAGTTCACCCTCCTTATTTAGATGAGCCTCCATCCATAGTACATGACATGGGATGTAAGTGGACTAATATTTTTATTCACTAATATGCACATAAAAAAGTAATATATGTTGTTTCATATCACATAAAACTTTTATTTTTTATTTAAAATAAATATAAATTTCATCTCTAGTGAATTGTATCCCATATTTAATTTGTGATAGGGGTACATTGTTTTTTATGCATGTACTTTATTTTTAGTACTTTTTTTGTTTCATAAATTAAAAATTTTGAATCAAATTGGATAAAATTAATAATTTCAAAAAATATATTATCAACTGCAATGCACCTAAAATGATTACACATCATAGAAACTGATGAAAGAATTCCATTTTTTATGTTGTATAATGTGCGCATAACAAACTGGTGGGTGAATATTTACATTCCCCTTAGAATCCCTACGATGTAACATGGTAATAAGAGTATAGAATCCAATTTTGGATTTTAATAGTGGCCATTATGAGAGATTTATTATGAAAATATTCTAAAATAAACAAACTCTTTCATAAATAATGAAACTTAAATCAAAATTTCATTATATAATTTTTTGGTAGAATAGAGAATGTATATCGTAACATTAACTATAATATTCCCAAATGGTTTCCTTTGTTATAGGTTCAATGTGGCTCCATGAATCAATATAAATTGGCACATTCATCCTCATTGTGAGCCCAATATATCTAATGAACATTAACATTTTGGTGTCAACAGGTTGGCCGCGTCGATTCCAACCAACCTAAAATGGTATAACCTTAGTTCTTGGATTGATAATTTTATACAAAATTGTGATTCTGTGTCGTTCTTGTTTTTTCATCAACATGTTGTTGATCCCCTAATAATTTTGCAGTTTCAGCATCAACATTATATTCTTCTTAAGGATTGGTAATATCATCATGTGAAGAAGACATCTTCTACATGATTATTCGAATATTTAATTTAGATTATATTAATGTAGTAGATAAAAGATAATATTATGATAAAAACATAATATATTAAAATCTACTTTAACATTATCATTGAACTCTCTTTCTTTTTTTAAGGTTTTAAGGATTTAGATCCTTTATTGAGAATCCAAATCCCCACTTTATGGTCCCCTCTAACATAAAAGAAATTTCTACATTAGGACAATTATGAACTGATTATGATATCCCAATTAAATTTTTATCTTGGATTGAATTTTTCTATGACCCTACAATTGTTTTAGTCACCAGTAGAAATGCGGACCAATTCTTTTTTTCTAGATCTGGGTCATAAAATACTTTTACTGCTTGTGATGTCATTTTGAATAGATCGTCATTTTCATCATCCACATTGAAATTCACTTTCACGAGGCCCATTTCATCAACTTGCACATCACTCCAATTGCCAACCCATTTGCAGCAAAAAATCATAACTTGGAATTTGGTATAATTCAACTAAAATATCTATTTGATAATTCCAAAATATAATATATTTTCATAAATTGTATTTCTATACTTGGAACCAGATATGTGCATCGCTTCCATTGTAAGGTTAACTCTATTATTTTGCATTGTCCTGCATTCATCATGTTCTTTTATATAGAATGTGTAACCATTGATTAAAAAAAGAGTATAAGATATAGCTTTTTTATTTTTTCCCCTGGTTAACCATCGAAGTCATTTAGTAATTATATTCATATTTTAAGATAAATCCTTATAAATTTGATCCCAAAACAATCCGATAAACTATTGATTATTTATATTTTATATCCATCATTAATCCCTTAATAGATTCAAATTCAATTACACATCTCCATATGCTACCATCTTTCAAATTATATGACATCAATACTACTAGTAATGTTGTGTATTTAGTAAAACTGGTATAAAATAGTCTCTTAGGACTTATATATAACTTTTCTAACTACATTAGACAATCATGAAGGTAATATTAAATTTTCATTATCATTTATTCCATATGATCTCCCTCATCATTTACATTGGTATTCATATCAAATGGTCCATAAACTATAGAACCATCCCAATCAGTGTGCATGTTAATTTTTTCCCCATGTTTAGTCCAATATTTATAGCTCTGGCCTATTTAGTGAAAAATAAAATGTTCTTCAAACTGAACTAGATTAATTTTTCTTGAATAAAAATAATGTAAACATGGAAAAGGATTTGACAAGTTTCGTATGCATGCCCTATTGAAAACTTGTTAAAACTCTTCTAAACCATATTTATACTATTTTGTCAAATTATTAGTGTGCATCCATTTTGAATTCATATCCATCCTATTAGGTTCATTAAATATTAATTTTATATAAAAATTAAATAATTTCACATATGATATTCATTATAAATGGTGAACTTTATAGATAATTAAAATAAGGTAACCCCAAGATTTTATTGTTCCAAAAAATTTCATTATGATTTGAAGTAAATGGTAATTGAATTTAAGAAAATAATTACCCCACTATGGTTGGTGTTATCCTCTAAATTCCTCCAATGGTGAAAGTTATAGATATTTGTCATCCTCATTAGCTTCATCTCCCAAATAATTATTCTTGTATTTTATTGCTTAAGACTTGTACCTCATCTCTTATAAACATGCACATAGGTTTCCTGAACAAATATAAGAAGTATTCATCCCATACCGGGTACCGGTGATCATTTTAGTTGACTACTTCTAAGAGTAGTTCAAAAAACTCAAAGAAAAGAATAATGATTCTCAAGAAATAAAATGAAATAATAATTGTTCGAGATATCTAGATGATGAGGATGATAGTTTTCTCCTTAAAACTTTTTAAATTACCACATCTGAATTTAAAATTTCAAGTCTCATCTCAAAATGATAAAAGTGCCTTGACACTACTATGAGAAAATCAACTCATCCCCACTAAGTTGCACCAACTCTAATCTCGGTTACTAGTCTTTTTCCCTCACCTGTATCTCAATTATAAGAGAATTATGTCCACTAAGGTTAATTTTTAGGGTGTGAGTATAAAAAACAACAAGTAAGTACTAATAGGGCCCCTAAAATATAAACAAAATCCATATATTTGAGTATATGTTCAAAGTAGTAATACTCAGAATACACATGCCATTCAAGTCATTGTGTTCTGAAAAGAAGACCATGATAATCAAATGAACCTACTTCATTTCATACCAGTGAATTATAATAATCACACCATAAGTTTATACCATGGTTTTTTCCTAACATTAAAATCATTTCAATAATTAGAGGTTAACATTTTAATCATATAAGGATAATAATTTATTTATCTCCATCTTCAAATAAAAACATCATAGGTACCATCAGATTCAACCTTAGACCCCTAGAATCCAAGACTATCCCTCAGGGATAACCATCACATGTACTTATTGCATCCAATTCCGGAAATGGGTATAACATATCCATTTTTATTAGGAAGTGAATTTGAAATATGGTTTATTCTTAACATAATTGGTTCCCTTGGAAAAGAACCACAGAATTGGTTCCAAAAAAGTGATTTTTGATGAAAATCCATATAGAAGAACAAACAACAACATAAATGTCAAATAACCCTCATCCTATCCCTCGATGATTCACTAACATGTCAATAGTAACTAAAATTATAACATAAAATATCTAGCCATAACATAATACAAATCATATTATAATATATGATACTCAAAGATCAGTTATCATAAGCATTTATCATCTTTCTCAATGATCACTCATTAAATAATCTCATAGTCCATAGGCCATAATTCATCACTCAGACACCTCAAACCCCAAGACAAAGTAAGTTATATGATCAACTAATCTATACTAACCTTTATATTTTATCCCTATTTGTTTTAAGGGACAATATTTGATTTTATACCACATATCTAGTCACTACTAAGGTGATCATATAATCCCTCTTAGCACATCACTACCCTAAGAAAACAATTCATAGGGAAATTCATACATTGTTATACCCTTATGGGATACTTCCATTATCCAAGATTATAATCTCTTGGACTCTCACAATCACACCTATATATTAATATATATTAACTTCCATGGTGATATCATATGTCCTAAGTTCGTTTATCACTTTCTTCATGAACCATGGCCTTGAAGAAATCCATTTACAATTACCAATCACACAATACACTATCAAGGTCCCCTCTCACACAATCATACAAGAATATCCTAGGTTCACCCCCTTCATTTCATATTTTAATATGCCTTAGTATTTTTTCAACTAACCAACCCATGGATCATAATGTGAAGAAACCACCGAGTGATACTATAATTGTCCCAAAGAGTATAGAATGACTATTTTATTCCAAATCATTGTTAGCTACTATACATCATGATCATAAACCCATATCAGAACTCACTAGGGTCTCCATTCCTTGATTAGTTATTCCTACATATCACATTTCACACTACATATAAAACATTAATTTATAATTTTGGGACCACCCACCTATTTTATGAAGTTAACTATATGAGAATCACTTTTTTAATTACATGCATGCCTGAAACATAGATCCTCAAACACATTATCCCATATATCATCAATAAAATAGTAAAATACATAATTATAAAATAATTATAATTAATTTACCTAGTAATAAATTAAGAAAACCCATAAGGGAGTTCCACTATATCAGAACCACCATCAACATCATGGTAATGAACCAAAGCATGCTTTTAATAATATTATGAGAAAAATTACCATTAGTAAAAACCAAGATTATTTTCAATTAAAATAAAAAAAATAAAATATCCCAATAAGAACTCACTAGTACCTTTACCTCCATTGAAGTAATATCCAACAACATATGTTCACCATCTCCCTACCTCCTTTATACTTTTCATGAAATATCGCAATCATTTCATTTTGGTTATACCATACTTTAATGAAATTATTATCAAATAATTAACCATACTCACTAAAATTTTACATAAATGGAGTAAATTGAGGAAATTAAGGAGAATAGGTTACCTCAAATTATTATAATGAATCGAGATTGAACCAGCATTGATCGTGAGAGAAGAAAGAGATTAGGAAGAGGAGGTAATTCAACCTCCATGTTATGCCCATTAGATTGAATTTTAGTTTTTAAAAAAAGTAAAGATACCTCAATGGTTTAATATGGTTTAAATATGAGCTCATAATTTTTTAAAAATTAATATATGAGATTATATGATATAAGGAAATAATTTTTGAGATCATAGGGTTCTTAGAATGGATAGATTCAAGAATCCAAGACTCATGAGTGCCTAATCCCCCAGCCTCAAACAACTAGGTTGAATGAAGGAATCCAAAAATTTCTCAAATAGAATTATTGAATATAGATGGAGATATATTCTTAGTATAATATCTACTTTGAATAGTATGTATCTCCCTAGGTGAGGGGTTTTCTTGTATCTTCCATATCATTGGATGAAGGAAGAATTCCATTATACATCCTTCCAGTGATAGGGATTTCACCAGGTTTATAAATATCATAGCAACTGATTCATAACTCTATATGTGATAAAATGAAGGTTTTTATGCCTAAACAACAATATATTAACATATCTGTGAGAATATTATATGTCCAGTAACTGAAAAACTAGAATATCATTACTTTCTCATAAAGGTAAAATACCCACAACCATTTAGTGAAATCAATACAACTTTGATGTGCCCAAAAAACCCAGGCTCACTCATTAAAAATACCACCACCTAAGTTAGAATCACATTATATGTAACATAAAAAAGCAATAAATGAGTGAGTATGAGGAGGAGAAAAATATACATTGGATTGAATATATTATTTTTCTGATAGAAATTAGAGATATCGTGCATGAAATATTAGATTCGTTCATGTATTGGATTTTTTCAAGAATTGATTCATTGGAGCCTTGGATTCAAGCCATAGATCTATTTGACAATTTATTCGACCCTTTAAGTGAGCTTATATTTGAGAAGGATGAGTTATAGTGTCAAGTAGCTTCCATAGAAAGCTTCCGATATTTCTTCTAAAACATTCATTGTTCAGGTTCTTTAAATAGATCATGATACGTTTATCAATGCTTCCAAAAAACCACTAATAAAGATATTATCATGAACTATCTTAGGTACCCCGATAACCCTGATAATAGAGATAGGCCTAATATATCCCAAAGGGAATTCCTAATCCCCATGGGTCAATCACTAGCACCGGGAATCATACAAAAAGAAGGTGGGAATTAATTTTCCACAAATAATGCGGAAGAAAGATTAAAAATTAGTATTCATATAAAAAAACTCCACTATGGGTAATTTACCAGAAGTAAAACTTGTATAACAACCCATGTAATACAACTATACTAATAAAATATGAAAAACTACCCCATGTCCATAAAGATGATGTTGTCCATGTTCACATAACAAAATCTAGAACCACCTCCAAGTGATTCTTTTCCCTTGCTTGATCCAGGAAGAATATAATCTACAAACACCCAAATTCATAAGTTGGGTGTGACACAAAGCCCGATGGCATTTCACCAAAAGGTTCCATTAAAATATTCCAATATGAAATTAACTAATAATGGGCTTTCAATATTCAAATAAAAAGGTTTGTCATACCAAAATCATATTTAAAAAATTCATGAATTACAATTCAAAATATATGAATGATTTAGAAATTCATGTTTCACATTTCAAATGACTGAAATACATTTCCAACGATTTAATTTACCTTTAATCAAAGGGTACATTATAGAAATGTCACCTTTCACAAAATTTCTTAAATAAATACTTTTATATAAAAATGTTGATATAAATCCACAAGTCATGTAAAACAGTTTACAACAACGGCATATATACATTTTAAATACAAACCAGCAAGAAACTCGTTCAAATTCCAAATAGTTACGATAGTTCTAGGCTATAAGGAATCGACATTGTGAAATGGAAAAAATGTACATACACCCCTATGGTTCTAAGGCCGAAGAGAACTCATCACTATCACATAATGGATGTAATGTGATGGTATGATGTTTTAGAATGTTTTATGTCATAATGTTCCACCCAAAATAACTCACTAACTACCTAAGTCTTGAATGCGCTTTAGTAAAAAACAATAATGGGAAATTTATTTCAAGACTTCTTAAAATACAATTAATCCCATTCTCTATTTCAAATAAATCAATTTTTCCTTTAAAAATCATTGTGGGATTTTAATCAAAAACAAGACTTTTTACAAAGATGAAACCCTAAGGTCTCCATAAAAACATTATTAAGCCATTTTTTCAAAGAAATTCCTTTGATAATGATTCATGAAATTTCACAATCCATTTAATAATTAAACTCATCAATTTAATTTTTATACAATTCCATTAATTACATAACAAACCCCCAATTCCATGGAATTGGGGTTTTTCATAATTTTCCATAAAAAGGTATTTCTATAATTAAATTCAATAATTAAATTAAATAAATTTCCATCAAATCCAGAATTTATATTGAAGTATTTAAATATCAAAAATTTCTATAAACACACCCCAATTCAATGGAATTGGGTCTTTCCAAAAAAACAATTGAAATCCATTTAATCAAATCCAAAAAATTGAATTTAATTAAAACAATTGAAATTAAACAAAGAAATTTATGGTTAATGTAAATTTTCCAACATAATGGAACCACCTATCAGAATCAATAGATCACAGAATGCCAAACCCTCATTGGGATTTATTCATAAAGAACGATGATCACACAAATAGTAATCAAACCTATGTTTAAGATTCCAAAACAAAAGGTATTAGATCCAAAAATCAATAATGGGATCCATGGAACACTAGAGATAAGAAGAGAGAATGTTGGAGAAAGATATCAGGATAAAGAAACTAACCACGAGAAGATTGAAGGGTGTTCCTCTAGCTTTGAATCACTTCTGGGAGGGATACAAGGGGAAAAGAATCCTTATTTGGAGCTCTAACATTTTAAGAAACAACTTTGGGTTCGTACTGGTCCCTTGGGGACCTAATAGACGGATTTATTAAATTTTAATAAAATTTTGGATCACTTAAAATCCATTCTACAGTATTTGCGGGGAAAAGGTGCACGATTTATAAAAATTTTGCGCAAGTCATGCACTAATTATAAGTAGACCATAGGGTTCCTCCTAAGAGGACGCGTGGCTTAAAAAACTATGTGTCAACCATGAAAAATCCCAATACCTTGGGTTTCACGGTATGCTCTGATAAGGGGTACGATTTTGGTAAACTGTGCGCCAACCATGCACTAGTCCGGTCAATTCCAAAGTTTTCACAAATTCACCCAAAGAAACCCCTAAGAAAAACCCAACAAAATCTTGGTAAAAATGAGGGGTTTTGGAATAACTAAAAATCGAAATATAATGTTTCAATCTCCCCACCATAGAAACTTTTTATCCCCAGAAAGCCTACAAATAAGCTTCTATGCCAAAAAGATGAGGTCACTTCTCTCTCATCAGTGCCTCTCTCTCCCACATCTCATGATTATTAGAACCATGCTTCAATAGTACTCAAACAAAAGGTATCTTTCTCCCATGAAGTACCTTGGTTTCAAAATCAACTATCCTAACTATCCATTTAGTAATAGATAAATAATGTTCAACTTCATGATCACACCATCTCATAACATGATATTGATCAGATAGATACATTCATAGTTGAGATAAATGAAACACATTATGTATTGATTTTAGTTGTTCTGGGAGTGAAAAATGGTATGAAACGTTCCCCAACTTCTTGAAAACATCAAAAGGTCCCTCACAATTAGGAGAAAGTTTCCCTTTCCTCCCAACCCATCGATGACCTAACCGGGGTGTAGCTTTCAAGAACACCTAGTCACAAACTAAAAACTCCAATATCCTTTGATTATGATCATCATAAGACATATATAATCTCTATACCATCAACATTCATTGATTTATCAACAGAATATTTGATGTCATCTCTTTCACCAAACTTGTTCCAACCATGGAACTTTCACCAATATCTAACCAGCATAATGGAGATTTACAAGGCTGGCTATATAAGGCCTCAAAAGGAGTCATCCTGATCACGGGATAAAAAATATTATTAGAAGAAAAATCAACCATCCCAAAGTGATCATCCAAAGCTCCAATAAAGTTGAGAACACAAGTGTGAATCATATCCTCTAAAATATGTATATCTATTTCAATTTGGCCATCCGACTTCAAATGGTATGCCATAATCAAATAGACATGAGATCTTAGGGCCTCCTAAATTCCTCTCCAGAAAATAGAAGTTAAATGAGGATCCCTATCAGATACGTTAGATGATGGAACTCAATGTAAATGAATAATCTCTTTTATACAGATATTTCGCAACTCCTCAACTTTGGATGTATCACAAATGGGTAAAAAGTGAGATGATTTTGTCAGCCTGTCGATCACAACCCATATCGCATTCTTCTATCTCTGGGTATGTTGAAACCAAACCACAAAGTCCATAGAGATCCAATCCCACTTCCAAGCCAGTATTGGAAGTGGCTGAAGAAAAACTGGAGGTTTCTGGTGCTCATACTTAACCTAATGGCATGTATAATAATGATAAACAAACTTGGAAATTCCCCATCTCATACCTAGAAACCATAACTGCCTCTACATATCATAGAACATATTTTTGGTTCCTCGGTTCACAACCCACTAGAAACTATGGAAATCCCCCATTACATATTTCCATACTGATTATGGTACCACAAAACAACATTGAAAGCATAGAAATTCTTCTTTTGAGAATTACCAATCAATCATGGTCTCCCCACCATTTAGAGAGTCTCAAATGCTATAGAAATCATCATCAAGATGTTGATCTGGAAGACTCAATTCAGGAAGAGTGGATGTCAACAAAATGTTGGACAGGATACCCTGACCCCTTTCTCCTAAACATTAAAATAAAACTATGCAATGAGATCCATCAAATTCCACTCTTCCAATGATTCTTTCACTTCCAGGGTCATAAGTTTCCTTCTTAGGGAATCTGCAATGACATTCCCTTTCCCTGGGGAATAGGCGATGTATAAATAGACATATTTTTTATATCCCACACTGTGCCTCTGGTGGAGATTCAAATCTTTTAGAGATAATATATAACTAAAGATCTTGTGGTTTTAATACACAGTAAACCTTTATCTGTAAAGGTAATGCCTCCAACTCATAAGTGCATGCATCACAGCTGCAAGTTCAAGGTCTTGGGTCAGATAATTGTTCTTGTGTGGAAAAAGATGATGAGATCCATAATAAATGACATGGTCTCCATGAATAAGAACACAACCCAATCCTAAAACCAATACATCACATAAGAACACATAGCCCTTTTCAACCTCTAGAAGAGTCAACATTGGAGGAGTAGTCAAAAGATGATTTATCTCAACAAGAGAACTCCGATATTTCTCATTCCAAGAAAACCATACTCCCTTCCGAGTTAGAGAAATCATCAGAGAATCCAAATTTGATAAGTCTTTAATAAACAAGAGATAATAACCAGCTAGACCCAAGAAGCATTAAATATCAAATACAATCTATGGTTGTTCCCATGTCATGACAGCCTTCACCTTCTCCGAATCAACTGATATCCTATATTTATACACCATGTGTCCCAAAAATTTTACTTCCTGAATCAAGAAATCACACATTGAAAGCTTGGAATAAAGTTGGTGATTTATCAAAAAATATAAAACTATTTTCAGATGATGAAAATGATCATCCTTGGACATAGAGTAAACAAGGATTTCATCAATAAATAATACCAAAAATGTTTGCAGATACTTATAGAAAAATCATTTTCGTTAATTCCATAATTACTGAAGGAGAATTGGTTAGTACAAAGGGCATAACATGGTATTTATAATGATTGTGCTTTCTCCGAAAGGAGGTTCTATGAATATCAGACTCCTTTATCCTCAACTAATGGTAACTAGAGTAAAGATCAATCTTTTAGAACCACTTTTCCCCCATTAAACTGATCAAACATTTCATCAATCTGTGGAAATGCATATTTGTTCTTTATCCCCACTCAGATGAGCTTTTAGTAATCAACACATAGGTGAAGTGAACCCTGAGCTTTCTTAGAAAAGAGGAATATCGTCACACAAGGTGAAACACTCAGGCGTATAAATTCTTTCCCTATAAGATCATTTTACTATGACTTTAAATATTTTAGTTCAGCGGGTGCCATGTAGTCAGAGGGAAGTGAAATTTGTTGAATACCCAGAATTGAATCAATGGAAAACCCAACCTCCCTTATAAGGGGAAAACTATATAAGTCAGAAGGAAACACATCGAGAAACTCGATGAAAACTGAAGGTAGATCACCACTCAAAGACTCCCTCTCTAGATGAAATGAAAACACCAAAATTACTTTCCCTCAATCCAGATAAAAAGGCCCGACTCTACTTGAACTTGGATCCCACTCTCCTTGAAAGATATGTCACACACAACTGGGTTTAGTAAAGGTGACCCGTCAAAGATAACAACCAATCTGAACTTTATTGGCAATAATCTAATCCATCCCGAATATGACATAAATAGGTTTCATGTTGAGAACTATAAAACTAAAAGAAATATTAAAATCTAATATATTGAAGACATATGTGAGACTATAGAGAACCTTATCTCTATTTATACTAATGGGTGTAGTAATATCCATTTCCCAAGATAAAACATCCATATAAAGATTAAGAAGATTAACAATACAGATTGAAATAAATGAATGAGATACACCAATATCAAATAGAGTAGGCACTAATGAAAAATCAATAGTAATGGTACATCTCACAGTCACTGGACCCATATCTAATTCCAGTAGAGATTCTTCCACTATGTGAAGTAGTTTCAATATGGATTCTAGTAGCAGGAACCCTTTTATACATGAAAGATATAATTTCTTAATAGTTTTAGAAGGATCTAATGATCATGTTCCACTATGAATAGTGGAATAAATATGGGAGAGTCAATGTAAGTTACCTAAACATCCATAGGAGTCACAATTCTTGGGTGCTCAGTGCAAACCCACTTTGAATTACATGGATTTCCTCACAGGTAGAAAATCAAAGGACATATTTCTAGTACTGTAGGAGGTATAGAACAACCTTGATGTTAAGAACTATCGCAATAATCATCATGCTTAAACTTTACCTTGAAGGTACTCACGTTGCCATTGGGAGAGAAAGAAACTCTTGATAACCCTGACTTGCCAGCTAGGTCCATCTCAACCATAAGTGCTCTTTCTTTCACATCAGTATACAAATGAATCTTCAGCAAGAAAACAAGAGAATGAATATCTCGATGAATTCACAACTCATACCTTCGAGTCTTTATCTTCTCATTCGATACAATATTAGGTGTAAAATTCATTAGCTCAGAAAAACATTTTGCATACTCTATCACGGTCCTGTAATCTAGTTCTAGTTTGAAAAACTCCATAGCCTTGGCCAACTATATTGACTCTGGATAGAACCGATTGGAGAAAATAACCTTGAAGTCTTTTTACTCTAAGACCTCATGTTTCTTCGTCATTTCCATTGTGTCCTGCCATCTCCTGCTCGGTCCTTCCAGTATGAAGGTGACACACTTTACCATGATTTTCGCAGGTGTGTCCAACAACCCAAAAAATCAATCCATTCAACTCAAACATTCCTTAGCATATTTAGGATCATTTGATCCTTTGAACGATTTAAGATTCTAGTGAAATAACTCTTGAGAAAAATTCATGAGAACATCCCTCCAAGGTTCCACATATAGAGTCTGAACAGGATCTGGAGGTGGTGCTTGTCCCAGATCTTGGACAGTGATCACAATCACCTCTACTATATTTATATCTACAACAGGATTCACTCATTGAGGTTTAGTAGTATCTTCCTCCTATATCTAATTCACACATCTTCTTTGAGGCATGATGTTACACAACATTAGCAAACAATAGGAAAGACATCAGGTTACACTCAAACAGAGTAGTAGGGGAAATTAAACCCAATAAATAGGTCAACAAGATTAAGATTTCAATCCTATCTAAATAAAAAGTAGGTAAAATACTATAACTATGTAAAGACCCGTAAAATTCAAGGGAAATTTTTTTTCTTAATTTTCTTTAGAATTTTACAAGAGCGCGGTTTCAGACGGCACCTGATTCCGAGGCCCGGAGTGCCCGGAATTAATTTCTGAAGTTTAGGCTCGGGTACGTTCAGTGAACGAATGAGCGGGTATTTCTAACTTTTGATACGGTGCTCGGAATTGAAATCTGAGGGCACCGATGAACTCGCAGCGCCGATATTCTCTTAAAGAGACCTTTTCGGGAGTTGCGTTTGTTGCGGGTTGAAAGTTAGTTTTTGGGTTTTTAGTTTAAGTTAAATAAAATTTGTGAGGAACAAATTTTATTTTTAACTAGTTAAGTCCTACCAAAGGGAGTTTGGAGTGGGACCCACATCCACTTAACCTCCCTTGGGAGGATTAAGTGAGGTGGGGTCCACACGAACCCCAACTCCTCAAATTCTCTCAAAACCTCCCCTTTAACTCATTTCATTAAATGTTGTCAACTTGAGTTACTTATTTAATTATGGGAGTTTAACCTTTTTGAATTTCAAACTTTTGAAATTCTAATGTGTATTGTAATAATAAAATAAGAAGATGTCTTATTTTATTTTGGGTTGTTTGTTTTGTCTCCTTGAGAGCTTTTGGAGAGCCTCTTCTTCTTCTTCAAACTCAACGAAGAACGCGAAGAACGTCGTTCTTCAACGAAGAACTTCTCCGCCAAAGAACACGATCCATCCGCGACGCCGTATCCGCGACGTGACGTACTTCTTCCGCGTCATCTCTTCCGCGACGGTTTTCCGCGACGAACGCCTTCGACAACGACTCTTCCTCCGACGTCAAAGGAATCGACACCGATATTCCACGACTCCGTCAACGTGCGACTATCGAGGTAAGGGTTCTTGAGTTCGTTGTTTCCTTTTTATTTGACTTTCCTCAAGACTTGACGTAGAACGCTCAAGTTTCCGACGAAGAACACCGCTCCGCTCTTCTTCGTCTTCGGTGTCAACGAGAGAGAACACCGCACCTTCCTCGAACAACCTTCGTCGGCGTACAAGGATTCGCCAACGACGTGTCACATCGGACGTATCTCTTCGTCAACGGAATTGACGAACGACTACCGCGACGCCCGATCTCTGCGACGTCGACTTCCGCGGACATAGTCAAATCTTCGAACCTTATACCCGAGGTAGGGGTTGTTGATTTCACTTTGGTTTCCTTATTTCTTTTCTTGCTCGTGGTTCGTATAACTAACGTGGGAATGTTGATTATTTTAAGATGCGTTATTGCTTAACGTGAGGGGGCCGGACCGCATGAACACGGCCGAACCCCCTCCATCGTTCATGTTTAATTCTTGCGATGGAAGCAAAGTGGCGTGGTGCCGTCGCACCACGCGGATTACCGTGCGTTTATTTTACGCGGCGTCGTCGCGCCACGCCGAGGTAGAAACTTCAAGAACGCGACGTCGTCGCGCCGCGTTGAAAAGAATCAAAGCACGGCGAAGGGGTGTGGTGCCGTCGCACCGCGCCGGATGACGAACGCCGCGGCCGGTTCCGGGCCGCGGCGAAACGAGAAGACCGCGGCCGGTTCCGGGTCGCGGCGGGACGAGAAGACCGCGGCCGGTTCCGGGCCGCGGCGGGATGAGGAGACCGCGGCCGGTTCCGGGCCGTGGCGGAAGGGAAGACCGGCGGCCGGGCCGCCGGCGTCGGAAGCCGAAGAAGGGGACCGGAAATTCCGGTCCCATTTGAGAAAACCGGCCGGCCAGCTGGCCGGCCGGATGACTTAAAACCGGGGAATTTAATTCCCCGGCCAACCTTTAAAAACCCCCCTCTTAAAGAGGGGGGGCGGTTCTTGAAGGAGGGGGGCAGCCGGCCCCCCTGGTTCTCTTAAATAAACCGGCCCCCATGTGGGGGGCGGTTTCAATCAAAGGGGCGCGGCTATATGCCGCGCCGACACCCAAGAACCGCGGGGCTTAGCCCCCGCGTGCGCCGCCTCGCCGCGGGCCGCCGCCGCCGCGGCCCGCCGCCGCCTCCGCCGCGCCGCCTCCGCCGCGCCGCCTCCGCGCGCCGCCGCGCGCCGCCGCCGGCCGCCGCGCCGCCGCCGCCCGCCGCCGCCTGCCGCCGCCGCCGGCCACCACGCCGCCCAGGGGGGGTCGGGCCGGGTCGGCCCGGACCCGGACCCCCCCGTTTCGAACCAGTTTTGGTTTTTCGCTCATAACATGAGCCTCGGACCTCCGAATGACGAACCGTCTGCGGCAACGCGATCCTTGGATCGAGACGGTCGTTTCGGTATATCGCACTCAAGGTTTCGGTTTACTTTGAGTCTGGCCGGGTTGGTTCATTCACGAAACCAACCGGGCCTTCGGAGCGGAAACGCTCATATCTTGAGCTACGGACGTCCGATTGACGTGCCGTCAGTCGCGTTGTGTTCCTTTTAGTGAGACAGATCTTTTGGCATACTCCGCCCGAGGTTTGGACGCAGGTGGAGTACGGTCGGGATGTTTTTTCCATAAAAACCAACCGGGCCCCGGAGACGAAAATGCCAATAACTCACAGACCGGGCGTCCGATTGACGCGCCGTCTGTTTCGTTGACTTCCTCTTGATGAGACGGAACTTTTGACATACTCCGCCCGAGTTTTGGATGCAGTCGGAGTATGGCCGGGTTGGATTGTACCCGAAATCCAACCTGGCCCCTGGGACGAAAAGGCTATTAACTCACAGACCGGGCGTCCGATCGACGCGCCGTCTATTGTGTTGAGACCCCTGTGACGAGACGGACCTTTGAGACACTTCTTCGTGGGACTTTGAGATACTTGGAGTATCGACCTGTAGCTCGTGGAGCGGACCCTCCCAGTGACGAGCGTGCGAAGTACGGAGACCGTGTAGCTGGCTGAGACCTGACGACTGCTTGACCGACTCGACTTGGAGTGAGTCGACTAGCCCAGTGGACGGAGCACTACTTTCTGAGGTGCAGACCCATGGCGGACGGAGCACTACCTGTGTGACAGTGCAGACCTGCGGTGCTCGTCCGGAGAGTACCTCAGCAGGCTACTAGGGGGTGTGCACTACGGTGTTTTGGTGACATACCTCGGCGGGAAGCACTACTGTGTTTGGGTGGCTGGCCCGCAGTACTCGACAGGAGGAGTACTTCAGCAGTCTTAGGTTAGTGAGCAGTACCTTGGAGTCGTGACAGGATCACTGTACACTCTAGAGACGGAGCTCTTCAGCAGTTACGGTTTCGATAATGGAAATCCTGGTTTGAGCTGAGACTTTTGACCTTGTGTTTACCTCATGATTGAGATGGGTCACTTGCTAACTTTGGTATATGTATTGGCATATACCCGGGTAGTGGTTATCCGTCGTTTTCACAATCCTTGTGTTTCCTCATGATTGAGATGGGTTACTTGATAACTTAGGTATATGTATGGGCATATACCTAAGTAGATTTTATCTGTTGAGATCTTCTTGTGTTTATCCTTGTTGGTTTTAGTGAGACCTTGAGGGTCTCGGGGTCCCTACTGAGTATCGTTATACTCACCCCTGCACGGGCTATGCCCGCACCTCGTTGTGTTGGTTGCAGACGACGGACAGTGCTGACAGAAGCCGAAGGTTCGAGGACTGGACGGTATCTGGAGGTGGACTATACGACGAGGCGGTACCCGGAGGTGGACCACTGGGCGGGACATACTCGGAGCGGATGGCGGGACCCGAGGAGCAGAGGAGCTATCTGTACCCACCCTTCAGGTGGGATTTCCAGTGGACATCTCAGCGTAGCAGCTTTACTTTTCAGTCGTTGTTTTCCCTTTCGAGTTGTTCTTTACAGTTGGGCTTGTATTTCCGGCCCCTTTTTACTTTTCAGCTCTTCTTTTGTACTTAGTGTTTTACTTCCGCTTGTACTCTGTGGTGCTTGTTTTCTTTATAAAGGCAATGCCTTCCCAGTTATCGGGATTTTACGCCTTTGGTGCTAGTCGCCAGCCCCTGGCCTATGGAAGGCGGGCTTGGGGTAGTCACGGCACGGGCCCCGAGGACGGGTCGTGACAAACTAATCCCCAAGAAACCTTTCTATAACCACCCCAAGAGACTTAACGTTCATTGTAGTGAGCGATGGTCATAAATTCAATCACAACTACCGTCTATGTCCTAACAAAATTTTCATTTCATACTGACTTCAAGACAAGAAGTTCGACATGAACCATTGAAACCACATTGTCATGAACCAGCCCGGGATCCCTAGAAACCCAATAACTGAGATAACCCTAACAAATCCGGAAGGGTGTTCCTGATCCTGATGGATTGGAAACTAACACCAGGCCTCATACACAAATAAGGTGGGAATGAATTTACCACAAATAATGTGGAAGAAAGATTACAAATCAGAATTCATATTAAAAGAAACTCCAATAGGAGTAATGTAGCATAAGTCAAACGGGTATAATAACCCAAGTACTACAATCATTCTAGAAAAAATAGGAAAAACTTCCCAAGTCCCTAAAGATGCAACTCACCAATTCTAATGATCAACTACTAGAACCACATCCAATTGTTCTTTTTCCCTTGCTCAGTCCTAGAAGAAGATAATATACAAACACAAGAAAGAAAAAATAGGGTGTGAGCCAAATCCCAGTAGGATTCCATGCAAAGGTTTCATAAGAATATTGTAATATCAAATTAAGCAATAATTTGCTTTCAATTTTCAAACAAATTTGTTTGGTATACCAATATCATATTTAATCAAATCATGATTTACGATTAAAAAGATGGAAATACTTTATTAATTCATGATTCTCATTTCAAATGATGGAAACACATTTCAAATGATGGAGTTTTCCTTTAATCAAAGGGTTATTTACGCAAATGTAACTTTTCCCAAAATGGATTTAATAAAAATTTTAATATAAGACATTTTATAAAAATCCACAAGGCATGTAAAACAGTTTACAATAATGGAATATATACATTTCAAATACAAATAAGTAAGAATTGTGGTCATATTCCAAATAGGTGTGATATTTCTAAGCTATAGGGACACAACATTGTGAAATAAAAAATATGTACATACACCCCATTGGGCCTAAGGCCAAAGAGGTCTCATCACCATCACCTAAGGGATGTGATGTGAAGATATGAAGTTTTAGAACGTTGTAACTTGTAAAGTGACACCTAAAATAACTCACTAAATACCTAAGTCTTGCATGTGATCTAATATAAAACAATGTTGGGAAATTTATTTCAGTACTACTTAAAATAAAATTAACCCCATTATCTAATTCAAATATGCTAATTTTCCCTTTAAAACCATAACGGTATTTTAAACAAAAACATTCCTTTTCAAAGAGATTAATACCTAAGGTCTCCATAAAACCATTTTTAAGCCATTTTTCATAAATATGGATTTGAAACCAATTCATTCAATTTTACAATCCATTTCACAATTAAATTCATCAATTGAATTTTTATATATTTCCATAAATTTCATCACAAACCCCCAATTCAATGGAATTGGGGTTTTTCACAAGTTTTATCAAAACCATTTCCACAATTAAATTTAATATTTTAATTAAATAAATTTCCATCAAATCCAAAATTTAAACTTAAAAAATTTCTATAGACACACCCCAATTCAATGAAATTTTGGGCTTTCAAATTTTCTTCCAAAAACCCATTTTTCCATAAAAACCCCAATTCAATGGAATTGGGTTTTTCCAAAAAAGAACTGAAATCCATTTCATCAAAACCAAAAAAAATCATTTAATTAAATAATTTAAATTAAAAAAATCACGGTTAATGTAAATTGGTCATCATAACAGAACCACCTATCAGAATGAATGAATCTCGCAACTCCAAATCCTAATCAAGGTTTTTCTACAAAGAATGATGATCATAGAAATGGGAATCCAACATAGTTTTAAGATCCAAAAATAGAGGGTAATAGATCCATAAAACAATACGGGGATACATAGAATCCTAGAGATAATAATAGAGACCATGGGAGAAAGAGATCAGGATGAGGAAACTAACGATGAGAAGATCGAAGGGTGTTCTTATGACATCAAATCGCTTCCAAGAGGGATCCAAGGGTCCAATAATTCTTCTTGGGTACTTTAGGGTTGGCGGAAACTAGTTCGGGGTCGTACCAGTCCATTAGGGACCTAAAAGATTGGTTTGGTAAACTTTAATAAAATTTTCGATCACATAAAATCTTGTTCCCATGGTTTCCTCAGAAAAGACACACCATTTAAACAAGTTGTGTGTAAGATGTGCACCAGTTATAAGTGGGACACATGGTTTCTCCTAGGAGGGTGCACAGCTTGACTAACCATGCGCCAATCGTGTAGAATCACACTGCCTTAGGATACATGTTTTACTCAGATAGGGCGCATAGTTTGGGAAAACCATGTGCCAACCATGTACTAGCCCATACAATTTTTATTTTTTCTAAAAATCACCTAAAGAAACACCAAACAAAACCCAGCCAAAACGTGAAAAACAGATGGGTTTATGAAAACTTGAAAATAGTCACAGGCTGTTATAGATACCTTTTATCAGTGCTAAATTAATAATCACTGATAAAATCATTCTATATTTATCACTTTTTAGCACTGATAAAGATATAAATTTATGAGCACTAAAGTTTAAGAATAGATGAAAGGCGCTTTTTTCAGATCTAATAAAGGATTTATAATTACAATTATAAATAAAAAATTAGTAAATGTATTTATATAATAATATATTTATTTATTATACTTTTATCATTATTTAAATATATAATTACAAAAATAATTTTTTTAAATTATATTTTTTTATGATAAATATATAATTTTATAAATATAGTAAATAAATATTTATATCATTATAAATAATTATATAATTATATATATTTTATAAATATATATATATATATATTAAATATATTCATTATTTAAATATATTTATTATAACATCATAATTATAAATATATTTTTATCATTATATATATTTATATAATTATATATATGTTGAGTCAATAAGGTTTTCCTTATGACTTTTCCATTCCTTCTTGTTTTGAAAATCACAAACACCTTATACTTAAGCAAATCAATATTTTACCTCCATAAGAAAAAAATTTTCCTATAAGGAAATTTACCCTAACCTAGATTTTCTTATACATATCAATATTTTTCTTAAGTACAAAACCCGGATTCATACCCAAAACCCTGGAATCATATAATGTTAAGAATTGGAGTATTATGTTTTTAGGTTTCGAATTCTGGATGTGAACTAAAATAAAGTTCCACTCTGAATTCTGGATGTGAACTGTAATAAAGTTCCACTCCAAATTCTGGATGTGAACTGTAATGAAGATCCACTCTGAATTCTGGATGAGAACTTTCATGAGTTCGACTCAGAACTTTCAAGAGTTCAACTCCGAACTCTTATGAAGTTTGACTTCGAACTTGCATGAGTTCGACTCCGAACTCTGATGAAGTTCGACTCCGAACATTCATGAGTTCGACTCCAAACAATTATGAAGTTCGACTCTGAACTTTCATGAGTTCGACTCCGAACTCTTATGAAGTTCGACTCCGAACATTCATGAGTTCGACTCCGAACTCTTATGAAGATCGACTCCGAACATTCATGAGTTCGACTCCGAACTCTTATGAAGCTTGACTCTGAACTTTTACTAGTTTGACTTCGAACTCTATAAGTTCAGATTCTGAACTCCTGTGAAACCAGACTCTGAATTCCTATAAAACATAATCCGAATATTTCTTAACATAGACTCTGAATTTCATTTTGGTTAGACTCCGAACTTTTAATTTTCTTACTCTCCGAATATTTGTATGGATTTTTCTTACATATGCTCCATTACAAAACAATGTTGTGCATTCAGTTATACATGGTTTGTTATTAAACGATGTTATCCATTCTATTTCAAACTAACCGTTGGTTGAGTTACACGTGTACAGCTCCCTCTAAATTTTAAGGAAAATATGACCCTTGGAGAGGGAGACGACCAAGCCTATAAATATAATCCCATTTGAAAGATCTCAAAAACAAGTTGATTGATCTAGAGACCACATGATGTTAAGGTGATTTCTAGTGAGAGAATCTTTTCATGCTTTTTGCGTACTGAACCGCTCGTTCAGATTGCTTCGTGCAACTCCGATTGTTGGTGATTACATTCGAGGACTTCCGGGGATAGGAAGACAGAGGTGTCGACTACCTTGATGTTTGGGGGCTTCCTTGTTGAGGAAGACAGAGGTTCCAACTACCTTGAAGTTGAGGGATTTCGGGGATAGAAATACAGAGACACCAATCTTCATATCGAGGGCTTACCCTGGTGTGGGTAAGACAGACTTGTTTGATAGTATAAATCAAGGGGTGTTTATCCAAGGTTGTTAGATACCCTTCTCTTTGGGTTAAAAGACTTATATCTTGTTACTTGTAGTTTTACTACTTTTTTTATGATGCATTGTGTATTCTAAGGAAAGTATAACCTTCTTATATTTTCTTACACTTGTACTCTGATTATTTTAGATTCTATACGCTTTAAGTTAGAATCTCATATTGTAAAATTTGGTTCCAATTCTCCAATTGGTGATTAGAGGTGTTGTGAATTTTCTTATTTTAACTTTGTTAAACTTATATTTTTCCTTGTCTAAGGAAATTTTTAAAGTGTACAATTCACCCCCTCTTGTATATTGAGAATATACATCATTATTTCGATCCTACAATTGGTATCAGAGGAGGTATCTAAAATAATTATACTCACATATAAGTTTTTCTTTCTCAATTTTTAATTTTTCTTCATCCTAGCTTAGAAAGATTTTTTCATTCCGAATTATCATTCAGAATTGTTCATTCTAAACTTTTTGGCTACGAACTTTTCCTACTAAAAAGTGTGTGTGAAAAAGGCTATTTTAAGAATGGAAGGTTTAAATGTTGGTTCCATCGACAACTTAAATCCTAAAAGACCACCAATCTTTGATGGTAATGACTATGAGTATTGGAGAGATCGAATGAAGACTTTCGTTATCAATACTGGAGTGGATAATTTCTTTATTCTTATTGGTGATTATAAAATTCCTGATAAGGAAGTCCGAACATTCACTGACCAGGAAAATCAAGAGTATCAACTCAATTATAAGGTACGCAATACTTTACTATGTTCAATGACTAGAAATATATATAGAAAAATTTATTCTTGTGAAGCAACTAATTGTATCTGGAAGAAGCTAGAGGTTACACACTTTGGAACTTCTAAAGTGATTGAAACTAAGAGAGCTATGCTTAGAGCTGAATATCATGGTTTCAATTTTCCTTATGAAGAACCCATTTGTAAAGTTCAATAGATATTTATGACTATAGTCAAAAGCTTACAGTCTATAGGGGAAAAAGGGTTATATGATGAAGCCCTTGTTGATAAGATTATAGACATTATTCCTAATGAGTGGGAATCAAAGAGAACAGCAATTGATGAGAACAGGAAGGTCACTCAAATTTCGTTAGATGAGCTATTTGGAACTCTTCTCTAACATGAAACAAGAATAAAGAGAGATGCTGACAACATCAAGAAGAAGAGTGGAAATGGTACTATTGCTTTTACCACAACATCAAATAATATAAAAGCTAAGACTCCGGAGAGAGTAACCAGATCCAAATCATAGAAAGATTTTATTCAATCAGAATCTAGTGATAGTGAAGTCTTAGTGAATGAGTTAGAAAATATTGCTCGAAGGATGTACAAGATAGATGTCCAGTGAAATTTCCAATCTAAGTATAAGAAAAAGTAAAGGAAAGATGGGAAAGATGGAGAAGTTACTTGTTATGAATGCAAGAGAGCTGGACATATTAGACCAGATTGTCCTTTGCTCAAAAAGAAAGAAAGGAAAGAAAGGAATTCTGAAAGGAACATAAAGAAGTATTACAAGTCCAAATCTAAGAAAGTTATGAAAGAAAATGACACCTGGAGTGTCAGTGGTGGTGACTCTTCAGATGAATCTTCTGATTATGAATCTTCAGGATAGAAGAATCTTGGTCTTATAGCCAGATTACCTATTAACAATCATTGCTTTATGGATAAGGTACACAATTATGAATCATTGACCAATGTATCTTTAAATTCAAATGATAGTAAGTATTATAACTATTCAGATGAAGAATCATCTTCTGATGAAGAAAATACTTCACCTACCTATGAAGAAGTTTCTAGGTTTTCTGATCTTCTTGAGATTGAGAATTAAAAAACTCAATAAAAAATTTATAAGGAAAACTCTAGGAAAACTATTCTTACGAAAGAAATATCAGATCTTTCTAAAGATCTTGATAGGAAAAATGGTTATTTTATAAGTATTTCAAAAAATCTTGAGGATGTAAGCTCTGAGAAGAACAAACTTTCTAAAGAGTTATAAAAAGTAATTTCTAAGAAAAGTGTTTTTGAGCCTAGATCTAGTTCTAAATCTAATGATTTTGAAGATAAAAACTTGGTTATAAAACTCAAGTCTGAAATTTTTTCCTTAAATAGGTGTTTATCAAACATTACCCATGGTAAAAAAAATGTGATAAAATGTATTCTCAAATACGACCTTTAAGAAAAAAAAACTGGATTTGGTTATACCAATGAAAACCCAACTTTTAATAACAACTAATTTGTTCCAAAAAGTGCCCCATTTTGTACGAAGTGTCAATGTGGTGGTCACTGGGTAAAGAGTTGTTCTTTAAATAACACCCAATCTCTAGGTTTTCATAAAGCTTATTTTTCTAAGAAGGTGTGGGTGCCAAAAATATTGTTATCTAGAAATCTGAGATCCAAACAAGCTTGGATTCCAAAATTCAAACTATTTTCTTGTTTTTAGGAAGATAAGGGGAGTACCAACAACAATACATAGAACATATATAGTGTATGTTCCCGGCACATGACTGGTAACAAAAGATATTTTGAAAATATCATTAAGACGAAAGGAGGAAAGGTATCTTTTTGAGATAATGCTCAGGGAGAAATAGTTGGTATAGGTAATGTTGTTATTCTTGGTAAAACTTTGATTTCAAATATTTTATTTGTTAAGGGTATTAAGAAAAACCTCATTAGCATAAGTTAGTTTTGTGATGAAGGATACCATGTGAATTTTAGGAATGATAAATGCTTAGTTCACAATTCCAAGAAAGAATTTATTCTCTCATCCATTATGCAAGAGAAAGTTTAGACTTTGAACTTAGAAGACCTCAGGATCCAAGACCTACCTTTCCTAAGTGCAATGGAAGATCATTCTTGGTTATGGAATAGAAGAATATGTCATTGTAACCTTAGAAACTTATGTAAACTTTCTAAGAAGAAACTAGTTAAGGATCTACCGGTGCTTAGATTCGATTCTTCTAAAGTTTTTGGTCCTTGTCAAAATGGCAAGAAACATAAATATTGTTTTAAATCAATCGGTTAAGTCTCAACAACTGATGCATTATAGATAGTGCACATTGAACTTTTTGGTCCAACACAAACTGGAAGTATTTGAGGCAAATACTGTGTGTTTGTTCTAGTTGGTGATTACACCAGATTTACTTGGGTCTATTTTCTAGCAAAGAAGTCTGAAGCTTTTTCTTATTTTAAATGTTTTAGATCACGAGTTAAAAATGAGAATAATCTTCCACTGAAAACTATTCATAGTGATCATGGAGGAGAATGTCAAAATTCCGATTTTGAACCTTTTTGTAGTAGAAAAGGTATTACTCACAAATTTTCAGCACCTAGAACTCCTCAACAAAATGGTGTAGTTAAAAGGGGAAATAGAATTCTTCAAGAGATAACTAGAACCATGTTGAGTGAATATTCTATATATATACATTTTTGGTCTGAAGCTGTAGGTACTTCTTGTTATACTATAAATTGAGTTTTGATTAGACCTTTTCTTAATAAAACTCCTTATGATTTATGGAATGGTAGAAAACCTACACTTTCCTACTTCAAGGTTTTTGGTTGCAAGGTATTTATCCTGAATACTAAAGATAATTTAAATAAATTCACACCAAAATCTGATGAAGGAATTTTCTTAGGCTACTCAATAACTTCTAAGGCTTATAGAGTTTTCAATAAAAATACTTGTACTGTTGAAGAAACGGTGCATGTAAAATTTGATGAGTCTGTTCCTTTTGTTTTTAAACCATCCCAACCTACATCCTCGGATGTGTTTTCAAAAACTGATTATTAGCCTTTGATAGAAGATCTTTCTGATAAGGAAAATGTTCAAGAAGATACTTCTGAAACATTTACCCCATAAGACTTTCTACCCTATGTTGATGAACAGGTTTTACAAAACCCAAACCATGTTTTCCTAAAGAATCATCCCAGTGATAGTATCATTGGGGATGTAAATCAACCTATAAGGACTATAAGTTCCTTAATAAATGAAGTAGAAAATCTAGCATTTCTTTCCCAATTAGTACCAAAAAGCACTAATGATGCTTTAGGTGATGATGATTGGATCAAAGCCATGCAAGATGAACTAAATGAATTCGAAAGGAATAAAGTCTGGACCTTGGTAGAAAGACCTAAGGAAACTTCTGTTATGGGGTAAAATGGGTCTTCAGAAACAAGTGTGATGAAAATGGAGTCATTGTAAGAAATAAAGAAAGACTAGTTGCTAAAGTCTATAATCGGTAAGAGGGAATAGACTATGAAGAAACCTATTCTCTATTTGCTAGACTTGAATCTATTCGTATTCTACTTTCCTTTGCAGCATTCTTTAATTTTAAACTTTTTCAAATGGATATGAAATGTGCTTTTCTTAATGGTTATGTTCAAGAGGAATTTTTTGTTGAACAACCTCCTGGATTTGAAGATACAAAACATCCTGATTATGTTTTTAGACTTACCAAAGATTTTTATGGCCTTAAACAAGCCCCACGATCCTGGTATGATAGACTTATATGATTTTTTCTTTAAAATAACTATGTTAAGGGAAATGAAGATCCAACTATTTTTATAAAGAAAGATAAATAAAATGGTTTGATTGTTCAAATTTATGTTGATGAAATCATATTTGGTTCAACTCAGCAATCTTTAACTGATTCTTTTGTAAGTCTAATGAAATCTGAGTTTGAAATGAGTATGATGGGTGAGTTAACATTTTTCCATGGTTTTCAAATTTCTCAAAGACCAAAAGGAACCTATATATCTCATCATAAGTATATTAGATATCTTCTTAAAAAGTATGGTTATGAGAACACTAAGAGTATAAGTACTCCCATCGGTACCTCAAACTCTTTAGATCTTGATGAAGCTGGGAAACCAGTAGATCAAACATATTTTAGAGAGATGATAGGAATTCTACTTTACTTAACAGCTATTCGACCAGACATAATGTTTTCAGTATGCTTATGTGCATGATATCAATCCAATCCTAAGGAATCTCACCTAAAGGCGGTAAAAAGAATTTTTCGCTACCTAAAGTGAACCATGGAGCTAGGATTATTTTATACTTCGGGAAATGATTTTATCCTAAAAAGATTTTCGGATGGTGACTTTGGTGGATGTAGAATGTATAGAAAGAGTATATCTGGAACTTTTCATTTCTTATGAGATTCATTATTTTCTTGGTCCTGAAAGAAGCAACATTCTGTAGCACTTTCCACTACTGAAGCTGAATATGTAGCAGCTGGAAGTTGTTGTGCTAAAGTGTTGTGGATGTAATACACACTCACAGATTATGGTCTTAATTTTACTAAGACTCAAATTTTGTGTGATAACACAAGTGCCATTGCCCTCAGTAAGAACCCTACACATCACTCTCATGCAAAACACATAGATATTAGGCATCACTTTCTTAGATATCACACACTTAAAGGAGATATCATTCTTCAGTTTATCGGAACGTAAGATCAACTTGGTGATATTTTCACAAAATCATTACCCTCTGATATATTTGAGTACATTAAACAAAAGTTAGGAATGATAACTGTGTGGTAATTATTCTTAATTAACTTCTTGTTGAAAAATTCTCCTAAGAGTAATAAACTCTTTTTCATAGGAGGAGTACATTTGATTATTAACATATTCAAAATTTTTGTAATCTGGTTTTCAAAATTTTTGTGACTAATATTTTCGAAGTCAGATTTTCAAACTTTTCGGAACTGCAATTTCCGGAAAAGAAAATTTCCGAAACTGAAATTTTCGGGATTGAAATTCTCGGAATGAAAACTTTTGGAATGGAGATATTTTTATTGAATATCGTAATGAAAATTTCTGGAACTGAGATTTTTTTACTGGAACTTTCATAATGAGTTTGTTTTTAAATTCATTTCTTCAAGAAGAATATTACCAACTACGAACAATCTTTCTAGCCAATCCAAAAGTGATGATTTTCTTACCTAAAGTTTTGTAATCATATTTTGCTTGCTGGTATTTTCCTGAGTTTTAAAATAATTCAGATTCTAGTTTTCCTTAAATCTGAATGTTTTACTTAAAACCTCAAAAGATTAGAGTCATGTTTTCCTTGCGGGAGTGTTCTCAACCGTCAGATCAGATCAAAAAAAAATTCAATCGTTAGATGAATTTTAGAAGACCAAAGGGCACATCCATCGCCTATATAAATGGGAACCCAAGACTCGTCCCACATAGGTTTTTTAAATCTTTCGCATCTCAAAGCCCTGCTGATCTTTTTAAGACCAGTTCCAATCTTTGCAAAGCCATTCTGAATCCTTTAGATCTCTCTGTTCTGAATGTCTATTGAAGTAACATCTCAAGAAATGTCAACTTCAAATCCAATCTCAAAGTGGTTAGTCTTCAGGGAATGTTTGGTGCATCAAGATTTTTACAATCTTGATTTTATTATAACCAAGAATATCAAATTGAATGGTTGGGAAGATAAATGCTTGTTCAAGTCAGACAAACAAGATCTGGTTTATACTGATTTGCTGATTGAGTTCTATGAGTTTGTTTCCTTCCAGTTGGAATATGGCAGAGAATGGTTTTCATTTAAGTCTTATGGGAAGACTTACAAGCTATCCTACACCAAGGCCGCGAGCTTTGTTGGTTTGTACTATGATGGGGAAGCTGAGTTTTGCTCACATAAGCTTCTAGATGAGGAAGGAAGTTTCAACAAGGTGAAGGCTTTAAAATGTCTTGGACTTAAGGATGCTACGACTGCTAAGATTGATCATCTCACTCCAAAAAATAAGATTCTACAGCTCTGTTTACAAGGATTTCTCGTACCAAGAAGAGGTGAAAAGGATAATCTGAAGAAAAGTGATATCTATGTCTTAGATTTCATGGTAAATCTAAGAAAGATAAATTTAATGAGGCATGTCTTGATTACGATTAAGAACATCAAAGAAGGGAACTTGAGAGCTCAAATAATTATGTAACCTACCTTACTATCTAAGTTGATATTTTGGTGCTTAGAATCCTTCATGGTTGCATGCAAATAAAAAGTCTGAAATTGTAAGATTATGATAGTAAGTGATGATACTCTGAAGAGGATTAAGATGGGTTATTCAAGTGAATCCGGAAAATTCTACCCTCTTTATGTGGAAGAGGTTAGGGAACATTAGAAAGGTACACAGACTCCAGAACCATCCAAAAAGGCAAGGAAGAAGAGAAAGCTTAAGGAAGTTTTTGTTGATCAAGAAAATCCCAAGTCTAAGGAAACTCAGTCTGCTCCCCCCAAACCGAAGAAACAAAAATCTTCTCCTGATGAAGTTGTTGCAATGCAGAGGGAAGACAAGGAGAAAAGTAAAGAAGGGGATCCACAATTCGGATTGGACCATGCAGAGGCTAAGGCCTTAAAAGAGAGATCTGTGGAATAGTTAGATAAGAAGGCAAAATAAAAGGAGATGAAAAAGAAGTTGTCTGAAGCTGAATTGGTGCAATCTTTTTTGAGAGATACTGAAATAGCTTCTGAGAAGATTATAGTTCCGAAAACCTTCCTTACAGAACCTTATTTACCAGAAACTCCAGCTAAGAACTATGTCACTTCGGAAAAATCCAAGGGTAAAGAAGTAGTTGAAGAAGCTGAAAAATAAGATGCTAAAGAAGTAGAGGAAGAGGCTGAAGAAGAAGAAGAAGAAGAAGAGGGAAGTGAATCATTGGATGTCGTGATCAAGAAAGTAGAGGTTTATAAAGATAAGGCCGAATCTGAAAAGTTAGTAACTCTAGGAAAGGAAGGTGAGGAAGGATGTAAGAATGATGATAAGCAACAGCAAGAAGAAGAAAATGTTTTGTATGATGAGGAAGAATCCTATGAGAGTCATTTTCTTGAGGAAGGACAAGAAAAGCAGAAACCAGATGAAGACCAGATTATTCAAGTTTCTGAATCCGAGGAAGTATCTCCTGACGAGGAACCAATTCCAAAATCTAATAAGGGGAAGCAAGCTCTAATGGATTCTCCAACAAAATAAGTCTTCGGGAAGAAGGAGGTTGGTGGTTCTTCTAAGAGTAAACTGGTGTAAATTGAAGAAGAAAAATCTCCAAGAGATTTATCTGGTTTTGAGTCATCAGCTCATGGGCATGATTTTGTGGTTGAATCTCTAAAGAAGTTGCTGGACACCATTCCGATTTTTCTAGCTATAGATTCCAGATGCCAGATGCTGCAACAGAGTATGAATCAGAAATCAGATTCCTTATCCATGGTCATGGATAAGTGTATAAAGATTGAGGTCAACTATAAAATTTTTCTTATCAATTATGATGTGCATAGAAAGTCTTGCAGCAAAATAACCCTGTGGTCTAAGAGATCTGAAGAAGACTTGGCTGTGTATGATAATTTTCAAAATGAAGTGAAAGATGATTTTTACACCGAGGATAAAAATATTAAGAATCTTAAATATGAGCTGATTGATGAGCAGAGTTCTCAGATTCAACAAGTGAAGGAACTAAATGACAAGGCTAATTCTCTGGCTTAAAATTTTATAAGTGATAGAAATCTCCGGATCGATCTTGAGAAAAGACTGGTAAACCAAGATGAGTTGGTGAAGATGCAACAAGATGCCTTGAAGGCTTAGGCAGAAGCTTTAAAAGTTCAAGGGGAAAGGATCTCAGCCTTAGAGAGGCAAGCTGAGGAAGACCAAAGGGATTTTAAGAAGCTTAAAACTTTGTTGAAGAAGATGATCCTAAAGGAAAAGGAAGACAAATAAACTCACTCCGATCTTTTGTTTTATTTGTCTTTTCTTGTAAAAATTTTTCCCAACTCTAATGAAAATTTAGGTGGTTGTATATTGTTATATACTAATGTTTCAGGTACCATATTTTTTCTTTTCCATTCCCTTAAATTCTTTTTGAAAATCACAAAGGGGGAGATGGAAAAAAGAACTACTACTAAAGGGGAGAAGGAAAAAAGAACCACTAAAAAGAGGAGAAAGAAAAGTTTAAAATATCCTTAAAGTAAGGGGGTTTCTCACTACGAAATTTTTCATCCCCATGATAATGAAAACTCCACTCCAGAAATACAGAATACAATCCTTAGAGTTTCCATTCCTAAGGGGGAGTTAGTTGTATTCACTTTTATCCATTAACAAAGGGAGATAAGTTTTAATTTTAAATTCTAAATAAAATTTTTCAAAGTCTTTATATTATTTTTTCATAAGGATATTTGTGCTTTCCAAAAAGGGGGGGATTGTTGAGTCAATAAGGTTTTCCTTATGACTTTTCCATTCCTTCTTATTTTGAAAATCACAAACACCTTATACTTAAGCAAATCGATATTTTACCTCCATAAGGAAAATTTTCTCCTTTAATGAAATTTACCCTAACCTATATTTTCTTATACATATCAATATTTTTCTTAAGTACAAAAACCGGATTCATACCCAAAACCATGGAATCATATAATGTTAATAATTGGAGTATTCTGTTTTTAGGATCCAAATTCTAGATGTGAACTGTAATAATGTTCCACTCCGAATTCTGGATGTGAATTGTAATAAACTTCCACTCTGAATTCTGGATGTGAACTGTAATGAAGTTACACTCCGAATTATGGATGAGAACATTCATGAGTTTGACTCCGAACTTTCATGAGTTCGACTCTAAACTCTTATGAAGTTTGACTCCGAACTTTCATGAGTTCAACTCTGAACTCTTATGAAGTTTGACACCGAACTTCCATGAGTTCGACTCCGAACTCTTATGATGTTTGACTCCGAACTGTCATGATTTCGACTCCGAACTCTTATGAAGATCGACTCTAGAACTTTCATGAGTTCAACTCTGAACTCTTATGAAGCTCGACTCCGAACTTTTACTACTTCGACTTCAAACTCTGTAAGTTCAGATTCTGAACTCCAGTGAAACCAGACTCCAAATTCCAATAAAATAGAATCCAGACATTTCTTAACATAGACTCTGAATTTCATTTTGGTTAGACTCCGAAGTTTTAATTTGCTTACAATCTGAATTTTTGTATGAATTTTTCTTACATATGCTCCATTACAAAATGATTTCTTGAATTCAGTTATACATGGTTTGTAATTAAACGATGTCGTCCATTCTGTTTCAAACTAACTGTTGGTTGAGTTATACGTGTACAGGTCCCTCCGAATTTTATGGAAAATATGACCATTGGAGAGGGAGTCGACCAAGACTATAAATAGGATCCCATTTGAAAGAGCTCAACAGCAAGTTGATCGATCTAGATACCACATGTGGTTAAGGTGATTTATAGTGAGAGAATACTTTCATGCTTTCTGCATACTGAACTTCTCATTCAGATTGCTTCATGCGACTCCGAATGTTGGTGATTACATTCGAGGACTTCCAGGGATAGGAAGACAGAGGTGTCGACTACCTTGAAGTTCAAGGGCTTCCTTGTTGAGGAAGACAGAGGTTCCAACTACCTTGAAGTTGAGGGCTTGCGGGGATAACAAGACAGAGGCACCGATCTTCGTATCGAGGGCTTACCCTGGTGTGGGTAAGATAGAATTTCTTGAAAGTATAAATCAATGGACTTTTATCCAAGGTTGTTGGATACCCTTCTCTTTGGGTTAAAAGACTTATATCTTGTTACATGTAGTTTTACTACTTGTTTTTCCGCTGCATTGTGTATTATAAGTAAAGTATAACCTTCTTATATTTTCTTACACTTGTACTCGGATTAGTTTAGATTCTATACGCTTTAAGGTAGAATCTCATATTATAAACTTTGGTTCCAATTCTCCAATTGGTGATTAGAGGTGTTGTGAATTTTCTTAGTTTAGCTTTGTTAAACTTAGATTTTTCCTTGTATAAAGAAATTTTTAAAGTGTACAATTCACCCCCCCCCCCCCCTCTAGTATATTGAGTATCTACGTCATTATTTCGATCCTACAATATATATATATATATTTATTTATTTATTTATTTAAAAAAATATTTAAATTTAAATTTAAATATTTTAAATATTTTTATTATTTAAATATATTTATTATATTATTTTAATTATTTAAATATATAATTATTTATTTGTAATTATATAAATAATTTTAAAAAAATTAATATCTATATATTTTTATAATTATATATATATATTTAATTATATATATATAATATATATATATATAATATATTCATTATTTAAATAAATTTATTTAGATTTTATAACTATTTAAATATATGTAACTATTTATTTTTAATTATATAAATACATTATAAAAAATAATATTTATTTATTTATAATTATAAATTTATAAATTTATAATTATAGTAAGTATATTTTTATAAATATATTTATTTGTAAATATTTGTTTACAAATATTTATTTTTACATTATTAGTGAATATATAATCTTAAATGAATGCATGCATATTTAAAATGAGTAAAATCGAATAATTAAAAATGAGCACACATTAAAAATATTGAAAAAATGGATAAGATTTATTAATTAAATATAAATTATTAAAAAATATGGATATATATTGAAATAAAGATGAATAATACTAAAAATTTTAAAAGATGGTAAATAAGTATATAAGATTTTACAATAGAAAATGATTAAATTCCCAAAAAATAAAAAATATTAAATAAAAATATTAAAAATGAATTAATACCTAACTGTAATAATATTAAAAAGTGATAAGTAAACATTACTGATTAAAAACATTAAAAAATTAAATGTATCATGTTATAATTAAATTCGTAAATGAATACAAAAATGTAAATAAATTACATAAATATTAGGTGTAGGTGTTTCTATATATATAAGATTTCATTAATTACGTAAATATTTGAGTCTATGTGCATCCTATATAAAAATGCATTAGTATATGTTTTTGAAATCATGTAACACCCATTTTATATATGTTAAATTGAAAAATAAAACATTCAATTAAGTCAATTACTCGATGTAATTACTCTTTGTTTTTAATTAATATTAATTTTTAATTATAAACCATTCTTCATTAAATATATGAATTATTTAATTTGTAAGCATAAATATTTTGTATTATATAAATCATATTTTATAAAATATTATACATTAATATATATATATATGTGAATATATTTCAATATTAAATTTATTAATGAATAATTATGTATAAAAACCATTAAAATTGAATAAGACATTAATATGTTTTTAATTATTAAATTTTTTTCATTTTCTATATTTATATTTAATATATATATATATTATTTATTACTATTTATAATTAAGATATATATTTATATATATGTATATATATATTAAAATTGTTCATTT
This sequence comes from Viscum album, assembly GCA_963277665.1. Taxonomy (NCBI): domain Eukaryota; kingdom Viridiplantae; phylum Streptophyta; class Magnoliopsida; order Santalales; family Viscaceae; genus Viscum; species Viscum album. Next base: position 134,711,447 of record OY728156.1, read on the forward strand.
TTATTAATAATTATTTCTTTAATAATTTTTTAATAATTTTTCAAATTTTTTCATTTTTAATTTTTTTAATTAGTACAATTTATTAATTTTATATAATTATATACTATTTATTAATATTTATAATCTATATATATATATATATGTATATTAAATTTATTCAATTTTATTAATAATTACTTGGTTAATAAAATATTTAATATTTTTCTTAGTTTACTCATATTTTATTTTTATTATTTTTATTATTTCATTTTGTTCATTTTATATATCTATATATTTAATTTATACTATTTATTCATATTTTTAATTTATATTTATGTATATTAAATTTCTTCTTTTTTATCAATAATCATTTAATTAATAAATTTGTTAATATTTTTTGCATTTTCCCATTTTTAAATTTTTATTTGTTTAACTATTTAATTTTATTTGAGACTTTTATTAGTGCGAAAAATTATGTTCTTATAAAGGGCACCATTTATCAATGCATTATTTTTAGCACTGATAAAGGGTACCCTTTATCAGCACTTTTTACTAGCATTGATAAAGGTCATCATTCTTAAAGATTTGTTTTGTAGTGGTGTGTATTTACTACCTTTTTTTCCCATAATGTCATGAATCCTTCCTACTTCATGGTATTTTAAGTTTCAATTTGAATTATTTCATCCAAGGGGACTTGACTTAAAAATTACCAAGTGATACAGATATTCATTACTCAATTTATTTTCATTATGATATATTACTTCTTCGTTGTATTTTATATTTTAAGTTTATGTGTGAAATGAATTTCTTGTATCTTATGATTTATTTTCAATTTTTTATGTTGATCAATATTTGATACACATAATTTATCCATTTATTAATTATCAATTTAATGTTATAGTTTTGTAAGGGTTTATTTCACAATATCATTTTAGTGGGGAGTTTTTGTACATGAATTTCTATTAAAAGTAATTATTTGATAATTGTCTAATAAATCCATTTAATTATTTTCTCCTCTAGTTGTTCACTAATTTTTAAACTATAGTGCCATTTTTTCAGCCTTTGGTACTTAAAATGATTGTGAAAATGTTTTTAGTAAAATTTGATTTCAAATATCTCTTAGTTTGAAAATCTATTTTCTTCCAAAACCATGTTATCTAAAAATGTTTTCAAAAATATTTTAAACATTGTTAAAAATGATTTATTAGAGAAATTTTTACCCAGGTTTCAATTTAAAAAAAATAAAGTAATATTCATGTTTTTATTCAAACAATTCCAGTTTGGATTTTACAAAATAAATTGAAAAGAATATTTATTCTAACATGTAGGGAATGTATTGAATTTCCTATCATCATGACCACTTGATGTTTTAATGATTCATTTATAAATTTAAATAGTTATTTTCAAAGAAAATTACTTTCAATATGGTTTGTAAACTTTTAGTTTTAAAAGGTTATTTTCAAAATGAATAGGATATTTTTATCAAGAATATTTTTGAAGATCTTTTATGGTATTTATATTCATCGATGACAAAAATCCTTTATTTTATATATACTCAACTACAGATATGTTATATTTATCCCATCCTTATTCCTTTTGTGGATGGTTTATGATCATTTTGACTAAGTAAAGTATTAACATTCACTTTCTTAATTCATTTTTCTAGTCATTAACATTCTCTTGAAATATTCACTTTTCTGGGATCATTAGATAGTAAATCTACCCTAAATATCTATATTATTTATCATGGATATTCTTATTTCTTAAATAATATCTCATTTGTACATACAATGTTTAACTTTTAATGTTATTTGATTAACTAGTTAAATATTGATCATTTGTATTATTTCATCAATATGAATATATAATGGTAAGGAATATTATTCACAAATCAAATCAATTATTTTATATATTAGGAATTATTTGGACATGTATATATTGTTGGGTCATGGTTATAGATACCTGTTCGATGCATTTATAGTCTCCTGAGACAATTCAGTTTGATATCCTTAGTTAAAAAAGTTTCTCATGTATACCTACCCATCAGTCTTAAACTGTCCTGAGGATGGTCTTGATAGTAGTGTTTTTCATTATGTATGAGATCATAAAGTCAAATAATGAATCATTTCCTTCTTTTAGAATTCATTTATTATTTTACATGATATTTCCATAACGATATTAACTCTAGATTCATTTCATTATCACTTTATTGATTAAATGTCATATGTTTTAAGTTATTTATCATTCCATATTTATTATTACTTATATAACTATTGTAGTCGTGATATTGATTAATTTTCATGTGTTTTTAGTTATTTACCTTTGCATATTTATTATGATATTCAATTTATTTAAATGTAATGTGTGTTCAGTTATTTACCATGCCATGTTGATTATTCTTATTTATTTATTATAGCTTCCATTGTACTTAACCCTTGTTGAGAATTTGACCTTACCCTTATTTTATTTCCTTTCTTATAAATATATTTATTTTAATAATACTTATATTCAATGATATTCTATATGGAATAATGTTATTCTTGAAAAAAATGTAATTTGTGTTTTAAATGTAATATGTGAATCATGTATGTATCTAGTTTACCAAGACTACTAAACTATTATTCCCTTTGGGATATGATTCATTGTATCTTATGTCAATATAATAATATAAGACCCCAGATCCATATTACTGGAGTCAAGTTTATTTCACTAATAAGCCTATATCTCAATGGGTCTTGATCCGCAGAATGTATTTTTATTCACCTAAGTCTTTCATGGAGAATAAATTATTCATACATTTATTAACTAAATATAAAAATAATATCTCATTTCTTATTAGTAATGTATCATTAATATATATTACTAAAAACAATTTAATTTACATTAAACCTCTTATTGACATAGGGATTACATTCATTCTTAACAAAACCAAATTCTCTAATGGCATTGTTAAAATGAATATTCCTTGAACATGATTCATTATTTAACTTGTAAATATATATTTTTAACTTGTATAACTTATTGGTATCCTTTGGTGTCACAAATCCTTTGGATTGTGTCTTGTAACTACCAAACATGATATTTTCATTTTGGAAAGTGGTTTTGAAAACCAGTTTCCAAATTTTATAGTCATGGTAAGTTAATATGAAAAGTAGAATTATAATGGGTTTTAGTAATGACACTAGTGAAAAGGACTCATCATAGTCAATTTAATGATGTTTTATGAAACCTCTAGCTACTAATCTATCTTTATAGGTTATAAAAGTACTATTTATGTCCATATTCTTCTTGAATATCCATTTACATCTAATAGGATTTATATGAACTAGGGGTTCTATAAAAACCCAAACTTGATAGATTTTAATCATTCTTAACTAATAATTTGTCTACTTTTGTGGAGATAAGAAAACCATATCTCTTTGGTTCTCTAACCACCCCAATACTTCTATATTGTACTTATGTATCTAGAAAAACTTCTTCCACTAGGTCTTATGGAATATGTTCTTTTGACAACTCTTTTATATATTGATCCTAAAATTCATCAAATCATATCTTTCTCTCATCATCTTATCTAGATATTTTTTCCCTTTCTAGTAATATGACATGTATTTTCATGATTACTATTTAAACTAAGGGATTATATAGATAAAATCCTTAAATCACATAAGTATATCCCTTAAATATAAACTTTTTTCCATTATATGTATTTTTTAATAGACTTAATAAATGTTTCACATTCATATAAACATATATATGATAAAAAGATATTTCTTCTTATACCATAACTCGTATAGGATTCTTCTTATCACTTTATTTTTTACTCGGTTTAGTGTGTACATTGTTGATTATAATGTGTATCCCTAAAAGGATAATATAGGATATATATAAATCATCATCAATATCACCATATCTAAAGAGGATAAATTACTGCTTTTAGTGGAACCATTCCACTATGGTGTATAAGGAGTAATAAGATCAGATAATATCTCAAACTCTTTTACATAATCAATGAACTCTTGGTCAAGAAACTCTCCACCTCTATCTAATATAAGCCTTTTTATCTTAATTTTAATATTATTATCTAATTAATTTTTATATTACATACATTTTTTAATGGAATCATACTTATACCATATCAATTACACATATCCATATCTACTGATTTCATTAATAAAAGTTTTAAATTATGATAATCAATCCCTATCTTCTACAAGAGAAGCTCCACATACATTTGTGTAAACAAATTCTAGAATATCTATGGCTCTATAACCATTTACACTATATTAATATTTGGTAATTTTACCTTCTAAATAATAATGACATATATCTAAATGTTTTAACTCAAAATAATTTAAATACCCTTCTCCATATATTTTTTTTAAAATGCTTCTAGTTTACATGACCAAGTTAATGATACCATAACTTAGTGTGATGTATGTCTTGTGAAATTGATTCATTATCAATTACTAAGAACTTATTATTATATTCTATTATATAGAAACCATTATTTATATGTTTCATACCCCAACATATGATATTATTATAAAATTATCATCTTTTATTTTTGAACATGAAAAGTAATTCATCCATGTCTAAACTCGAAAGAGAAATTATGTTACTGGTTACACATGGAATATAAGAATTGTTCTTTAAAACTATAAAAGATTCTCGTAAAAAATATGAGATGGTAGTTTCCTATATCTATCATAACTAATATTGGTCTATGGGTGACTTGGAGATCCACCTCATATTTTTAAATTTTTCAGAATCTACATGGTCCCTATATTTGGATACAAATGTGAGAATCGAAAGCTGTATATAATAACCCACTTATAGAAATGATATGATAATAATTGATTAATTTGAAACAATTATTCTTCAATAATTATTTTTTCCATAATAAAAACATATAGTTTCCTACTCTTTAGCCTCTTTTGTATTTTTCTCTCCTTAAAATGGAATTAAAAAGGATCCTTAGTCTTATAACCTACTTTAGACCTTTTTTCTTTTCTTTCCTATTATTTGACATAATTAAAAAAGGGATTTTTGACTTCATATATTTATCCACCTAGATCAAATTCAAAAGATCTAGGAGGGACATCTCTATATTTTTCTTGTTAAAATTCACAGTAAAACTTTAGAATCTCAAAGGATGTAAGGAGAAGATGAGACCAGGGTTCAGTATTTTGGTAAACAAGAATCTTGAAATTTAAAAATGATCAAAATTTCCAATCATCTTGATTACATGAGTTCTATATAGAATTATAGTCTTAATTTCAATTAATGAGTTCCTTGGAAATTTCATACCTCTCTTTTCATGATTTCTCCTTATAGAGATCATAGAGATGAGACAACAAGAAGTAAGAATTAATGTCTTCATAGAGATGTTGGATATCACTAGTCTTGGATGATAACACGAGGAATTGTACATCCAATAAATCATTGATGTTTTTCTCGAAGATATTTTTTCTTTTGTACATTACTCCTTGAAAGACTCGGAAAGAATAGGGTATTTTTTTATATAAAACTTCCTCTCTTAGCATAGAACAATGTGTGGTAACCTATACCACTCCAAGAACATTTCACTAGTTATGAGATTCTTTTTATCTAAGATGAATCACAGGGAAAGGGGTGTGGTTGAATTACATGCCATTATATAACAAAAATAAAATAAAATTTTAGTACTCTATATTGATTGTTGGTGATGACATAATTAATGATTCAATTGAGTCTCTCACTATTTTATCAAATCCCAACATCTCACACCATTGGATTTGGAATATCTAGTTTCTAAAATATTCCAGTTGAAAGGATCCATATTTCCCTTAAAATATCCCTTATAAAGGCCTTAAAAAATTATTTGAAGGTAGTTAGGTAGGATTTAATTACCAACTAAATTAACTCATACCTCATTGATATATTTAATGGAATCCTCAATAATGAAATATTGTACTTATATTTCCTATAACATATGCCTCTGAGTTACATAAAATTTATAGGGAAAACTACTCTTGATTCTAACTTTGTTAAGTCATCCTAATATATTTATTAGAACACCTTGATAATTTAAAGTACCATACTAAGTGTGAGACCATTACTTTGAACTATGGTTATATTTTAACTCAAGTGATGGAATGAATTTAGTGACATAATATTTTGATTGAGGGATTTAGTTTTAAATTATGTGTAAATATTCTTTATTTTATTATTCACATGCTTGTAGATATTATATGAAACATGCATAATTACGCAACTATGATTTATAATGTAACTTACACATATTAATTTTAATTTTATAAGATATCTTATTTTTATCATTTGTATACTTGTTAATTAATGTTTGTGGAACTTACATAAGTAATTAACTATACATGATAAAAATAATAATTTATTTTTTTATTTTATTTTATCCATGCATGAACTTTAATTTATTTATCTTATGTGATCACATTTTTTAAAAAAAAATTGATAATACATCACATAAATAAATAAAAAATCATTCACTAAAAAAAATAAAATAAATCATGATATGATCATAATGTTTAATAAAATTTATGGTTTATTGAGTGGTGATAAAAAAACATTGAACCTAGGGGACACAACTCCTTGATCCTATTCTTGTCTTGAGTTGCATCATTTACCTATTCTACAGTGTATCTACTTGGATGGATTTATCATGGATTAGGTTGTGAACTGTCTCCTCTATCTAGAAACTCCATACTTTACAAATTTTTACTCGCACACTAGTGAGGGGTACTAGGGGATTAGGATTACATAAAAAACATCATGCACATAAAATACCAAACATAATAAATAAGGGAAGTGTGATTTACATATCATCATATTTAATTTAATAATAATAATCACATAAAATCATACAATAAAAAATCAATATAATAAGTAAATTAAACACATACATGGGTTGGTCTACGCTTATGATCATTTACAACATGGAATGATAAAAACATCTAATATTTCTAGAATCCATTTCAAATTATTCTATTTAAAATTTATTTACTTGAATTAATAAATTAATCCTTAATCTTAAATTTTATTCAATTACAGATCCTTGAGACATTTCATGATTCCTATAAATTGTTATTAAATAAATTTAATAAATTTAATTTTAAATTTAAATAATTATGCACTTAGAATCTACATGGAGTCCACAAAGCTTGTATTATCTGCATCATGTTAAAACTCATTTGTTTAATTTCACATTTACATAGTATATATTGTCACTCAACATGTTGTGTGACACACATTGTGCATAGTCTTTGTCACGTTTCTTATATGTACAATATATATAGGCCCATATGAAATTTCATGATATACACAGCGTATTGTTTCTTATGGTGAAACAATAAATCTATCCTATAATGTATGACCACATGGAGTGCTCTTAATATACATTGAATGTACCACTTACATATCCCATGAAGTAAATAGTGTGTGTGATGACTGTTAAGTGTTTTGTAATTCATTATTTTCCCAGCATTTAATTAATAAGATGTGTTGACCTAAAATACATTCTAAAAACCAATCATTGTATACTAAGTATAGATCGATGTGTGTAACCTGATGTGTATATCTGTATATACTCCATGAAGTTTGTGTGTCACTAACTTTCTTGGATGGAAATAAACATGATTCATTTAATGATGTTGCATACTAACCAACATGACCTACTAAAAATTAAGTGGTCAGTAATTCATGTGGGGTTACATAACATGTATATACAAAATACATTCCATGTAACATATTTCAAATAACATATTACACTTCCGATTAATACAAAGAATGTAATTACACCATGTACTAACCAACACAATCTGTTGAAATTTATACGGCATGTGCCTTTTGCGAGTTTACCACGGAAAAAATGTCTTCATTTACCATTACATGTTGTTTTACTATGTCATTCATACAAAAATATAGGAACCATTGGATGGGATCTTCAAGAATTATTCACTTGATTTTTCCTATTCTTATCCATATGAACTTCAAATAACATGTCAGCTTTACTATTGGATTAAGAATGTAAATCAAAATATAAAAAGTATCAAACCATTGTAAAATTAATTAAATAAATTATAAATGATGATAATTTAGAGTGTAACCAATCTAATACCATTTAATGGTTTCAAGTTATATTCTAATCCTTGGGTAGAGGTATGATTTAACATTTTCAAATAGATGCTATAAATACTAAATTCTTTTTCGTTTCATGTTATGAAAGATCATGATCATTGACCGACCTCTATATGTGTTGTATTTATTTTTTTAATTTAATTTATATTTCATAGTTTTATGTGATAATAATTTATTTTTATTATAGGAATAAAAATTATAATGTCATTTTGTTCTTGGTAGCTAACTCCAATTGTTATCAACCTAATTCCATTGAAAAATCATCACTTTGAATATTTTATAATCCAACTCCCATGTTTTTTTAATGATCCCGGGGTAAGGAATATTCTTGTAAATTGGGTTTCTATATTTTTACCAGATACATGAATCATTTACAATAAAAGAGTAACTCCACTATTTTTCATTATATTTTGTTCATAATATTCCTCTATATAAAATTTATAACTATTAGTTACATGACCATTATTAGATAATTCATGTACACTTAGTCCTATGTTTATCCATATATTTCATTCAGAAATTATATTTTTATTTGTATATAACACCTTAAAAATATGGTTTTGAAACCATATGATAAACTATTTATTATATGTTCTTCAAATCCATATTTTATTCCTTGATGGATTCAAATAACTAAGAATTAATTTGTGTTTTTTTATTTGAGTCAGTTCCCTTGAACCATCTGACTTCATACTTTTGATTACCAAAATATAAATAAAATATTACAATATAATAATTGTTTTTTGTATAACATTAATGTTCTAATTTCCTTATAATATTTTTCACATCAAAGGTTTATGTTTATTCCCTACTATATTGAGAACCTAAAGATATTATTATAGTAATATTAAACATGTGTATTACGGCCTAGATAACATATGTTTGATGGGATATAAAGGATGTTAAACTATAAACTATTGGAGGCTCATAAGACATTGAAACTTACTCTCATGAATATATCACTTTGTGATCTCTAATAAGGTATTTCATTAGGATATAATTGATAATAGAGATTCCACATGTTTTATATGTCATTGAACATTCCTATTTGTGAAAATGTGTATTGGTTCTTAGACTTGAGATTGTTATTAATTTATATCATGAGTTGTGTACTATGATGTATGGGTAAAACCGGTAATGACATATACTCATGATGAGGTAGCATACATTCTATGTATTATAAGTGATATGGAATTAATTAAATGATTCAATAAATTATTTTTCCATTCCATGTTAATAAAATAATATATATATGGACCTTTAATTGAAATAGATTTATCTTATGAAATACATGGACATTTAAGATTATAGAAAAGTTCATTTAGTAAATTCAATGAAAGATAAATTGATCATATAGGGTTGTTACACAAGTATGCATCCTACTTGATGAGACATTTATATACAAGGGATTATATTAAATAGAATAATTCATAGTAAGGTTCTGAAGTTGATGCATTAACTTCTTTTCTAATGGGTGTCTTGATGTGTTTCTAGGCATTGATCATTAACTTTAGGTATGTTCACCTAATTCCACTAAGAAATGGACTTATAGGGTCACCCACTAAGTGTATCCAAATTTCATTAAATTATAGTGCATTGAATATTTAAAATAAATATAATTATTTGATTATGGAAAAATAATTATTCAAGTAAGGTTTCCTGATAAATTTAATCATGAGAAATTCAAGTTTAAAATATGTGTGTTGAGTTATATCGCTTATTTATCTATTCATGAGGAATTACATAAATATTATTTATTCACAAGTTTACTGAATATGTTTAACATAAAAAATAATTTTCTTACATCAATATTAAAATAAAAAATTGTTCATGAATTTAGTGAATATATTATTTATTTATTTATTCAAAAAATAATATTTATTTAAGTGAATGTTTTAATATTCATGTTTAGGTAAATTCCATGGGAGGATTAATGAGCTGAGTTGATGGTTTTATGGAAATTATATATTTTATTTACTATCATTTAAATAAATTTTAATTTATTTAATTATTTAATAGATTATATTTAAATAACAACATTTCATGGAAATTATATTTTTATTATTACTATTTGACATGGTGATTACTTAGAATAAATAAATTGATAAAGGGAAATTGTGCAATTGTCAATGGATTTTACCCAAAGATTAAATTACATGTTATATCATTTTAGAGGGTTTGAGACATGTTGTGCACAATAAAATCCACTCTAGAATTCTCTCATCCCGTAGAGAGATTCATCCTCTCATTCTCCCTCTCAAGAACAAGTGATAACAAGAGATATTGTTATAACCGTCAAAGAATGGTGTAAAGAACTAGATTTTACTATTCTAGTACCCCATGTTTCAGGAGTTTTATCAATATATCAATTGCGTGCGTGTGGATACATATAGAGGAATCCTTACTTGAATTGTCCACTACGATGAAGAACACATCCAAGGATGCAATGGAAATTGATCGATAGGATTACCCAAGATAAGGTATCACTTATTTAAATTAATTATAAATTGAGTGTGGAAGATAATATTTAGAAGATTTTGGGGTATATTTATCGAGTTATTTGGATATTATTTATTGATATCGATGAAAAAAACAAAAAATGGGCCCCATTTAAATGTTTATGCTTCACCACGTATCCTTCAGTTTCAATATATAGTGTGAACTCAATAATATTATGTAAAACATAAAGGTGGTCCAAATATCACTCAATAGTATTAATTGAAACAATATATCTTCTATAAATTAATTCTCCCTAACGGTTCAAACTATAATGATATTTTGGGAGACCAATATTATCCACATCACATATATATTTGATATTGAATTAAATAGATTCTTAAAAAATATATAAATATACAATAAAAACTTCTATATGAATTTTATTTTTGATATTCCATTTCAAAATATGTATATTCTATTCTGACTAACTGAATATTAATTTTTATTTCCAAACACTTTTAGGGAAAGTGAGAACCGGACATCCCTTAACACCGACCAGAATACGACTTGAAGCATACATAAAAGGGCCTATGTCGGACAACCACAGACCAAACAGAACACCAAAAGACTACATATAATAATACCCATAATCATCTCTGAATCCCACACAAGAGTCCCCTTCTGCTGTATCCATATCTGATTCCCACTCAGAGGCCGATTTATATCGCCTCAAGTAGTAGTTACTTTGCTCAAAGCTCCCCTTCTGGTCTAGTAAAGGATGCACTGGGCAAGGCTGTTTGATCAAGATGTCTTTTTTGAAGGCAAGAATCGCACCTTTGTCCCGTTTAAGGGAAGATCTAGTACACATCGGTCGCGGAAGGTAAGAGTAATCCTTCCTTTTTCGTCTTCTTAGTGTAGCAGAAATGGGTTCTGTGCACTCAATCATCCTATCAGTCTCATTCTGGACAATGTCATTGAATGAAAGTAAACCTGGACCACTAAAATTTTCATTATTACCCCCAGAAATACTTTTCCCTTTGGTCTTAGGAGTAATACCCTTGCAACCTGAATAGTTCCCCCTTATTGTCACCGGTGTGTTCATATCAGTCGGGGCAAGACATTCAACCACTACAGCATCCTCCTCTCCAGCCTTAGGGCCATCTTTGTGACCCAACCTGACTGAAATGTACCCTTCAACACAGACCCCCTCAGCATCACCACCAACCACAGGACCAAACTCTAATCCAATTTAAAAATTTTCTTACGACAGTCCTTCAAAGCTGTTGGTTAGTGTGAGTAAGGGTCGGGCTGAGGGGTATAATCCTCTAGAACCCCCAGTACCGTTCGGGCTGGCCACACTTGAGTTAGTTCTCTTTATCCCCACCCTATGTTCCTTCCCCGATATTTCCTTATCTATGTACTGCACCATACAGTCTTCCTGGAAACCCGAGCCAGCCTCCTTCCTAGCCAAGGAAATATAGGGGCCCTCCAAATACTACCGTAGCCTATTGAAAACCTCTAATACCGTCAGGTTAACCTGCAAGGCCATAACAATTGGATTTTCAGCACTATGAAATTCCCTTTCTGTGATTGTGTGGTCATACTTCTAGATATCCTTAACCATCAGACTCGGATTTCCCCCATCTTTGGGTCCCGAAGCCTCCATGACCAGACCAGGCATCACAGCCACCTCCAGTAATTCGCTGGATGCAGCATTCACTCTAGCCACAACCTCTTTCCCCCTGCATCTATCCTCTAATGATGAATCAGTGTGACTCTTGCGGAAAACCTCCAAGGAATGTCCCAGACCCTTGCAAAATAGACAAAAATCATTCCAATTCTCACAAACCACCTGATGCTTCCAACTATATTCTTCCCCGACAGTGATCCAAACATAGTCGAAGGGAAAACGAGAATCATCCAGTTCGATACAGACACGAGGATTCACTGGATGACGCACGACCTCAGTGTGGCTATCAGAACATAGAAAACTTTATATGAGGTTTCCTAACATCTGAATTGCCTAAGGATTCTGAAAAGGTAAGGGAAGATTTGGGAGACTTACCCATTCCGTCGAGGTAGGACAATCCAAATTTATATGTAAATAAAAGGTCCACCATAGGAGGAAGAAGTGAAAATAGTTGAAGTTACGAGGAGCTTTCGACCATGAATTGATGAGTTCCGCTTCGGATTCAAACCAAATCATGATATGTCGGCTGTTGAGAAAACCAAAAACCGCCATTTTTTAGAGATCCCATCTACCGAAGACGAACCGGTTGAAGGAGTCGATTGAAGGTCATTTTTGATTAAATCGAGCAACCAGTGTGCGATTCAAAACGGTTGAGGTTTCTACAAACTCGGAGGACGAGAGATGAAGATTAGGGATGCCATCAAGAATGTCTGGAACCTTCGGGAAAAGCGCGGCTTCCGGAAATGGGGGAAGAAATTTTGGGTTGGTGAAAGGCTGGAAGAACCCTCCTCACTCGTTTAACGATGATTCCCCCTCCCCCACTGAGGGGGGAGGATCTGCTGTCTGCGCCGTCGTCACCGATGGAAATAGAAAATCCCTGAAGGGCTAGGGTTCTCAGATGTATATTATATTCAATGGGGCACAACCATTTGTGATGTACAAGTATTCATAGTTAGATCATTATAACCGAGTGAACTTTCAAGTGAACCATTATATCAAAGAATAAGGATGGGAAAAATATCTCCAATTCATATAATATAAAAACAATTCCTTTTTTATAGTTAAAAATTTCATCAGGCCTATAACTTTACTACATATAACTTTGAAAACTAAACAAATCTTAGTGAATGAGTGTTAATTTTTTTTAGTAAAAATGAAATGTATATTCAGAAGCATTTAATCTTACATAAAAACATGAAAATCATGTGATTTTAATATATTTTACTTTAAATCAATCATTGATATGATATTATTGATATTTAATAAATATCCTCTCAAATCTTTACAGTATTAAGAAAGATGTAAAATTTATATCTCGCTTTCCTAAAAAGACTATAAGACACTAGAAGAATAAAATTACACCTTTCACCCTCCACTGGTTCCAGCACATCCCTTATCCCCATATTAATCATGTTAAATCATGATTTTATTTTATATTTTATTTTGTTCGTTGAATTCGGAAATGTGTTAATGAAATTATAACATATATTTTTTATTATATGCATGGAATCAATAAAATTTTATAATAAAAATACTTCCAATATAGTGATTCAAAGAAACTGACCACTTTTCCCAATCCATTTTTTTGTAGTTTTTTAAAAGGGGTTTACCAAAATCGATGATAATGACATTTACTTTCAGAAACTGTTCATTTCCTATTAATTATGTAAGAAATTGGACCTTTTTTTCTGGTATGTTTCCTTCTTCTGGTCGTTATTGAGAGAAAGGGGAAATTTGGGAAATTTTCAAAGTACACTTCGTGTACTTTCTGAGTACACGCCGTGTACTCGGTTACCGCGGGTAGCCGTGTGCCGACCATGTAGCGGCCAAGAACACGGCCATGTGGGGGTGACCTAGAAGCCACCTAATTCGGGGTATGGAAATGTAAAGTACACACTGTGTACTTAAAAAGTACATGTTGTGTACTTTCTTTTTTTCATTAAATTCACCAAGGTCACATCTGACGGACAGAACGCCCTTCTTCTAGGTCTCGTTCATCTGAGAGAACCTGTTTGGCCATGATCCTTCTCTGATCCCATGAGCCTCCATTCCATCTCTGATTTGACTATCATCGATTGTGTTGGGATCGCCTCGGTAAGATCTCTCTTCTACTTGAGCCTTGTTTCAGGATTCCTCTTCTTGATCAAGTTATCCTCTATTGAATGTTTTATACATTTTTGTAGATCTATGATATTTAAGGTGATTAAAGCCTCGAGGTTCACATATAGCGATCTCGTAACATCAAGGTAGGTGGTTTGTGACTTTTTGTAGGAAGTATTTGAGTTATGTGTTCAATTTTTCCCAATACCCATGAACGGGTTATTGCACATTTACAGTTTAAGCCCTATTGTTTGCTTTCTATGCTTGTATGCTTGAGTAGATGATAATTGATTGTGAATAGCATGAATTATCGTGTTTTGGCTGTGTTTCCCATGAATGTTTTGGCCTATTTTGACCTTTTTATCTAGTTTGCATTTTAAGATGCTATTTACTTTCCCATGCCTAGTATTTTTGGATGGTGTGACTGTTGTTCTGTTACGTTGTTATGCTGTATAATGCTAACCAAGTAGTTGAGGTTTTCCTTGGATGATAAACGCTGCTACAATTGCTTGACTTACATAGGGCAATCATAACCTGGGGTATAGACCATAGGGAGAATGGACATTGAGGGCTTCTCCAAAGTGTCTGTTTTACATACGATGTGAGACCGTATGGGGAGTTGACGTTGAGTTCCTCCTCAGAGTGTTTGTAGTTCCTCTACGTGGTAAAAAGAGGGAATGTGACATGAGTGCTTCCCTATAGCACCTTTAGATACTGATACGAGACTATAGGTGGAATTTATTGTGAGTGGTTCCTTAGAGAGTCTATGCTTAAGCTGAACTAGAGGGGTTAGACTGAGTTTACTGCCTAGAGGGTTTCTTGTACTTGTTAGGTAGGACCAGAGGGGATAGGCTATGAGTACTTCCCAGAGGGTTACCTTGTGTTTAGCTTCCTACTTGTGTTTCTAGGTAACACTAGAGGGGATAGGTTGTGGGTACTTTATAGAGGGTTACCTTTTGTATTTATCTGTTTTGATTAGTTGTTTCATGTTATGTGGTGATTTGAATGCTTTGAAACTATGGATTGTTTACTGCTGAGTACTTCCTTTTTTACGGCCTTCCGTACTTTACCTTCCATGTATTCACTGACTGTTAGGCATAGATATCGTGATGGTTGCTTACTGGGATTTAGTCTCACACCCTGTTTGGGCCATGCTTTTGGGCCCAAAAAGATTATAATGTTGCAGGTATAGATAAGGGCAAGCGCCCTTCTACTTCATGTACTTGATTTGCTGTGGAGTTGGAGAGCATGGGACCAAGCTATGGATTGTGATGCTGATGAGATGTTTATCTATTTTCTTTGTACTTGGTTTAGTACTATTTGTATTCCTACAATGTGACTTGTTTGGTTTCTTTCCTAGACATATGTATTATGCTTCATTTATATATGTGTGTGCTCTAGTTTATTATTTCCAGTCTTCTATTTATTACCATTGTTTGGATTATTACTACTTCCGCTATTTCATGTTGTTTACTTCGATTGTGTTTCTCCGCCAATAACGGCATAGTTTTCCCACTATCACACCTAAGGCCCTCACTGCTAGTCGGCACCCTCTGGCATTTGGGGAAATGTGCTTGAGGCCATGTGACCAACTAAGTATGGGGCGTCTCTGGGAGGCTTCTAGAACCGGGAAATTACAAGGCGGTATCAGAGGGGATTTTTTTCTATTAATGTACTATTTTGAGCCTTTATCTAGGTATAGGAAGGAATAGGTACTTGGTAATAAGCTGTGCCCGGGATTAGCTAACCCGTGTACAGGGAAAATCCAATCTACATCGTTTATTTCAATTTTCTAGTTCTTCAAGTTTATAATTGATTTGATTTTCACCGTTGGTTGATTCACTTGTTTTGTGATATTACCATTGATGTTGTTGAGGATCTATTTCTATCACAACCTAATGAGATGAGGGTGTTTCATCTCATGCATTATATATGCACTTGCCAGAAATCACATGTCATGCATTTTTTTCATGCTATTCAGGGTGCATTAGCGATTGCATGTTGTTGTGATAGATGTTGTGCTAGATACACATGTTGTTGTGATAGTTTCCTTGATAAAATACCTGTTGATGGATAGGTTATTGTTTCTATAAGTTTTTTGTAGAATGTATGCCAAAATTTGGTTCTTGATGTTTTATGGGCCTTCATGGACCGTAAATTGGTGGATCATTTCCCGGTTTACCTTGTTTATAACATGTATAGATTCCATGATTTGATTCCTGTGGAGTATAGGCCCTCATGGGTTGGGATTTGGCACTTCAATGATTATTTAAATATTTTTCTAGGCTCCAGAGTTGTTTTTGAGGCTTACTGTCTAGAAACACCCAGAATACACGCCGTGTAGTTTTGACTACACCCCATGTAGTTTTGACTACACGCCATGTGTTCTTATGTTCGGGAAGAAACTGTTTTTCTTAAGTACAAGATGTGTACCATAAGTACATGTCATGTAGTCTCTAGTCGTGTCTTAGTTTGTGTGGGCAGGGATACGAGATAGGGAAACCTAGAGTGAACACATCATGTACCGTCCATACACGTCGTGTTGTGTCGAACCTGTGCCCACCTGTGTCACTAACAACATAGGTTGGCCGAGTCCTATCAATTACATGTCGTGTGACATCTAAACACACTATTTAGTCTAACCCATGTACCCATCTGTGTCACGAACAACACCAGTTGGTGTTTTACTTTCCCGTACACTCCGTGTCTGTCTAGGACACGTCGTGTAGTGTGAGTCATGTGTTAGGTCATGTCACTAACAATGCGGGCTAGGTGAAGCTTGTCTAGTACACGTCGTGTCTATCTTGAACATGTTCTGTAGTATTGTCTTAGGAGATCCATGTGGCTTACCCGTGTAGAAGGAATCGAGCAGTGGAATAGGATTCAAGTACATGCCGTATATTAAGACAACACGTCGTGTGGTTTGGGTGTTACATGACCAGTTTTGGCCGAAGTACACGTCGTGTAGTCATGTTTTGTGAAACTTGAATTCTTTCTTACTCATTGTTACCTTCTTGCACTTCTAGTTTTCAGGCCTTGATAATCTTGATCTATGGAGTGTGCTTGACATTGCAGATTCATACCACTGAGATGTCCTCCGGTTGTATGCCAGTTGCCAAGCAGTGATCAGACACCAGATATGGATGATCAGGGACTTCCATAAGATCCTCCTATTATGCCAGTCTTGGCACCAGCCATTATACCATACATAAGTGATGATGCAAAGTTCATGGAATGATTTATAAGGATGATGTAGACCTTTCAGGGAGCACTTCCTCTTAACCCATTGATGGCTGATTTGATGTGGGTCTTCTAGTAGCAGCATCCTCCCACTTTCTCAGGTAATGGAGGACCTCGGGCTACAGAATCATGGATAGAAACCATGCATACGATATTCAAGCATCTGGAGATGCCTCCAAAGAGGAGGGTCAAGCTCTCTACCTATGTGCTTTGGGATTCCACTAAGAGGTGGTGAGATGTGATCTCACAGGCAGGACGCCAGCAGATCATGGCTTAGGATGAGTATCAATGCATCTTCTTTGACTACTTCTTTCCAAAGACCCAGAGGGCCGATCGAGCCTGAGAGTATATGAGTCTGGAGTAGGGAACTCTTTCTGCAATGGAGTATTCCTCCCGCTATACCGAGCTACAGTGCTTCATGCATATTCCAGGATGTGATCAGTTATTCATGGAAAGGAAGTTCGAGGATAGTCTAAGGCACAACGTCCGATCATTGAAGAAAAACTTATGGTTGACTTCTACCACTTCTATAGTAAACAATGCACTGATCAAAGAGTGCAATCTGAGGGATTATGAAGTTGTGATCTAGAGAGGCTCGACATTTGGAGTTAGTATTCCTCCTACTGACAGTAGTATGCACCGTAGGGAGTCCTCGCGCGGTGATCCAAGGAGGTGAGACACTTCTTCCGATAGCCAGGTGGTGTGCTACCAGTGCAATAAGAGCAGGCATACGAGGCCACATTGCTTGAGAGCCCCAGTAGAGTTCCGATCTTGCGGAAATATGGGTCACCTTGAGCATTTTTGTCAGATCTTCTCACCAGAAGCTAGTGATAGGGGTTCTTCCATGACTCCTCATTCAGGAGTAGCACAACCAGTTTATCACTGGTTGGGGAACTGGAGTTCATCTAGCCCTTTAGGCTGAGGAAAAGGTCAAGGCTGTGGTATCCAATCACCCAGCTTTTAGCGACAATAGGGTGGATCAGCTTAGGGTGGTCAGACTTTTGCAGTGGAGCAGACCCAGTAAGAGCACGATCCCGGACCCTCTACAGTTCGAGCTACGATCTTAGTTTCCTTAGTTTTATCTTCTTCTATTTTTGATATAGGTTATTCCCTTAGCTTTATATTTGTTGATGTTGTGGAGAGTTTTGGTCTCTTCATCTTTTCTTCTGTTGATATCTTGATGTTAGAAACTCCGTTGGGGACTAGAACGGCTAGTTTACATCAGTGCAGGGAGTGCTCTCTAGAGGTTGGTGGGTGTCACTTCTTATGGGACCTCTATGTCCTAGAGATGACAGGATATGATTTCATTCTCGGAATGGACTGGTTAGTTCCTTTACAGCTAGTCATTGACTTTTATCATCACAGGGAGAGTTTCACATCACCAGAGGGCGTATCGTTTCTTCATAAGGGTGAATGGGATGTCCAGGTGAGAAGAGAAGGACCCAAGCATCATGGGTTAGGAGGAGTTACTGCCCATATTGCTAGTCTATATCTGGATGACCAGGGGACTTCACTATTAGATTTTCCTCCAGTGGTGGATCATTTTAGGGATGTCTTTCCAGAGGAATTTTCAGGTTTGCCTCTAGATCTTGAGGCAGACTTTTCTATTCAGCTTGTTCCAGGGGCAGCACCAGTGTCTATTACTCCTTATAGGATGGATACACCAGAGTTGTAGGAGCTCAAGAAGCAGATGGAGGAGTTGCAGGAAAATGATTTCATCCGACCTAGTACTTCTCCTTGGGGTTTGCCTATCTTGTTTTTGAAGAAGGCAGACGATACCCTCAATATTTGTATGGATTATCGGAATTTGAACCATTTGACGGTCAAGAACTGATATCCCTTGCCTAGGATTGATGATCTCTTTGATAATATTCTAGGATCCTGGGTGTTCTCGAAGATTGACTTGAGGTCTAATTATCATCAGTGGCATGTTAGACCATCTGATATACCTATCACAACCTTCCGGAGTAAGTATGGTCTATAAGAGTATATGGTTATGTCGTTCAGTCTAACGAACACGCCTACAGTTTTCATAGAACTGATTAATTTGGTGTTCCATCCATACTTGGATTCCTTCATGGTGGTCTTCGTGGACGATATCTTGGTGTACTCTCACACTCAACACGACCATGCTACCCATCTTGAGATTGTTTTGAGTACACTGAGAGAGAATCAGTTATATTCTAAGCTCTAAAAATTTCACTTTTGGATGGATCAAGTTAACTTTTTTGGTCATGTTATCTCAGAGATAGTAGTATCAGTAAAACCAGAGAAGGTGAGAGTAGTAGTTTCCTGGGAGTAGACAAGGAACATCTTTGAGGTATGGAGTTTTCTAGGGCTAGCTGGATACTACAGACGTTTCATATAGGACTTTTCATGCTTATCAGCACCGCTGACAGGTTTGACTAAGAAGGGTGTGAAGTTATTATGGTCAGATTCTTGCGAGTCATCCTTTCAGGAGATGAAGGGGAGGTTGACTTCAGCACTGATACTAGTCTTTCCAGAACTAGTCAATATCTATATTGTGTGTTGCAATGCATCAGGTATCGGGCTGGGAGTTTTTCTTATGCAGGGGGAAGGAGTCGTTGTGTATGGGTCTCGGCAGTTGTGACCACATGAGAGGAATTACCCAATGCACGATATCGAGTTGGTTGTCGTTGTTCATGCCTTACTCTATTGGGGACATTATCTTTTGGGAGAGAATTTTGTGGTTTTCACCGACCACAAGAGTCTCAAGTATATCATCACTCAGCATGATCTGAATTTGAGACAGTGAAGGTGGGTCGAGTACCTTCAGTTTTTTGACTTCGAGTTTGCCTATACGCCTGGGAAAGGGAACACAGTGGATGATTCACTAAGCAAGAGGACTCAGATACATGCACTTCAGGAGGCTAGTAGTGAGTGGAAGCTTATGGCTCTATTCTCTGAGATGCATCAGGAGGTGCACGACAGACAGGGGTGGACGTTTCTATCTTCTGTAGTTATTACCTCTACTCTTCTTGATCAAGTGTGAATGTGGAAGAAATCATATTTATAAGGCCAGGTCCTACATGAGAATGTGTCTGGAGAGGAACTTATTCTGGGATGGACCATAGGCGGGGATGAGATCTTGTGTTTCTAGGGGCGTGTATGGGTGCCAGCAGATATATGCGAGGAGCTGATGCAGGATATTCATTCCTTAGTTTGGGAAGTTCATCTTGGATTCAACAAGATGTATCGTGATCTACACCGTCAGTATTGGTGGCCAGGTATGAAAGGAGATGTTGTTGGTTTTTTCATGAGATGTTCTACTTATCAGCAGGTGAAGGCAGAGCATCAGCGGCAAGTAGGGCTTTTGGAGCAGTTACCCATTCTCGAGTGGAAGTGGAATAATGTCGCGATGGATTTCCTGATAGGTTTACCGAGGTCACCTTGAGGGAATGATGAAATTTGGGTTGTCATTGATATACTCACAAAGGTTTCTCACTTTTTACCAATCAAGGAGATCTTCAGTGTTGATGAGCTGGGATGGTTGAACATCTGTGAGATTGTAAGTCTGCGTGGAGTTCTATGCTCCATTGTTTCAGACAGAGATGCACGTTTTAATTATCGGGATTGGTAGGGGATTCAAGAGGGTTTGGGTACACAGGTACTTTTGAGTACAGCTTGCCATCCCCAGACAGATGGCATGTCCGAGCATATGATTCAGGTGCTTGATGACATGCTCTGAGCATTCATTCTTGATTTTGGAGGTTCTTGGGAGAAGCATATACCTCTTGTGGAGTTTACCTACAACAATAGTTTTCAAACAACTATTCAGATGAAACCTTATGAGGCTTTGTACGGTAGGCCATTCCGATCACCCTTATGTGGATGGAGGCAGGAGAGGCAGCTTTGCTGGGACCTCATATTTTTCAGGAGACCACAGAGCATATAGAGTTGATTTGGAAGAGGATGGCTACTGTGCAATCTCGATCGAAGTCTTATGATGATCATCGGAGACGACCTCTGGAGTTTGAGGTCGGGGATCAGGTTTTCCAGTGTGTCACACTGAGGTTGGGACACAAGAGGATTTGGAGACAGGGTAAGCTTTCACCAAGGTATGGCAGTCCATTTGAGGTGTTAGAGAGAGTCGGGCCGATTGCCTATCGGTTTTAGTTACCTTAGATGTATCGGGATATATACGACATCCTCCATGTTTTTCAACTTCGACGTTACTTCTCAGACCCATCTCGTGTCTTCCAACCCAAGGAGGTTGAGTTGGAAGTGGATGAATCCCTTTAGGAGCATCCTATCCGGATTGTGAATCGAAGTATGAAGGTTCTCCAGAGCCGGTTTGTTCCCCTAGTATGGGTGCTTTAGCCGCATGGGTGAGTATAGGATGAGACTTGGGAGAGGTAGGCAGACGTACGATCACAGTGGCCAGAGCTGTTCGGGGTTTCTTCTTCTACGCCTCCTTGCTAGGGAAATTTAGGGATGATTTTATTTAATGGGGAATTTTGTAAGAACCCGGACCTTCTTTTCAGGTATTTTTCCTTCTTCTGGTTGTTTTTGAGAGAAAGGGGAATTTATGGAAATTTTCGATGTACACACCGTGTACTTCCTGAGTGCACACCGTGTACTCGGTTACCGCGGGTAGACGTGTGCTGGCCATGTAGCGGCCATGCACACAGCCATGTGAGGGTGACCTGGAGGTCGCCTAATGCAGGGTATAGAAACCAAAAGTACACGTCGTGTACTTAAAAATTACATTTCGTGTACTTTCTTTTTTTTTCATTAAACACACAGGGGTCGCGTCTGATGGACAGAACGCCCTTCTTCTAGGTCTCGTTCGTCCAAGAGAACCCGTACAGCCGCGATCCTTCTCCAAGCCCCCGATGCTCCATTCAATCTTCGATTCGACCATCGTCTACTACGTTGGGATCACCTCTATAAGCTCTCTATTTTGGTTGAGCCTCGTTTCATGATTCCTCTTCTTGCTCAAGTTATCCTCTGTTGAACGTTTTAGATGTTTTTTTAGATATTTGGCATTCTAAGGTGATTCAAGCCTTGAGGTTCACATATCGAGATCTCCTAACATCGAGGTAGGTTTTTTGTTTCTTTCTGTAGGAATTCTTTGAGTTATCTATGCAATTTTTCCCAATAAACATGAATGGGGTATTATGTGTTTACTGTTTTACCTTATTATTTGTCTATTATGCTTGTATGCTTCGGTAGATGACAATTGATTGTGAATAGAGTGAATTTTTGTGCTTTGGCTATGTTTCCCATGCATGTTTTGGCCTATTTTTAACCATTGTATCTAGTTTTCCTATTAGGTTGTTGTTTACATTCCCATGCCTAGAATTGTAGGATGGCGTGATTTTTGTTCTGTTATGTTGTTATGCTGTAGAATTCTATCCAAGTAGTTCTTGAAGTTTTCATTGGACGATACACACTGCTACACTTTCTTGACTTACATAGAGCTGTGAGAACCTAGGGTATAGACCATAGGGAGAATAGACGTTGAGGGATTCTCCAGAGTGTGTGTTTTACTTACGATGTGATACCGCAGGGGGAATTGACATTGAGTGCTTCCTCAGAGTGTTTTTAGTTCTTCGATGCGGGCCACATAGGTAATGTGATGTAAGTGCTTCCCTAGAGCTCCTTTAGATACTGGTACGCCACTATAGGAGGAATAGACAGCGAGTGCTTCCTCATAGAGTCTATGCTTAAGCTGAACCAGAGGGGTTATACTGAGTGTACTACCCAGAGGGTTGCTTGTACTAGTTAGGTAGGACCAGAGAGGATAGGTTGTGAGTACTTCCCATAGGTTTACCTTGTTTTTATCTTCATTCTTGTGTTGTTAGGTAGGACTAGAGGGGATAGGCTGTAGGTACTTCCCAGAGGGTTACATGTTGTGTTTATCTATTTTGATTAGTTGTTTCATGTTATGTGGTGATTTGAATGCTTTGAAACTATGGATTGTTTACTACTGAGTACTTCCTTGTTTACTGCCTTCTGTACTTTACCTGCCATGTATTCACTGACTGTTAGTCATAGATCTCGTAGTGGTTGCCTACTGGGATTTAGTCTCACACCCTATTTGGTACATTATTTTGGGCACAAATAGATTATATTGCGGTAGGTATAGATAAGGGAAAGTGCCCTTTTACTTCAGGTACTTGATTTGTTGTAGAGCTGGAGAGCATGGGACCATTCTATGGCTTGTGATCCTAAGGAGTTGTTTATCTATTTTCTTTGTAATTGGTTTAGAACTATTTGTAATCCATCATTTGACTTGTTTGGATTCTTTCCTAGACATATGTATCATGATTTATATATATATATATATATATATATGATCCAGTTTATTATTTACAGTCTTCCGTTGTTTACCTTTGTATGGATTATTACTGCTTCTGCTATTGCATGTTATTTACTTCCACTGTGTTACTCTACCAATGAGGGCATAGTTTCACCACTATCACACCCAAGGCCCTTGCTGCTAGTCGACATCCTTTGGATTTTAGGTAAATATGCATGAGGCCATCTGACCAACCAGGTTCAGGGCGTCTCTGAGCGACTTCCAGAACTGGGACATTACAAATTAAGAAGGTGTTGTAACAGACACTGAATTAAAATAAAATGATTTCATTTAACATTAATATTTATGTCATCAAAGTAAAAAATTATGATTTCTAAGAATCACTTTCTTCCAAGATTGTTTTAACCTAATTGAGTGTGTTTATTCATCAAAAATGGGATACCCAAAAGTTTATTAAGATCATTGAACCATTAATAAGGGGGGTTTAATAAGTGGTTTTATTTTTAAAATTTTCAAACTTTATGAAATTTCACACCTAAAAATAGTTAAATTTATTTTCCTTATCAACTTTTATAACAATATCATAACCATTAAAAGATAATAATGTAAGAAAGACATGTAAGATTTACAAGATTTAACCATAGTGTGAGAACCTATATCCTTACCATGGAGACTTCCCATTGATAAAAGGAAATTAATTATTATAAATAAATGAATAAAAATTGAGATAGCACTCATTAGACTTCTTCTATCTCCCAATAAGTATGATTATATTGACTCCCATCAGTTAACAATTTTTTCTTACAAAATATTAAACCATAATTAAATATATAAATTTGTAAAAAACTGATCCATAAAAGTTTTTTGAGAATATTTTTTAATTTTACTTTTTCTAGAAGTGTTCATCATGTGTTCCCTTTTTCAACATCTGCTGAAATTTCTTTGAGTGCACCTCAAAAAACGGTGTTGCTTTTATAAATTACGTTCTATCAGTTTAACAAAACCATTATTTCTCAATATTTGTATGAAAACTATATTTGGTATTTTAGATACATACTCTTTTTATGGAATTATCTATTCATTTTCTTTGTATGGTTCTACTGATCGAAACCTCTATTTGGTATGTTGACTCAAATATCTATTTACCACCTTTTCTTCAATCTAAAAGTGATCTCAACTGGAAACTTATTCTGACACAAACTCTGAAGTGTTTTGGATTTTTTACATATGAAAAGTGTTAAGTGTTGTTCTACTTTTTCAACCCCTTTATATAGGTTCTCTTTAAATACAAAAGGCATGATCCCACTTTCCCTTTCCCACTCACTAAATTTAAAAAATCAACCATTCCAACTAAAATGAAATTCACTTGGACTCTTATCAACACTTATGGAATATTTAGGAAAATTCTTGAATTCCCTTATGTTTCTAACATTCCTAGAATTTCCTTAACTTTGAATGTTATGGAACTCTTTAAACTCCCCTGAACTTGGATAAATACTAAAAACTTTAAAATAATTGTATTGAATCGTCAAACTTCATGGATTTACAAATATTTATGTAAATATCCTAAATCTGCATCTGGAAAATGTTCTTCTGATGACTCCTTTGGAAACACCATCAATTAATTGAAATTTTTTTCTAGTAACTTCTTAGGGAACGTTTTATTTGACTAAAAAATTTTGTTTCTCTGATTTTTCTTCATCTGTATGACTTTTTTCAGTTATCCTACCTCTATTGGAACTTTAATAAAAAACATCTTTGAAAAGTTTGTCTTATGACATCAACAAAGTTCATATCATCTTCATACAACCAATAGTTTTTTTCCAATGGATTTTTGTATGATTGGTCTGCATCTAGTGTATTTACTTCAATATCACTACATCATAACTTCACAAAATTAAACTTTATCCTTTAATAGAAATTTTCTATTTAAACTTCATACACACTGCCTATTGGGAAAACACATCGGCTTTCATATGATGCTCTTGACCTACTGATTATGGTTGACTATATTGCTACAACTTCTAAATAATTTTTACACATGAAACTTGCTTCATTTGGTGCACTTCTTGGATTTCTCATTTTGATTTCTCCATTTTAATTTTTACAGGTATTGAAAATCGGATTCTTGTTTAACTCTGTATTTCTTACTCATTTTATGAAACTATACAAACATAGGAAAAAACTATTATTTCCTTCCATATGGTCATGTTTGTCTAATTATTTTCATCTATTTTTACTGGTGAATTTTTAAAAACTTCTGATTGTACAATCTCAGAAACATTATTTGTCAAGAATATTTTTTTGGTGAAATTTGTGCGAACTTACCATTGAGAAAATTTAGTAACATTCAATGTCGCATTTTCTTACAAAAGCTTCATCTAATAGGTTTTTTCAGTGAATTTTATCCAGAAATGGTTAGCCCAAAATTTAGTTTCACTTTTCTTCCTTTCTATAAACATCATATTCTATCATGATCTTATTCATGGTGTTAGAAACTTTTAGTAAAAAACATAGCATCATCTAACTTTAAAAGGATGTTTCTTAAAAATGTTATGGAAACATTTCAAATTTACTCCAATTACCTCATAACAAATTTTTCAATAGATTTATTTCACCTATTAACCAATCATATATAAAAAAATTTTGACAAAAAATATATAATTTTTTTATAAAAAATATCACAAAGGATATTCAATATCCCCTATTGTATTTTTTGGAAACATTAAAACTTTTAACATTCATTTTTGAACCACTGAGATTTTTCACATCTCAATTTTAAAAAAATTTCATCTAATCACAACCATTCTTATAGAGAATGACCTGACACCACACTATTGGATAAACCAACGTTTTTGAAATAATTTCATCCCTATGTGACAAAAAAATTATTTTTTCATGAAAAATAAACATCCCTTAAATTTTTTCTCTCATTTTTGAATTTTTTATTTTTAATTATCTCCAAAATTTTATGATAACCAAATCTTCATATTCATTTTTTGAAATAATTTTACTTACTCACCCCCACCCCCCAATTAGGATACATTTTACATTCCCCCTATTAATAAAAAGTTGTATATATGATTGTCCGTTTAAAACATAATAAAAAGAATAGTGGGGGACCTTACAAACATTAAGAAGTTATTAGTATAGGTTAATCATGAAGTTGTAGCCACAATTCTACTTATATTTCTTTTGGAATAGCTTTGGTGAAAGCATAAGTAATTTAATACTTTATTAAAATATACTAAAGCATAACATATACACCAGAAACTTTCCCTTTTATGATATAGTTTTAGATATCAATATTTTTTATATTGAATTTCATACAAAATTTTTGGATATATAAATGGGAATTTGATTATCAAAAACAATATTCAATGGTGTTGAAACATTAACCCAAAAATCTTACAACTAAACTTTCATCTTAATCATTTGAGTGCAATATTGGGTAGTGGAAAAATATGCTTCTTCCATTGTACACAAGGTCACTAAAAACTATTTATTACCATACCAACTCACATAACAGTCTACCAAAAAAATGTTCCTCTTAAATTTTATTTTATATCATTGAAATCTCTTGTTCAATCAACATCATTATATCCATGAAATTTTATATCACAACTTATTTTATACAACATCCTATGGGAAGATTTTCCTTTGGAATATATTATAATTATTTTAGAATATAACACTCTTGATTATTTTGGATTACTCTAATATCCTACACACAAATTAACCGAATAAACAATTTTGGTCCTTAAATCTATAAGATATAGAAAACTTCCTATCAACTGTCACAAATATTTCTAATTTAAATTGTTCCTAACTTCATCTTTACTCATCTTCATACCAACTAAAATATGAGTAGAAACATCTTTGGAATCTTTCATTATATAATTTTAAAACAATTCCTTCATAAATTTTTCTTGTGATAGGAAAATGAATATCTCCTTTTATAAAACTTGCAAACCCAAGAAGAATGTTAATTCTCCAAGAATTATCATTTCAACAAAATTCTTAATATCTTCAGAAAACTATCAACAATAATTTAATCTATCTTCTATATATCATAAACATAAATGATAACAATGAGGATACCTAAGTTCATCTCTTTTAAACATATGATGTTATCAACTTTCCCCTTAGAAAAATTTAAATTCTTCAAGAAAATATCATGTTTTGACTACAAGGATCATGGATCTTGTTTTAACTCACAAATAAATTTTTGAAATTTACATTCCTTGGAACCATATTGGTAAAATAAGAAACCATAAGTTTCGTCAATATAAGATTATTTCTCAATCTCTCTATAAGATGGCTAACTTGACATCCATTGGATATATTTTATGATAATAATTTGTAGCTACTACCAATAACTTTCTAATTATTTCCAGTCTTCCAATGGGGAAAAACGTTTCTTCAAAATCCACACCTTCCACATATGAAGAAACTTTGCAAACAAATATTTCTTTATTTCATGAACCTTCCCCATGTTCATTAAACTTGTTTATGTACACCCACTTTGTCCAAATAATATTCTTTCCTTATGAACTAGGAACAAGTTCACAGCTGTCATTCTTCTCAAACTAATATAACTCTTCATTTATATATTGTACCCATTATTTATGTTTAGAATCGTCTAAAACTGATTCTAGTTTAACCTGTGTGATAAGTGATGTCTAATTTTATAATCTTGACTATATTCTAGTCTGACATGGAGCTTTATGATTTCTAATAATGTTTTTATAAAAAACCTATTTTTGTAGGTAATGAAATTTTAGAGTTTCTCTTATTTTATCACTTTATTCATCACATGATTCTTCTTAATTTCTCATTTATCTATTGTGGATCACCTCCATCTTCACTTTTTTATTCTCATTGGAAGTTTTCAAATTATCTTCCACAACATTTTCAATAACTTTTTTCAAGGAAGTTTCATTTACAAAAAAAATTGTATCATAGTAATCCACCAAGATTTTTAAATGTTTACTCTAACATTTATAACTTCTTGCATTGGATGAATATACCATGAAAATTATTTCCTATTCTTTTTTATAAAATTTTCCATGATTTGTATTTTTGATCTTTAGTAAGCAAAGGCATCCAAAAACCATGAAATATTTCACTAAGGGTTTGTTATTGTATAATATTTCATACGAACTTATTTTGGGTTGTGGCTACAAAAACATCTAATTTGTACATGTACAATAGTATT
Organism: Viscum album; assembly: GCA_963277665.1. NCBI lineage: Eukaryota > Viridiplantae > Streptophyta > Magnoliopsida > Santalales > Viscaceae > Viscum > Viscum album. The sequence goes on from OY728156.1 coordinate 134,740,550, forward strand.
AATAGCTTATATCCCTAAGAACTTTTAAATTTATACGGATCCATCATGCTTTTTCCCATTTACACTAAAATTCAATTTTTCCTTTCTCTCACTCCATTTTTTTGAGGTGTGTAAGGATCATTGTGTTGAGGTTTAATTCCATTTTTCTTTAGGTAGGATTCAAAATAATTTCATGTGTATACATTTTTTATTGTTTATCATCGGTTTTATTATATAAACATCAAAATCTCTTTTAATTTCTCCTCTAAAAAATCAGAACATTTCCACATCCTTAGATTTATGCATCCTAATTATAATGTTGGTCATCCAAGTAAAATAATAAATAAACATGATAAATTAAAAATCTAATTTTATTGATTGATGTATCATCGTCCAAAAATATATAAGTGAATAATCTCAAAAGGTCTAGTAGATTGAATTTTCACCTTCCTATATATTTTACCAATCATCTTCCCTTTCTGATATGTTCTGCATACATCATTTTCCTTCATTTTTATCATTGTAAAGTTTCTTAAAACATATATATTGGAGAGTTTTTTCAAACTTTTATTTCCAAGATTACCTAACATGTGGTTCCACAGCTTGTTTTCATCTTCAGCTCTCAGATAACATGATTTACAAAGTTCTCTAATCTGAAAGTGATTTTCACTGGATATTTCTCCCCGGGTAACAAATTTACTATCTTCCACACTTTTAAAAATATAGAAATATTTCCTAAATATCACTTCTTTTCCATTATAACAAAGTTTTCTCACACTAATTATGTTTTTTTTGAGTCCATAAACATATAAAACATCCTTAGATTTTAGTTTCTTAGCCTCAATCTTGGTTGTTCAAATTCCTCTTATTTTTAAAGAACTGTCATTTCCTAATGTAACTTCTCATCCATAACTATTTTTAACATCTTCCAAAATCTTTAAATCACCTATAATATGTTATTAACAACCAATATAAAGAATCCATAGTATTTTTCTTTTTCTTACCTGCACTATTGTCTCAATAACAAACACATTTTCTACAACTATCTTCTTTTTAGTCTCCTTTTCTTTTCTAGAATCTTTTCATTTTCTTGTTCCATATTCTTGTGAATTAGGAATGTTAATCAAATTTATTCTACTGATTTTTCTCATCAATTAATTCCTTATTACAATCATAGATATTTTGTTCTAAAATTATAATATTTATACCCAAATATACCACATCCATAATAATATCCACAGAATCTTAGTCTTCTATAGAAATATGATCTTCCCCTATTATCAGTTTGTCGAGGTACGTAACAACATTCTATTTTTCTTTCCTCCTCACATGGGAAATATGTATTATGGATATTATTTTAAAATTTTGTTGATGTCATTTATTTCTCACATCCCTTCTCATTCTTTGATTTTACCACCATTTTTTCTAACACATACATTATTTGTTAAATCATGTGAACTTATACATTTAGTAGATGAATATTTCACCTGATTATATGAGTGAATTTTTAAAAATTTGAGATGATTTATATTTTTCTTAAAAATCCTTGTAGAAATATTCGTTCAGATCAATTAAGTTAATTTCAAACAACAGAAGTGTTGATTGCGTTTTATAAACATCATCTTCCTTAGTAGAATGTTTTTTACTAAGATCTTCCACCCTATTTTATCATTCAAAAACTTTTAATTTGAGGATTAAAATCTATTGAATATAGTCATATTCCTATTTTAAATACATATTTCTTTCCTTCATTACTATTTCCACATTCCTTCATTATAATTATGATTTTTTCCTTGAGTTTTTTTTTCAAGACAAGAAACAAGTTACAATCTCAGATGATATTCTCTATAACTTTCTTCACATCCTTATTATTAACTATTTAAGGAACCCTTATTCTTCACAAAAATTGAATTTAATTGAAGTATTTGAAATTTTCTGAACATACAATTTATGAATAATTGATGTCAGTAGAGTCAGATTCTACTTTATTACTCAACATTCTTATTTTGTTTTTGGTGAACTTTTTATTTCCATTGGTGGATTTCTTATCGTCCTTAGATGTTTTTTTTACCTTATTACTTCGAGGTTTTTCTTCAGTTTAATCTTTATAAATTGAAACCTTTTATTATGATAATTTATAAATAAATTTTTAATTCCTTCACACTCTAAATATTTAATTGATAGTTTTCCTCCATAGTTTCCTCTAACTCTTTGTGAATTTTAGAAGATAATAGACATGATCTTTTCATTAATTCCATAATGTTACTTATCATCCTAATTAATATATTAAAGAAACTCATCATCTAGTATTTTCATCATTCTCTTAGTTTCAAAATTCATTGCATCCTTGATCTCATTTTTGAATGCTAGATCTTTCCTCATCTCATGAGTGACAATAAATTTATGTAATTCATTAATAAATAAATCATCCTTATCTTTTAAAGTAGATATTTTCAAATAAAAAAATTCAAGAAATTTTCTCATGAGGTTCTTAACAATTATATAATCTTCTAAAATATATCTAAATCCTATGATATTACAAAACACTTCATTATCACTGGTGAAGTAATCATAAATAGTTTCTTTATTTTTCATTATGATATCTCCAAACATTCTTCTCTACATTTGTAACTTTTAATATATAATTTTGGTGTTTCCCTCGAAGATAATTTTGAGTTTCTCCCAAGTTTTTTTGTCTATTTTTAGACCCATATCATTAATGGAAACATTTTATGAAAAATATAAAATAATAACATTTATATCTTTCCCATCAACCTCAATGTTTTTATTATCAGTAAAAATTATTGGAGCATTTATCTAAATGGGTGGAAACCTAGTTATTATTGAATCAATAACCTCTAATAAAAGTGGTAAATGATATGATATCATTTTATTTTTCTAACCATGAAAATTGTTTCCATAAAATGTTGGAATACCTCTACAGTTGACTTAATTGATAATTTAAATTATAAGGATTTTGTAACTAAACCTTTTCTTCGATACTAATTGAAGATCCTTAGGATCGTTGAACCACTAATAGGGGTGAATCAATGGTGGTTTTTGAAAATTTTAATCTTTATGAAATTTAACCCCTTCAAATTGTTAAATTTATTTTCCTTATTGACTTTTATAAAAATCATATATACATTCATTGATAATAAATTAAGTAAGGTGTGCATGATTTACAAGGTTCAACCTCAGTGTGAGAACCTAATCATTTTCATGGAAACCCTCATTGATCCATATGAATTCACTATTAGAAATAAGTGAAAAAAAATGATCCATATTTTGTTATAATATCTATACCTTCTTATAATTACTCTAATAGTGAATCCTATCAGTTTTTATGTTTTTATTATAGAAACTTTAGCCACAAAAAAATGTAACTCTATAAAAAATAATCCACAAAAGTGCCTTTGGTATTTTCATCTTTTTTAATCTATTTGGTAGTTTCCATTTATTTCACCATTTTTCTACTTTAGGTTAAATTCCATCTGGTGTGCCTAATTGAAACTATGTTAATTTTATAACATGTGTTCTATCAATTTAACAAAACCACTATGCCTCATTTTTTGTATGAAAATTTTTTCTGGTATTTATGAAAAAAAATCACAACCCATAACTGTTTGATATATACCTCTATCTAATACCATTGATCTAAACCCATATTTGGTATCCTGACTCAAATAATTATTCAACACCTTTTATTTGACCTAAAATTGATCTTGGTTTGAAACTCAGACCGACATAAACTCTACAATTTTTTGTCTTTTCATACATATGAATAGTGTTAACTTTTGTTTTACGTTATCAACCTCTCTGTATAGGTTCTGTTAAAATAGAAAATATTGGAAACCACATTCACATTCCCACTCACTAAATTTAAAAAAATAATCATTCATGATTAAATGAAATTCACATCGATGCTTCTCAACACTTCTAGAATATATAGCAACATTCTGGAATTCTACAGTGTTTCTAACCTTTCTCAAATTTCCTTAAATTTTAAATTTATGTATCTTCAAAATTCCTTGATTTTTAAAGATAAAAATAACTTCAAAAATAAATATAGAATCATTAAAAATGAGATATTTATAATGATTTCTGTAAATAACCTGAATCTCTATCTAGTAAAATTTCATCTGATGACTCCTTAAGACACTTCATTTGTCTACTGAAATGTTTGTTTTTAATTTATTTAGGAATATTTAATTTAATTGAAAAACAAAACTTCTAAAATTAATATTTTTCCAGATTAGTTTTTCTATTAAACCATCCTTAGCTTAAACTTTACTAGTAACAAGGGTTTCTAAAAATTTCATCTAATGACATCGATAATGTTTGTCTGATATTCCTACAACCAGTATTTGTTCATATAATAGATATTTTTTTGATTGATCTACCTCTAGTGTCATATTTCTTCTTCTTAAATCAAAAAAATTTGAAATTCATTCAATAAAATAACTTTTCTATTTAATCATCTTACACACTGCCTATCTGGAAAATACATCTTCCTTGGTCTGATGCTCTTGACCCACTGAAGATGTTTGACTATATTTTTGCAACTTCTAAGCACTTTTATCACATTAAAGCTTCTCCATCCAGTGCACTACTTGGGTTTCTTATTTTAATGCCTCCCATTTAATTATCACAAATATTGAAAACAAAAATATTTTTCCACTTTTTATTCCTTCCTCATTTTACAAAACTATACAAACTTAAAAACAGACTCTTCCTCCCTTTCATCTGATCATATTTTTCTAATGATTTTTATCTAATTTTACTAGTAACATTATATAAACATACATTTGTACAAACTCAAAAAAAAATTGTCCAGAATGTTTTTCTAGTGATCTTTTTTAAATCTTACCTTTGTATAAACTCAATAATTTTTATGTTAGATTTTCATACAAAAACATCACCATGTAGGTTTTTTCAATAATGTTTTTCAGGAAAAGGTTTGTAAAAAATACAATTGCACTTTTATTCCCTTCTTAAAAAATTTATCTTGTATCATCAGATTCTTCATAATTTTGTAAACTTTGAATGAATGGCATAGCATCATCTAAACCTGTAAAACAAACTTAGTTCCACTCATCATCCAAACCAACTCGCTCCACGAACGATCCCAAAAATGTACCTAAACCTATAAAACAAACTCAGTTCCACCAATTTTAAGTGATATAGTAATATTTTTAGTATATTATACCATTATAAAATCACCAAATAGCCTATGAATTCTCTTTAATAAAAATTTATAAATTCTAGTTTGAAAATACATGTCTAAAAAAAGTTTTTATCTTTTGATGAAAACAAACAATGATATTTTCTATAAACCAAATTTATGAAGTTAGAAACATGTTTTGTGGTATTTTTTAAAACTATTCATTAATTTAAAAGAAATAATTTAGAAATATACTTTTTAAAACAACCTTTAAAACTATACATAAAGGATCATGTGATAAACAAAACAAACATCAATTAAATTATTAAACTGAATCAATAAAAAGTATAAATTTTAAAAAATAGATCAATTTTCAAGAAACTATTCAAATGGAAGAATAAATTGGTCATGGTGGATGTATAAAAGAAATTAAATATGAAAAGGGAACTATTAGAAAATATTAAGAGAGAATAATAGTAATGAAGAACAATAATGAAACTGAGTAAAGTAAATAAGAAATAGTAAAATATGGATAACTCGGGGAAACTCTTAAATGTCTTATGAGATGATCCTATATGTACTTAGTTGGAATCATCTATCGTCCTATTGATGAATCCCTATTATATAACCAAATAGATACTACAACCTAGCCTCATCAGCGGCACACCCCCATGGACTCCAATACCATTAGGGGTCTAGTTAGCCTCATCAAGACTATACAGTTACCACCACTCAATTACTTACAAAGAAACTTAGGATCCCCATGATGATAGTGATAAGAGGTGAGGTAGAATGTATCAAATTTAAAATGAAAAAAAAATATATAAACATCATATCTTCATCCCACCTCCTCACACCCACCAATTTTTAGTCCCTCTAAGTTATAAAAAACAACATCATAATCTCATAAACTTAAAAGATCACTTATATAATGAGGGTATGAGATATCTATTGGGGTGTATCTCATTTTTTAAAATCAATAAAAAAATCAACCCGGAATTTTTATTAATAACAAATAAATTTATATTCAAATTCATTTGAAATCCCATTTCCAAAATCAATATCCCTTATAAATATTCTTTAAAGTCCCAAATGGACCTTAGTATCTCATTTTAAAAATTTTCATAGATATTGACTATTTCTAAAAAACTTTTAGTTTATAGGAAACCATAATTTAAATAAAAAACCCTCATATTTAATTATAGAGACCCTAGAAATTTACACATATTATTATATGTTTTTAATCATAATTAACCATCAAATAGATTCCAAGGATCATAAATTCTAGTAACTTTAGAGGACTGGGTACATAAAAATGAAAACATTGATCCTGAATTAAATATTTGTATGTTATTTATCCATAATGATATCCTAAATTAATTTGAGCTCCTACATATACATAGGATAACCTGGGGAATATATAGACAAAAGTGATGATCTAAAAATCCTTGTAAGGGAATAAACATAGGAATAAATCATATCATAAGGGTTAGAAGTCATAACATGATAACGTAAAAGGAATGGCACAAGAATAATATTATAGAATCATAGAACATATAACATGGAATAATATGATCATGGAAATATAGGAATATGGAAGAAACATATAATAAGACATAAACATGAGTCAAGGATAACTACCAAGACTATATTACATGGTGAACAAAGTCTCAAAAAGGAATCAAATTTACTCCCTATCCCAACATGATGTCGCATGTGACTAAACATTAAACAAATGAATTAGAGCCATATCATGGTACACCCATCATAATATGTTCATGCATATGTGTTCCACATGAACAAATAGAAAATAAGGAATAAACATAAGGGTTACCCATGGAAAGAAATGGGCTCCTAATCATGACATAAGGAATAACCAATGGGAATATCCTAATGGTGTCCATGAAATAATGGGTTTAAATAATAAATGGAAATTAATAAGTGGAAATAGGAATAGATCATGAAAAAACATTTCCAAATGAAACGAAATCAAGTAAATATAATGTTTAAGAAACATTATAAATGATCCACTTTAGTGCAGTTTAAGGGAAAATATTAGAGACTTTAAAGAGGACAATGGAATAATTTTTGTTTAAACCAAGACATGAAATTAGATATTTTTTCCTGATAAAAGATATTTTTTATAAAAATATTGGTTTCTTAAAATATATTATCGATTATACTAGAAAATGGGTAAGAAATTGGGAAGTTCTCTTTAATCAGGTTTTCTTATTAGGAGTAATTGAGAAGGGAGCCTTGTAAAATATGTATTCCACATAAAATAAGGATGAATTGATATGTAAACATAATTTTGGATCATACAAACAAAATTTAAAAGTATTATATAATAATAATGAAGAAATACATTGGTGTAAAAAAGAGAGTGTGTGACCCAAAGGTAATTCAGTGGTTTGGAGAGAATCTCTTACCTTATGTCTGAAAGTGATATTCACTTGCACTTAATGTCCTCGATAATAAAATTAGATTCATTAATAATATAATTTATAACCAATTAAACATAAATTTTATTTATCAAAATTTTATTAAGTTAATTTATCACCATTTCAATGGTTTATAATGTTTAATTTCATTGTTCCATGAGCTTTCTTTAATGATTTTATGATCATTTACCTTGATTTTAATTATGGGAGTTCATGTAAAATAGAATAAAAACTCTAGAAGTCTAATTATATGATATTTATGCACCTTCATAATTTTTAATGGTCCCACGTTTCTTTTTTATTTCTGGTATTAGTTTGATTCATTTGATAGAATGTTAATGAAAAATGTTTAGTTTGTTTTGGTGGTTTTTTGATCATCATGAAATAGTTTTTTTTTATTATTTAATATTATTCAAATACATTAGTTCCAAACATTAAAATATTTTTTAACCATTATAATTTTTTTATGACCATCTGTGAATGTGGTAATTAAAAATGAAAACTCATCATCCATGAATGTGGTGAATCGACACCACATAGATAATGTTTTACTTTTTAGAAAAATAGAAAATGAGAAGATATTTTATGATGGATATTCCATTAACACAACAAAATTACAGTATATGTATGATACTGGAGTTATCATGTAACTGTGGATAGTGGAGGAAAGGATGAGGTAGAAGAAATAAATAATTCACTACAAAAAACAGCAAATTTGCGGTGGTTTTTTAGAGGGGGTTATGCACAACCCCATATAAATTAGTTTTAGAGGGGTTATGCACAACCCATTATAATCATAAAATTGATGGGGGTTCACAACCCCCTCTAAATTTTTTAGCATTCTTTTTTTATTATTTGGTTTGATTTTAGAGGCGTTTATGTCAAAACTGCTGCTAATTTAATAATTAGTGGCACTATATATTATGTTAAATTTTAGAGGAGGTATATATAAATATGTGTGTGTGTGTGTGTGTGTTTGTGTGTATGTCCTATTCATTTGTATGTATATATGTAATTCATTTTTTAAAGGAAACCATGGGGGTTCATAGCCCCCACTAATTTAAGATATTAGTGGGGTTCATAAACCACCACTAGTCCCTTAGATTAGAGGGGTGTTTATACCCATTTTAATTTATGAAATTAGAGGGGGTTGAAACCCCTCTAATTGATGAAATTACGGGGTTCATGAACCACCTCTAATCCCTCTGATTATAGGGGGTTTTAAACCCCCTCTAAATTTTTGTTTATTTTTTAAAATAAATGTAATATAAATTCAAATGATATAATATATATGTGTGTATGAACATGTGTGTATATATATATTATAAAAACACCTTATATAAATGTATTTAAATACATTATAAATAAATATATATGTATATATAAATATATAAGTAAATTATATAAATACTTTCAATAAATTCTTATAAATTTAAACAAAAAAGTATACACATAAAAATATTGGTATACATGATATAAATGTATTTATAAATATATTTATTCAAATTTATAAAATGTATATATGGTTTTATATATACTATAAATTTATATTTTGATTTATATTATGCATATATTATATTAAATGCATTTTTCTTGTATATTTTTGTATAAATACATTTATATTATATTATTTATGAAAATGTATATAATATAGAAACAATTATATATAAATATACATATATATATATATAATATTATGTTATTATATATTTATATTATAAATATTATATTATAAATATTTAATTATATATAAATTTATATATATTGCATAATTATTTTATATATAATATAGTATACCATATTAATTGTAAGTTAATTTCATAAATATATATATCATTTAATTATATTATATATTATCAATTATATGAATGTATATAGTTTTGTGTGTGTGTATATATATATTATATAATATAAATTTATATAACCACATATAAAGATATATAATATAAATGTATATAATATAATATATGTATAATATAAATCATAAATTAGATAATCGTATAGTATTTATAAAACCAACAAATATTTTTTACAGTTTAAAAAATAGGTGAAATAAAAATAAAAATAATTAATAATTTTATTGTTACACACACACGTACATATATACAAATATGTTAAAATGATTATATAAATATATATACTATAATTATATTATGCCCTTAAATATTATATAAATACATAAATACAATCACACACAAATATAAATGTATTTACAAATAGATGTATAATTATAAATTTATATATGTAAATATTATATATATATATATATATATATTATACACAGATATAATATATATATATATATTATACACAAATATATTATATATTATCTAACATTTATGTATCTAATATTATATATATATATATATATATTATAGACAAATATATACATCATATATTATACACAAATTCATTATATATTATATTATACACAAATACATTATATATATATATATATATATTATACACAAATATTATATATATATTTATATATTATACACAAATATTATATATATATATATATTATACACAAATATATATTATATATAAATATCATACACAAATATATCATGCATAAATATTTGTATCTATTTAAATATTTATTCAAATGACATATATTTCAATCACCTTACAAATGTATATAAATATAATAATGTCAAAATAATATACCACAATTCGTTTTCCATAGTGGTGATGGGGCGTGCGGTTTATGCAGGAGGTCCACTGTTCCGAACCCGATGGGATAAAATTTTACAAAAGGGGAGAGGTGACATAAACATGAGTGAGGGAGGCAGCCATAGGACAGAAGCGGTCTGGGACGGAGAGGATAGGGGCGCAGCGGGACCGGCACGAGGGAGAGGGGTGGACCGACACTACATATGAGGGGAAGATGGTTGTGGCGGGACTATCATGGGAGGTAGAGGGGGAGTGCGGGGCACATGAGGGGAGAGGAGCGGGAACAGGAGGAATGGGAGGGATATGGGGAATGGGGGTGGTAACAAGAGGGATAGGGGTTGGTAAAACTTTTAAAAAATAAGTAACTAATTAGAGGTAGTTATTAACAGCCAATAATTCCCTCTATTAGTGGGGGTTAAAATAAACTATAATTTAGCCTTAAATAGAGTCAGTTGTCTTTCAAATAGTGGTGGTTTCCAACCACCTCTAATTTGGTATTCCATTATGAAATTAGATAGGTTTTTTACCCCCTATAATCTAACCGCAACTAATTTTCCTATTTTTTACCAGTAGTTCTTCAAAACCACCTCTAACAATAGTAGGTGGGCATATTAGTATCGGTTCCTCATAACCATCTCTTATGTGCCTACATACTGTTTTTAGAGGTGTTTTTGAAGAACTGCTGGTAAAATAATTGGTAAAACCCCCTATAATCTAACAGTTGCTAATTTTCACATTAATTTATCAATGGTTCTTCAAAAGTGCCTCTAACAAAAGTAGGCAGGCACTTTAGAGGTGGTTCTTCATAACCACCACTAATGTGTTTATAAGGGGTTATAAACCCTTTTATATTAAAAAATACCCCCCCCCCCCTCTAATCGAGTCATTTTTTGTAGTGATTTAGAAGAGAAAGGTGGGGGATTTTACCTCTTGAATATTGTCTCCTTGATAACCTCCTTAAGTCACCTGGGTTTGGACTTTTGTTGAGACCAAAAGCTCTTGTATGTGGGGAAGAGGATTGGGAGAGGAATTGGGCAGAATATAATAAAGCTCCAAATCTTATAAGGTGTGAATAGAAGAGGTGGTGAGGGATGGTATTAAGAGGAGAGGGGTTTTTTATTATTTTATTCATGTTTCTATTATTTTGGATCAAAACTATCGGTAGTATTAATTATTATGACTATGTATAGTACCTAGTTTATGTGATTTCAAACTAATGGTTTCTTAATTCATCTATGACTCAAAAATTCATTTATTTGGATTAAAATGTTAAATGTCGTAAATTACCGTATTTCACTATTCACCAAAAATTCAACTATTTTAGAAAAATCCCAACAAATAACCTGAATCATTTTTCATCATGTAGATCTCAAAAATGGACACTATTTTATAAAAATAATTTTCTAAATATGAGAAATTTATTTTTTAATTAAAATCATCATTTATTCAAAAAATATCGATTTTAATATTTTAACAAGTTTTATGACACTTTGAAAAATTAATTAAGGTCTCATAAATTTATCTTATAATAATAAGGCAAAAAATATTAATTATAAAATTGTAAATAAAATTTTTTGTTTTAGAAAAATAAGAACACTTAATTTATAATTTTAAAACATTTATTTACTTATGCCAAGATATAAATATATTATTTTTTCATTTATAAGATGCCTAAATTTTATTTATAAGTTCATAGGTGAAATTTTAAATTCTATTGGTCAGGTTACTATTCTTAATATTCATATTACTATTCCAAGGGTTAGGTTACTATCTAATCAGTATAGACTCTTTAATTTCTATAAATACCGCTTATTTAATTATTTATTTATGAGAATAAAGTTTTCAATTTGTTCTGTATGTGATGTATATGTTTTATACAGTATAATATAATCATAAGAAGGGAAATATCATTGATAAAATTTCCGGTCATTACATTCTTCCCCCCTTTTGAAATTTCACCCTCAAAATTTTGATTTACATACTAATGTAAAATAGGTGAGGGTATTTCTACTTTATCACTTCCTCTAGTTCCCATGTTGCCTATTCATACATATGATTCTTCCACAACACTTTGACAAGATGAGTAATTTTTTGTAGGACATTGTATTTATGGTCTAATATCTTCACAGGTTTCTATTCATACGAGAGGTCTCTCTCCAGTTGTACCACCTTCAGATTTAGTACATGTGAGGGGCAGGAATATAATTAGGATAGATTATTAGAACACATCATGAACCTTATCCATATTTAGTGGAAGTGAAAGATGATAGGTCACTGATCCTATGTGATAAAATATCTAAAAGGGTCCAATGTACCATAGGATAAGCCTTCATTTCATTCCAAACTGTATGAATCTCTTCCATGGTGATATTCAAATGAAGACTTTATCTCCAAATTCAAACTCCAAGTCCCTTTGACAGTTGTCAGTATATCACTTTTTCCGAATATGAGAAACATTGATATAGTGTTGGATGTTTTAAACCTTCTCTATCATCTCTTTCATAATATTATGTCCAAGTAGATTTTTTTCATGGGCTTCATCCCAAAAAGTTGGAGTTATACATCACTTCCCAAATAGAGATAAAAATGGGGCCATCTGAATACTTGATTAGAAGTTATTGTTGTATTAGAAATCAACCACTGGGAAATGATGATCCCATATTCCTTTGAATTTCATTGAATAGTCTCTCAACATGTCCTCTTTTTTTTATCCTAACTAGGAAGGTTCGGGTAGAGCCCTTTTATTGAAAAACAAAGAAAGTATAGAATGGAGATGGATGGGGTCATACAAGTGTCATACCCTCATTCTAAGAGAAACCAAAGTAGATAAAATATCATAATAAAAATCATAAGAATAATCATAATCACCATACCATTCAATATCAGATTCTAAGGGACCATGAGACCTTGTAACCATAGTTGGTTTTAGATAGAAATAGTCTTTCCTACATCTCGATTTTCTAAGAGGAACAGGTTGAAAACCATCATCATCCACAACAACATATTTTCCTTTAGACAATATCAGACTATAGGATGATTTTTTTGGGAACCATCCTCGATATCCTCCCACATTCCATGGATTCCATGGGTATCCATTAATTTATTAATTTCCTCTTGAATCTATGAAAGATTCCCATCAGCACTCAGATTTTTCTACCCCTCTTCCAACGTAACAGCTGGTATAAGGCCATATTCATCTATTTGATCCCTCACTCTATCCTCTGACCCATGAATCTCTGGTGAAAATCCCTTGGTTGAATGTGATGAATCAGCTCTAGCCTACATATCTCCTTTTTCAAAAGCAGTTTGTCTGTCACCAAGAGGGACCACATTGTTTTGTTGCATCCTTGATTTCTTCCTACAAGAGGCTTCATGATGCCCTTTTGATCTAAAAAAAGAGAAAACCACATTCCTGTGACATTTATCCTTGGCATGACCAATAATCTGACACTCTGAACAAAAGTCAATAAGTTGTTCATATTCCACTTTCAAAGGAATTTAATCATCATGTACAGACAAAACTACATTATGAAATCAACATGTCCTCTTGTTATTGAATAGTCCTTTTAGATTTTTCCTTAGTTTGGGGGTAAAACACCTTTCTGAAATTAAATTCAGTAATCAAAGCATGTTAAATCCTTCTCTATAATTTAAATGTGAACTATAGATCATGATCAGATACGATCAAAAGTGTAACCCCATGTTGTCTCTCCACTTCCATCACATATATCTTGGTATAAAAGATATTGATATTCCCGAATTGAAATAAAGTGGGCAATCTTGGTTAGTCAGTCCACTACAACTCATATCTCATTATTTATTTTGTATTCTTTAAAGAGATCAGTGACAAAGTCCAAATTGACATTATTCTATTTCTGTGAGGGTATAGGAAATGTTTGTATCATCCCTTTGGAATTCTAGGACTCTTCTTTAACTTGATGAAAGACCAAAATCTTAGAGATATAATTCACAGTCTCCTTCTTCATATTGTCCCACAAAAAGTGATCTCAAAGATCACAATACATCTTGGTACTTCTAGGATGGATAGTGAAAGATGAGTTATTTTCATTATCCAATATCTATTTCTTTATCTCTAGTGACGAAGGAACACAAATACTTGTTCCAAACTAAATCACACCATCATCATCGATATGTAACTCTTGTAGTTTCCCTTCCATTACAACTTTTATATTATTTTGTTGCTCCAAATCATCCCTTTGTGCTTCCTTGATCTTCTCATGGATATATGATTCAGAAATAATTTGGTAAATATGGTATGTATTCCCTATTGTTATGATTTCCAAATACATCTTTTTCATATCCATGAATATAGGGTCATTCTCAATCTGCATCATGGATAAGGTGGCGGGTTCTTTTCTTCTAGGAGCATCAAAAACCTTGTTTGTCTTTCCTGGATAGCAGTGAATAGAGAAATCATAGTCCTTAATTATATCTAACGATCTTCTTTGACACATGTTGAGTTCCTTCTATGTGAAAATATACTTTATACTCTTGTTATCAATATGCATGTCAAACTTCTCACCATAGAGATAGTGTTTCCCTATTTACTAGTCAAAAATCAAACCCACTAGCTCTAGATCATGTGTCAGGTAGTTCTTATCATGGATCTTTAAATTTATTGAGGCTTGGGAAATCACTTTCGAATTTTTCATGAGTACACAACCCAAGAAATTCGTTGAATCATCATTGTATATCAAAAAACCTTCACCACTTGTTAGTAGTGTGAGTACAGTTGTAGTGATTAGCCTCTTCTTAAGATCCATGAATCATTCCTCACATTCTTCATTAAAAAAATTCTTTTCCCATTTATTTTTTAACTTAGTGTGTTATAAAATCATGATAAATTCATCAAAAAACATAGGTAGCATCCAACTAAGCCAAGAAAACTACAAATCTCTATTACAGTTGTTTTTTTATTCCACTCTTGGATTTCCTTTTTCTTGGAAGGGTCTATAGACATTAATTTTATAGTGATAACATTCCCTAATAGTGATACTTCCTCTATCCAGAACTCAAATTTACTATACATTGCATAAATGTTCCCCCTTTTCAAATCATTGAGAACAATATTCAAATGCTTCATATATTCCCCCTTACTCTTAGAGTACATTAGAATATCATCTATAAAGACTACCAAAAAAATTTCAAGGTAATCTCTAAAGACTCTATTTATTAAGTCTATGAATATTTCTGGATCATTGGTGAGTCTGAAGGGAATCATTGTGAACTCATAGTGTACATACCTCATTTGAAAGGTAGTCTTGGGAATATCTTCCTTCCTCACTTTTAATTGGAGATATCCGAACTGAAGATTCACTATAAAGAAATAATTGGCCCCATGTAGCTGGTCGAACAAGTAATCAATCTGCATCATAGGATACTTATTCTTAATCATGATTTTTTGAGCTCATGATAATCTATGAAGAGGCACATCGGTTCATCTTTCTTCTTAATGAATAGGATTGGCATACCCCATGATGAATCACTCAGGCATATGAAACCCTCATCCAGATTCTCTTATAACAGTTTCTTTAGTTCTTCCAACTCAATAGTTTCCATTTTGTAAGGAGTCTTTGATATAGTCATAGATCTAGGAATAAGTTCAATTTTGAGCTTAACCTCTCAGTTAGGAGGAATAGTAGGAAATTCTTCAGGGAATGCATCAGTGTAGTCCCTTGTAATGGGAATTTCTTAGATCATGATCCTCTCTTTTGTCTCAATCATTTGAGATAGATATTCTTGCTCATAAGGCAATAATATCCACTATTGAGACAATAATTCTAAAGTAGATTCATCCTCATTCTTACACTTATATAGAATTGGAGGATTCTTTAGGATGTGAAGAGCGACCTTATTTTCTTGACAGTTGATGTTGGAATTCTACAATGATAGCCAATCCATGCCCAATATAGCATCAAACTCCACCAAAGGAAGTAAGAAAATATTTTCTAGAAGGTTCATCCCACAAAAAATAACTGGAGAGGAGTTATATACTTTGGATGTAATAATTTTTCCTTTTTATGTTCTCACAGATAACTCAACTTCCATATTTTGAGGCGGTGTTTGAATAGTTCTATTAAACATGAATGATATGAAAGAATGTATAGAACTGTAAAAAAATAGTATATTCACTCTTCCTAAATGAATAACCAGTATACCTATTGTTGGGATCCACCTCAGTAGTAGTGATAGAATATGATCTTCCATTCTGCCTTAGAGGTTCTTTCTGATCACCTCCAACAACAACTGGCTTAGGGAATTAGCTTGCATAGTGCTCATGTTCCTTGTAGTTGAAACACTGCACTATAGGGTGATTTTTGATCTGAACCTTCCTTTATACTTTTACATCAGTAGGATGTATCACCCCCAAGTTTCAAGTAAGTAACCCTTTGTTTGTGATTTTTAAGTATATAAATTGTTTGGGGAATGTTTGGGAGGGTTTTGAAGTATTTTGGAATATTTTTGGGTATTTTATAAAGTTTCAAAGTTTGAGAATGGTTAGTGTAAACCATAAAACTCCTATCAGAAACTATGCAAGGGGAAATAGGGGATTATTGGTAGGTTAACGGTTAGGTGTGTGGTTTGGACAAACAATGAGACAACCCAGAAGAAACCAAGCATAATGGGATAGAGGTATTTTGTATGGTTAGTGCATGGTTTTTCTAACCATGTAGGCAAATATTTTGAAGTGATTCTTGAGATACAGATTGGTGTGTGGTTAACTCATTGGTTTCCTAATCGTGTGACTAATCATGCATGGTTTAAAAGTGATATCCCAAAAAAGTGGATCTCACTTGTTTTCACCTTCAGGCCTCTCATATTTAACCATTTTTACCCTATGACGTTTTTTATTCCTCCCAATGGTTGTGGAGTCTCTCCCCTTTGAACTAAAATCAATCTAGGGGCAATTCTTATTATGTCGATGACTGATTCCCTTGGTTAGTCTTCATTATTGGTAATTTTCTTTAGATATACTTCTCTTCCCTCTCTCAGATTCTTAGATCTATTCAATTGTCGATATACATATGGTTTTTGATTATAGTCATGATGAGATATGGATATGTTGGTGTTATGGACTGAGGTATAATGTGGGTTTTTGGAGATTCAACTATTTTTTCTTAATGTTTTAGTTATATTCTTCATTTTCACCATAATTCCTGAGGTAGGCAGCTTCACAATTGACTCCTCTTATTATAACTAGAAGGATTCATTTAAAATTTATTTTTTACTTGAAATTAATTTTTAAATTTCTACAAAATGCTTGATTGAAACCTTTTTTGGGGACAGTTTATATAATTGTGCAAATAGGGTGTTTTAGTGGACAGTGAAAATAGTAACATGATTTTAAATTGATTATTTTAAAATGGTTGTTTGATTTTGATGCATAGAAAAGTGTTTTCAATAAACGTATAGTTTTATTTAAATGGTTTGGAAAAGATGGATTGGAATCTATTTGTATTAAATGGTTAAGCGTGAGTTGAATGGGATGGGTAATGGTCCTGAAGTACCACCATCAAAGGGATGGGTTATGTACTTAAAGATACACCATCAATTGTAAACACCAAGATTTTGTGGTTGAGTATGGGGGTTTCGTGAAATGGAATGGGTTATGGAAAAATGAGATTTGAGAAATGGTTAAATGAACCATTTAGTTACTTTACTTGGAAATTGGTTTTGTCTTGAGAAAACTATTTTGTTGTGGAAATTGTTTTATATTCCATTATAAACTATTTTAAATCATTTTATATAAATTTTTTATATAAATGTTAAAACATGTTATATCCTATTGTCTTGATTAGGGAAGTAATTTTGGAAAAGCCTATTGAGTTTCATTACTCACCCTTCCTTTGGAACTTTGGTGCATTGCAGATATTGTTTATCAGGACATAGGAAAAGGGAAATTATAACATTTATTTAGTGGTGCTTCCGGATATTTGGGATGTTTTGTGGAGTTTGAGCATGAATCAGGTTTGGAGATATGGATTTATATCTTTTGAGTATTTGGGTTTTATTGATTTTTTTCTTTCACTTTGTATTTTAATTTTAGTAGTCTTCCATTGTGGTAATCTATTGTAGTTTGGTTTTGATATCAATGGTATTACTTTGATTTGTCTTACATTATTACCATGAATCATTTAGTGGTTATTTTTTTATTGGGGGTTTGGTTGGGTTGTTTTATTTATCAAAGGGAAAATCTCCCCCCAATTGTATTCAAGGTCTAAGCATTTATTTCCAATCTTTGGCGCCTTAGGGATATCTCTTGAGTCCAAGTAGTAATTCTGCATCAACTCAAGCCAAGGAGTAGCGGCAGGATGTTACAAATGGCATCATTCATTATCAGTCCATCTTACATGTTGACAAGTGGTATCATATTTTTTGTTCCTTGACTTACACGTTCTATCAGTCTTGGTTAGTCCTAATATATTTTCGGAAAAAGTGGTATTGGTTGTCAGTCCTGGAGTTGAAATTATTTTTGTTTTTTTCTTTTAGTTGGGATGGTAAAACGAGGTATGATTGTCAGGACTTCAAATGTAGACCATAAAAAGACATAGATAACCTTTTTATGCTGAAAATCAAGTTACCAGGGAGTTGGGTATATAAGTGTTTTGGAGACACATATAGGAGTTGTAATCTCATTTTCATGGGTTTTTCTAATGATACGAGCATGGAATGTATTATAGAAATGACTTTCCACTACGAGTGAATATTATATTTTGAGTAATGATTTATGATTTTGTGAAAAAATGTTGATTTTTGAAAAGTATTTCAGTTTTTTTCAAATGATCGATTTTGAAAAAGGCATGATAGTGATGTCTTGAAATGAATCAGTTTTCAAAATCATGGTGGAATTTTCAAAATGGATTGAAAACAGAAAGTGTTGAATTTTGGAAATAAATTTTGTGATATATGATGTGGTAGAATTGTAATTTTTAATCCATCAGTTACTATAGAGTGGTAATTATAGTTTTTTTGTTTTTATAGAAAATGGAACTTGTTTGGCATCATAGATTCCAACCAGAAGAGGTTTCTGAGAATGTGGTTGTACCTGAGCCACAAGTGAACTAAAAACATGTTCAGAGTATAGTCCAAGATTTTTAGGTTGTGGATAAAGGGAACTGAATGGATGAACCAAGGTAAGTGGATCATTATATTTAGTTCCAGAAGTTGAATCCACCCATATTTTGGGGTGATTTGGAACTAGAGAACAAAGAGTTGTGGCTGAACAGGATGAATCAAATCATTGATTTCTTTGGCACACCAGAAGAGCTGAAAGTCAAGTTGGAAACATATATGTTGGAGGATCTTGCATGCCAATGGTGGGATTTAGCGATTCCAGCTAAATTAGAGAAAGGTAATTCATGGGATAATTTTAAATGATTGTTCAACAAAAAATTTTGTCCTCACACATTCCAAATTGTAAGAATAATGGAATTTTTCATCTTGAAGTAGGAGATCCTCTCAATTATAGAATATATGGCTAAATTTATTAATTTAGTCTGCTTTACACCCAAATTTGCTGAAAGTTCATCCTTGAAAGCATGTATCATTGAATCTTGACTAACATAGAAGATTAAATCAAAATTTGTTGTGCTCTGTATAACGCATTATACATATATGGTCAATAGAGTGATGGTGGAAGAAAGTTACATCTCAGGAGACATGAGTGGAGGGAGCATAGTGATACCTATGGGAAATGGTGGTAAATTTAATGTTGGGAGAAACAAAAGGGGGAAACATATTTCCAATGAAGTGGAATGGCTCAGAATCAGATGGCTAGATTAGTAACTCTTGATCCAAACCCCAAGATCTAGACACATTGTTTCTAATGTGGTTCTTTAGACCATTGATGTAAGATTATACGGAACCACCTAGATAATGCCCCAATTGCAACCAAATGGTGATTTTCAGCACTATTGTCATAGTGCTCCAGGGTCAGGTGTTCAAGACACTTCTCATGTGTCGCAAATATCAGATTCTTCGATAGGATGAGGGAAGTAGAATAATCCCCATCAGAAAAAATTGAGATAGTCATGGTGATTCTAGGAATATCGTTACACCTCAACAAGGCCAATCCCAACAGGGAAATAAAGAATAAAGTGCAGTGAGTAAGCAATTATATGGAGTTGAGAAAGTTATTATGGATGATTAGTGTGGAACATCGATGGTGAGAGGTACAATTTTTTTAATTATACACTTGTGAATGATTTGTTTGATATGGGTGCATCCCATTCATTTATCACTTCTTGTACTATTTATTTTCTAGGTTTAAATGTTGAGATGATGTCCTCTGTGTTAAAACTTTAAACTCCTCTTGGTCAAGGAGAATATTGATCCTTTATTTGTAAAGAGTGTTTTATAACTATTGATAGATTTGGGATGATATGGGATTCCTAAATTCTTGATATGGATTTCTATGAAATAATATTGTGTTTGGATTAGTTAACAATGATCAAGGTTCACATCGACTTTGATACCCTAAAACTCAGTTTTATAATTGAGGATGGTGTCGAGAATATCTTTAGAGGTGGTTAGAATGTAAAGGTAGGTGAAACAGACTTTTTGTCACCAGAAATTGGAACAATCCCATACCACTTAGAATCACTAACTTTATCATCGATGGAATAGATCGATAATTGTAGTTTTACAGCCTATGTTGATCTATTTCAAGATGTTTTTCCTAAAAATTTATCACAGTTTCCACCAACAAAATAAGTGTATTTTATGATTGATCTCCTTCTATGGACCAGTCTTATTTCCATTCCTTCTTATCAGATGGAACCAATATATTTAATAGAATTTAAATTATGGTTAGAAGATCTGGAAAATAAAGGTTCTACTCAACCTAACACATCTTCATGGACAACACCTATCCATTTTGTTAAAAATGTAGATTGAACTATTTGGTTTTGTGTGGATTATTATAAGATTAACCAAGTTAAAATAAAGAATATGTATCAACATCCATGAATTGATGATCTATTTGATCAATTGAGGGGAGCCTTGTGGTTCTTTAAAACTATATTTTGATTATGATATCACCAATTGATGGTTCTAAAGGATGATATTTCAAAGGAAACTTTCAAGAGTATATATGGCCATTATGGGTATCTGATTATGCCTATTAGGATTACGAATGAACCAGGGGTTTTTATGGAATTCATGTATCAGATATTTCATTGATATCTGGATTCTTTGGTGGTGATGTTTGTGGGTTACATATTGATGTATTCAATATAGCATCCTGAGTTTTTAAGAAAGCAACATTATGTTTGATAGCATACATGATACACCACATCAAGCTTAAACGAACAACTAAATACTATTATGTTACCATTATAACCTAGTCGTTGGAATGGGGAGAATGAACAGTATTCATTGAATTATGAAAATATGGTTTACACATGTATATATAACTAATTATTTGGTGAACAATCAATTATAAAATAAAATAAAACCTTTTTTATAATAAAAGGAAATTCCTTTTTGACTAACTGAAATTTTATTTTTTTATTGTCGTAAACTCCTTTTATGGGATAAGGAGGAACCTAATACATCAAATAGGTAAGAGAATAAAATTCACCCCAATGTTCTAAAATCCCTAAAGACCAAATCAAATAAAAAAAGGAAATCCCCTACCCATCATCAATTGAAAAATTAGGTCCAGCTTCTATCTTCACACCACTGGTCGGCTAGTTGTCTCATTTAGAGATTCTACACAGGCCTGGAACTGATGGAAAAATTCCATACCCTCTCAACTTTCCAATTCCTATTAGTAGGGATATGATGGAAACTCATAGCTCAAAACCTCATCTAGATCAGTCCCTAAAGAAGATCTAGAAACATGACCCTTGAGTCGAAGGCCGCACGGCAACACCCAGCCATAAAACTAAAACTCAAACCATCAAAGAAATCATACCATTTCCAAACCAAATCACAAATTCAACCAAAATCAAGGATTAATAACCATCACCAAAAAATATCCTCCTAAATCAAGAAGAAATCATCGTTGAAAATTAAACCGAACCATAATCACAACACCCAGCGCCGTCATCAATCCTTCTCAAGGGGACCGCACAATCCATCACATGCCTCATAGGAGTCTTCAACCATTGGATCTTCACCGCGCTTCCAAGGAGCCTAAGTACACGAACCCATGTTGTATCACACCCTCAACATTGTAAGAAGAAAAAACCCAAACCCTCCACCACAAAGCAACTACAATCACTTGGACTCCACAGACAAAGGAAAGCGGAGTAGTGCCATCTAGGGCTGGAAGCACTGCCACCGAACCCTAAGAAGACCTCTAAGGACGACCCCTAAGACGTCTCGATAGATAATCCACCACCATGGTCTTTCCAACGATCCAAGAAATATACAGAGGTACGAAGGTGTATAGAGCTCGAAAGAATGAAAGGGCAAGAAAGCAAGTGAAACCTCAACTAGGACGCGAGGAGAGGATGTTGCAGGACAGATCTAAACCCTCAAAGCCGCCAAAGACCACACATCAAGATCACAAGGAAGAAAAGAAAGGTAGGGTGGGACACATACTACTGAAGCCGAGGAGAGGATGGAAGTGGAAGGGGGAAACCCTAGCTGAAGTCGAGCCCCTTACGGGCCCATTCACCCTCCAAAGGAAAAGCTTTTTTGAAAAAACTATTTAAATGTGCATAAGTATGTTTTATACCAACAAATAAACAAATCACACTTGTTGGATTATATTAATGAAATATATATATATATATATGTAATATTTAATATACTTTTTAAAATTCATATTGTGTGTTTTCTATACATGATATAACAACAAATTCAATTTTATGCATAAAAGAAATATTTTTCTAGAATGCCAGTTTTTTCTTATTTTGATTATTTACTTGTTCTAAATATAGTTTTTAAAAAATATATAAATTTTATTTGAAAAAAATCTTATTTTAAAGTGGAATATAAAAGTTTACTTTGGTTCACTTCTTGATATTTTTCTAATAAGATTCATGTTTATGAATAGTGATAAAATATTTCATTTTAATTGAAAATAGATTTTTCTTCTAAATAATTTCATTTTTTAATTTATAAAAATGGAATACATATTTTTAATAATTGGGTTCAAATTATTTAAATAGGTTTTTTTATTAATCGGCATTATGAATAGTAACTTTAGTAATTTTTTATTAACGCAGTTAAAGGTAAATCAAGTAATTAACAGTAAAACAAATATTATACATATTATAAAATTACACTAACTCTAGTAAAACTCTCATTAGATAATTGGTTATCAAATAAGAAAATCCTTGGGCTGATATTTTAGCCTTAGGAATCCACTTGGATGAGAGTATGGCATTTATTATAATTTATTTAAAGAGACGTTAAATATTTCATACTCATATTTTTAATAACTATATCATTTTTAATATATAGTTATACAAAAGATAAATTCCACTATAAATATTCAATTGAAATATATAATATTTATATTCATAATTCTAATTTATTTTTAAATTTTATGTGATAATAATTACCTTAAAAGCTTATCCAATGATGATACAGTGATTATATAATTCATGAAAATATAAAATAAATGATATTAAAATGATAAAATAAATATAGTTTCAGATAAATAATGTCATCCACTAATTTTGTAGATTATTTTTACATTTTATTAATATTTTATAATTTTTAGTTTGAATATATCTTGTTTTATTAATTTTTTTAAAAGTCAAAGTAGTGAATAGTATCAAAATTTTCATTAATGTTATATTAAAATAAATAATATATTATTAAATGATATAAAATTCATGAAAATATAAAATTTTTCCAATGGATTTTTATAAAGTCAAATATTTAATCAATTATTCATTTATTTATTTTTTTGGAATTTTACAGTAACTATATTTACCCTTAATAAATAAAAACACATGTTGTCACAGTAAGAGTAAAAAGGATTAAATAACGGCTAAAACCAAAAGATAAGAGTAATAATATGACCCAAAATTGTTTAAAAATTATTGGTTGAGTTTATTTAGGCCCATAATCATATTATATTCTAAACAACTCACTTTGGTTCTATTTTTAATTGACAATTAATTTATATTAATTAAATATTTTGACAGTTTCGAAAAGTGCCCCTCACCTTAATTATAAAAGGGAACCTTATCTCACACTTCCTAACACCACTTTGAACCTTATATAATGAAACAAATACTTCCCATTTCTCCTCTAAATATTCTTATACAAGTTCTGGAGATCCTATTATAACAAAAACCCAACCCTAGATCCCTTAAGAAGATATCTACAGGAAGTCCGCAAAAGAAAAGGCACTCATTTTTACCAACTCATTAAAGTTAATTTCTTCTTATACTATATATTAATGTGTTATTTCCAATATAAAGTAATAAATTAAGTTTCATAAATATTATTATATGTTATTATTATTATATTAAAACCGTATTCCACCTTTTATCCATTATACAAAAAATGAAGGCACCACATGTGCGTACATACAGCTTACCGTCTCCATGTCATGGTGTAATTTTTTTTTTCATCACAAAATTATTTGGATGAGTATAATGATTGATATAATTGATATAAATAATATATATAACATAGTATTTATTCTTTATAATTAATATACCATCTAATTTCTTACCCTTTCACCATTAAGGTAATGATACTGTCGCTCGTGTGTACGTACGACCTACCGTCTCCATGATGTGATGAGAATCATTTTCCATGCTAACCATTCAATAATGATTATAAAAAATGAATATAATGAGTATATATAATATATATGAACTGAATATAATCGTTTATATGGATTCAATATATCCATTTATTATGAAATCAGACTTACATGACAAAACATGCATAGGAAAATGAAGTAGTTAACACCCGAAATAAGGGTTATAACAAAATATTATTAACAAAATGATATAAGAATATTATATATGATATAATAAATTTTTATATTATTATATTATAAATTAATAAAATGATTTAAACCATTATACCTGAGGTTAAAGCATCTTCAACAAATGTAAAGTACAAGGTAAGTGTAAATTTCAAAATCACATTATTATTCGGGATTGGTTATGCCTAAGTATCTACTAGGGAATATTTATCATCCATTTCCATGTTTCTTACTAATATTTTCCAAAATATTTTTACTATTATAAAAAAATTCAATTATTTTTACCCAAGTTAAACTTTTTAAGAAATTTTTTGAAAGGAATATTTTTATTGTTTTCCAAACATGGTGCTTTATGACTTTTTTGACAAACATATTGAAGGAATGTTTTTTTAACTTATGTCAAATGAGTGGATTTTTTTGGCATCATGACACCTTAATGTTTTGAAACATCCTTTACAAGTTCAAAAGTTTATTTTCAAAGAAAATTTTCTCTTTCGTAAATGAATGTATTTTTAAATGAGAGATTTTAAAGTAAAAAATGGGTATTTCTCTCAAGGAATTATTATGATTTTTTTGACTATTTTCACCCATGTCAAAATAATTTGTTTAATTTTATTATTAATTGATATTTATAAATTATGATACGATATACCTTATTTTATTGAAGGGTTTATGATCATTTTACTTTATATGTTCTAGTTTTAAGCAAGTCATGGTTTTTTGGTAAAGTATTCACATTTCATCTGCTATTTTTTCAATAAAAATATTTATGTTGTTTATGTTTCACCTATTACATATGTGGAAATCATTGGACTTAATAAGTGATGGGTGGTGTCCACTATAACCCCTCAATTTATTGATAGGTCTCATGATAAAAACTAGTTTGGGTATTGGCTGATGTCTTACCTATTTGTGTATGGTGTCTTGGTCAATGCCTTGACAGTATGTTTATGATGTCTAACATTATATATTCCCTCATTATGAGATTAGTTTTTGATATTCCATGTGATTATTTGATTAGTATAATATCCATGTGATTATTTATATGGAATTATATGGTTTTCATTTCTTCTTTCCATGTTATTCTCAAGATTATGTTTAAATGGATAGTGTTTTAGTTATACATCTTGCCTTAATGTTTATGTTTATTATTCATAATAGATTCTACAATACGCTTACCCTTACTGAGCCTCTAAGATCACCCCTTTATTATGTTTTATTTTTTCCAAAATTCTAAGATGTTTATTATGACTAATATACAAGGTTAATTTAGTAGAATAACGGAATTTTCAAAGGATTAACTATGTTGAATTTTATAGTTTCAATTATAATGTATATTTCAAGTATGTAATATGGTTTCCAAAACTGCTAAACTGATCTATCCTTTTGGATTTGAATCATGTATCTATGATAATGATATAAAGTGAGGTACTTTCTCTGGGCTACTGGGGTTGAGGTTGTTACAATTGGTATTATAGAGAGGTTTAGTAAAAACCTTGGAAACTAGCTTTAGAAAACATAGATTAGAGAACAAAACCCAAAGATAGACATTAAGGATATGTATAGAAGAATGTCCTAAAATAATAGTAAGGTATAGATTATATGGGTATTACTAGAAATACATATATTTCTAGATACTATAAATTGATGTGGTTTTAGCATAGATGTTACTAGGGGGAAAAACTCAAACAAGGTGTGTCAGGTATCACTTGACGTAACTTGATACACAACATAGGGGCTTACGGCACACCCAGTTTCAAACTCCCAGTGAATATTCTTAGGATAATAAAAATTTTCTTTTCAAACCATTGTAAGTTATTTAAAAGTAAATATATCCCCAATTAAACCATATTTATTATTATGTGATTATCTATGCATATATTTTCAATTAATATTAACTTTTGTTTCTAGATCATAGTTATGAATTATGATTCATAACCTAATTTAGTGTATGCCATTATTAAGAAAAGGAACCTAGTGGAAGAAATAGAAATTGTATCAATGCATGTTACACATATAGGTATTTTCCTACTATGAAATATAATGATGTTTGAATTCGAGTTGCAACTAGTGATGAAGAACTTATAACTATACTAGGACAGCTGACTCAAGTTATGAATAATAACCTTACCCGAATGGATCATCCTAATCCATAACATGGAGGAACAATGTTAGAATTCTTCATTATAAAATATCATCCATAATTAAATGGGAGTATAAATCCATTTATAGATGTGCAATGGATATGTTCCTTGGAAAAGACATTTCTCACTTTGGGATATAAAAAAATGGAGAAGGTTTTCATGGTAGTTTATTTTCTATCTAGTGATGCAGATCAATGGTGGTTATTGATTCAAGAAAATAAAGAGAATGAAGAAATAGAAAACATGGAACCAAAGTATTTTAGGAAATTTTTCTTGGAAAATATTTCCCTCATGAATAGAGAGTGTATATGAAGATATAATTCTTGAATTTGAGACAAAAGGAGGATGAGAATGTTTCTATATATGAAGATAATTTTTCAAGGTTATCAAGTCATGTTACGGATTATAAATGTAATACAATGAGCAAGATTTATCAATTATTTTATGGGTTAAAATAATTCCTCCAAAGGGCAATAGTCTCAAAAACATTATTATTATATGAAGATACAATATCATTGGATTTCAAGATAGATAATGAATTTTCTATGTCATATAAATTTAAGTGAAATCAAGAGAAGAAGAGAACATTGGATCAAGATACAGATAATGGTAAAAAGGGAAATAAGGATTTTTCTCCACATGAGATAATTATGGGAAGAAACACCATGTTACTTTCTTAAAAGGAATGGGAGTCAGTTACAAGTGTGGAGATAAAGGTCACTAGGCTCGTGATTGTAAAGGAAAGAAATAAGTTATAAATGTGAAAAGTTTCAACTATAAGAAGATAGGGCACTATGAAAATAAATTTCCCAAGATTCAAGGAAATATAGCTTAGAATAAGAAAAGAGATCAAGGTCAAGCTTCTTTTATTACTAAATTCAAAGTGGAATAATTAAATTATTTGTGTTTTTAGATTCAAGAATTATATTTTAAAATTATTTTATCAAGGATATTCTTGTCATAATAATCAGAAGATATATAAGGATTGTATTGTAGTACTTAATATTTAAGGATTTGGAAGTAAGAATGTTTTTATTAATGTTTTTAAGGTGACTAAATATTTGCTATGTGAAAATGAGAGCTAAATTAAATTGTTTTGAGAATCTAATGTTAAGATTGACTTGAAAATTAAGAGGCCTTTTTGGACTGTGAATTTGGAAAGATGTATTTTGGATGAGTCTTAAGGTAACTACTTATATAATGGATTAAGTTGAAATTTATATATTATTATTTGAGGTAAAAGTATGATTTTTCATATTGGGTAACGTGTGCTAAACATTTTTGTTTTAGTAAACATTTATAGTCCGAAGGAATGAATCATGGATCTTATGATTAATAAAAGTACTTTAGGTGTGAAAGATTCATTTTCAAATTTCATTTATAGGTGTAAGGGATGAATTGAATATATATAGAAACAAAAAAAGTATGTTATTATGATTATGATATGGAAATAAATTAATTAAGTTCTTATCTATATAGTAAAATAATCCCTTTACTCCAGGAAAAGGATTTTGGAAAAAAATGTTTTCTGTTTACATTTCTTTTTGAGAAATTAATAATCTTTTAACTGATCACAAATTTATAGTTTTCTTATTGTTAACTTTATCATGACCATATTACCTATCACTCTCCATCATAACGTGATAGTTAGTTTTATCTCACATGTCTATGTTTCCCTATATGTAACCCTAGTATGTGTTATCTGACCTTCGTACTACACTTTATTTATTTTAAAGTGGACGTTTCATTAATCCTTTTCCAATGTGGGATCCCCACAAAGGTATTTTGAAAATTAAAACCCCTAGTCTTTTATCTTGAGTTGAAATTATGAGGATGCAATTTATTAAAGGGGGGATAATGTAATTTCTTTATTTTTTAGGAAATAAATACTATGTTCGATAGTGTACATGATACGCCACATCAAGCTTAAACAAATAACTAAATATTATTATGTTACCATTATAACCTAGTTGTTAGAATTTTTATAAATAAAATTATTAATTTAATTATGTAAATATGGTTTAAATGTTTATTTATAATTAATTATTTAGTTTCCATTTAATTATATATGGAAAAACCTTTTTTAAAATAAAAGGAAATTTTTTTCAGAAAAAACTATTAAAATGTGCATAGGTATGTTTTATACCAATAAATAAACAAATAACTCTTGTTGTATTATATTAATGAAATATATATATATAATATATTTAATCTAATTTTTAACATTCATCTTATGTTTTTTTATACATGATATAAGAAAAAATCCAATTTTATGCATAAAATAAGTATTTTTCTAAAATGGAAGTTTTGTCAGCTTTTAATGACACACTTGTTTTAAATCATTTTTTTTGAAACATTTATAAATTTTGTTTGAAAAAATAAACTTATTTTTTGAAATTAGAATACCAAAATTTACTTTGGTTCAATTTTTGGTATTTTTCTAATAAGTTTCATGTTTTGATTAATAGTGATAAAATATTGAATTTTAATTGAAAAAAGGTTTTTCTTTGAAAAAATTAGTGTTAAATTATATTTTTATTTAGTTTTAAATTTAACTAGTTTAAATTTTTATTAATTCATAAAAACATACATTAGAATCAATTTCACATTGAATTTTGATATAAACGCATTTCGTTCTTTTGAACGTTTTCACTTTAAAAACTCGTTTTCTCATTCCAAAAATCAGATTAATTTTAAATCAATTACTGAAAATTATTTATTTTGAATTTTTAAAAATAGATTCAATATATTTAATCAGTGGTTCTAAATTTTTTTAATATGTTTTTGGAATTATCTATAGTAACTTTAGTAAAAAATATTATTAACATGGTTAAAGGTAAATCAAGTAATTAAGTGTAAAAATAATATTATAAATATTATAAAATTACCCATACACTTTTAAAAATATAATTGGATAAGTGTTTTTTTGCCAAAATAATTCTTCGGTTCTTATTATAGACTTTATAAGCTACTTGGATGATAGTATGATATTTATTATATTTTATTTAAAGAGAAGTTAAATATTTCATACTCATATGTTTAATAAATATATCATTTTTATTATAGGTTTATATAGAAGATAAATTGGAGTATAAATATTAAATTAAATTATAAAATTTTTATATTCATTGTAAATAATTATTTAAAATTTTTAAGAAGTAAATAATTACTTGAAAGGCTTATACAATTATGATACAATATTTTATAAATTAAAGGAAATATAAAATAAATGATATTAAAAATATTAAAATAAATATAATTGGAGATAATTAATGTCATAAACCAATTTTATATACAACTTTGACATGTTATTTATATGTTATAAGTGTTTTTTAGAAGATATCTTGTTTTATTTATTTTTATAAAAGCCAATGTAATTAATAGTATCAAAATTTCCAATAATGTAATATTAAAATAAATATTATTTTATTAAGTGATTTAAAATTCATAAAAATATAAAATTAATCCAAATGATTGGGATGAAATAAAATATGTCATAAATGATCCATTTATTTTTCATTTTTCATTTTAGAGTAACTAAATTTACTTTTAATAAATAAAAACACATGTTGTCACGATAAGAGTTAAAAGGCTTAAATAAGGGTTAAATACAAAAGATAAATGTAATAATATCATATAAAATTCCTGAAAATTTATTGATATATATTATTTATACCCATAATCAACTTATAATATAAATAAATAACTTTTTAGCGATTCTTAATTGAAAATTAATTTATATTAACTAAATATTTTTGGAGTTTCCAAATGTACCCCTCACCTCAATTATAAAAGGGCACTTCCTCCCTCACTTCCTCACGCAACTTTTAGAATTATAAAAAGATAAAAACCTTCTTTTTATCCTTAAAATATCCTTATACAAGTTTTTGAGATCCTAGTATTACAAAAATACCAACCCTAGATCCCTTAATAAGAGATCTAAATGAAGTCCTCCAAAGAAGAGGTAATCATTTTTACCAACTCATTCAAGTTCATTTATTTTTATACTTCATATTAACATGTTTTTTCCATTATAAAGTAATAATTATAGTATCATATATATTATTATATTTTATTATTAATGCGTTACAACCATATTCCACCTTTTATTCATCCTATGAAAAATGAAGGCCCTATGCATGCGTAAGTACGACTTATCATCTCCACACTGTGATGTAATTTGTTTTTCATAACCAATTTATTTGTATGAGTATATTGATGAATATTGTGAATATAAATTATAAATATTACATGATATTTATTATTTATAATTAGTATAATATCTTGTTTCTTACTCTTTCACCATTAAGGGAATGATATTGTCACTCGTGTGTATGTACGACCTACCATCTCCACGACCCAATCAGATTCATTTTCCATGTTAACCATTATAGAATGATTATAAAAATTAATATAATGAGTAAATATTATATATATTAACTTAATATAATTATTTATATTAAATAAATATATCCTATACTAAATAAATAGGACTTACATGATAAAACTTGCATAGGAAAAAGAAGCAGTCAATACCCGAAATAAGGGTAATAATGAAATATTGTTAACAAAATGATATAAAAAGATCATATAGGATATTATATATTTGTATATGGTTCTGGTATAAATTAATAACATTATTTAAACCATTATTTATGAGTTTAAATCACCTTCAACTATAGTAAATTACAAGTTATGGGTTAATATCCTAATCTCATTATTATTAAGGGTTATTTATGCATAAGTATCTACTAGGGAATATTTAGAATCCATGTCCATGTTTCTTAGTAATATTTTCAAAAATATTTTTAATATTATCCTACAAATTTTAAAATATTTTTTACCTATGTTATAATTTTTATAAAACAGTACGAAATGATTCTCTTTTCATTTTCCAAATGAGGTAATTAAGGACTTTTTCGACAAAAAATGAAAGGAATGATTTTTTAAATATATATGGAATGAATATATTTTTCCACCATTATAGAGCCTTAATGTTTTGAAGATTCCTTTACAATTTTACATGGTTATTTTCAGGGAAAATGTTTTCTTTTATAAATGTATAGATTTTTTAATAAATGATTTCAAAGTAAAAAAATGGTTATTTTCTCAAGAAATTTTAATTATTTTATTAAACTATTTTTATCTGTGTCAATATGATTTGTTGGATTTTATTCTAAATTCATATTGATCTATTTTGATTCCATATGCCATATTTTATTTAAGGGTTTATGATATGTTTGACTGTAAATGAGCTATTTTGATATCATTCATGGTTTATGGTTAAATTATTCACATTTTGTATGCTAGTTTTTTAATATGAATGTTTTTGTTATTTATGTTTCACTATTTTCATGTGAGTAATGAATTGGACTCAGTAAGTGATGGTAGGGGCCTGCTATATCCCCTCTAAGTATTGGTTGGTCTCATGAGATAAACTAGTTTCGGTATTTTTTTGATGTATTACCCTTTTATGTATAGTGTCTTGGATGAAACCTCGGTGGTATGTTTATGATGTCTGGAATAATGTATTCCTTTATTATGAGATTATTTATTGACATTACCTATTATTATTTGATTATTATAATATCCATGTGATTATTTATATGGAATTATATTATTTTAATTTATTCTTTCCATATTATTATCAATATTTTATTTAAATGACTTGTGTTTTAGTTATACACCTTTCCTTAATGTTTATGCTTATTATTCATAACAGCTTCGATGTACTCTTACCCTTACTGAGCATATGATATTGCCCCGTTATTATGTTTTGTTTTTTCTAGAATTCCAATTTGTGTATTATGGCTGATATAACAGCTTCTTCTAGAAGAATAATAGTGTTCTCAATGGATTGACTATATTCAGTTTTATAGTTTCAATTATAATATATATTTCAAGTATGTAATCTGGTTTCCAAAACTAATAAACTGGTCATTCCATTGGGATTTGAATCTTTTATATATTCCAATTTAAAAAATTGAGGCACCGGATCTGGTATACTAGTTTTAGGTTCATTACATTTAAGGACAATGGATGAGTATGAGAAACACGTGGTGACAATGTTGGGAATTTTGCGTGATCATCGTCTATATTCCAAACTATCAAAGTGTGATTTTTGGATACAAAAAGTTCATTTACTCAGCCATATAATCTCTGAAAGAGGTGTTTCTATGGATCCAAAAAATATAGAGAATGTTATCTCTTGGAAACTGCCAAAAAATGTCTTCAAGATGCATAGTTTCCTTGGTCTAGCTAGTTATTACTAACATTTTGTTTCTGATTTTTCACTAATTGGACTCACCAATAATATCTTTAACAAGGTATAATGTTCCATTACAATAGAATTATGAATGATATAATTCTTTTCAAGAGCTTAATTTTTTCCTTTTATCATCACTAATATTGATATTTCCAGAATCTGGATAGGGGTACATGGTGTATTATGATGCTTGGGGATATGCATTGGGATGTGTTCTCATATAGGAGATAATATGGTTTCTTATGGAACATGTTAATTATAGTTACATGATAAGAACTAACCAATTCATCATTTAAAGTTAGCAGTTGTATTCTATGATTTGAAGACTTGGAGTCATTACCTATGTGGTGAGAAATTTACAGTGTGTATGGATCATAAGAGCTTGAAACATATTTTCTCTCAAAGGGGATTGAATCTAAGATAAAGAATTTGAATGGATTGTCTCTAAATTTTTGAATTTTACTTGATGTATACACTGGTTAAAGGCAATTTTGTGGCAGATGCATTAATCAAAAAGTCATATGCTCAGTTTGAAAAAGTTTCTTGAGACCAATGGTAGTTGATTTCAGTGATAACATACATGAACTTGGAATGTTAAGACCATCATAAAGTAGTGGTTTTCTTTACAGATTTTTTGGTTCCTCTTTTGGTTGAGATAGTTAAATAGGAACAGGCATCTGATTCAGAATGTGTTTCTATGAGGTCAAAACTCAATGTTGTGGAGACCATTGGGGGATGTAAGCTTGATGGGAGTTCAGTTTTGTGGTCTTGAAATCATATGGTATTACCTATTCCTTTTCATGAATAACTTCTTCATGCTTAACACCGTTCGAGATGGGATGTTCATATTGGAATAAAAAATATGTATACAGATTTGAAAGTAATGTTTTGGTGGATCACTATGAAAAGAAAGGTGGTTGAGTTTGTTCCAATATTCTTAACTTGTCTGTGGGTTAAGGCAGAGCATTAGAAACCAGTAGGTATGTTGTAGTATTTACCTATTCTTGGTTGGAAATGGGAGTAGATAATCGTGGATTTTTTCATAGGTCTCCCAAGAATGGTTCAAAAACAATATTCCATTTAGTTGATGGTGGACCAGCTCAAAAAGTCAGCCCATTTCATCCCTATTAAATAATACCATATAGTGAAGGTCATGTCTAAAATCTATATCTAGAAAGTCATAAAGAGGCATGGTGTACCTGTTTATATAGTTTCAAAATGAGATTCAAGGTTTATGTCTCATTTCTTGAATTCCTTGTAGCAATCCCTTGGGACTCAGTTGATCATGAGTATGGTGTATCATCGTTGGATGGATGGATAATCGAAATAGATGAAAAAAATGTCAGAAGACATGTTGTGGGATAGTGTAGTGGATTTTTGTGGCTCGTGGGAAGAGAACATACTATTAGTGGTGTTTTCATATAACAACATTTATCAGGACTTGATACATATGTATCCTTTTGAATCATTTTATGGGTGTCCTTATCGTTCTCCACTTTGTTGGGTGGAAATAGGTGAGACATCACTGGTTCAGTCGAGCCATGTCCAAGAAATGACATAGAAGATCCATTTAGACATGAAATAGATTAAGACTGCTCAAATTCATCATTAATTATATGCGGATCATCATGGATGGTCATTTTCATTCAAATTGAGTGATCATGGGTTCTTGGTAATCATTCCAAGGCTTGGGTTTCATCATTTTTGAAAGCAGGCATATTATCTCCTTGATACATAGGCCCATTTGAGATTCTATAATGGGTTGGTGAGATGGCATATCAATTATATTTTTCACCACAATTCAATGTAGTGAATAATTTGTTTCATGTATCATAATTGAAAAAGTATCATCCTAATCCTATCAATGTGATTCAATGGGATCATGATAACCTAGATCCAGATGCTTCATTGCTCCATGTGCCAGGACGGATTGTGGATAGGCAAGATATAGTCTTGAGTGAAAAAAGAATCATTATAGTGTGGGTTTTATGGAAACATGGTAATATTCAGGAAGAAACTTGTGAAAGATAGAAATAAATGATCAAGTGAAGGCCAAAACTCTTTCAATTCATTGGTGGTTTTCTACTTTCCATGGACAGAAAGGCCAATGGTGGGGAGAATGTAAGAACCCCTAGTTTCATGAATGTATCCTTTTATTTATTATTTTTAGGTCTATAAATCGTTTGGGTGGAGTATTGGAGGATTTGGAATACTTTTGAAATTTTTTAGGTCTTTTCTAAAGGTTCATGGTTTGAGAATAGTTAGTAGAAATGGTTCAACTCCAATAAGAAATTGTGCAAGGAAAAATAGGGTCTTTTGGGTAGGTACACGGTTTGGCCAGACTATGTGGCCACTTGGGAAAAACTATGAAAAGTGGGATGTATGGTTTTTTTCATGGTTGGAACATGTTTTTTCTAATCATGTGGGCCAACTATATGAGGTTCTCCTTGAGGTAGAGTCTAGTGCACAATTTTACTAATCATGTACGGTCTCAAAGTGAGATCCTAAAAGAGTGGACCTCAATTGTTTTCACCTACAGCTTCTCATTTTTCACCATATTTAACCCTAAGACGTTTTTGCTTCCTCCCAAAGGCTATGGAGTCTCTCCCCTTCGAACTGGAAGCAGTCTGGAGGAAATTCTTAGTGTATTGAAGCCTTATTCCCTTGGTTAGTCTTTATATTTGGTTGTTTTCCTTAGATATACTTCTCTCACATCTCTCATATTCGTATATCTAGTGCTATATGGAGATATATATGGTTTTTGATGCCAATAGTGATGATATATGACAGTGTTTATGTTAGGGAAAGATATCTAAGGAGGTTTTTTGGAGATTTAACCCGGTTTCATTAAAGTTTTAGTGTCGTTATTTGTTTTCACCATATTTCCCAAGGTATGTGGCTTCACTATAGACTCATATTATTATAACTGGAAGGATTGATTTAAAAATGATTGTTTTTCTTGAAATTAATTGTGAAATTTTTGTGAAATTCTTGATAGAAACATTCTTTAGGGATAGTTTATAGAATTGCGCAAATTGGGTGTTTGGGTGGAAAGTGAAAATGGTAACATGATTTTAAAATGATGATTTTAAAATGGTTTTTTGGTTTTGATACATATAAAAGTGTTTTAAATAAAGATATAGTTTTATTGAAATGGTTTGGAAAATATTTATTGTTATGTGGTAGGATTAAATAGTTAATCATGAGTTGAATGGGATGGATAATGGTCGTGAAGTACCACCATCAAAGGGATGGGTTGTGGATGTGAAATTCAACTATAAATGGTAAAAATAAAGATTATGTGGTTGAGTGTGGGGGGTTTATGTGTAATGGAATGGTTTATTCTAAAATGAGATTTTAAAAATGGTTAAATTACTTGTTTGGTTTCTTTCCTTGGAAATTGGTTTTGTTTTGAGAAAATGGTTTTTCTATGGAAATTTTTTTATAATCCATTATAAATTTTTTTCAATAATTTTATAATTGTTTTATATAAAGTGATAACATGTTATATACTAGTGGTGTGAGTGGGGCATTTATTTGGGTAAAGCCTTCTTAGTTTCATTACCCACCACTACTTTGGCACTTTGGTGATTTTTTAGATATTGGTTATCAAGACACTGGAAAAAGGGAAAGTATCGCATTTATTTAGTGGTGCTTCATGATACATGGATTGGTTTGTGGAGTTAGATCATGTATCATGTTTGGAGCTACGGATTTATTTATTTTGAGTCTTTGGGTTTTGTGGATTTTTTCTTCTTCTTTATAATTTAATTTTAATAGTCTTCTATTGTGGTACTCTATTGTAGTTTGGTTTTTATATCAATGGTATTACATTGAGTTTTATTACATTATTATCATGCATCATTTAGTGGTTGTTTTGTTATGGTGGGATGGTTGGGTTGTTTTATTTCTCAAAGGGAAAATCATCCCCCAATTGTATTGAATCCCTTGACATTTTTTACAAACCTTTGGTGCCTTGGGTATATCGCTTAAGGCCAAGTAGTAATTATGACTCAACTCAAGCCAATGAGGAGGGTCAGGATGTTACATGGGATTATTTAAATCCCTTTATAAAAAAATTATCCAAATGAACCTCTCTTCCACATTTGAAACATCACCTGGTTCGCCATAGACAGTTTCCAAGATGCTTCATCCCACACTTTTGACACGTGGGGTGTTGGGTTTTCTTCCCATCATGGGATTTATCTATTAACCCACCCATATTAAACTCTATTTTCCATTTTTTATCTCTAATCCCATGATACCACTAAGATTCTTCAATATCTATCTCAAACTTAAGGGAATAATGGACAATCTTCTCATAGCTATCAAATTCTCGAATCACCAACACTTTTCATAAACATGGATTTAGTCGACTAAATAATCGATCCACCTTACTTTCCTTGTTCATGAAAAATCTATAGGTGTATCATGTAATCCTTGTAATGTTTTTTCATATACCCTGATAGACTCATCTTTATTTTTCTTCAGTCTGAGAAAATCCCTTTTCATCTTAAGAAGGATTTTTCGGGGAAAATATTTATTGGAAAATATTTTCTTGAATTCTTCCCAATCCATGGAATCAATTTCCTCATTGGAATTTGTGATTTTTATCAGTGTCCACCACTGATCTTCTTCCCCATAAAAACGATAGACCACCAGTGTGACTTTCTCTTCTTCTAAGAATTGGAGGGTAGAAAATATCTTTTCAATGGAGTTAATACATTGTTCTATGATGAAGGTATCAGAAGATCAACTAAATATAAGAGGCCTTTTTCGTATAAAGTATTCGACCAAAACTTTATGGTTCTTAGGATAAATAGGGTATTACACATGATTCATGTTATTATTCATAACTTGAGCCAGTTGTTCTAGTACTTTCAGGATGTTTTGAGCTCCTTTTCCCATCTGATTTGGAATTTTATTAAGGAAATCATTACATTTCCTATCCCATTGATTTTTCCCATGAGTTCTCCTATTTCCATCCATTAACTAACAAAAACAATTACAATTAGGGGGCTTGAATACTTAGATAATAATTATATAAAAAATGAATCTTTGAGCATATAAGGATAAAATTATAAATGAAAATTATATCCTAATATGTGATTCTCTAAGGTTCAATATAAGTTATCCATAGTGATAGAACTGTCCCTAGGGTTCTTACTAAAGTGTTCTAGTCTCAATCTACAAAAATAAATAGATTGTGCTCTGATACCAACTATAGATGCCCTACCCTTTTACACATATTATTACATGATTTCAATCATAATTAACCATCAAATAAAAACCAAGGATCATGAAGTCTATTGTCTTTGGATGACTAGGTACATAAAACTGAACACATAGAACTAGATTTAAACATGTTTATATTAATAATCCATAATGAGATTATAACTTTATATGAGCTCCGAAATCTATAAAGGATAACCTAGGGAATACATAGACAAAATGGATGATTGAAAAATCCAATGAAGGGAATAAATGTAGGAATAAAGTATAGAACATGGGTTAGATGGAATAACATGATAGCAAAAAAGGCATAACATATAAACAATATTATGGAAGAATTGAACATAGAAAATGGAATAATATTATCAAGGAAATATGGGAATATGGAATTAATATATAACATGACATAAACATGAGTCAAGGATAACTTCCAAGACTATATCACTTGGTGAAAAATTCTTATAAAGGAATTAGGTTTACTCCCAATCCTAATATGACATCTCATGATACGAAACATTACCCAATGCATTGAAGTGCTATCTGGATGCACCCATCATATCATGTTCAATCATATGTGTTCCACATGAAGAAAAAAATAAGAAATAAGAATAAGTGTTACCCATGGAATGAAATGGGTATCGTAATCTTGTCATAAGGCATAACTAATGGGCATATCATAATGGTGTACATGAAAGAATGGATTTAAATCATACATAATCATTCATAATAGAAAATAGGAATGGATCAAAAAAATTAAGTCCAAATGAAGTGAGAACATGTAAAAAGAGTGTTTAATAATCTTTATAAATGATCCACTTTAGTGTAGTTCAAGCGAAAATATAAAAGAGTCATTAAAGAGGACAAAGGCATAATTTTTGTATAAAACTAGAAATTAATTAAGATAGTTTTTCATGATAAAAAATTGCTTTTAAAAAAATATCAGTGGATTAAAATATATTACGTAGTATACTTGAAAATGGGTAATAAATTTGAAAGTTCCCTTTAATCAGGTTTTCTTATCATGAGGAATTGAGAAGGGAACCTTATAAATTATGAATTCCCTGTTAAATAAGGAAGAATTGATTTGGAAATATAAGTTTAGAACATGAACAAATAATATATAAGGATTACATAATAATAATTAATAAATAAATTGGTTTAAATAAATATAAATCATAATCTAAAGATACTTTATAGGTTTGGAGAGAATCCCTTACCTTATGTATGTAAATTACTATATTTCACTATTCAATAAAAAATCAACTATTTTAGAAAAATCCAAAAAAATAACTCCAACCATTTTTCGATGTGTATATTTCAAAATTCTACTCTATTTTATGAAAAAAAATTCTATATTTGTGAAATTTAATTTTTAATTAAAATAATTAATTATTCGAAAAATATTGATTTTAATATTATAACTAATTTTATGACACTTTGAAAAATTAATTATGGTCTCATAAAATTATATTAGAATCATAATAAAACAAAATAATAATTTATGAATATATTTATAAAAATAAATTTTCTTCTAAATCATTATACTAATTATAAAATTTTAAATGAACATTTACTTTTCAAAAAAATAACAAAATTTAATTTATCATTTTTGAAACATTTATTTACTTATGCCAAGATATAAAGATATCATATTTTCATTTATAAGATTTATAAATTTTATTTATACTTTTATTGCTGAGGTTACTATTCTATTATCTTGTTTACTATTCTTAATAGCCAAATCACTATTCCAATGGTGATGTTATTATTTTATCAGTATAGGCTCTTTAATTTATATAAATAAAACTTATTTAATTCTACATTTATGAGAATGATGTTTTTATTGGTTTATATATGTCATGTGTGTGTTTTATACTGTATAAAATAATTATAATAATGGAAATTACATTGATAAAATTTTCAATTGTTACAGGGATGCACATCAACAGCATGTTAAGAAAAGACAATAAAAATTCATAAAGTTAATTCACAAACAAGTTTAATTAAATTTTACAAAAACATATCATCAAAATCCCGAAAAAATGAAATCCCAATTCAAATAATATCTCAATACATAAATTCAAATCATACAAAACCATAAAGACTATAAATTTCTAAGCCTCTTACACATGTTATTAAATTATTTCTATTATAAATATCGAATCAAAACCCCCAGAATCCAAAGGCCTAGTGTCATTGGAAGACTAGGTTCACAATACATCAACATGAAAATAAAATAAAAAATATTTATTTTAAACCCTATAATGTGCTCATAGGTCCCTTTGATCTTCTAAAACTATATAGGATAACTTGAGGAATACATAAACAAAAGGGGTGAACTATAAATACCAATAAGGGAAAAAGAATGATAAGTATAGAATATGAGTTAAATTTTATAACATGATATCATAAAAGGGAAGGATCATGAATGATCATAAGGAATAATGACATATATTTTTTGGAAACATAATATTATGGAATCATAGTAATTTAGAAACATCATAATAAATGAATCATAAGTTTAAGACAAGGATCATTATTCGACATCATAACAATGTGGATAGTGTCCCATAATTGATTAGGTTTACTCCCTAATCTCATTTATATCATCTCAAGATATTTAAACATTACCCAATTAATTAGATCATTATCTAGGTGAAACTATAAAAATATGTACATTAATAAGTGTATCAGATAAGTTAATCAACCATATAAAATAGGAATATGACATACCCATGGAAAGTAATGGGTTACATAATTTTTCCCTTAGTCATAGTCAAAGGATATCCCATAAATATTAAAAATACAAGATCAAATTAAATATTTTTATTATTTATATTTAAATAAATAAGAATAAGTATCAAATATGAATTTCATTTTAAAATTTTTTAATAAGTTCAGGAGAATTTGGTATAGAAATGAACCTTTAAAATGGTGTTTTAAGGAATCGATAAAAGACTTTTAAAGAAAGTAAGAATATGGTATTTTCTTTGAAACCAATGATAAAATAAAAATTTTAACCCTAAAATATTTCTCATTTTAAAAAATTTTGAAAGGTAAAAATACTTTAAAAGAATGTATCATTAAAGGATTAAGTGATAGAAAAGTTCCCCTTAATCTTGTTTGATTTTAAAGAAGGAATTGAGGAATGAATGTAAGGAATGTATAACACTATAAAAGAATGGAAGAATGATAGGTACATTTTTAGGAGATATATATAAATAATTCAGAAGCATTGAATAATTTTAAATAGAGATATAAGTTGAGGTAGAGATAAAAAATTCATTACCTAAAGAAAAGAGGGTGGTTTGGAGAGTTCTCTTACCTCTGGTCCAGATTGGTTCTGCAGTTTCACTTAACATCTAGGATGATTAAATGAAATTTATTAAAAAATTTATTAAAACCAAATTAACCTGTATTTTATTTATTAATAATGTTTTATTATATTTTTGATTCATTTAATTTAGATATCTCATCTATATTCATTGTCCCAAGATCATTTATTTCATAGTTCTATAGTCGGATTAATTTATAAGCAAGAAAAATAGTTCCTATGGAATGGTTAAAAAACACCATAAGTGTAATTAAATCTTTTATATCATTAATATAGTTATAAATTGTTTTAAATGTCAAATATTTTTAAAATACACTTGGTTCATAGAGTAAAAATATTATATTTTTACTATTAATTCACTAAGGCAGTTTTTTGACCATAGTGAACTTACATGGTTTTTCTTAACTATATGACCATTTATCCATTATATAATATGGCAAAATATATATTATACTGATTTGGAAAAAATTTCACCATATTAAATATATTAAAATAATATGTGAAGGTGGTGGTGAAAATTGAAGTATGTTGTTCATGGAGGTAGTGAACATAACATAATGTGATCAATGATTTCACTTTAGAATAAATTGGGAAGATATTGGATAATGAATATTACAATAACATAATAAAATTATATTATATTTACTATAATTTAGTCATTATGTGATTTTTTATGGATTTTGTAAGGTGGAGGTATAAAAATAAAAGAATTTAAAAGTGATAGATTGAGAATATTACCTCATTGAATATTATCTCTCGAAATACACCTTAAGGTATATTTTTCACTTTTGGTGATACCAATTATATGAGGATTTCTGGGATGGTATAGGGAAGATAATTAGGTATATATTTTAAAATAAAAATGTAATATAAGGTGTGAGGAGATTGCGCAGTGAGGGTGGTATTTATAAGGGGTGGTGTGGGGTTTTTTGTGTATAATATTCATTAGTTTATTATTTTGGATCAAGAATATGAATAATAATGGTTATTTTGAATAAATATAGTAATTATTTCATGTTACCCTAAAAAAATGGTTTATTACATCATCCATGGCTCACTAATCCATGTATTTACCATATAATTTTAAATAATTAATTTTTTCATTTTTCACTATTCGCCAATAATTCGACTATTTTAGAAAAATAACAAAATTTTGACCTAACCATTTTCTAACACTTAGATTCAAAGAATGAAATCCATATTATGAAAATAATTTTTTAAATATGATAAATTAAATTTAAAAGTAAAATAACAATTTATCTGAATAAAAAATCTACTTTTTATAATATAATCAACTTTTTGACCCATTGAATAATTACTTATTGTATAATTATACTATATTATCATCATATTAAGATTTAATATTATTTTATAAAACAATTTAATGAAAATAAATTTTATTTCAAATTTTAAAATTTATCATAAAAATATAAATAAAACATGTATGTTTTACAAAAATACAAACACTTATTTTATCATATTTTAAACATTGATTTATACGAAAGATTATATAAAGTTATTATATTTTAATTTTATAAGAGACATGTTATTTTATTATCCCATATTTTAGTTTACTATTATGTAGTTTAATTTACTATTCTTGATGGTTGGATTATTATTCCAACGAGCATAT
Organism: Viscum album; assembly: GCA_963277665.1. Taxonomy (NCBI): domain Eukaryota; kingdom Viridiplantae; phylum Streptophyta; class Magnoliopsida; order Santalales; family Viscaceae; genus Viscum; species Viscum album. The sequence goes on from OY728156.1 coordinate 134,784,344, forward strand.
TACTATTTCAATGGTCAGATTTGTAATGGTCATATGGGTTTCTAACCTTCTATAAATACCTCATATTTCATTCATTCATTATTCCCTCATATTTTCTCTCCAGGTTATATATTTTCATTTCCAAATTGATGTTTCATTTTTAATATTCTTATTCATTTCTATAGTTTTTATCAAGAGCATGATCATTCTAAGGGATCTATAAAATCAAAATTTCTATATTAAAGTTAACATATTTTCTATTTTCTGTCCCATTGTAACACTTTCAATTATAATAAAAAATATTTATTCTCAAAATTTAATGTTATAATTAGTATAATAAAGTGTTTTAATTTTCATTGTGTGGTTTATGTGTTTTATATTATACTATATTACTAATTATGACATGTTAATAAATTAATAAGGGAAATTTTATTCATTAAAATCGGGGTTACCAGATTCTTCCCCCTTAAGAAATTTCACCCTAAAGAATTTATTTCACATACTAAGATGAAAATATATTAGGTTTCTTTTATTTCAATGCTTCCTCTAGCTCCTATGTTTCCTCCTCATCCTTATGGTCCCACCACAGTACTTTGACTAGGTGAGTAGTCTTATTGGGTATATCTTTATCTATACGATCCAAAATCTTCACCATTTTCTCCTTATAAGAGAGATCACGCTCCAACTATACCACCTCCAGTTTTAGTATATTTGAGGGATCTAGTATGTGATTCCTCAATAAGGATACATGGATCCCTTCATGTGCTTGAGATAGGGTCTGTTGGAGTGAAATTTGATAGGCCACAATTAAGATGCGATTAATAATTTCAAAGGCGTTGATGTATTTGTGACTTAACTTTCCTTTATTTCCAACTCTCATGACTCTCTTCTATGTATATATGTATAGAAACACTTTATCTCCAGCCTCAAACTTCAGGTCTCTCCAAAGGTGATCAATATAGATTTTTTCTCATCTTTGATATATCCTAATGTTCTACTAAATGGTATTGGCCTTTTCTACCATTTCTTTGACCATTTCATATAATATAAATTTTTGTTCACCAACGTCATCCCAACACATAGTTGTCTTAAATCAATTACCATATATGTCTTTATATAGAGACATTTAGATACTTGAGTGAAATGTATTACTATACGTAAACTCAACCATTGAAATATAATGGTCCCATTATCCCTTGAAGTCCATTGAGCATGCTATAAACATGTCCTTAGGTGTTTAGATAGTCTACATAGATTGGCCAATATTTTAGGGGTGATAAGTCATACAGAATTTCAACTTAGTTTTTAAATCATGTTGGATAATTTTCAAAAAATTAAAAGCAAACCTCGAACCTCGATCAAGTACAGTTGATAGTGGTGTTCCATGCATCCTCACGAATTCTCTAAAGTATATCCTTGGAAGTTTATCAAGTTATAGTTCCTCTATAATGGAAATTAAATGAGATTTATTTGTATGTCATTCTACCGCAACTCATATATAATTGTTGCATTGTTTTTTCTTCGTAATTCCTATGAAAAAATACAAGGTGATGTTATCCTATTAACAATAAAGTATGGGTAATGGTTGAAATAATCTATCTATGAATACTTATTTACCACAAAAATTTGTTAAGTATCCTTTTTTCTCTCATAAGAACTCCTGGGTATTAAGATATACCCTCAACTAGGTCTAAAGATCACCTCAATCAATTGATTGCGTCTAAATTTAAACAATGGAAGGCATTTAATAACTTAATATTTTCTTTGAGAAATTTGATAATTTATCTTGGGAAATGAAATCCTTTTCTATTTAATATTATTTTTTAATTTCATCATACTCACAACATTACCATGATTTGAATAGAAAAAATTCACCACACATGTTCATTTTATCTTTGTATTCTTGTTTATTATTATACTATGTGATCGCGTATAATAAATACATATTCACAAAAATAATAAACCATGAAAATAATAAATAAATAAAATATTATGTGATCATGAGTCATTATTGATTAGTTATTATATAAATTCAATAATTGATTAACCAAGAACCTAGAGTAATTTTATGAGTCGATACTTGACTTAAATTGCAATGCCCGCAACTATCATGTACTTCATTTGTTTGGTTTACATCAGCTTTGGGCTCGAACCACATTACCACATACTCCTCTAATAATTATGATTTGCACTAATATACAGGTTAGGAAAACTTAGGGTGAGAAATTAAATTTTATCACTTAAATGTGGACACAAAAGATCTTATGCATTTAAAGAGGAAGGGACAATACCGAGATCATAAAAATAAAAAAAAACATTTTAAAAACTTAAATATAATAATTAAATTAAATAAATATTAAATCAAACATGCATGGGTTGGTCTTGTATCATGATCAGTCAACATGGAATTATAATTAATAATTAAAATTAAATTTTCTAAAATTTAAATCAAGTGTATTTTTAATTCTTTAATGGTCTTGTATCATGATCAGTCAACATGGAATTATAATTATCACTTTATTGATTAAATGTCATATGTTTTAAGTTATTTATCATTCCATATTTATTATTCCTTATATAATTATTTTAGTCGCGATATTGATTAATTTTCATGTGTTTTTAGTTATTTACCATTGCATATTTATTATGATATTCAATTTATTTAAATGTAATGTGTGTTCAGTTATTTACCATGCCACGTTGATTATTATTATTTATTTATTATAGCTTACATTGTACTTATCCCTTGTTGAGAATTTGACCTTAACCTTATTTTATTTCCTTTCTTATAAATATATTTATTGTAATAATACTTATATTCAATGATATTCTATATGGAATAATGTTCTTATTGAAAAAAATGTAATTTGTGTTTTAAATGTAATATGTGAATCATGTATGTATCTAGTTTACCAAGACTACTAAACTATTATTCCCTTTGGGATATGATTCATTGTATCTTATGTCAATATAATAATATAAGACCCCAGCTCCATATTACTGGAGTCAAGGTTGTTTCACTAATAAGCCTATATCTCAATGGGTCTTGATCCGCGGAATGTATTTTTATTCACCTAAGTCTTTCATAGAGAATAAATTATTCATACATTTATTAACTAAATATAAAAATAATATCTCATTTCTTATTAGTAATGTATCATTAATATATATTACTAAAAATAATTTAATTTACATTAAACCTCTTATTGACATAGGGATTACATTCATTCTTAACAAAACCAAATTCTCTAATGGCATTGTTAAAATGAATATTCCTTGAACTTGATTCATTATTTAACCTGTAAATATATATTTTTAACTTGTATAACTTATTGGTATCCTTTAGTGCCACAAATCCTTTGGATTGTGTCTTGTAACTACCAAACATAATATTTTCATTTTGGAAAGTGGTTTTGAAAACCAGTTTCCAAATTTTATAGTCATGGTAAGTTAATATGAAAAGTAGAATTATAATGGTTTTTAGTAATGACACTAGTGAAAAGGACTCATCATAGTCAATTTAATGATTTTTTATGAAACCTTTAGCTACTAATCTATCTTTATAGGTTATAAAATTACTATTTATGTCCATATTCTTCTTGAATATCCATTTACATCTAATAGGATTTATATGAACTAGGGGTTCTATAAAAACCCAAACTTGATTTTAGTATATGGAATTCATGTCATAATTCTTATCTTATTTCCATTATGAAACTTCTAATATATCTATTTCTTCATTTTATGATAGATTTTAATCATTCTTAACTAATAATTTGTCTACTTTCTTGGAGATAAGAAATCCATATCTCTTTGGTTCTCTAACCACCCCAATACTTCTATATTGTACTTATGTCTCGAGAAAAACTTCTTCCACTAGGTCTTATGGAATATGTTCTTTTGACAACTCTTTTATATATTGATCCTAAAATTCATCAAATCATATCTTTCTCTCATCATCTTATCTAGATATTTTTTCCCTTTCTAGTAATATGACATGTATTTTCATGATTACTATTTAAACTAAGGGATTATATAGATAAAATCCTTAAATCACATAAGTATATCCCTTAAATATAAACTTTTTTCCATTATATGTATTTTTTAATAGACTTAATAAATATTTCACATTCATATAAACATATATATGATAAAAAGATATTTCTTCTTATACCATAACTCGTATAGGATTCTTCTTATCACTTTATTTTTTACTCGGTTTAGTGTGTACATTGTTGATTATAATGTGTATCCCTAAAAGGATAATATAGGATATATATAAATCATAATCAATATCACCATATCTAAAGAGGATAAATTACTCCTTTTAGTGGAACCATTCCACTATAGTGTATAAGGAGTAATAAGATCAGATAATATCTCAAACTCTTTTACATGATCAATGAACTCTTGGTCAAGAAACTCTCCACCTCTATCTAATATAAGCCTCTTTATCTTAATTTTAATATTATTATCTAATTAATTTTTATATTACATAAATTTTTTAATGGAATCATACTTATACCATATCAATTACACATATCCATATCTACTGAGTTCATTAATAAAAGTTTTATATTATGATAATCAATCTCTATCTTCTACAAGAGAAGATCCACATACATTTGTGTAAACAAATTCTAGAATATATATGGCTCTATAACCATTTACACTAAATTTATATTTGGTAATTTTACCTTATAAATAATAATGACATATATCTAAATGTTTTAATTCAAAATAATTTAAATAACCTTCTCCATATATTTTTTTTAAAATGCTTCTAGTTTACATGACCAAGTTAATGATACCATAACTTAGTGTGATGTATGTCTTGTGAACTTGATTCTTTATCAATTACTAAGAACTTATTATTAAATTCTATTATATAGAAATCATTATTTATATGTTTCATACCACAACATATGATATTATTATAAAATTATCATCTTTTATTTTTGAACATGAAAAAGAATTCATCCATGTCTAAACTCGAAAGAAAAATTATGTTACTGGTTACACATGGAAAATAAGAATTGTTCTTTAAAACTAAAAAAGATTCTCATAAAAAAATTTGATATGGTAGTGTCCTATATCCATCATAACTAATATTAGTCTATGGGTGACTTGGAGATCCACCTCATATTTTTATATTTTTCAGAATCTACATGGTCCCTATATTTGGATACAAATGTGAGAACCGAAAGCTGTATATAATATCCAACTTATAGAAATGATATGATTATAATTGATTAATTTGAAACAATTATTCTTCAAGAATTATTTTTTCCATAATAAAAACATATAGTTTCCTACTCTTTAGCCTCTTTTGTATTTTTCTCTCCTTAAAATGGAATTAAAAAGGATCCTTAATCTTATAACCTACTTTAGACCTTTTTTCTTTTTCTTTCCTCTTATTTGACATAATTAAAAAAGGGATTTTTGACTTCATATATTTATCCACCTAGATCAAATTCAAAATATCTAGGAGGGAAATCTCTATATTTTTCTTGTTAAAATTCACAGTAAAACTTTAGAATCTCAAAGGAAGTAAGGAGAAGATGAGACCAGGGTTCGGTATTTTGGTAAACAAGAATCTTGAAATTTAAAAATGATGAAAATTTCCAATCATCTTGACTACATGAGTTCTATATATAATTATACTCTTAATTTCAATTAATGAGTTCCTTAGAAATTGCATACCTCTCTTTTCATGATTTCTCCTTATAGAGATCATAGAGATGATATAACAAGAAGTAAGAATTTATGTCTTCATAGTGATGTTGGATATCACTAGTCATGGATGATAACATGAGGAATTGTACATCTAATAAATCATTGATGTTTTTCTAGAAGATATTTTTTCCTTTGTACATTACTCCTTGAAAGACTCGGAAATAATAGGGTATTTTATTATATAAAACTTCCTCTCTTAGCATAGAACAATGTGTGGTAACCTATACCACTCCAAGAACATTTCACTAGTTATGAGATTCTTTTTATCTATGATGAATCACAGGGAAGGGGGTGTGGTTGAATTACATGCCATTATATAACAAAAATAAAATAAAATTTTAGTACTCTATATTGATTGTTGGTGATGACATAATTAATGATTCAATTGAGTCTCTCACTATTTTATCAAATCTCAACATCTCACACCATTGGATTTGGAATATCTAGTTTCTAAAATATTCCAGTTGAAAGGATCCATATTTCCCTTCAAATATCCCTTATAAAGGCCTTAAAAATTATTTGAAGGTAGTTAGGTAGGATCTAATTACCAACTAAATTAACTCATACCTCATTGATATATTTAATGGACTCCCTAATAATAAAATATTGTACTTATATTTCCTATAACATATGCCTCTGATTTACATAAAATTTATAGGGAAAACTACTCTTGATTCTAACTTTGTTAAGTCGTCCTAGTATATTTATTAGAACACCTTGATTATTTAAAGTACCATAATAAGTGTGAGACCATTACTTTGAACTATGGTTATATTTTAACTCAAGTGATGGAATGAATTTAGTGACATAATATTTTGGTTGAGGGATTTAGTTTTAAATTATGTGTAAATATTCTTTATTTTATTATTCACATGCTTGTAGATATTATATGAAACATGCATAATTAAGTAACTATGATTTATAATGTAACTTACACATATTAATTTTAATTTTATAAGATATCTTATTTTTATCATTTGTATACTTGTTAATTAATGTATGTGGAACTTACATAAGTAATTAACTATACATGATACAAAAAATAATTTATTTTTTTATTTTATTTTATCCATGCATGAACTTTAATTTATTTATCTTATGTGATCACATTTTTTTAAAAAAAATAAATTGATAATACATAACATAAATAAATAAAAAATCATTCACTAAAAAAAATAAAATAAATCATGATATTATCATAATGTTTAATAAAATTTATGGTTTATTGAGTGGTGATAAAAAAACATTGAACCTAGGGGACACAAATCCTTGATCCTATTCTTGTCTTGAGTTGCATCATTTCCCTATTCTACAGTGCATCTCCTTGGATGGATTTATCTTGGATTAGGTTGTGAACTGTCTCCTCTATCTAGAAACTCCATACTTTACAAATTTTTACTCGCACACTAGTGAGGGGTACTAGGGGATTAGGATTACATAAAAAACATCATGCACATAAAATACCAAACATAATAAATAAGGGTAGTGTGATTTACATATCATGATATTTAATTTAATAATAATAATCACATAAAATCATACAATAAAAAATCAATATAATAAATAAATTAAACACATACATGGGTTGTTCTACGCTTATGATCATTTACAACATGGAATGATAAACACATCTAATATTTATAGAATCCATTTCAAATCATTCTATTTAAAATTTATTTACTTGAATAAATAAATTAATCATTAATCTTAAATTTTATTCAATTACAGATCCTAGAGATATTTCATGATTCCTATAAATTGTTATTAAATAAATTTAATAAATTTAATTTTAAATTTAAATAATTATGCACTTAGAATCTACATGGAGTCCACAAAGCTTGTATTATCTGCATCATGTTAAAACTCATTTGTTTAATTTGACATTTACATAGTATATATTGTCACTCAACATGTTGTGTGACACACATTGTGCATAGTCTTTGTCACGTGTCTTATACGTACAAGATATATAGGCCCATATGAAATTTCATGATATAAACAGCGTATTGTTTCTTATGGTGAAACAATAAATCTATCCTATAATGTATGACCACATGGAGTGCTCTTAATATACATTGAATGTACCACTTACATATCCCATGAAGTAAATAGTGTGTGTGATGACTGTTAAGTGTTGTGTAATTCATTATTTTCCCAGCATTTAATTAATAAGATGTGTTGACCTAAACTACATTCTAAAAACCAATCATTGTATACTAAGTATAGATCGATGTATGTAACCTGATGTGTATATCTATATATACTCCATGAAGTTTGTGTGTCAATAAATTTCTTGGATGGAAATAAACATGATTCATTTAATGATGTTGCATACTAACCAACATGACCTACTAAAAATTAAGTGGTCAGTAATTCATGTGGGGTTACACAACATGTATATACCAAATACATTCCATGTAACATATTTCAAATAACATATTACACTTCCGATTAATACAAAGAATGTAATTACACCATGTATTAACCAACACAATGTGTTGAAATTTATACGGCATGTGCCTTTTGCGAGTTTACCACGGATAAACTGTGTTCATTTACCATTACATGTTGTTTAACTATGTCATGCATCCAAAAATATAGGAACCATTGGATGGGATCTTCAAGAATTATTCACTTGATTTTTCCTATTCTTATCCATATGAACTTCAAATAACATGTCAGCTTTACTATTGGATTAATAATGTAAATCAAAATATAAAAAGTATCAAACCATTGTAAAATTTATTAAATAAATTATAAATGATGATAATTTAGAGTGTGACCAATCTAATACCATTTAATGGTTTCAAGTTATATTCTAATCCTTGGGTAGAGGTATGATTCAAAATTTTCAAATAGATGCTATAAATACTAAATGCTTTTTCGTTTCATGTTATGAAAGATCATGATCATTGACCGACCTCTATATGTGTTGTATTTATTTTTTTAATTTAATTTTTATTTCATAGTTTTATGTGATAATAATTTATTTTTATTATAGGAATAAAAATTATAATGTCATTTTGTTCTTGGTAACTAACTCCAATTGTTATCAACCTAATTCCATTGAAAAATCATCACTTTGAATATTTTATAATCCAACTCCCTTGTTTTTTTAATGATCCCAGGGTAAGGAATATTCTTTGTAAATTGGGTTTCTATATTATTACCAGATACATGAATCATTTACAATAAAAGAGTAACTCCACTATTTTTCATTATATTTTGTTCATAATATTACTCTATATAAAATTTATAACTATTAGTTACATGACCATTATTAGATAATTCATGTACACTTAGTCCTATGGTTATCCATATATTTCATTCAGAAATTATATTTTTAATTGTATATAACACCTTAAAAATATGGTTTTGAAACCATATGATAAACTATTTATTATATGTTCTTCACATCCATATTTTAGTCCTTGATGGATTCAAATAACTAAGAATTAATTTGTGTTTTTTTATTTGAGTCAGTTCCCTTGAACCATCTAACTTCATACTTTTGATTACCAAAATATAAATAAAATATTACAATATAATAATTGTTTTTTGTATAACATTAATGTTCTAATTTCCTCATAATATTTTTCACATCAAAGGTTTATAGTTATTCCCAACTATATTGAGAACCTAAAGATGTTATTATAGTAATATTAAACGTGTGTATTGCGGCCTAGATAACATATGTTTGATGGGATATAAATGATGTTAAACTATAAACTATTGGAGGCTCATAAGACATTGAAACTTACTCTCATGAATATATCACTTTGTGATCTCTAATAAGGTATTTCATTAGGATATAATTGCTAATAGAGATTCCACATGTTTTATATTTCATTGAACATTCCTATTTGTGAAAATGTGTATTGGTTCTTAGACTTGAGATTGTTATTAATTTATATCATGAGTTGTGTACTATGATGTATGGGTAAAACCGGTAATGACATATACTCATGATGAGGTAGCATACATTCTATGTATTATAAGTGATATGGAATTAATTAAATGATTCAACAAATTATTTTTCCATTCCATGTTAATAAAATAATATATATATGGACCTTTGATTGAAATAGATTTATCTTATGAAATCCATGGACATTTAAGATTATAGAAAAGTTCATTTAGTAAATTCAATGAAAGATAAATTGATCATATAGGGTGGTTACACAAGTATGCATCCTACTTGATGAGACATTTATATACAAGGGATTATATTAAATAGAATCATTCATAGTAAGGTTCTGAAGTTGATGCATTAATTTCTTTTCTAATGGGTGTCTTGATGATTTTCTAGGCATTGATCATTAACTTTAGGTATGTTCACCTAATTCTACTAAGAAATGGACTTATAGGGTCACCCACTAAGTGTATCCAAATTTCATTAAATTATAGTGCATTGAATATTTAAAATAAATATAATTATTTGATTATGGAGAAATAATTATTCAAGTAAGGTTTCCTGATAAATTTAATCATAAGAAATTCAAGTTTAAAATATATGTGTTGAATTATATATATTATTTATCTATTCATGAGGAATTACATAAATATTATTTATTCACAAGTTTACTGAATATATTTAACATAAAAAATAATTTTCTTACATCAATATTAAGATAAAAAATTGTTCATGAATTTAGTGAATATATTATTTATTTATTTATTCAAAAAATAATATTTATTTAAGTGAATGTTTTAATATTCATGTTTAGGTAAATTCCATGGGAGGATTAATGAGCTGAGTTGATGGTTTTATGGAAATTATATATTTTATTTACTATCATTTAAATAAATTTTAATTTATTTAATTATTTAATAGATTATATTTAAATAACCACATTTCATGGAAATTATATTTTTATTATTACTATTTGACATGGTGATTACTTAGAATAAATAAATTGATAAAGGGAAATTGTGCAATTGTCAATGGATTTAACCCAAAGATTAAATTACATGTTATATAATTTTAGAGGGTGTGAGACTTGTTCTGCACAATAAAATCCACTCTAGAATTCTCTCATCCCGTAGAGAGATTCATCCTCTCATTCTCCCTCTCAAGAACAAGAGATAACAAGAGATATTGTTATAACCATCAAAGAATGGTGTAAAGAACTAGATTTTACTATTCTAGTACCCCATGTTTCAAGAATTTTATCAAGATATCAATTGCGTGCGTGTGGATACATATAGAGGAATCCTTACTTGAATTGTCCACTACGATGAAGAACACATCCAAGGAGGCAATGGAAATTGATCGATAGGATTACCCAAGATAAGGTATCACTTATTTAAATTAATTATAAATTGAGTGTGGAAGATAATATTTAGAAGATTTTGGGGTATATTTATCGAGTTATTTGGATTTTATTTATTGATATCGATGAAAAAAACAAAAAATGGGCCCCATTTCAATGTTTATGCTTCACCACATATCCTTCAATTTCAATATATAGTGTGAACTCAATAATATTATGTAAAACATAAAGGTGGTCCAAATATCACTCAATAGTATTAATTGAAACAATATATCTTCTATAAATTAATTCTCCATAACGGTTCAAACTATGATGATATTTTGGGAGACCAATATTATCCACATCACATATATATTTGATATTGAATTAAATAGATTTTTAAAAATTATATAAATATACAATAAAAACTTCTATATGAATTTTATTTTTGATATTCCATTTCAAAATATGTATATTCTATTCTGACTAACTGAATATTAATTTTTATTTCCAAACACTTTTAGGGAAAGTGAGAACCGAACATCCCTTAACACTGACCAAAATACGACTTGAAGCATACATAAAAGGGCATATGTCGGACAACCACAAACCAAACCGAACACCACAAGACTACATATAATAATACCCATAATCATCTCTGCATCCCACACAAGAGTCCCCTTCTGCTGTATCCATATCTGATTCCCACTCAGAGGCCGATTTATATCGCCTCAAGTAGTAGTTACTTTGCTCAAAGCTCCCCTTCTGGTCTAGTAAAGGCTGCACTGGGCAAGGCTGTTTGATCAATCTGTCTTTTTTGAAGGCAAGAATCGCACCTTTGTCCCGTTTAAGGGAAAATCTAGTACACATCGGTCGCGGAAGGTAAGAGTAATCCTTCCTTGTTCGTCTTCTTAGTGTAGCAGAAATGGGTTTTGTGCACTCAGTCATCCTATTAGTCTCATTCTGGACAATGTCATTGAATGACAGTAAACCTGGACCACTAGAATTGTCTTTATTACCCCCAGAAATACTTTTCCCTTTGGTCTTAGGAGTAATACCCTTGCAACCCGAATAGTTCCCCCTTCTTGTCACCGGTGTGTTCATATCAGTCGGGGCAAGACATTCAACCACTACAGCATCCTCCTCTCCAGCCTTAGGGCAATATTTGTGACCCAACCAGATTAAAATGTACCCTTCAACACAGGCCCCCTCAGCATCACCACCAAACACAGGACCAGACTCCAAGCCAATTTCAAAATTTTCTTATGACAGTCCTTCAAACCTGTTGGTCAGTGTGAGGAAGGGTCAGGTTGAGGGGTATAATCCTCTAGAACCCCCAGTACCGTTCGGGCTGGCCACACTCGAGTTAGTTCTCTTTATCCCCACCCTATGTTCCTTCCCCAATATTTCCTTATCTATGTACTGCACCATACAGTCTTCTTGGAAACCCGATCCAGCCTCCTTCCTAGCCAAGGAAATATAGGGGCCCTCCAAATACTACCGTAGCCTATTGAAAACCTCTACTACCGTCAGGTTAACCTGCAAGGCCATAACAATTGGATTTTCAGCACTATGAAATTCCCTTTCTGTCATTGTGTGGTCATCCTTCTGGATATCCTTAACCATCAGACTCGGAGTTCCCCCATCTTTGGGTCCAGAAGCCTCCATGACCAGACCAGGCATCACAGCCACCTCCAGTAATTCGCTGGATGCAGCATTCACTCTAGCCACAACCTCCTTCCCCCTGCGTCTATCCTCCAAAGATGAATCAGTGTGACTCTTGCGGCAAACCTCCAAGGAATGGCCCAGACCCTTGCAAAATAGACAGAAATGATTCCAATTCACACAAACCACCTGATGCTTCCAACTATATTCTTCCCCGATAGTGATCCAAACATAGTCGAAGGGAAAACGAGAATCATTCACTTCGATACAGACACGAGGATTCACTGGATGACGCATGGCCTCAGTGTGGGTATCAGAACATAGAAAACTTTATATGAGGTTTCCTAACATCTAAATTGCCTAAGGATTCTGAAAAGGTAAGGGAAGATTTGAGAGACTTACCCATTCTGTCGAGGTAGGACAATCCAAATTTATATGTAAATAAAAGGTCCACCATATGAGGAAGAAGTGAAAACAGTTGAAGTTATGAGGAGCTTTCGACCATGACTTGATGAGTTCCGCTTCGGATTCAAACCAAATCATGATATGTCGGTTGTCGAGAAAACCAAAAACCGCCATTTCTTAGAGATCCCATCTACCGAAGATGAACCGGTCGAAGGAGTCGATTGAAGGTCATTTTTGATTAAATCGAGCAACCAGTGTGCGATTCAAAAGGGTTGAGGTTTCTACAAACTCGGAGGACGAGAGCTGAAGATTAGGGATGCCATCAAGAATGTCTGGAACCTTCGGGAAAAGCGCGGCTTCCGGAAATGGGGGAAGAAATTTTGGGTTGGTGAAAGGCTGGAAGAACCCTCCTCACTCGTTTAACGATGATTCCCCCTCCCCCACTGAGGGGGGAGGATCCGTTGTCTGCGCCGTCGTCACCGAAGGAAGGAGAAAAGCCCCGAAGGGCTAGGGTTCTCAGATGTATATTATATTCAATGGGGCACAATCATTTGTGATGTACAAGTATTCATAGTTAGATCATTATAACCGATTGAACATTCAAGTGAACCATTATATCAAAGAATAAGGATGGGAAAAATATCTCTAATTCATATAATATAAAAAGAATTCCTTTTTTATAGTTACAAATTTCATCAGGCCTATAACTTTACTACATATAACTTTGAAAACGAAACAAATCTTAGTGAATGAGTGTTAATTTTTTTTAGTAAAAATGCAATGTATATTCAGAAGCATTAAATCTTACATAAAAACATGAAAATCATGTGATTTTAATATATTTTACTTTAAATCAATCATTGATATGATATTATTGATATTTAATAAATATCCCCTCGAACCTTTACAGTATTTAGTAAGATGTAAAATTTATATCTTGCTTTCCTAAAAAGACTATAAGACACTAGAAGAATAAAATTACACCTTTCACCCTCCAAGGGTTCCAGCACATCCCTTATCCCCATATTAATCATGTTAAATCATGATTTTATTTTATATTTTATTTTGTTCGTTGAATTCAGAAATGTGTTAATGAAATTATAACATATATTTTTTATTATATGCATGGAATAAATAAAATTTTATAATAAAAATAATTCCAATATAGTGATCCAAAGAAACTGACCACTTTTCCCAATCCATTTTTTGTAGTTTTTTAAAAAGGGTTTACCAAAATCGATGATAATGACATTTACTTTCAGAAACTATTCATTTCCTATTAATTATGTAAGAACTTGGACCTTCTTTTCTGGAATGTTTCCTTCTTCTGGTCGTTATTGAGAGAAAGGGGAAATTAGGGAAATTTTCAAAGTACACTTCGTGTACTTTCTGAGTACACGCCGTGTACTCAGTTACTGCGGGTAGCCGTGTGCCGACCATGTAGCGGCCAAGCACACGGCCATGTGGGGGTGACCTAGAAGCCACCAAATTCGAGGTATAGAAATGTAAAGTACACACTGTGTACTTAAAAAGTACACGTTGTGTACTTTCTTTTTTTTCATTAAACGCACCAAGGTCACATCTGACGGACAGAACGCCCTTCTTCTAGGTCTCATTCGTCTGAGAGAACCTGTTTGGCCATGATCCTTCTCTGATCCCATGAGCCTCCATTCCATCTCTGATTTGACTATCATCGATTGTGTTGGGATCGCCTCGGTAAGATCTCTCTTCTACTTGAGCCTTGTTTCAGGATTCCTCTTCTTGCTCAAGTTATCCTCTATTGAATGTTTTATACATTTTTTTAGATCTATGATATTTAAGGTGATTAAAGCCTCGAGGTTCACATATAGCGATCTCGTAACATCAAGGTAGGTGGTTTGTGACTTTTTGTAGGAATTATTTGAGTTATGTGTTCAATTTTTCCCAATACCCATGAACGGGTTATTGCACATTTACCGTTTAAGCCCTATTGTTTGCTTGTTATGCTTGTATGCTTGAGTAGATGATAATTGATTGTGAATAGCGTGAATTATCGTGTTTTGGCTGTGTTTCCCATGAATGTTTTGGCCTATTTTGACCATTTTATCTAGTATGCATGTTAGGATGCTATTTACTTTCCCATGCCTAGTATTTTAGGATGGTGTGACTGTTGTTCTGTTACTTTGTTATGCTGTAGAATGCTAACCAAGTTGTTCTTGAGGTTTTCCTTGGATAATACACGCTGCTACAGTTGCTTGACTTACACAGGGCCATCATAACCTGGGGTATAGACCATAGGGAGAATGGACATTGAGGGCTTCTCCAAAGTGTCTGTTTTACATACGATGCGAGACCGTATGGGGAGTTGGCGTTGAGTTCCTCCTCAGAGTGTCTGTAGTTCCTCTACGTGGTAAAAAGAGGGAATGTGACATGATTGCTTCCCTATAGCACCTTTAGATACTGATACGAGACTATAGGTGGAATTTATGGTGAGTGGTTCCTTAGAGAGTCTATGCTTAAGCTGAACCAGAGGGGTTAGACTGAGTTTACTGCCTAGAGGGTTTCTTGTACTTGTTAGGTAGGACCAGAGGGGATAGGCTGTGAGTAATTCCCAGAGGGTTACCTTATGTTTAGGTTCCTACTTGTGTTTCTAGGTAACACTAGAGGGGATAGGTTGTGGGTACTTTGCAGAGGGTTACCTTTTGTATTTATCTATTTTGATTAGTTGTTGCATGTTTTGTGGTGATTTGAATGCTTTGAAACTACGGATTGTTTACTGCTGAGTACTTCCTTTTTTACGGCCTTTCGTACTTTACCTTCCATGTATTCACTGACTGTTAGGCACAGATATCATGATGGTTGCCTACTGGGATTTAGTCTCACACCCTATTTGGGCCATGCTTTTGGGCCCAAAAAGATTATAATGTTGCAGGTATAGATAAGGGAAAGCGCCCTTCTACTTCAGGTACTTGATTTTATGTGGAGTTCGAGAGCATGGGACCAAGATATGGATTGCAATGCTGATGAGATGTTTATCTATTTTCTTTGTACTTGGTTTAGTACTATTTGTATTCCTACATTGTGACTTGTTTGGTTGCTTTCCTAGACATATGTATTATGCTTCATTTATATATGTGTGTGCTCTAGTTTATTATTTCCAGTCATCCATTTATTACCATTGTATGGATTATTACTGCTTCCGCTATTTCATATTGTTTACTTCCATTGTGTTTCTCCGCCAATAACGGCATAGTTTTCCCACTATCACACCCAAGGCCCTCACTGCTAGTCGGCACCCTCTGGCATTTGGGGAAATGCGCTTGAGGCCATGTGACCAACCGAGTACGGGGCGTCTCTGGGAGGCTTCTAGAACCGGGACATTACAAGGCAGTATCAGAGGGGATTTTTTTCTATTAACGTACTATTTTGAGCCTTTATCCAGGGATAGGAAGGAATAGGTACTTGGTAATAAGTTGTGCTCGGGAGTAGCTAACCCGTGTACAGGGAAAAACCAATCTACATCGTTTATTTCAATTTTCTAGTTCTTCAAGTTTATAATTGATTTGATTTTCACCGTTGGGTGATTCACATGTTTTGTGATATTACCATTGATGTTGTTGAGGATCTATTTCTATCACAACCTAATGAGATGAGGGTGTGTCATCTCATGCATTATATATGCACTTGCCAGAAATCACATGTCATGCATTTTTTTCATGCTATTCAGGGTGCATTAGCGATTGCATGTTGTTGTGATAGATGTTGTGCTAGATACACTTGTTGTTGTGATAGTTTCCTTGATAAAATACATGTTGATGGACAGGTTATTGTTTCTATAAGTTTTTTGTAGAATGGATGCCAAATTTTGGTTCTTGATGTTTTATGGGCCCTCATGGACCGGAAATTGGTGGATCATTTCCTGGTTTACCTTGTTTATAACATGTATAGATTCCATGATTTGATTCCTGTGGAGTATAGGCCCACACAGATTGGAATTTGGCACTTCAATGATTATTTAAATATTTTTCTAGGCTCCGGAGTAGTTTTTGAGGCTTACTGTCTAGAAAAACCCAGAATACACACCGTGTAGTTTTGACTACACCCCATGTAGTTTTGACTACACGCCATGTGTTCTTCTGTTCGGGAAGAAACTGTTTTTCTTAAGTACAAGTT
The DNA here is from genome assembly GCA_963277665.1 of Viscum album. Classification (NCBI taxonomy): domain Eukaryota; kingdom Viridiplantae; phylum Streptophyta; class Magnoliopsida; order Santalales; family Viscaceae; genus Viscum; species Viscum album. The sequence continues at coordinate 134,801,533 of OY728156.1, forward strand.
GTGTACCATAAGTACATGTCATGTAGTCTCTAGTCGTGTCTTAGTTCGTGTGGGCAGGGATACAGGATAGGGAAACCTAGAGTGAACACATCGTGTACCGTCCATACACGTCGTGTTGTGTCGAACATGTGCCCACCTGTGTCACTAACAACACAGGTCGGCCGAGTCCTATCAAATACATGTCGTGTGCCATCTAAACACACTATTTAGTCTAACCCAGGTACCCATCTGTGTCACGAACAACACCAGTTGGTGTTTTACTTTCCCGTACACTCCGTGTCTGTCTAGGACACGTCGTGTAGTGTGAGTCATGTGTTAGGTCATGTCACTAACAATGCGGGCTAGGTGAAGCTTGTCTAGTACACGTCGTGTCTATCTTGAACATGTTGTGTATTATTGTCTTAGGAGATCCATGTGGCTTACCCGTGTAGAAGGACTCGAGCGGTGGAATAGGATTCAAGTACATGCCGTATATTAAGACAACACGTTGTGTGGTTTGGGTGTTACATGACCAGTTTTGGCCGAAGTACACGTCGTGTAGTCATGTTTTGTAAAACATGAATTCTTTCTTACTCATTTTTACCTTCTTGCACTTCTAGTTTTCAGGCCTTGATAATCTTGATCTATAGAGTGTGCTTGACATTGCAGAGTCATACCACTGAGATGTCCTCCGGTTGTATGCCAGTTGCCAAGAAGTGATCAGACACAAGATATGGATGATCAGGGACTTCCAGAAGATCCTCCTATTATGCCAGTCTTGGCACCAGCCATTATACCATACATAAGTGATGATGCAAAGTTCATGGAATGATTTATAAGGATGATGTAGACCTTTCAGGGAGCACTTCCTCTTACCCCATTGATGGCTGATTTGACGTGGGTCTTCTAGTAGCAGCATCCTCCCACTTTCTCAGGGAATGGAGGACCTCAGGATACAGAATCATGGATAGAAACCATGAATACGATATTCGAGCATCTGAAGATGCCTCCAATGAGGAGGGTCAAGCTCTCTACCTATGTGCTTTGGGATTCCACTAAGAGGTGGTGAGATGTGATCTCACAGGCAGGACGCTAGCAGATCATGGCTTAGGATGAGTATCAATGCATCTTCTTTGACCACTTCTTTCCAAAGACCCGGAGGGCCGATCGAGCCCGAGAGTATATGAGTCTGGAGTAGGGAACTCTTTCTGTAATGGATTATTCCTCACACTTTACCGAGCTACAGTGCTTCATGCATATTCCAGGAGGTGATCAGTTATTCATGGAAAGGAAGTTCGTGGATAGTCTAAGGCACAACGTCCGATCATTGAAGAAAAACTTATGATTGACTTCTACCACTTCTATAGTAAACTATGCACTGATCAAAGAGTGCAATCTGAGGGATTATGAAGTTGTGATCTAGAGAGGCTCGACATTTGGAGTTAGTATTCCTCCTACTGACAGCAGTAAGCACCGTAGGGAGTCCTCGCGCAGTGATCCAAGGAGGTGAGACACTTCTTCTAGTAGCCAGGTGGTGTGCTACCAGTACAAGAAGAGCAGGCATACGAGGCCACATTGCTTGAGAGACCCAGTAGAGTGCTGATCTTGAGGAAATATGGGTCACCTTGAGCATTTTTGTCAGATCTTCTCACTTGAAGCTAGTGAGAGGGGTTCTTCCATGACTCCTCGTTCAGGAGTAGCACCACCAGTTTCTCACTGGTTGGGGAACTGGAGTTCTTCTGGCCGTTTAGGCTGAGCAAAAGGTCAAGGCTATGGTATCCAGTCACCCAGCTTTTAGCGACAATAGGGTGGATCAGCTTAGGGTGGTCAGACTTTTGCAGTGGAGCAGACCCAGTAAGATCACGATCCCGAACCCTCTACAGTTCGAGCTACGATCTTAGTTTCCTTAGTTTTATCTTCTTCTATTTTCGATATAGGGGATTCGCATAGCTTTATATTTGTTGCTGTTGTGGAGAGTTTTGGTCTCTGCATCTTTTCTTCTGTTGATATCTTGATGTTAGACACTCCGTTGGGGACTAGAACGGCTAGTTTACATCAGTGCAGGGAGTGCTCTCTAGAGGTTGGTGGGTGTCACTTCTTATGGGACCTCTATGTCCTAGAGATGATAGGATATGATTTCATTCTCGGAATGGACTGGTTAGTTCCTTTACAGGTAGTCATTGACTTTTATCATCACAGGGAGAGTTTCACATCACCAGAGGGCATATCGTTTCTTCATAAGGGTGAATGGGATGTCCAGGTGAGAAGAGAAGGACCCAAGCATCATGGGTTAGGAGGAGTTACAGCCCATATTGCTAGTCTATATCTGGATGACCAGGGGACTTCACTATTAGATTTTCCTCCAGTGGTGGATCATTTTAGGGATGTCTTTCCAGAGGAATTTTCAGGTTTGCCTCTAGATCTTGAGGTAGAATTTTCTATTCCGCTTGTTCCAGGGGTGGCACCAGTGTCTATTACTCCTTATATGATGGCTACACCAGAGTTGTAGGAGCTCAAGAAGAAGATGGAGGAGTTGTAGGAAAATGATTTCATCCGACCTAGTACTTCTCCTTGGGGTTTTTCTATCTTGTTTTTGAAGAAGGCAAATGATACCCTCAAGATTTTTATGGATTACCGGAAGTTGAACCATTTGACGGTCAAGAACTGATATCCCTTGCCTAGGATTGATGATCTCTTTGATAATCTTCTAGGATCCTGGGTGTTCTTGAAGATTGACTTGAGGTCCGATTATCATCAGTGGCATGTTAGACCATCTGATATACCTATCACAACCTTCCGGAGCAGGTATGGTCTATAAGAGTATATGGTTATGTCGTTCGGTCTCACGAACACGCCTACAGTTTTCATAGAACTGATTAATTGGGTGTTCCATCCATACTTGGATTCCTTCATGGTGGTCTTCATGGACGATAACTTGGTGTACTATCACACTCGACACGACCATGCTACCCATCTTGAGATTGTTTTGAGTACGCTGAGAGAGCATCAGTTATATTCTAAGCTCTCAAAATTTCACTTTTGGATGGATCAAGTTCACTTTTTTGGTCATGTTATCTCAGAGATAGTAGTATCAGTAAAACCAGAGAAGGTGAGAGTAGTAGTTTCCTGGGAGTATCCAAAGAACATCTTTGAGGTACGGAGTTTTCTAGGGCTATCTGGATACTACAGACATTTCATATAGGACTTTTCATGCTTATCATCACCACTGACAGGTTTGACTAAGAAGGGTGTGAAGTTCTTATGGTCAGATTCTTGCGAGTCATTCTTTCAGGAGCTGAAGGGGAGGTTGACTTCAGCACTGATACTAGTCTTTCCATAACTAGTCAAGATCTATATTGTGTGTTGAAATGCATCAGGTATCGGGATGGGAGTTTTTCTTATGCAGGGGGAAGGAGTCGTTGTGTATGGGTCTCGGCAGTTGTGACCACATGAGAGGAATTACCCAATGCACGATATCGAGTTGGCTGTTGTTGTTCATGCCTTACTCTATTAGAGACATTATCTTTTGGGAGAGCATTTTGTGGTTTTCACCGACCACAAGAGTCTCAAGTATATCATCACTCAGCATGATCTGAATTTGAGACAGAGAATGTGGGTCGAGTACCTTCAGTTTTTTGACTTCGAGTTTGCCTATACGCCTAGGAAAGGGAACACAGTGGATGATGCACTAAGCAAGAGGACTCAGATACATGCACTTCAGGAGGCTAGTAGTGAGTGGAAGCTTATGTCTATATTCTTTGAGATGCATCTGGAGGTGCACGACAGACAGGGGTGGGCGTTTCTATCTTCTGTAGTTATTACCTCTACTCTTCTTGATCAAGTGTGAATGAGGAAGCAATCATATTTATAAGGCCAGGTCCTACATGAGAACGTGTCTAGAGAGGAACTTATTTTGGTATGGACCATAGGCGGGGATGAGATCTTGTGTTTCTAGGGGCGTGTATGGGTGCCAGTAGATATACGCGAGGAGTTGATGCAGGATATTCATTCCTTAGTTTGGGAAGTTCATCTTGGATTCAACAAGATGTATCGTGATCTACACCGTCAGTATTGGTGGCCAGGTATGAAAGGAGATGTTTCTGGTTTTGTTATGAGATGTTCTACTTGTCAGCAGGTGAAGGCAGAGCATCAACGGGAAGTAGGGCTTTTGGAGCAGTTACCCATTCTCGAGTGGAAGTGGAATAATGTCGCGATGGATTTCCTGATAGGTTTACCGAGGTCGGCTTGAGGGAATGATGGAATTTGGGTTGTCACTGATATACTCACAAAGGTTTCTCACTTTTTACCGATCAAGGAGATCTTCAGTGTTGATGAGCTGGAATGGTTGAACATCTGTGAGATTATAAGTCTGTAAGGAGTTCTATGATCCATTTTTTCAGACAGAGATGCACGTTTTAATTCTCGGGATTGGTAGGAGATTCAAGAGGGTTTGGGTACACAGGTACTTTTGAGTATAGCTTACCATCCCCTGACAGATGGCATGTCCGAGCATATGATTCAGGTGCTTGATGACATGCTCTGAGCATTCATTCTTCATTTTGGAGGTTCTTGGGAGAAGCATATACCTCTTGTAGAGTTTACCTACAACAATAGTTTTCAAACAACTATTCAGATGAAACCTTATGAGGCTTTGTACGGTAGGCCATGCCGATCACCCTTATGTGGCTGGAGGCAGGAGAGGCAGCTTTGCTGGGACCTTATATTGTTCAGGAGAGCACAGAGCATGTAGAGTTGATTTGGAAGAGGATGGCTACTGTGCAATCTCGATCGAAGTCTTATGATGATCATCGAAGAAGACCTCTGGAGTTTGAGGTCGGGGATCAGGTTTTCTAGTGTGTCACACTGAGGTTGGGACACAAGAGGATTTGGAGACAGGGTAAGATTTCACCAAGGTACGGCAGGCCATTTGAGGTGTTAGAGAGAGTCGGGCCGATTGCCTATCGGTTTTAGTTACCTTAGATGTATCGGGCTGTATACGACATCCTCCATGTTTTTCAACTTCGACGTTACTTCTCAGACCCATATCACGTCTTCCAACCCAAGGAGGTTGAGTTGGAAGTGGATGAATCCCTTTAGGATCATCCTATCCGGATTGTGAATCGAAGTATGAAGGTCCTCCATGGCCGGTTTGTTCCCCTAGTATGGGTGCTTTAGCCGCATGGGTGAGTATAGGATGAGACTTGGGAGAGGTAGGCAGACGTACGATCACAGTGGCCAGAGCTGTTCGGGGTTTCTTCTTCTACGCCTCCTTGCTAGGAAAATTTAGGGATGATTTTATTTAATGGTGAATTTTGTAAGAACTCGGACCTTCTTTTCAGGTATTTTTCCTTCTTCTGGTTGTTTTTGAGAGAAAAGGGGAATTTATGGAAATTTTCGATGTACACACCGTGTACTTTCTGATTACACACCGTGTACTCGGTTACCGCGGGTAGACGTGTGCTAGCCATGTAGCGGCCATGCACACAGCCATGTGAGGGTGACCTGGAGGCCGCCTAATGCAGGGTATGGAAACCAAAAGTACACGTCGTGTACTTAAAAATTACATTTCGTGTACCTTCTTTTTTTCATTAAACACACAGGGGTCACGTCTGATGGACAGAATTCCCTTCTTCTAGGTCTCGTTCGTCCGAAAGAACCCGTACGGCCGCGATCCTTCTCCAAGCCCCCGAGCCTCCATTCGGTCTTCGATTCGATCATCGTCTACTATGTTGGGATCGCCTCTATAAGCTCTCTATTCTGGTTGAGCCTCGTTTCATGATTCCTCTTCTTGCTCAAGTTATCCTCTGTTGAACGTTTTAGATGTTTTTTTAGATATTTGGCATTCTAAGGTGATTCAAACCTTGAGGTTCACATATAGAGATCTCCTAACATCGAGGTAGGTTGTTTGTTTCTTTCTATAGGAATTCTTTGAGTTATCTATGCAATTTTTCCCAATAAACATGAATGGGGTATTATGCGTTTACTGTTTTACCTTATTATTTGTCTATTATGCTTGTATGCTTCGGTAGATGACAATTGATTGTGAATAGAGTGAATTGTTGTGCTTTGGATATGTTTCCCATGCATGTTTTGGCCTATTTTTAACCATTGTATCTAGTTTTCCTATTAGGCTGTTGTTTACTTTCCCATGCCTAGTATTGTAGGATGACGTGATTGTTGTTCTGTTATGTTGTTATGCTGTAGAATTCTAGCCAAGTAGTTCTTGAGGTTTTCCTTGGACGATACACACTGCTACACTTTCTTGACTTACATAGAGCCGTGAGAACCTAGGGTATAGACCATAGGGAGAATGGATGTTGAGGGATTCTCCAGAGTGTGTGTTTTACTTACGATGTGATACCGCAGGGGGAATTGACATTGAGTGCTTCCTCAGAGTGTTTTTAGTTCTTCGATGCGGGCCACATAGGTAATGTGACGTAAGTGCTTCCCTAGAGCTCCTTTAGATACTGATACGCCACTATAGGAGGAATAGACAGCGAGTGCTTCCTCATAGAGTCTATGCTTAAGCTGAACCAGAGGGGTTATACTGAGTGTACTACCCAGAGGGTTGCTTGTACTTGTTAGGTAGGACCAGAGAGGATAGGTTGTGAGTACTTCCCATAGGGTTACCTTGTTTTTATCTTCTTTCTTGTGTTGTTAGGTAGGACTAGAGGGGATAGGATGTGGGTACTTCTCAGAGGGTTAGATGTTGTGTTTATCTATTTTGATTAGCTGTTGCATGTTATGTGGTGATTTGAATGCTTTGAAACTATAGATTGTTTACTACTGAGTACTTCCTTGTTTACTGCCTTCTGTACTTTACCTGCCATGTATTCACTGACTGTTAGGAATAGATCTCGTGGTGGTTACCTACTGGGATTTAGTCTCACACCCTATTTGGTCCATGATTTTGGGCCCAAATAGATTATATTGCTGTAGGTATAGATAAGGTCAAGTTCCCTTTTACTTCAGGTACTTGATTTGTTGTAGAGCTGGAGAGCATGGGACCATGCTATGGCTTGTGATCCTAAGGATTTGTTTATCTATTTTCTTTGTAATTGGTTTAGAACTGTTTGTAATCCATCATTTGACTTGTTTGGATTCTTTCCTAGACATATGTATCATGATTTATATATATATATATATGTGTGTGTGTGATCCAGTTTATTATTTACAGTCTTCCGTTGTTTACCTTTGTATGGATTATTACTGCTTCTGCTATTACATGTTGTTTACTTCCACTGTGTTACTCTACCAATGAGGGCATAGTTTCACCACTATCACACCCAAGGCCCTTGCTGTTAGTCGACATCCTTTGGATTTTAGGTAAATATGCATGAGTCCATGTGACCAACCAGGTACAGGGCGTCTCTGAGAGACTTCCAGAACCGGGACATTACAAATTAAGAAGGTGTTGTAACTTACTCTGAATTCCAATCAAATGATTTCATTTAACATTAATATTTATGTCATCAAAGTAAAAAATTATGATTTCTAAGAATCACTTTCTTCCACGATTGTTTTAACCTAATTGAGTGTGTTTATTCATCAAAAATGGGATACCCAAAAGTTTATTAGGATCATTGAACCCTTAATAAGGGGGGTTTAATAAGTGGTTTTATTTTTAAAATTTTAAAACTTTATGAAATTTCACACCTAAAAATAGTTAAATTTATTTTCCTTATCAACTTTTATAACAATATCATAACCATTAAAAGATAATAATGTAAGAAAGACATGTAAGATTTACAAGATTTAACCATAGTGTGAGAACCTATATCCTTACCATGGAGACTTCCCATTGATAAAAGGAAATTAATTATTATAAATAAATGAATAAAAAATTGAGATAGAACTCATTAGACTTCTTCTATCTCTCAATAAGTATGATTATATTGACTCCCATCAGTTAACAATTTTTTCCTACAAAATATTAAACCATAATTAAATATATAAATTTGTAAAAAACTGATCCATAAAAGTTTTTCGAGAATATTTTTTAATTTTACCTTTTCTAGAAGTTTTCATCATGTGTTCCCTTTTTCAACATCTGCTGAAATTTCTTTGAGTGCACCTCAAAAAACGGTGTTGCTTTTATAAATTACATTCTATCAGTTTAACAAAACCATTATTTCTCAATATTTGTATGAAAACTATATTTGGTATTTTAGATACATACTCTTTTTATGGAATTATCTATTCATTTTATTTGTATGGTTCTACTGATCGAAACCTCTATTTGGTATGTTGACTCAAATATCTATTTAGCACCTTTTCTTCAACCTAAAAGTGATCTCAACTGGAAACTTATTCTGACACAAAATCTGAAGTGTTTTGGATTTTTTACATATGAAAAGTGTTAAGTGTTGTTCTACTTTTTCAACCCCTTTATATAGGTTCTCTTTAAATACAAAAGGCATGATCCCACTTTCCCTTTCCCACTCACTAAATTTAAAAAATCAACCATTCCAACTAAAATGAAATTCACTTGGACTCTTATCAACACTTATGAAATATTTTGGAAAATTCTTGAATTCTCTTGTGTTTATAACATTCCTAGAATTTCCTTAACTTTAAATGTTATGGAACTCTTTAAACTCCCTGAACTTGGATAAATAATAAAAACTTTAAAAGAATTGTATAGAATCGTCAAACTTCATGGATTTAAAAATATTTATGTAAAGATCCTAAATCTGCATCTGGAAAATGTTCTTCTGATGACTCCTTTGGAAACACCATCAATTAATTGAAATTTGTTTCTAGTAACTTCTTAATGAACGTTTTATTTGACTAAAAAACTCTGTTTCTCTGCTTTTTCTTCATCTGTATGACTTTTTTCAGTTATCCTACCTCTGTTGGAACTTTAATAAAAAAAATCTTTGAAAAGTTTGTCTTATGACATCAACAAAGTTCATATCATCTTCATACAACCAATAGTTGTTTTTCCAATGGATTTTTGTATGATTGATCTGCATCTAGTGTATTTACTTCAATATCACTACATAATAACTTCGCAAAATTAAACTTTATCCTTTAATAGAAATTTTCTATTTAAACTTCATACACACTGCCTATTGGGAAAACACATCGGCTTTCATATGATGCTCTTCACCTACTGATTATGGTTGACTATATTGTTACAACTTCTAAATAATTTTTCCACATGAAACTTGCTTCATCTGGTGCACTTCATGGATTTCTCATTTTGATTTCTCCATTTTAATTTTTACAGATATTGAAAATCGGCTTCTTGTTTAACTCTGTATTTCTTACTCATTTTATGAAACTATACAAACTTAGGAAAAAACTATTATTTCCTTCCATATGGTCATGTTTGTCTAATTATTTTCATCTATTTTTACTCGTGAATTTTCAAAAACTTCTACTTGTACAATCTCAGAAACATTATTTGTCAAGAATATTTTTTTGGTGAAATTTGTGCGAACTTACCATTGAGAAAATTTAGTAACATTCAATGTCGCATTTTCTTACAAAAGCTTCATCTAATAGGTTTTTTCAGTGATTTTTATCCAGAAATGGTTAGCCCAAAATTTAGTTTCACTTTTCTTCCTTTCTATAAACATCATATTCTATCATGATCTTCTTCATGGAGTTGGAAACTTTGAGTAAAAAACATAACATCATCTAACTTTAAAAGGATGTTTCTTAAAAATGTTAAGGAAACATACCAACTTTCCCCCAATTACCTCATAACAAATTTTTCAATATATTTATTTCACCTATTAACCAATCATATATAAAAAAATTTTGACAAAAAATATATAATTTTTTTATAAAAAATATCACAAAGGATATTAAATATCCCCTATTGTATTTTTTGGAAACATTAAAACTTTTAACATTCATTTTTGAACCACTGATATTTTTCACATCTCAATTTTTAACAAATTTCATCAAATCACAACCATTCTTATAGAGAATGACCTGACACCACACTATTGGATAAACCAACTTTTTTGAAATAATTTCATCCCTATGTGACAAAAAAATTATTTTTTCATGAAAAATAAACATCCCTTAAATTGTTTCTCTCATTTTTGAATTTTCTATTTTTAATTATCTCCCCAATTTTATGATAACCAAATCTTCATATTCATTTTTTTAAATAATTTTACTTACTCACCCCCACCCCCCGATTAGGATACATTTTACATTCCCCCTATTAATAAAAAGTTGTATATACTATTGTCCATTTAAAACATAATAAAAAGAATAGCGGGGGACCTTACAAACATTAAGAAGTTATTAGTATAGGTTAATCATGAAGTTGTAGCCCCAATTCTACTTATATTTCTTTTGGAATAGCTTTGGTGAAAGCATAAGTAATTTAATACTTTATTAAAATATACTCAAGCATAACATATACACTAGAAACTTTCCCTTTTATGAAATAGTTTTAGATATCAATATTTTTTATATTGAATTTCATACAAAATTTTTGGAGATATAAATGGGAATTTGATTATCAAAAAGAATATTCAACAGTGTTGAAACATTCACCCAGAAATCTTACAACTAAACTTTCATCTTAATCATTTGAGTGCAATATTGGGTAGTGGAAAAATATGCTTCTTCCATTGTACACAAGGTCACTAAAAACTATTTCTTACCATACCAACTCACATAACAGTCTACCAAAAAAAAATTCCTCTTAAATTTTATTTTATATCATTGCAATCTCTTGTTCAATCAACATCATTATATCCATGAAATTTTATATCACAACTTATTTTATACAACATCCTATGGGAAGATGTTCCTTTCGAATATATTATAATTATTTTAGAATTTAACATTCTTGATTATTTTGGATTACTCTAATATCCTACACACAAATTAACTGAATAAACAATTTTGGTCCTTAAATCTATAAGATATAGAAAACTTCCTATCAACTGTCAGAAATATTTCTAATTTAAATTGTTCCTAACTTCATCTTTACTCATCTTAATACCAACTAAAATATGAGTAGAAACATCTTCGGAATCTTTAATTATATACTTTTAAAACAATTCCTTCATAAATTTTTCTTGTGATAGGAAAATGACTATCTCCTTTTATAAAACTTGCAAACCCAAGAAGAATGTTAATTCTCCAAGAATTATCATTTCAAAAAAATTATTAATATCTTCAGAAAACTATCAACAATAATTTAATCTATCTTCTATATATCATAAACATAAATGATAACAATGAGGATACCTAAGTTCATCTCTTTTAAACATATGATGTTATCAACTTTCCCCTTAGAAAAATTTAAATTATTCAAGAAAATATCATGTTTTGACTACAAGGATCATGGATCTTGTTTTAACCCTCAAATAAATTTTTGAAATTTACATTCCTTGGAACCATATTGGTAAAATAAGAAACCATAAGTTTGGTCAATATAAGATTATTCCTAAATCTCTCTATAAGATGGCTAACTTGACATCCATTGGATAAATTTTATGATAATAATTTGTAGCTACTACCAATAACTTTCTAATTATTTCCGGTCTTCCAATGGGGAAAAACGTTTCTTCAAAATCCACACCTTCCACATATGAAGAACCTTTGCAAACAAATATTTCTTTATTTCATGAAACTTCCCCATGTTCATTAAACTTGTTTATGTACACCCACTTTGTCCAAATAATATTCTTTCCTTATGAACTAGGAACAAGTTCACAGCTGTCATTCTTCTCAAACTAATATAACTCTTCATTTATATATTGTACCCATTATTTATGTTTAGAATCATCTAAAACTGATTCTAGTTTAACCTGTGTGATAAGTGATGTCTAATTTTATAATCTTGACTATATTCTAGTCTGACATGGAGCTTTATGATTTCTAATAATGTTGTCATAAAAAACCTATTTTTGTAGGGAATGAAATTTTAGAGTTTCTCTTATTTTATCACTTTATTCATCACATGATTCTTCTTAATTTCTCATTTATCTATTGTGGATCACCTCCATCTTCACTTTTTTATTCTCATTGCAAGTTTTCAAATTATCTTCCACAACATTTTCAATAACTTTTTTCAAGGAAGTTTGATTTACAAAAAAATTGTATCATAGTAATCCCCCAAGATTTTTAAATGTTTACTCTAACATTTATAACTTCTTGCATTGGATGAATATACCATGAAAATTATTTCCTATTCTTTTTTATCAAATTTTCCACGATTTGTATTTTTGATCTTTAGTAAGCAAAGGCATCCAAAAACCTTGAAATATTTCACTAAGGGTTTGTTATTGTATAATATTTCATATGAAGTTATTTTGGGTTGTGGCTACAAAAACATCTATTTTGTACATGTACAATAGTATTAATAGCTTATATCCCTAATAACTTTTAAATTTATATGGATCCATCAAGCTTCTTCCCATTTCCACCAAAATTCAATTTTTCCTTTCTCCCACTCCATTTTGTTGAGGTGTGTAAGGATCATTGTGTTGAGGTTTAATTCCATTTTTCTTTAGGTAGGATTAAAAATAATATCATGTGTATACATTTTTATTGTTTATCATCGGTTTTATTATATAAACATCCAAATCTCTTTTAATTTCTCCTCTAAAAAATCAGAACATTTCCACATCCTTAGATTTATGCATCCTAAGAATAATGTTGGTCATCCAAGTAAAATAATAAATAAACATGATAAATTAAAAATCTAATTTTATTGATTGATGTATCATCGTCCAAAAATATATAAGTGAGTAATCTCAAAAGGTCTAGTAGATTGAATTTTAACCTTCTTATATATTTTACCAATCATCTTCCCTTTCTGATATGTTCTGCATACATCATTTTCCTTCATTTTTATCATTGTAAAGTTTCTTAAAACATATATATTAGAGAGTTTTTTCAAACTTTTATTTCCAAGATTACCTAACATGTGGTTCCACAGCTTGTTTTCATCTTCAACTCTCAGATAACATGATTTACAAAGTTCTCTAATCTGAAAGTGATTTTCACTGTATATTTCTCCCCGGGTAACAAATTTACTATCTTCCACACTTTTAAAAATATAGAAATATTTCCTAAATATCACTTCTTTTCCATTATAACAAAGTTTTCTCACACTAATTATGTTGTGTTTGAGTCCATAATCATATAAAACATCCTTAGATTTTAGTTTCTTGGCCTCAATCTTGGTTGTTCATATTCCTCTGATTTTTAAAGAACTATCATTTCCTAATGTAACTGCTCCTCCATAACTATTTTTAACGTCTTCCAAAATCTTTAAATCACCTATAATATGTTAGTAACAACCAATATAAAGAATCCATATTATTTTCCTTTTTCTTACCTGCACTATTCTCTCAATAACAAACACATTTTCTACAACTGTCTTCTTTTTAGTCTCCTTTTCTTTTCTAGAATCTTGTCATTTTCCCTTTCCATATTCTTGTGAATTAGGAATGTTAATCAAATTTATTCTACTGATTTTTCTCATCAATTAATTCCTAATTACAATCATAGATATTTTTTTCTAAAATTATAATATTTATACCCAAATATACCACATCCATAATAATATCCACGGAATCTTAGTCTTCTATAGAAATATGATCTTCCCCTATAATCAGTTTGTCGAGGTACGTAACAACATTCTATTTTTCTTTCCTCTTCACATGGGAAATATGTATTATGGATGTTATTTTAAAATTTTGTTGGTGTCATGTATTTCTCACATCCCTTCTCATTCTTTGATTTTACCACCATTTTTTCTAACACAGACATTATTTGTTAAATCATATGAACTTATATATTTAGTAGATGAATATTTCACCTGATTTTATGAGTGAATTTTTAAAAATTTGAGATGATTTATATTTTTCTTAAAAATCCTTGTAGAAATATTCGTTCAGATCTATTAAGTTAATTTCAAACAACAGAAGTGTTGATTGGGTTTTATAAACATCATCTTCCTTAGTAGAATGTTTTTTACTAAGATCTTCCACCCTATTTTATCATTCAAAAACTTTTAATTTCAGGATTAAAATCTATTGAATATAGTCATATTCTTATTTTAAATACATATTTCTTTCCTTCATTACTATTTCCACATTCCTTCATTATAATTATGATTTTTCCTTGAGTTTTTTTTTCAAGACAAGAAACAAGTTATAATCTCAGATGATATTCTCTGTAACTTTCTTCACCTCCTTATTATTAACTATTTAAGGAACCCTTCTTCTTCACAAAAATTGAATTTAATTGAATTTTTTGAAATTTTCTGAACATACATTTTATGAATAATTTATGTCAGTAGAGTCAGATTCCACTTTATTACTCAACATACTTATTTTGTTTTTGGTGAACTTTTTATTTCCATTGGTGGATTTCTTATCGTCCTTAGATGTTTTTTTCCCTTATTACATCGAGTTTTTTCTTCAGTTTAATATTTATATATTGAAACCTTTTATTATGATAATTTATAAATAAATTTTTAATTCCTTTACACTCTAAATATTTAATTGATAGTTTTCCTCCATAGTTTCCTCTAACTCTTTGGGAATTTTATAAGATAATAGACATGATCTTTTCATTCATTCCATAATGTTACTTATCATCCTAATTAATATATTAAAGAAACTCATCATCTAGTATTTTCATCATTCTCATACTTTCAAAATTCATTGCATCCTTGATCTTATTTTTGAATGCTAGATCTTTCCTCATCTCATGAGTGACAATAAATTTATGTAATTCATTAATAAATAAATCATCCTTATCTTCTAAAGTAGATATTTTCAAAAAAAATCAAGAAATTTTCTCATGAGGTTCTTAACAATTATATAATCTTCTAAAATATATCTAAATCCTATGATATTACAAACCACTTCATTATCACTGGTGAAGTAATCATAAATAGTTTCTTTATTTTTCAATATGATATCTCCAAACTTTCTTATCTACATTTGTAACTTTTAATATATAACTTTGGTGTTTCCCTCGAAGATAATTTTGAGTTTCTCCCAAGTTTTTTCGTCTATTTTTAGACCCATATCATTAATGGAAACATTTTATGAAAAATATAAAATAATAACTTTTCTATCTTTCCCAACAACCTCTATGTTTTTATTATCAGCAAAAATTATTGGAGCATTTATCTAAATGGGTGGAAAACTAGTTATTATTGAATCAATAACCTCTAATAAAAGTGGTAAATGCTATTATATCATTTTATTTTTCTAACCATGACAATTATTTCCATAAAATGGTGGAATACCTCTACAATTGACTTAATTGATAATTTAAATTATAAGGATTCAGTAACGAAACCTTTTCTTCGATACTAATTGAAGATCCTTAGGATCGTTGAACCACTAATAGGGGTGAATCAGTGGTGGTTTTTTGAAAATTTTAAACTTTATGAAATTTAACCCCTTCAAATTGTTAAATTTATTTTCCTTATTGACTTTTATAAAAATCATATATACATTCATTGATAATAAATTAAGTAAGGTGTGCATGATTTATAAGGTTCAACCTCAATGTGAGAACCTAATCATTTTCATGGAAACCCTCATTGGTCTATATGAATTCACTATTAGAAATAAGTGAAAAAAAATTGATCCATATTTTGTTATAATCTCTATACCTTCTTATAATTACTCTTATAGTGAATCCTATCAGTTTTTATGTTTTTATTATAGAAACTTTATCCACAAAAAATGTAACTCTATAAAAAATAATCCACAAAAGTTCCTTTGGTATTTTCATCTTTTTTACTCTATTTGGTAGTTTCCATTTATTTCACCATTTTTATACTTTAGGTTAAATTCCATCTGGTGTGCCTAATTGAAACTATGTTAATTTTATAACATGTGTTCTATCAATTTAACAAAACCATTATGCATCATTTTTTGTATGAAAATTTTTTCTGGTATTTATGAAACAGAATCACAACCCATAACTGTTTGATATATACCTCTATCTGATACCATTTATCTAAACCTCTATTTAGTATTCTGACTCAAATAATTATTCAACACCTTTTATTTGACCTAAAATTGATCTTGGTTGGAAACTCAGACCGACATAAACTCTACAATTTTTTGTCTTTTCAAACATATGAATAGTGTTAACTTTTGTTTTACTTTATCAACCTCTCTGTATAGGTTCTCTTAAAATAGAAAATATTGCAAACCACATTCACATTCCCACTCACTAAATTTAAAAAAATAATCATTCATGATTAAATGATATTCACATCGATGCTTCTCAACACTTCTAGAATATATAGCAACATTCTGGAATTCTACAGTGTTTCCAACCTTTCTCAAATTTCCTTAAATTTGAAATTTATGTATCTTCAAAATTCCTTGATTTTTAAAGATAAAAATAACTTCAAAAATAAATATAGAATCATTAAAAATGATATATTTATAATGATTTCTGTAAATAACCTGAATCTCTATCTAGTAAAATTTCATCTGATGACTCTTTAAGACACTTCATTTGTCTACTGAAATGTTTGTTTTTAATTTATTTAGGAATATTTAATTTAATTGAAAAACAAAACTTCTAAAATTAATATTTCTCCAGATTAGTTTTTCTATTAAACCATCCTTAGCTTAAACTTTACTAGTAACAAGGGTTTCTAAAAATTTCATCTAATGACATCGATAATGTTTGTCTGATATTCCTACAACCAGTATTTGTTCATCTAATAGATATTTTTTTGATTGATCTACCTCTAGTGTCATATTTCTTCTTCATAAATAAACAAATTTGAAATTCATTCAATAAAATAACTTTTCTATTTAATCATCTTACACACTGCCTATCTAAAAAATACATCTTCCTTGGTCTGATGCTCTTGACCCACTGAAGATGTTTGACTATATTTTTGCAACTTCTAAACACTTTTATCACATGAAAGCTTCTCCATCCAGTGCACTACTTGGGTTTCTTATTTTAATGCCTCCCATTTAATTATCACAAATATTGAAAACAAAAATATTTTTCCACTTTTTATTCCTTCCTCATTTTACAAAACTATACAAACTTAACAACAGACTCTTCCTCCCTTTCATCTGATCATATTTTTCTAATGATTTTTATCTAATTTTACTAGTAACATTATATAAACATACATTTCTACAAACTCAAAAAAAAATTGTCCAGAATGTTTTTCTAGTGAACTTTTTTAAATCTTCTCTTTGTATAAACTCAATAATTTTTATGCTAGATTTTCATACAAAAACATCATTATGTAGGTTTTTTCAATAATGTTTTTCAGGAAAAGGTTTGTAAAAAATACAATTGCACTTTTATTCCCTTCTAAAAAAATTTATCTTGTATCATCAGATTCTTCATAATTTTGTAAACTTTAAATGAATAGCATAGCATCATCTAAACCTGTAAAACAAACTTAGTTCCACTCATCATCCAAACCAACTCGCTCCACGAACGATCCCAAAAATGTACCTAAACCTATAAAACAAACTCAGTTCCACCAATTTTAAGTGATATAGTAATATTTTTAGTATATTATACCATTATAAAATCACCAAATAGCCTATGAATTCTCTTTAATAAAAATTTATAAATGCTAGTTTGAAAATACATGTCTAAAATAAGTTTTTATCTTTTGATGAAAACAAACAATGATATTTCCTATAAACCAAATTTATGAAATTAGAAACATTTTTTGTGGTATTTTTTAAAACAATTCATTAATTTAAAAGAAATAATTTAGAAATATGCTTTTTAAAACAACCTTTAAAACTATACATAAAAGATCATGTGATAAACAAAACAAACATCAATTAAATTATTAAACTGAATCAATAAAAAGTATAAATTTTAAAAAATATATCAATTTTCAAGAAACTATTTAAATGGAAGAATAAATTGGTCATGGTGGATGTATAAAAGAAATTAAATATGAAAAGGGAACTATTAGAAAATATTAAGAGAGAATAATAGTAATGAAGAACAGTAATGAAACTGAGTAAAGTAAATAAGAAATAGTAAAATATGGATAACTCGGGGAAACTCTTAAATGTCTTATGAGATGATCCTATATGTACTTAGTTGGAATCATCTATCGGCCTATTGATGAATCCCTATTATATAACCAAATGGATACTATAACCTAGCCTCATTAGCGGCACACCCCCATGGACTCCAATACCATTAGGGGTCTAGTTAGCCTCATCAAGACTATACAGTTACCACCACTCAATTACTTACTAAGAAACTTAGGATCCCCATGATGATAGTGATAAGAGGTGAGGTATAATTTATCAAATTTCAAATGAAAAAAAAATTATATAAACATCATATCTTCATCCCACCTCCTCAAACCCACCAATTTTTAGTCCCTCTAAGTTATAAAAAACAACATCATAATCACATGAACTTATAAGATCACTTATATAATGAGCGTATGAGATATCTATTGGGGTGTATCTCATTTTTTAAAATCAATAAAAAAATCAACCCGGAATTTTTATTAATAACAAATAAATTTATATTCAAATTCATTTGAAATCCGATTTCCAAAATCAATATCCCTCATAAATATTCTTTAAATTCCCAAATGGACCTTAGTATCTCATTTTGAAAATTTCCATAGATATTGACTATTTCTAAAAAACTTTTAGTTTATAGGAAACCATAATTTAAATAAAAACCTCTCATATTTAATTATAGAGACCCTAGAATTTTACACATATTATTATATGTTTTTAATCATAATTAACCATCAAATAGATTCCAAGGATCATAAATTCTAGTAACTTTAGAGGACTGGGTACATAAAAATGAAAACATTGATCCTGAATTAAATATTTGTATGTTATTTATCCATAATGATATCCTAAATTAATTTGAGCTCCTACATATACATAGGATAACCTGGGGAATATATAGACAAAAGTGACGATCTAAAAATCCTTTAAGGGAATAAACATAGGAATAAATCATATCATAAGGGTTAGAAGGCATAACATGATAACATAAAAGGAATGGCACAAGAATAATATTATAGAATCATAGAACATATAACATGGAATAATATGATCATGGAAACATAGGAATATGGAAGAAACATATAAAAAGACATAAACATGAGTCAAGGATAACTACCAAGACTATATAACATGGTGAACAAAGTCTCAAAAAGGAATCAAATTTACTCCCTATCCCAACATGATGCCGCATGTGACTAAACATTAAACAAATGAATTAGAGCCATATCATGGTACACCAATCATAATATGTTCATGCATATGTGTTCCACATGAACAAATAGAAAATAAGGAATAAACATAAGGGTTACCCATGGAAAGAAATGGGTTCCTAATCATGACATAAGGAATAACCAATGGGAATATCCTAATGGTGTCCATGAAATAATGGGTTTAAATAATAAATGGAAATTAATAAGTGGAAATAGGAATAGATCATGAAAAAATATTTCCAAATGAAACTAAATCAAGTAAATATAATGTTTAAGAAACATTATAAATGATCCACTTTAGTGCGGTTTAAGGGAAAATATTAGAGACTTTAAAGAGGAAAATGGCATAATTTTTGTTTAAACCAAGACATGAAATTAGATATTTTTTCCTGATAAAAGATATTTTTTATAAAAATATTGGTTTCTTAAAATATATTATGGAGTATACTAGAAAATGGGTAAGAAATTGGGAAGTTCTCTTTAATCAGGTTTTCTTATTAGGAGTAATTGAGAAGGGAGCCTTGTAAAATATGTATTCCACATAAAATAAGGATAAATTGATATATAAACATAATTTTGGATCATACCCACAAAATTTAAAAGTATTATATAATAATAATAAAGAAATACATTGGTGTAAAAAAGAGAGAGTGTGACCCAAAGGTAATTCAGTGGTTTGGAGAGAATCTCTTACCTTATGTCCGAAAGTGATCTTCACTTGCACTTAATGTCCTGGATAATAAAATTAGATTCATTAATAATATAATTTATAACCAATTAAACATAAATTTGATTTAATAAAATAATATTATGTTAATTTATCACCATTTTAATGGTTTATAATGTTTAATTTCATTGTTCCATGAGCTTTCTTTCATGATTTTATGATCATTTACCTTGATTTTAATTATGGGAGTTCTTATAAAATAGAGTAAAAACTCTAGAAGTCTAATTATATGATATTTATTCACCTTCATAATTTTTAATGGTCCCGCATTTCTTTTTTATTTCTGGTATTAGTTTGATTCATTTGATAAAATGTTAATGAAAAATGTTTAGTTTGTTTTGGTGGTTTTTTGATCATCATGAAATAGTTTTGTTTTATTATTTAATATTATTCAAATACATTAGTTCCAAACATTAAAATATTTTTTAACCATTATAATTTTTTTATGACCATCTGTGAATGTGGTAATTAAAAATGAAAACTCATCATCCATGAATGTGGTGAATCGACACCACATAGATAATGTTTTACTTTTTAGAAAAATTGAAAATGAGAAGATATTTTATGATGGATATTCCATTAACACAACAAAATTACAGTATATGTATGATACTGGAGTTGTCATGTAACTGTGGATAGTGGAGGAAAGGATGAGGTAGAAGAAATAAATAATTCACTACAAAAAACAGAAAATTTGCAGTGGTTTTTTAGAGGGGGTTATGCACAACCCCCTATAAATTAGTTTTAGAGGGGTTATGCACAACCCATTATAATCATAAAATTTATGGGGGTTCACAACCCGCTCTAAATTTTTTAGCATGCTTTTTTTATTATTTGGTTTGATTTTAGAGGCATTTATGTCAAAACTGCTGCTAATTTAATAATTAGTGGCACTATATATTATGTTAAATTTTAGAGGAGGTATATATAAATATATATATGTGTGTGTGTGTGTGTGTCCTATTCATTTGTATGTATATATGTAATTCATTTTTTACAGGAAACCATGGGGGTTCATAGCCCCCACTAATTTAAGATATTAGTGGGGGTTCATAAACCGCCACTAGTCCCTTAGATTAGAGGGGTGTTTATACCCATTTTAATTTAAGAAATTAGAGGGGGTTGAAACCCCTCTAATTGATGAAATTACGGGGTTCATGAACCACCTCTAATCCCTCTGATTATAGGGGGTTTTAAACCCCCTCTAAATTTTTATTTATTTTTTAAAATAAATGTAATATAAATTCAAATGATATAATATATCTGTGTGTATGAACATGTGTGTATATATATATTATAAAAACACCTTATATAAATGTATTTAAATACATTATAAATAAATATATATGTATATATAAATATATAAGTAAATTATATAAATACTTTCAATAAATGCTTATAAATTTAAACAAAAAAGTATACACATAAAAATATTGGTATACATGATATAAATGTATTTATAAATATATTTATTCAAATTTATAAAATGTATATATGGTTTTATATATACTATAAATTTATATTTTTATTTATATTATGCATATATTATATTAAATGCATTTTTCTTGTATATTTTTGTATAAATACATTTATATTATATTATTTATGCAAATATATATAATATAGAAAAAATTATATATAAATATAAATATATATATAATATTATGTTATTATATATTTATATTATAAATATTATATTATAAATATTTAATTATATATAAATTTATATATATTGCATAATTATTTTATATATAATATAGTATACCATATTAATTGTAAGTTAATTTCATAAATATATATATCATTTAATTATATTATATATTATCAATTATATGAATGTATATAGTTTTGTGTGTGTGTGTATATATATTATATAATATAAATTTATATAACCACATATAAAGATATATAATATAAATGTATTTTATATAATATATGTATAATATAAATCATAAATTAGATAATCGTATATTATTTATAAAACCAACAAATATTTTTTACAGTTTAAGAAATAGGTGAAATAAAAATAAAAATAATTAATAATATTATTGTTACACACACACATACATATATACAAATATGTTAAAATGATTATATAAATATATATACTATAATTATATTATGCCCTTAAATATTATATAAATACATAAATACAATCACACACAAATATAAATGTATTTACAAATAGATGTATAATTATAAATTTATATATGTAAATATAATATATATATATATATTATACACAAATATATTATATATTATCTAACATTTATGTATCTAATATTATATATATATATATATTATAGACAAATATATACATCATATATTATACACAAATTCATTATATATAATATTATACACAAATACATTATATATATATATTATACACAAATATATATTATATATAAATATCATACACAAATATATCATGCATAAATATTTGTATCTATTTAAATATTTATTCAAATGACATATATTTCAATCACCTTACAAATGTATATAAATATAATAATGTCAAAATAATATACCACAATTCGTTTTCCATAGTGGTGATGGGGCGTGCGGTTTATGCAGGAGGTCCACTATTCTGAACCCGATGGGATAAAATTTTACAAAAGGGGAGAGGTGACACAAACATGAGTGAGGGAGGCAGCCATAGGACAGAAGCGGTCTGGGAGGGAGAGGATAGGGACGCAGCGGGACCGGCACGAGGGAGAGGGGTGGACCGACACTACATATGAGGGGAAGATGGTTGTGGCGGGACTATCATGGGAGGGAGAGGGGGAGTGCGGGGCACATGAGGGGAGAGGAGCGGGAACAGGAGGAATGGGAGGGATATGGGGAATGGGGGTGGTAACAAGAGGGATAGGGGTTGGTAAAAATTCTAAAAAATAAGTAACTAATTAGAGGTAGTTATTAACAGCCACTAATTCCCTCTATTAGTGGGGGTTAAAATAACCTCTAATTTAGCCTTAAATAGAGTCAGTTGTCTTTCAAATAGTGGTGGTTTCCAACCACCTCTAATTTGGTATTCCATGATGAAATTAGAGAGGTTCTTAACCCCCTATAATCTAACCGCAACTAATTTGCCTATTTTTTACCAGTAGTTCTTCAAAACCACCTCTAACAATAGTAGGTGGGCATATTAGTATCGGTTCCTCATAACCATCTCTAATGTGCCTACATACTGTTTTTAGAGGTGTTTTTGAAGAACTACTGGTAAAATAATTGGTAAAACCCCCTATAATCTAACAGTTGCTAATTTTCACATTAATTTATCAATGGTTCTTCAAAAGTGCCTCTAACAAAAGTAGGTAGGCACTTTAGAGGTGGTTCTTCATAACCACCACTAATGTGTTTATAAGGGGTTATAAACCCTTTTAAATTAAAAAATACCCCCCCCCCCCTCTAATCGAGTCATTTTTTGTAGTGATTTAAAAGAGAAAGGTGGGGGATTTTACCTCTTGAATATTGTCTCCTTGATAACATCCTTAAGTCACCTGGGTTTGGACTTTTGTTGAGACCAAAAGCTCTTATATGTGGGGAAGAGGATTGGGAGAGGAATTGGGCAGAATATAATAAAGCTCCAAATCTTATAAGGTGTGAATAGAAGAGGTGGTGAGGGATGGTATTAAGAGGAGAGGGGTTTTTTATTATTTTATTCATTTTTCTATTATTTTGGATCAAAACTATCGGTAGTATTCATTATTATGACTATGTATAGTACCTAGTTTATGTGATTTCGAACTAATGGTTTCTTAATTCATCCATGACTCAAAAATTCATTTATTTGGATTAAAATGTTAAATGTCGTAAATTACCGTATTTCACTATTCACCAAAAATTCAACTATTTTAGAAATATCCCAACAAATAACCTGAATCATTTTTCATCATGTAGATCTCAAAAATGGACACCATTTTACAAAAATAATTTTCTAAATATGAGAAATTTATTTTTTAATTAAAATCATCATTTATTCAAAAAATATCGATTTTAATATTTTAACAAGTTTTATGACACTTTGAAAAATTAATTAAGGTCTCATAAATTTTTCTTATTATAATAAGGCAAAAAAATATTAATTATAAAATTGTAAATAAAATTTTTTGTTTTAGAAAAATAAGAACACTTAATTTATAATTTTAAAACATTTATTTACTTATTCCAAGATATAAATATATTATTTTTTCATTTATAAGATGCCTAAATTTTATTTATAATTTCATAGGTGAAATTTAGATTCTATTGGTCAGGTTACTATTCTTAATATTCATATTACTATTCCAAAGGTTAGGTTACTATCTAATCAGTATAGACTCTTTAATTTCTATAAATACCGCTTATTTAATTATTTATTTATGAGAATAAAGTTTTCATTTGGTTCTATATGTGATGTATATGTTTTATACAGTATAATATAATCATAAGAAGGGAAATATCATTGATAAAATTTCCGGTCATTACATTCTTCCCCCCTTTTGAAATTTCACCCTCAAAATTTTGATTTACATACTAATGTAAATATAGGTGAGGGTATTTCTACTTTATCACTTCCTCTAGTTCCCATGTTGCCTATTCATACATATGATTCTTCCACAACACTTTGACAACATGAGTAATTTTTTGTAGGACATTGTATTTATGGTCTAAAATCTTCACAGGTTTCTATTCATACGAGAGGTCTCTCTCCAGTTGTACCACCTTCAGATTTAGTACATGTGAGGGGTCAGGTATGTAATTAGGATAGATTGTTAGAACACTTCATGAACCTTATCCATATTTAGTGGAAGTGAAAGATGATAGGTCACTGATCCTATGTGATAAAATATCTAAAAGGGTCCAATGTACCATAGGATGAGCATTCATTTCATTCCAAACTGTATGAATGTCTTCCATGGTGATATTCAAATGAAGACTTTATCTCCAAATTCAAACTCCAAGTCCCTTTGACAGTTGTCAGTATATCTCTTTTTCTGAATATGAGAAACATTGATATAGTGTTGGATGTCTTAAACCTTCTCTATAATCTCTTTCATAATATTATGTCCAAGTAGATTTTTTTCATGGGCTTCATCCCAAAAAGTTGGAGTTATACATCACTTCCCAAATAGAGATAAAAATGGGGCCATCTGAATACTTGAGTAGAAGTTATTGTTGTATTAGAAATCAACCACTGGGAAATGATGATCCCATATTCCTTTGAATTTCATTGAATAGTCTCTCAACATGTCCTCTTTTTTTATCCTAACTAGGAAGGTTCGGGTAGAGCCCTTTTATTGAAAAACAAAGAAAGTATAGAAAGGAGATGGATGGGGTCATACAAGTGTCATACCCTCATTATAAGAGAAACCAAAGTAGATAAAATATCATAATCAAAATCATAAGAATCTTCATAATCACCATACCATTCAATATCAGATTCTAAGGGACTATGAGACCTTGTAACCATAGTTGTTTTTAGATAGAAATAGTCTTTCCTACATCTCGCTTTTCTAGGAGGAACAGGTTGAAAACCATCATCATCCACAACAACATTTTTTCCTTTAGACAATATCTGACTATAGGATGATTTTTTTGGGGAACCATCCTCGATATCCTCCCACATTCCATGGATTCCTTGGGTATCCATTAATTTATTAATTTCCTCTTGAATCTATGAATGATTCCCATCAGCACTTAGATTTTTCTACCCCTCTTCCAACGTAACAGCTGGTATAAGGCCATATTCATCTATTTGAACCCTCACTCTATCCTCTGACCCATGAATCTCTGGTGACAATCCCTTGGTTGAATGTGATGAATCAGCTCTAGCCTACATATCTCCTTTTTCAAAAGAAGTTTGTCTGTCACCAAGAGGGACCACATTGTTTTGTTGCATCCTTGATTTCTTCCTACAAGAGGCTTCATGATGCCCTTTTAAACTACAAAAAGAGAAAACCACATTCCTGTGACATTTATCCTTGGCATGACCAATAATCTGACACTCTGAAAAAAAGTCAATAAGTTGTTCATATTCCACTTTCAAAGGAATTTCATAATCATGTACAGACAAAACTACATTATGAAATCAACATGTCCTCTTGTTATTGAGTAGTCCTTTTAGATTTTTCCTTAGTTTGGGGGTAAAACACCTTTCTGAAATTAAATTCAGTAATCAAAGCATGTTAAATCCTTCTCTATAATTTAAATGTGAACTATAGATCATGATCAGATACGATCAAAAGTGTAACCCCATGTTGCCTCTCCACTTCCATCACATATATCTTGGTATAAAAGATATTGATATTCCCGAATTGAAATAAAGTGGGCAATCTTGGTTAGTCACTCCACTACAACTCATATCGCATTATTTATTTTTTATTCTTTAAAGAGATCAGTGACAAAGTCCAAATTGACATTATTCTATTTCTATGAGGGTATAGGAAATTTTTGTATCATCCCTTTGGAATTCTAGGACTCTTCTTTAACTTGATGAAATACCAAAATCCTAGAGATATAATTCACAGTCTCCTTCTTCATATTGTCCCACAAAAAGTGATCTCAAAGATTACAATACATCTTGGTACTTCTAGGATGGATGGTGAAAGATGAGTTATTTTTATTATCCAATATCTATTTCTTTATCTCTAGTGATGAAGGAACACAAATACATGTTCCAAACTAAATCACACCATCATCATAGATATGTAACTCTTGTAGTTTCCCTTCCTTTACCACTTTTATATTATTTTATTGCTCCAAATCATCCCTTTGTGCTTCCTTGATCTTCTCATGGATAGATGGTTCAGAAATAATTTGGTAAATATGGTATGTATTCCCTATTTTTATGATTTCCAAATACATATTTTTCATATCCATGAATATAGGGTCATTCTCAATCTGCATCATAAATAAGGTGGCGGGTTCTTTTCTTCTAAGAGCATCAAAAACCTTGTTTGTCTTTCCTGGATAATAGTGAATAGAGAAATCATAGTCCTTAATTATATCTAACGATCTTCTTTGACACATGTTGAGTTCCTTCTATGTGAAAATATACTTTATACTCTTGTTATCAATATGCATGTCAAACTTCTCACCATAGAGATAGTGTTTCCCTATTTACTAGTCAAAAATCAAACCCACTAGCTCTAGATCATGTGTCAGGTAGTTCTTATCATGGATCTTTAAATTTATTGAGGCTTGGGAAATCACTTTCGAATTTTTCATGAGTACACAACCCAAGAAATTCTTTGAATCATCATTGTATATCAAAAAACCTTCACCACTTGTTGGTAGTGTGAGTACAGTTGTATTGATTAGCCTCTTCTTAAGATCCATGAATCATTCCTCACATTCTTCATTAAAAAAATTATTTTCCCATTTATTTTTTTAACTTAGTGTGTTATAAAATCATGATAAATTCATCAAAAAACATAGGTAGTATCCAACTAAGCCAAGAAAACTACAAATCTCTATTACATTTGTTTTCTTATTCCACTCTTCGATTGCCTTTTTCTTGGAAGGGTCTATAGACATTCCTTTTATAGTGATAACATGCCCTAATAGTGATACTTCCTCTATCCAGAACTCAAATTTACTATACATTGCATAAATTTTCCCCCTTTTCAAATCATTGAGAACAATATTCAAATGCTTCTTATATTCCCCCTTACTCTTAGAGTACATTAGAATATCATCTATAAAGACTACCAAAAAAATTTCAATGTAATCTCTAAAGACTCTATTTATTAAGTCTATGAATATTTATGGATCATTGGTGAGTCTGAAGGGAATCATTGTGAACTCATAGTGTACATACCTCATTTGAAAGGTAGTCTTGGGAATATCTTCCTTCCTCACTTTTAATTGGAGATATCCGAACTGAAGATTCACTATAAAGAAATAATTGGCCCCATGTAGCTGGTCGAAAAAGTAATCAATCCGCATCATAGGATACTTATTCTTAATCATGATTTTTTGAGCTCATGATAATCTATGAAGAGGCACATCGGTTCATCTTTCTTCTTAATGAATAGGATTGGCGTACCCCATGATGAATCACTCAGGAATATGAAACCCTCATCCAGATTCTCTTATAACAGTTTCTTTAGTTCTTCCAACTCAATAGTTTCCATTTTGTAAGGTGTCTTTGATATAGTCATAGATCTAGGAATAAGTTCAATTTTGAGCTTAACCTCTCAGTTAGGAGGAATACTAGGAAATTCTTCAGTGAATGCATTAGTGTAGTCCCTTGTAATGGGAATTTCTTCGATCATGATCCTCTCTTTTGTCTCAATCATTTGAGATATATATTCTTGCTCATAAGGCAATAATATCCACTATTGAGACAATAATTCTAAAGTAGATTCATCCTCATTCTTACACTTATATAGAATTGGAGGATTCCTTGGGATGTGAAGAGTGACCTTATTTTCTTGACAGTTGATGTTGGAATTCTACAATGATTGCCAATCCATGCCAAATATAGCATCAAACTCCACCAAAGGAAGTAAGAAAATATTTTCTAGAAGGTTCATCCCACAAAAAATAACTGGAGAGGAGTTATATACTTTGGATGTAATAATTTTTCCTTTTTATGTTCTCACAGATAACTCAACTTCCATATTTTGAGGCGGTGTTTGAATAGTTCTATTAAACATGAATGATATGAAAGAATGTATAGAACTGTAAAAAAATAGTATATTCACTCTTCCTAAATGAATAACCAGTATACCTATTGTTGGGATCCACCTCAGTAGTAGTGATAGAATATGATCTTCCTTTCTTCCTTAGAGGTTCTTTCTGATCACCTCCAACAACAACTGGCTTAGGGAATTAGCTTTCATAGTGCTCATGTTCCTTGTAGTTGAAACACTGCACTATAGGGTGATTTTTGATCTGAACCTTCCTTTATACTTTGACATCAGTAGGATGTATCACCCCCAATTTTCAAGTAAGTAACCCTTTCATTATGATTTTTAAGTATATAAATTGTTTGCGGAATGTTTGGGAGGGTTTTGAAGGATTTTGGAATATTTTTGGGTATTTTATAAAGTTTCATAGTTTGAGAATGGTTAGTGTAAACCATAAAACTCCTATAAGAAACTATGAAAGGGGAAATAGGGGATTATTGGTAGGTTAACGGTTAGGTTTGTGGTTTGGACAAACAATGAGACAACCCAGAAGAAACCAAGCATAATGGGATAGAGGTATTTTGTATGGTTAGTGCATGGTTTTTCTAACCTTGTAGGCCAATATTTTGAAGTGATTCTTGAGATACAGATTGGTGTGTGGTTAACTCATTGGTTTCCTAATCGTGTGACTAATCATGCATGGTTTAAAAGTGATATCCCAAAAAAGTGGATCTCACTTGTTTTCACCTTCAGGCCTCTCATATTTAACCATTTTTACCTTATGACGTTTTTTATTCCTCCCAATGGTTGTGGAGTCTCTCCCCTTCGAACTAAAATCAATCTGGGGGAAATTCTTATTATGTCGATGACTGATTCCCTTGGTTAGTCTTCATTATTGGTAATTTTCTTTAGATATACTTCTCTTCCCTCTCTCATATTCTTAGATCTATTCAATTGTCGATATACATATGGTTTTTTATTATAGTCATGATGAGATATGGATATGTTGGTGTTAGGGAAAGAGGTATAAGGTGGGTTTTGGAGATTCAACTATGTTTTCTTAAAGTTTTAGTGCCATTCTTCATTTTCACCATAATTCAAGAGGTAGGCAGCTTCACAATTGACGCCTCTTATTATAACTAGAAGGATTCATTTAAAATTTATTTTTTACTTGAAATTAATTTTTAAATTTCTACAAAATGCTTGATTGAAACCTTTTTTGGGGACAGTTTATATAATTGTGCAAATAGGGTGTTTTAGTGGACAGTGAAAATAGTAACATGATTTTAAATTGATGATTTTAAAATGGTTGTTTGGTTTTGATTCATAGGTGTTTTCAATAAACGTATAGTTTTATTTAAATGGTTTGGAAAAGATGGATTGGAATCTGTTTGTATTAAATAGTTAAGCGTGAGTTGAATGGGATGGGTAATGGTCATGAAGTACCACCATCAAAGGGATGGGTTATGTACTTAAAGTTACACCATCAATTGTAAACACCAAGATTGTGTGGTTGAGTATGGGGGTTTCGTGAAATGGAATGGGTTATGGAAAAATGAGATTTGAGAAATGGTTAAATGAACCATTTAGTTACTTTACTTGGAAATTGGTTTTGTCTTGAGAAAACTATTTTTTTGTGGAAATTGTTTTATATTCCATTATAAACTATTTTAAATCATTTTATATAAATTTTTTATATAAATGTTAAAACATGTTCTATCCTATTGTCTTGATTAGGGAAGTAATTTTGGAAAATACTATTGAGTTTCATTACTCACCCTTGCTTTGGAACTTTGGTGCATTGCAGATATTGTTTATCAGGACATAGGAAAAGGGAAATTATAACATTTATTTAGTGGTGCTTCCTGATATTTGGGATGTTTTGTGGAGTTTGAGCGTGAATCAGGTTTGGAGATATGGATTTATATCTTTTGAGTCTTTGGGTTTTATTGAATTTTTTCTTTCACTTTGTATTTTAATTTTAGTAGTCTTCCATTGTGGTAATCTATTGTAGTTTGGTTTTGATATCAATGGTATTACTTTGATTTGTCTTAAATTATGAATCATTTAGTGGTTATTTTTTTTATTGGGGGTTTGGTTGGGTTGTTTTATTTATCAAAGGGAAAATCTCCCCCCAATTGTATTAAAGGTCTAAGCATTTATTTCCAATCTTTGGCACCTTAGGGATATCTCTTGAGTCCAAGTAGTAATTATGCATCAACTCAAGCCAAGGAGTAGCGGCAGGATGTTACAAATGGTATCATTCATTATCAGTCCATCTTACATGTTGACAAGTGGTATCATTTTTTTTGTTCCTTGACTTACACGTTCTATCAGTCTTGGTTAGTCCTAATATATTTTGGGAAAAAGTGGTATTGGTTGTCAGTCCTGGAGTTGAAATTATTTTTGTTTTTTTTTCTTTTAGTTGGGATGGTAAAACGAGGTAGGATTGTCAGGACTTCAAATGTAGACCATAAAAATACATAGATAACCTTTTTATGTTGAAATTCAAGTTACCAGGGAGTTGGGTATATAAGTGTTTTGGAGACACATATAGGAGTTGTAATCTCATTTTCATGGGTTTTTCTAATGATACGAGCATGACATGTATTATAGAAATGACTTTACACTACGAGTGAATATTATATTTTGAGTAATGATTTATGATTTTGTGAAAAATGTTGATTTTTGAAAAGTATTTCAGTTTTTTTCAAATGTTAGATTTTGAAAAAGGCATGATAGTGATGTCTTTAAATGAATCAGTTTTCAAAATCATGGTGGAATTTTCAAAATGGATTGAAAACAGAAAGTGTTGAATTTTGGAAATAAATTTTGTGATATATGATGTGGTAGAATTGTAATTGTTAATCCATCAGTTACTATAGAGTGGTAATTATAGTTTTTTTGTGTTTATAGAAAATGGAACCTGTTTGGCATCATAGATTCCAACCAGAAGAGGTTTCTGAGAATGTGGTTTTACCTGAGCCACAAGTGAACTAAAAACTTATTCAGAGTATAGTCCAAGATTTTTAGGTTGTGGATAAAGGGAACTGAATGGATGAACCAAGGTAAGTGGATCATTATATTTAGTTCCAAAAGTTGAATCCACCCATCTTTTGGGGTGATTTGGAACTAGAGAACACAGAGTTGTGGCTGAACAGGATGAATCTAATCATTGATTTCTTTGGCACACCAGAAGAGCTAAAAGTCAAGTTGGAAACATATATGTTGGAGGATCTTGAATTCCAATGGTGGGATTTAGTGATTCCAGCTAAATTAGAGAAAGGTAATTCATGGGATAATTTTAAATGATTGTTCAACAAACAATTTTGTCCTCACGCATTCCAAATTGTAAGAATAATGGAATTTTTCATCTTGAAGTAGGAGATCCTCTCAATTATAGAATATATGGCTAAATTTATGAATTTAGTTTGCTTTACAACCAAATTTGCTGAAAGTTCATCCTTGAAAGCATGTATCATTGAATCTTGACTAACATAGAAGATTAAATCAAAATTTTTTGTGCTCTGTATAACGCATTATACATATATGGTCAATAGAGTGATGGTGGAAGAAAGTTACATCTCAGGAGCCATGAGTGGAGGGAGCATAGTGATACCTATGGGAAATGGTGGTAACTTTAATGTTGGGAGAAACAAAAGGGGGAAACCTATTTCCAATGAAGTGGAATGTCTCAGAATCAGATGGCTAGATTAGTAACTCTTGATCCAAACCCCAAGATCTAGACACATTGTTTCTAATGTGGTTCTTTAGACCATTGATGTAAGATTATACAGAACCACCTAGATAATGCCCCAATTGCAACCAGATGGTGAATATTCAGCACTATTGTCACAGTGCTCCAGGGTCAGGTGTTCAAGACACTTCTCATGTGTCACAAATATCAGATTCTTCGATAGGATGAGGGAAGTAGAATAATCCCCATCAGAAAAAATTGAGATAGTCACGGTGATTCTAGGAATATCATTACACCTCAACAAGGCCAATATCAACAGGGAAATAAAGAATAAAGTGCATTGAGTAAGTAATTATATGGAGTTAAGAAATTTATTGTGGATGATTAGTATGGAACATCGATGGTGAGAGGTACAATTTTTTTAATTATACACTTCTGAATGATTTGTTTGATATGGGTGCATCCAATTCATTTATCACTTCTTGTACTATTGATTTTCTAGGTTTAAATGTTGAGATGATGTCTTCTGTGTTAAAACATTAAACTCCTCTTGGTCAAGGAGAATATTGATCCTTTATTTGTAAAGAGTGTTTTATAACTATTGATAGATTTGGGATGATATGGGATTCCTCAATTCTTGATATGGATTTATATGAAATAATCTTGGGTTTGGATTAGTTAACAATTTTCAAGGTTCACATCGACTTTGATACCCTAAAACTCAGTTTTATAATTGAGGATGGTGTTGAGAATATCTTTAGAGGTGGTTAGAATGTAAAGGTAGGTGAAATTGGCTTTTTATCACCAGAAATTGGAACAATCCCATACCACTTAGAATCACTAACTTTATCATCGATGGAATAGATCGAGAATTGTAGTTTTACAGCCTATGTTGATCTGTTTCAAGATGTTTTTCCTAAAAATCTCTCACAGTTTCCACCAACAAAATAAGTGGATTTTATGATTGATCTCCTTCTATGGACCAGTCTTATTTTTATTCCTTCTTATCAGATGGAACCAATAGATTTAATAGAATTTAAATTGTGGTTAGAAGATCTGGAAAATAAAGGTTCTACTCAGCCTAACACATCTTCGTGGACAACACCTATCCATTTTGTTAAAAATGTAAATTGAACTATTTGGTTTTGTGTGGATTATTATAAGATTAACCAAGTTAAAATAAATAATATGTATCAACATCCATGAATTAGTGATCTATTTGATCAATTGAGGGGAGCCTAGTGGTTCTTTAAAACTATATTTTGATTATGATATCACCAATTGATGGTTCTAAAGGATGATATCTCAAAGGCAACTTTCAGGAGTATATATGTCCATTATGGGTATCTGATTATGCCTATTAGTATTACGAATGAACCAGGGGTTTTTATAGAATTCATGTATCAGATATTTCAGTGATATCTGGATTCTTTGGTGGTGATTTTTGTGGGTTACATATTGATGTATTCAATATAGCATCCTGAGTTTTTAAGAAAGTAACATTATGTTTGATAGCATACATGATACACCACATCAAGCTTAAACGAACAACTAAATACTATTATGTTACCATTATAACCTAGTCGTTGGAATGGGGAGAATGAACAGTATTCATTGAATTATGAAAATATGGTTTAAACATGTATATATAACTAATTATTTGGTGAACAATCAATTATAAAAGAAAATAGAACCTTTTTTAAAATAAAAGGAAATTCCTTTTTAACTAACTGAAATTTTATTTTTTTTATTGTCGTAAACTCCTTTTATGGGATAAGGAGGAACCTAATACATCAAATAGGTAAGAGAATAAAATTAACCCCAATGTTCTAAAATCCCTAAAGACCAGATCAAATAAACAAAGGAAAGCCCCTACCCATCATCAATTGAAAAATTAGGTCCAACTTCTATCTTCACACCACTGGTCGGCTAGTTGTCTCATGTTGAGATTCTATACAGGCCTGGAACTGATGGAAAAATTCCATACCCTCTCAACTTTCCAATTCTGATTAGTAGGGATATGATGGAAACTCATAGCTCAAAACCTCATCAAGATCAGTCCCTAAAGAAGATCTGGAAACATGACCCTTGAGTCGAAGGCCGCACGGCAACACCCAGCCAAAAAACTAAAACTCAAACCATCAAAGAAATCATACCATTTCCAAACCAAATCGCAAATTCAACCAAAATCAAGGATTAATAACCATCACCAAAAAACATCCTCCTTAATCAAGAAGAAATCATCGTTGAAAATTAAACCGAACCATAATCACAACACCCAGCGCCGCCATCAATCCTTCTCAAGGGGACCGCACAATCCATCACACGCCTCATAGCAGTCTTCAACCACTGGATCTTCACTGCACTTCCAAGGAGCCTAAGCACACGATCCCATGTTGTATCACACCCTCAACATTGTAGGAAGAAAAAACCCAAACCCTCCACCACAAAGAAACTACAAGCACTTGGACTCCACAGAGAAAGGAAAGCGGAGTAGTGCCACCTAAGGCTGGAAGCACTACCACCGAACCCTAAGAAGACCTCTAAGGACGACCCCTAAGACGTCTCGATAGATAATCCACCACCATGGTCTTTCCAACGATCCAAGAAATATACATAGGTACAAAGGTGTATAGAGCTCGAAAGAATGAAAGGGCAAGAAAGCAAGTAAAACCCCAACTAGGACGCGAGGAGAGGATGTTGCAGGACAGATCTAAACCCTCAAAGCCGCCAAAGACCGTACATCAAGATCACAAGGGAGAAAAGAAAGGTAGGGTGGGACACATACTACTGAATCCGAGGAGAGGATGGAAGTGGAAGGGGGAAACCCTAGCTGAAGTCGAGCCCCTTACGGGCCCATTCACCCTCCCAAGGAAATGCTTTTTCAAAAAACTATTTAAATGTGCATAAGTATGTTTTATACCAACAAATAAAAAAATCACACTTGTTGGATTATATTAATGAAATATATATATATATATATGTAATATTTAATATAATTTTTAAAATTCATATTGTGTGTTTTCTATACATGATATAACAACAAATTCAATTTTATGCATAAAAGAAATATTTTTCTAGAATGCCAGTTTTTTCTTATTTTGATTCTTTACTTGTTCTAAATATAGTTTTTAAAAAATTTATAAATTTTATTTGAAAAAAAATCTTCTTTTAAAGTGGAATATAAAAGTTTACTTCGGTTCACCTTTTGATATTTTTCTAATAAGATTCATGTTTTGATGAATAGTGATAAAATATTTCGTTTTAATTGAAAATAGATTTTTCTTCTAAATAATTTATAGTGTTAAATAATATTTTTTTTAATTGCTTTTAAAGTATAATTAGATTCTTTTTTATCATTTAATCCAATTTAGGTCATTTGAATCAATTTCACAATGAATTAAAAAATAAAAATATTTCAATCTTTTGAACATTTTCACTTTGAAACTTATTTTCTCATTCCGACAACAACACTAATTTTAAATTAATTTCTAAAAATTTTCATTTTTGAATTTATAAAAATGGATTACATATTTTTAATAATTGGGTTCAAATTATTTAAATTGGTTTTTTTATTTTTCGGCATTATGAATAGTAACTTTAGTAATTTTTTATTAACGCAGTTAAAGGTAAATCAAGTGATTAACAGTAAAACAAATATTATAAATATTATAAAATTACACTAACTCTGGTAAAAATCTCATTAGATAATTGGTTATCAAATAAGAAAATCCTTGGGCTGAGATTTTAGCCTTAGGAATCCACTTGGATGAGAGTATGGCATTTATTATAATTTTTTTAAAGAGACGTTAAATATTTCATACTCATATTTTTAATAACTATATCATTTTTAATATATAGTTATACAAAAGATAAATTCCACTATAAATATTCAATTGAAATATATAATATTTATATTCATAATTCTAATTTATTTTTAAATTTTATGTGATAATAATTACCTTAAAAGCTTATCCAATGATGATACAGTAATTATATAATTCATGAAAATATAAAATAAATGATATTAAAATGATAAAATAAATATAGTTTCAGATAAATAATGTCATCCACTAATTTTGTAGATTATTTTTACATTTTATTAATATTTTATATGTTTTAGTTTGAATATATATTATCTTATTAATTTTTTTAAAAGTCAAAGTAGTGAATAGTATCAAAATTTTCATTAATGTTATATTAAAATAAATAATATTTTATTAAATGATATAAGATTCATGAAAATATAAAATTTGGCCAATGGATTTTTATAAATTCAAATATTTAATCAATTATTCATTTATTTATTTTTTTGGAATTTTACAGTAACTATATTTACCCTTAATAAATAAAAACACATGTTGTCACAGTAAGA
The DNA here is from genome assembly GCA_963277665.1 of Viscum album. Lineage (NCBI taxonomy): Eukaryota > Viridiplantae > Streptophyta > Magnoliopsida > Santalales > Viscaceae > Viscum > Viscum album. Next base: position 134,838,136 of record OY728156.1, read on the forward strand.
GTAAAAAGGATTAAATAACGGTTAAAACCAAAAGATAAGAATAATAATATGACCCAAAATTGTTTAAAAATTATTGGTTGAGTTTATTTAGGCCCATAATCATATTATATTCTAAATAACTCACTTTGGTTCTATTTTTAATTGACAATTAATTTATATTAATTAAATATTTTGACAGTTTCGAAAAGTGCCCCTCACCTTAATTATAAAAGGGAACCTTATCTCACACTTCCTAACACCACTTTGAACCTTATATAATGAAAAACATACTTCCCATTTCTCCTCCAAATATTCTTATACAAGTTCTGGAGATCCTATTATAACAAAAAACCAACCCTAGATCCCTTAAGAAGATATCTACAGGAAGTCCGCAAAAGAAAAGGCACTCATTTTTACCAACTCATTAAAGTTAATTTCTTCTTCTACTATATATTAATGTGTTATTTCCATTATAAAGTAATACATTAAGTTTAATAAATATTATTATATGTTATTATTATTATATTAAAATTGTATTCCACCTTTTATCCATTATACAAAAAATGAAGGCACCACATGTGCGTACATACAGCTTACCGTCTCCATGTCATGGCGTAATTTTTTTTTCATCACAACATTATTTGGATGAGTATAATGATTGATATAATTGATATAAATAATATATATAACATAATATTTATTCTCTATAATTAATATACCATCTAATTTCTTACCCTTTCACCACTAAGGTAATGATACTGTCGCTCGTGTGTACGTACGACCTACCGTCTCCATGATGTGATGAGAATCATTTTCTATGTTAACCATTCAAGAATGATTATAAAAAATGAATATAATTAGTATATATAATATATATGAACTGAATATAATCGTTTAGATGGATTAAATATATCCATTTATTATGAAATCAGACTTACATGACAAAACATGCATAAGAAAATGAAGTAGTTAACACCCGAAATAAGGGTTATAACAAAATATTATTAACAAAATGATATAAGAATATCATATATGATATCATAAATTTTTATATTATTCTATTATAAATTAATAAAATTATTTAAACCATTATACATGAGGTTAAAGCATCTTCAACAAATGTAAAGTACAAGGTAAGTGTTAATTTCAAAATCACATTATTATTCGGGATTGGTTATGCCTAAGTATCTACTAGGGAATATTTATCATCCATTTCCATGTTTCTTACTAATATTTTCCAAAATATTTTTACTATTATAAAAAATTCAATTATTTTTACCCAAGTTAAACTTTTTAAGAAATGTATTGAAAGGAATATTTTTATTGTTTTCCAAACATGGTGCTTTATGACTTTTTTGACAAACATATGGAAGGAATGTTTTTTTAACTTATGTCAAATGAGTGGATTTTTTTGGCATCATGACACCTTAATGTTTTGAAACATCCTTTACAAGTTCACAAGTTTATTTTCAAAGAAAATTTTCTCTTTCGTAAATGAATGTATTTTTAAATAAGAGATTTTAAAGTAAAAAATGGGTATTTCTCTCAAGGAATTTTTATGATTTTTTTGACTATTTTCACCCATGTCAAAATACTTTGTTTAATTTTATTATTAATTGATATTTATATATTATGATATGATATACCTTATTTTATTGAAGGGTTTATGATCATTTAACTTTATATGTTCTAGTTTTAAACAAGTCATGGTTTTTTGGTAAAGTATTCACATTTCATCTGCTATTTTTTCAATAAAAATATTTATGTTGTTTATGTTTCACCTATTACATATGTGGAAATAATTGGACTTAATAAGTGATGGGTGGTGTCCACTATAACCCCTCAATTTATTGATAGGTCTCATGATAAAAACTAGTTTGGGTATTGGCTGATGTCTTACCTATTTGTGTATGGTGTCTTGGTCAATGCCTTAACAGTATGTTTATGATGTCTAACATTATATATTCCCTCATTATGAGATTAGTTTTTGATATTCCATTTGATTATTTGATTAGTATAATATCCATGTGATTATTTATATGTAATTATATGGTTTTCATTTCTTCTTTCCATGTTATTCTCAAGATTATGTTTAAATGGATAGTGTTTTAGTTATACATCTTGCCTTAATGTTTATGTTTATTATTCATAATAGATTCTACAATATGCTTACCCTTACTGAGCCTCTAAGATCACCCCTTTATTATGTTTTATTTTTTCCAGAATTCTAAGATTTTTATTATGACTAATATACAGGGTTAGTTTAGTATAATAATGGAATTTTCAAAGGATTAACTGTGTTGAATTTTATAGTTTCAATTATAATGTATATTTCAAGTATGTAATATGGTTTCCAAAACTGCTAAAATGATCTGTCCTTTTGGATTTGAATCATGTATCTATGATAATGATATAAAGTAAGGTACTTGCTCTAGGCTACTGGGGTTGAGGTTTTTACAATTGGTATTATAGAGAGGTTTAGTAAAAACCTTGGAAACTAGCTTTAGAAAACATAGATTAGATAAAAAAACCCAAAGATAGACATTAAGGATATGTATAGAAGAACGTCCTAAAATAATAGTAAGGTATAGATTATATGGGTATTCCTAGAAATACATATATTTCTAGATACTATAAATTGATGCGGTTTTAGCATAGATGTTACTAGGGGAAAAAACTCAAACAAGGTGTGTCAGGTATCACTTGACGTAACTTGATACACAACATAGGGGCTTACGGCACACCTAGTTTCAAACTCCTAGTGAATATTCTTAGGATAATAAAAATTTTCTTTTCAAACCATTGTAAGGTATTTAAAAGTAAATATATCCCCAATGAAACCATATTTATTATTATGTGATTATCTATGCATATATTTTCAATTAATATTAACTTTTGTTTCTAGATCATGGTTATGAATTATGATTCATAACCTAATTTAGTGTATGCCATTATTAAGAAAAGGGACCTAGTGGAAGAAATAGAAATTGTATCAATGCATGTAACCCATATAGGTATCTTCCTACTATGAAATATAATGATGTTTGAATTCGAGTTGCAACTAGTGATGAAGAACTTATAACTATACTAGGACAGCTGACTCAAGTTATGAATAATAACCTTACCCGAATGGATCATCCTAATCCATAACATGGAGGAACAATGTTAGAATTCTTCATTATAAAATATCATCCATAATTCAATGGGAGTATAAATCCATTTATAGATGTGCAATGGATATGTTCCTTGGAAAAGATATTTCTCAGTTTGGGATATAAGGAAATAGAGAAGGTTTTCATGGTAGTTTATTTTTTATCTAGTGATGCAGATCAATGGTGGTTATTGATTCAAGAAAATAAAGAGAATGAAGAAATAGAAAACATGGAACCAAAGTATTTTAGGAAATTTTTCTTGGAAAATATTTCCCTCATGAACAGAGAGTGGATATGGAGATATAATTCTTGAATTTGTGACAAAGGAGGATGAGAATGTTTCTATATATGAAGATAATTTTTCAAGGTTATCAAGTCATGCTATGGATTATAAATGTAATACAATGATCAAGATTTATCAATTATTTTATTGGTTAAAATCATTCCTCCAAAGGGCACTAGTCTCAAAAACATTATTATTATATGAAGATACAATATCATTTGATTTCAGGATAGATAATGAATTTTCTATGTCATATAAATTTAAGTGAAATCAAGAGAAGAAGAGAACATTGGATCAAGATACAGATAAATGTAAAAAGGGAAATAAGGATTTTTTTTCCACATGAGATAATTATGGGAAGAAACACCATGTTACTTGCTTAAAAGGAATGGGAGTCAGCTACAAGTGTGGAGATAAAGGTCACTAGGCTCGTGATTGTAAAGGAAAGAAATAAGTTATAAATGTGAAATGTTTCAACTATAAGAAGATAGGGCACTATGAAAATGAATTTCCCAAGATTCAAGGAAATATAGCTCAGAATAAGAAAAGAGATCAAGGTCAAGCTTCTTTTATTACTAAATTCAAAGTGGAATAATTAAATTATTTGTGTTTTTAGATTCAAGAATTATATTTTAAAATTATTTTATCAAGGATATTCTTGTCATAATAATCAGAAGATATATAAGGATTGTATTGTAGTACTTCGTATTTAAGGATTTGGAAGTAAGAATGTTTTTATTAATGTTTTTAAGGTGACTAAATATTTGGTATGTGAAAATGAGATCTAAATTACATTGTTTTGAGAATCTAATGTTAAGATTGACGTGAAAATTAAGAGGCCTTTTTGAACTATGAATTTGGAAAGATGTATTTTTGATGAGTCTTAAGGTAACTACTTATAGAATGGATTAAGTTGAAATTTATATATTATTATTTGAGGTAAAAGTATGATTTGTCATATTGGGTAACTTGTGCTAACCATTTTTGTTTTAGTAAACATTTATAATCCAAAGGAATGAATCTTGGATCTTATGATTAATAAAAGTACTTCAGGTGTGAAAGATTCATTTTGAAATTTAATTTCTAGGTGTAAGGGATGAATTGAATATATATAGAAACAAAAAAAAAGTATGTTATTATGATTATGATATGGAAATAAATTAATTAAGTTCTTATCTATATAGTAAAATAATCCCTTTACTCTAGGAAAAGGATTTTGGAAAAAAATGTTTTCTGTTTACATTTCTTTTTGAGATATTAATAATCTTTTAACTGATCACAAATTTATAGTTTTCTTATTCTTAACTTTATCATGACCATATTACATATCACTATCCATCATAACGTGATAGTTAGTTTTATCTTACATGTCTATGTTTCCCTATATGTAACCCTAGTATGTGTTATCTGACCTTCGTACTACCCTTTATTTATTTTAAAGTGGATGTTTCATTAATCCTTTTCCAATGTGGGATCCCCACAAAGCTATTTTGAAAATTAAAACCCCTAGTCTTTTAACTTTAGTTGAAATTATGAGGATGCAATTTATTAAAGGGGGGATAATGTAATGTCTTTAGTTTTTAAGAAATAAATACTATGTTCGATAGTGTACATGATACGCCACATCAAGCTTAAACAAATAACTAAATATTATTATGTTACCATTATAACCTAGTTGTTAGAATTTTTATAAATAAAAGTATTAATTTAATTATGTAAATATGGTTTAAATGTTTATATATAATTAATTATTTAGTTTCCATTTAATTATATATGGAAAAAACCTTTTTTAAAATAAAAGGAATTTTTTTTGAGAAAAAACTATTAAAATGTGCATAAGTATGTTTTATACCAATAAATAAACAAATAACTCTTGTTGTATTATATTAATGAAATATATATATATATATATATATATATAATATATATTTAATCTAATTTTTAACATTCATCTTATGTTTTTGTATACATGATATAAGAAAAAATCCAATTTTATGCATAAAATAAGTATTTTTCTAAAATGGAAGTTTTGTCAGCTTTTAATGACACACTTGTTTTAAATCATTTTTTTTGAAACATTTATAAATTTTGTTTGAAAAAATAAACCTATTTTTTGAAATTAGAATACGAAAATTTACTTTGGTTCAATTTTTGGTATTTTTCTAATAAGTTTCATGTTTTGATTAATAGTGATAAAATATTGAATTTTAATTGAAAAAAGGTTTTTCTTTGAAAAAATTAGTGTTAAATTATATTTTTATTTAGTTTTAAATTTTAACTAGTTTAACTTTTTATTAATTCATAAAAAATCCATTAGAATCAATTTCACATTGAATTTTGATATAAATGCATTTCGTTCTTTTGAAAGTTTTCACTTTAAAAACTCGTTTTCTCATTCCAAAAATCAGATTAATTTTAAATAAATTACTGAAAATTATGTATTTTGAATTTTTAAAAATATATTCAATATATTTAATCAGTGGTTCTAAATTTTTTAAATATGTTTTGGGAATTATCTATAGTAACATTAGTAAAAAAATATTATTAACATGGTTAAAGGTAAATCAAGTAATTAAGTGTAAAAATAATATTATAAATATTATAAAATTACCCATACACTTTTAAAAATATAATTGGATAAGTGTTTTTTTGCCAAAATAATTCTTCGGTTCTTATTATAGACTTTATATGCTACTTGGATGATAGTATGATATTTATTATATTTTATTTAAAGAGAAGTTAAATATTTCGTACTCATATGTTTAATAAATATATCATTTTTATTATAGGGTTATATAGAAGATAAATTGAAGTATAAATATTAAATTAAATTATAAAATTTTTATATTCATTGTAAATAATTATTTAAAATTTTTGAGAAGTAAATAATTACTTGAAAGGCTTATACAATTATGATACAATATTTTTTAAATTAAAGGAAATATAAAATAAATGATATTAAAAATATTAAAATAAATATAATTGGAGATAATTAATGTCATAGACCAATTTTATATACAACTTTGACATGTTATTTATATGTTATAAGTGTTTTTTAGAAGATATCTTGTTTTATTTATTTTTATAAAAGTCAATGTAATTAATAGTATCAAAATTGCCAATAATGTAATATTAAAATAAATATTATTTTATTAAGTGATTTAAAATTAATAAAAATATAAAATTAATCCAAATGATTGGGATGAAATAAAATATTTCATAAATGATCCATTTATTTTTCATTTTTCATTTTAGAGTAACTAAATTTACCTTTAACAAATAAAAACACATGTTGTCACGATAAGAGTTAAAAGGATTAAATAAGGGTTAAATACAAAAGATAAATGTAATAATATCATATAAAATTCCTGAAAATTTATTGATATATATTATTTATACCCATAATCAACTTATAATATAAATAAATAACTTTTTAGAGATTCTTAATTGAAAATTAATTTATATTAACTAAATATTTTTGGAGTTTCCAAATGTACCCCTCACCTCAATTATAAAAGGGGACTTCCTCCCTCACTTCCTCACGCTACTTTTAGAATTATAAAAAGATAAAAACCTTCTTTTTATCCTTAAAATATCCTTATACAAGTTTTTGAGATCCTAGTATTACAAAAATACCAACCCTAGATCCCTTAACAAGAGATCTAAATGAAGTCCTCCAAAGAAGAGGTAATCATTTTTACCAACTCATTCAAGTTCATTTATTTTTATACTTCCTCTTAACATGTTTTTTCCATTATAAAGTAATAAATATAGTATCATATATATTATTATATTTTATTATTAATTTGGTACAACCATATTCCACCTTTTATTCATCCTATGAAAAATGAAGGCCCTATGCATGCGTAAGTACGACTTATCATCTCCACACCGTGATGTAATTTGTTTTTCATCACCAATTTATTTGTATGAGTATATTGATGAATATTGTGAATATAAATTATAAATATTACATGATATTTATTATTTATAATTAGTATAATATCTTGTTTCTTACTCTTTCACCATTAAGGGAATGATATTGTCACTCGTGTGTATGTACGACCTACCATCTCTATGACCCAATGAGATTCATTTTCCATGTTAACCATTATAGAATGATTATAAAAATTAATATAATGAGTAAATATTATATATATTAACTTAATATAATTATTTATATTAAATAAATATATCCTATACTAAATAAATAATACTTACATGATTAAACTTGCATAGGAAAAAGAAGCAGTCAATACCCGAAATAAGGGTAATAATGAAATATTATTAACAAAATGATATAAAAAGATCATATAGGATATTATAGATTTGTATATGGTTCTGGTATAAATTAATAACATTATTTAAACCATTATTTATGAGTTTAAATCACCTTCAACTATAGTAAATTACAAGTTATGGGTTAATATCCTAATCTCATTATTATTAAGGGTTATTTATGCATAAGTGTCTACTAGGGAATATTGAGAATCCATGTCCATGTTTCTTAATAATATTTTCAGAAATATTTTTAATATTATCCTACAAATTTTAAAATCTTTTTTACCTATGTTATAATTTTTATAAAACACTACGAAATGATTCTCTTTTCATTTTCCAAATGAGGTAATTAAGGACTTTTTCGACAAAAAAAATGAAAGGAATTCTTTTTTAAATATATATATGGAATGAGTAGATTTTTCCACCATTATAGAGCCTTAATGTTTTGAAGATTCCTTTACAATTTTACATGGTTATTTTCAAGGAAAATGTTTTCTTTTATAAATGTATAGATTTTTTAATAAATGATTTCAAAGTAAAAAATGGTTATTTATCTCAAGAAATTTTAATTATTTTATTAGACTATTTTTATCTGTGTCAATATGCTTTGTTGGATTTTATTCTAAATTCATATTGATCTATTTTGATTCCATATGCCATATTTTATTTAAGGGTTTATGATATGTTTGACTGTAGATGATCTATTTTGATATCATTCATGGTTTATGGTTAAATTATTCACATTTTGTATGCTAGTTTTTTAATATGAATGTTTGTGTTATTTATGTTTCACTATTTTCATGTGAGTAATGAATTGGACATAGTAAGTGATGGTAGGGGCCTGCTATATCCCCTCTAAGTATTGGTTGGTCTCATGAGATAAACTAGTTTCGGTATTTTTTGATGTACTACCCTTTTATGTATAGTGTCTTGGCTGAAACCTCGGTGGTATGTTTATGATGTCTGGAATGATGCATTCCTTCATTATGAGATTAGTTATTGACATTACCTATTATTACTTGATTATTATAATATCCATGTGATTATTTATCTGGAATTATATTATTTTCATTTATTCTTTCCATATTATTATCAATATTTTATTTAAACGACTTGTGTTTTAGTTATACACCTTTCCTTAATGTTTATGCTTATTATTCATAACAGCTTTGATGTACTCTTACCCTTACTGAGCATATGATATCGCCCCTTTATTATGTTTTGTTTTTTCTAGGATTCCAATTTGTGTGTTATGGCTGATATAACAGCTTCTTCTAGGAGAATAATAGTGTTCTCAATTGATTGACTATATTCAGTTTTATAGTTTCAATTATAATATATATTTCAAGTATGTAATCTGGTTTCCAAAACTAATAAACTGGTCATTCCATTGGGATTTGAATCTTTTATATATTCCAATTTAAAAAATTGAGGCACCGGATCTGGTATACTAGGTTTAGGTTCATTACATTTAAGGACAATGGATGAGTATGAGAAACACGTGGTGACAATGTTGGGAATTTTGCGTGATCATCGTCTATATTCCAAACAATCAAAGTGTGATTTTTGGATACAAAAAGTTCATTTACTCAGCCATATAATCTATGAAAGAGGTGTTTCTATGGATCCAAAAAATATAGAGAATGTTATCTCTTGGAAACTGCCAAAAAATGTCTTCAAGATGCGTAGTTTCCTTGGTCTAGCTATTTATTAATAACATTTTGTTTCTGATTTTTCACTAATTGGACTCACCAATAATAGCTTTAACAAGGTATAATGTCCCATTACAATAGAATTATGAATGATATAATTCTTTTCAAGAGCTTAATTTTTTCCTTATATCATCACTAATATTGATATTTCCAAAATCTGGATAGGGGTACATGGTGTATTATGATGCTTGGGGATATGCATTGGGATGTGTTCTCATATATGAGATAATGTGGTTTCTTATGGAACATGTTAATTATAGTTACATGATAAGAACTAACCAATGCATCATTTAAAGTTAGCAGTTGTATTCTATGATTTGAAGACTTGGAGTCATTACCTATGTGGTGAGAAATTTACAGTGTGTATGGATCATAAGAGCTTGAAACATATTTTCTCTCAAAGGGGATTGAATCTAAGATAAAGAATGTGGATGGATTGTCTCTAAATGTTTGAATTTTACTTGATGTATACACTGGTTAAAGGCAATTTTGTGGCAGATGCATTAAGCAAAAAGTCATATTCTGAGTTTGAAAAAGAGGCTTGAGACCAATGGTAGTTGATTTCGGTGATAACATACATGAACTTGGAATGTTAAGACCATCATAAAGTAGTGGTTTTCTTTACAGTTTTTTTGGTTCCTCTTTTGGTTGAGACAGTTAAATAGGAACAGGCATCTGATTCAGAATGTGTTTCTATGAGGTCAAAACTCAATGTTGGGGAGTCCATTGGGGGATGGAATCTTGATGGGAGTTCAGTTTTGTGGTCTTGAAATCATATGGTATTACATATTCCTTTTCATGAATAACTTCTTCATGCTTAACACCGTTCGAGATGGGATGTTCATATTGGAATAAAAAATATGTATACAGAGTTGAAAGTAATGTTTTGGTGGATCACTATGAAAAGAAAGGTGGTTGAGTTTGTTCCAATATTCTTAACTTGTCTATGGGTTAAGGCAGAGCATTAGAAACCAGTAGGTATGTTGTAGTATTTACCTATTCTTGGTTGGAAATGGGAGTAGATAATTGTGGATTTTTTTCATAGGTCTCCAAATAATGGTTCAAAAACAATATTCCATTTAGTTGATGGTGGACCAACTCAAAAAGTCAGCCCATTTCATCCCTATTCAATAATACCATATAGTGAAGGTCTTGTCTAAAATCTATATCTAGAAAGTCATAAAGAGGCATGGTGTACCTATTTATATAGTTTCAAAATGAGATTCAAGGTTTATGTCTCGTTTCTTGAATTCCTTGTAGAAATCCCTTGGGACTCAGTTGATCATGAGTATGGTGTATCATTGTTGGATGGATGGATAATCGAAATAGATGACAAAAATGTCAGAAGACATGTTGTGGGATAGTGTAGTGGATTTTTGTGGCTCGTGGGAAGAGAACATACTATTAGTGTTGTTTTCATATAACAACATTTATCAGGCCTTGATACATATGTATCCTTTTGAATCATTTTATGGGTGTCCTTATCGTTCTCCACTTTGTTGGGTGGAAATAGGTGAGACATCACTGGTTCAGTCGAGCCATGTCCAAGAAATGACATAGAAGATCCAGTTAGACATGAAATAGATTAAGACTGCTCAAAGTCATCATTAATTATATGTGGATCATCATGGATGGTCATTTTCATTCAAATTGAGTGATCATGGGTTCTTGGTAATCACTCCAAGGCTCGGGTTTCATCATTTTTGAAAGCAAGCATGTTATCTCCTTGATAAATAGGCCCATTGGAGATGCTATAAAGGGTTGGTGAGATGGCATATCAATTAGATTTTTCACCACAATTCAATGTAGTGAATAATTTGTTTCATGTATCATAATTGAAAAAGTATCATCCAAATCCTATCCATGTGATTCAATGGGATCATGATAACCTAGATCCAGATGCTTCGTTTCTCCATGTGCCAGGGCGAATTGTGGATAGGAAAGATATAGTCTTGAGTGAAAAAAGAATCATTATAGTGTGGGTTTTAAGGAAACATGGTAATATTCAGGAAGAAACTTGTGAAAGAGAGAAATAAATGATCAAGTGAAGGCCAAAACTCTTTCAATTCATTATTGGTTTTCTACTTTCCATGGACAGAAAGGCCAATGGTGGGGAGAATGTAAGAACCCCTAGTTTCATGTATGTATCCTTTTATTTATTATTTTTAGGTCTATAAATCGTTTGGGTGGAGTATTGGAGGATTTGGAATACTTTTGAAATTTTTTAGGTCTTTTCTAAAGGTTCATGGTTTGAGAATAGTTAGTAGAAATGGTTCAACTCCAATAAAAAATTGTGCAAGGAAAAATAGAGGCTTTTGGGTAGGTACACGGTTTGGCCAGACTATGTGGCCACTTGGGAAAAACTATGAAAAGTGGGATGTATGGTTTTTTTCATGGTTGGAACATGTTTTTTCTAATCATGTGGGCCAACTATATGAGGTTCTCCTTGAGGTAGAGGCTAGTGCACAATTTGACTAATCATGTACGGTCTCAAAGTGAGATCCTAAAAAAGTGGACCTCAATTGTTTTCACCTACAGCTTCTCGTTTTCACCATATTTAACCCTAATACGTTTTTGCTTCCTCCCAAAGGCTATGGAGTCTCTCCCCTTCGAACTGGAAGCAGTCTGGAGGAAATTCTTAGTGTATTGAAGCCTTATTCCCTTGGTTAGTCTTTATTTTTGGTTGTTTTCCTTAGATATACTTCTCTCACATCTCTCATATTCGTATATCTAGTGCTATATGGAGATATATATGGTTTTGATGCCAATCGTGATGATATATGACAATGTTTATGTTAGGGAAAGATATCTAAGGAGGTTTTTTGGAGATTTAACCCGGTTTCATTAAATATTTAGTGTCGTTATTTGTTTTCACCATATTTCCCAAGGTATGTGGCTTCACTATAGACTCATATTATTAGAACTGGAAGGATTGATTTCAAAATTATTGTTTTTCTTGAAATTAATTGTGAAATTTTTGTGAAATTATTGATAGAAACATTCTTTAGGGATAGTTTATGGAATTGCGCAATTTGGGTGTTTGGGTGGAAAGTGAAAACGGTAACATGATTTTAAAATGATGATTTTAAAATGGTTTTTTGGTTTTGATACATATAAAAGTGTTTTCAATAAAGATATAGTTTTATTGAAATGGTTTGGAAAATATTTATTGTTATGTGGTAGGATTAAATAGTTAATCATGAGTTGAATGGGATGGATAATGGTCGTGAAGTACCACCATCAAAGGGATGGGTTGTGGATGTGAAATTCAACTATAAATGGTAAAAATAAAGATTATGTGGTTGAGTGTGGGGGGTTTATGTGTAATGGAATGGTTTATTCTAAAATGAGATTTTAAAAATGGTTAAATTACTTGTTTGGTTTCTTTCCTTGGAAATTGGTTTTGTTTTGAGAAAATGGTTTTTCTATGGAAATTTTTTTATAATCCATTATAAATTTTTTTCAAAAATTTTATAACTGTTTTATATAAATTGATAACATGTTATATACTAGTGGTGTGAGTGGGGAATTTATTTGGGTAAATCCTTCTTAGTTTCATTACTCACCACTACTTTGGCACTTTGGTTATTTTGTAGATATTGGTTATCAAGACACTAGAAAAAGGGAAAGTATCGCATTTACTTAGTGGTGCTTCATGATACATGGATTGGTTTGTGGAGTTAGATCATGTATCATGTTTGGAGATACGGATTTATGTATTTTGAGTCTTTGGGTTTTGTGGATTTTTTCTTCTTCTTTATAATTTAATTTTAATAGTCTTCTATTGTGGTAATATGTTGTAGTTTGGTTTTTATATCAATGGTATTACATTGAGTTTTATTACATTATTATCATGCATCATTTAGTGGTTGTTTCGTTATGGTGGGGTGGTTGGGTTGTTTTATTTCTCAAAGGGAAAATCATCCCCCAATTCTATTGAATCCCTTGGCATTTTTTACAAGCCTTTGGTGCCTTAGGGATATCGCATAAGGCCAAGTAGTAATTATGCCTCAACTCAAGCCAATGAGGAGGGTCAGGATGTTACATGGGAATATTTAAATCCCTTTATAAAAAAATTATCCAAATGAACCTCTCTTCCACATATGAAACATCACCTGGTTCGCCATAGACAGTTTCCAAGATGCTTCATCCCACACTTTTGACACGTGGGGTGTTGGGTTTTCTTCCCATCATGGGATTTATCTATTAACCCACCCATATTAAACTCTATTTTCCATTTTTTATCTCTAATCCCATGAGACCACTAAGAGTCTTCAATATCCATCTCAAACTTAAGGTAATAATGGAAAATCTTCTCATAGCTATCAAATTCTCGAATCACCAACACTTTTCATAAACATGGATTTAGTCGACTAAATAATCGATCCACTTTACTTTCCTTGTTCATGAAAAATCTATAGGTGTATCATGTAATCCTTGTAATGTTTTTCCATATACCCTGATAGACTCATCTTCATTTTTCTTCAGTCTGAGAAAATCCCTTTTCATCTTAAGAAGGATTTTTCGGGGAAAATATTTATTGGAAAATATTTTCTTGAATTCTTCCCAATCCATAGAATCAATTTTCTCATTGGAATTTGTGATTTTTATCAGTGTCCACCACTGATCTTCTTCCCCATCAAAACGATAGACCACCAGTGTGACTTTCTCTTCTTCTAAGAATTGGAGGGTAGAAAATATCTTTTCAATTGAGTTAATACATTGTTCTATGATGAAGGTATCAGAAGATCCACAAAATATAAGAGGCCTTTTTCGCATAAAGTATTCGACCAAAACTTTATGGTTCTTAGGATAAAGAGGGTATTACACATGATTCATGTTATTATTCATAACTTGAGCCAGTTGTTCTAGTACTTTCCGGATGTTTTGAGCTCCTTTTCCCATCTGATTTGGAATTTTATTAAGGAAATCATCACATTTCCTATCACATTGATTTTTCCCATGAGTTCTCCTATTTCTATCCATTAACTAACAAAAACAATTACAATTAGGGGGCTTGAAACTTAGATAATAAGTATATAAAAAATGAAACTTTGAGCATATAAGGATAAAATTATAAATGAAAATTATATCCTAATATGTGATTCTCTAAGGTTCAATATAAGTTATCCATAATGATAGAATTGTCCCTAGGGTTCTTACTAAAGTGTTCTAGTCTCAATCTACAAAAATAAATAGATTGTGCTCTGATACCAACTATATATACCCTACCCTTTTACACATATTATTACATGATTTCAATCATAATTAACCATCAAATAAAAACCAAGGATCATGAAGTCTAGTGTCTCTGGATGACTAGGTACATAAAACCGAACACATAAAACTAGATTTAAACATGTTTATATTAATAATCCATAATGAGATGCTAACTTTATATGAGCTCCGAAATCTATAAAGGATAACCTAGGGAATACATAGACAAAATGGATGATTGAAAAATCCAATGAAGGGAATAAATGTAGGAATAAAGTATAGAACATGGGTTAGATGGAATAACAAGATAGAAAAAAAGGCATAACATATAAACAATATTATGGAAGAATTGAACATAGAAAATGGAATAATATTATCAAGGAAATATGGGAATATGGAATCAATATATAACATGACATAAACATGAGTCAAGGATAACTTCCAAGACTATATAACTTGGTGGAAAATTCTTATAAAGGAATTAGGTTTACTCCCAATCCTAATATGACATCTCATGATACTAAACATTACCCAATGCATTGAAGTGCTATCTGGATGCACCCATCATATCATGTTCAATCATATGTGTGCCACAGGAAGAAAAAAAAATAATAAATAAGAATAAGTGTTACCCATGGAATGAAATGGGTATCGTAATCTTGTCATAAGGCATAACCAATGGGCATATCATAATGGTGTACATGAAAGAATGGATTTAAATCATACATAATCATTAATAATAGAAAATAGGAATGGATAAAAAAAATTAAGTCCAAATGAAGTGAGAACATGTAAAAAGAGTGTTTAATAATCTTTAGAAATGATCCACTTTAGTGTAGTTCAAGGGAAAATATAAAAGAGTCATTAAAGAGGA
The DNA here is from genome assembly GCA_963277665.1 of Viscum album. NCBI lineage: Eukaryota > Viridiplantae > Streptophyta > Magnoliopsida > Santalales > Viscaceae > Viscum > Viscum album. The sequence goes on from OY728156.1 coordinate 134,853,634, forward strand.
CAAAGGCATAATTTTTGTATAAAACTAGAAATTAATTAAGATAGTTTTTCGTGATAAAAAATTGATTTTAAAAAAATATCAGTGGCTTAAAATATATTACGTAGTATACTTGAAAATGGGTAATAAATTTGAAAGTTCCCTTTAATCAGGTTTTCTTATCAGGATGAATTGAGAAGGGAGCCTTATAAAATATGTATTCCCTGTTAAATGAGGAAGAATTGATTTGGAAATATAAGTTTAGAACATGCACAAATAATATATAAGGATTACATAATAATAATTAATAAATAAATTGGTTTAAATAAATATAAATCATAATCTAAAGATACTTTATAGGTTTGGAGATAATTCCTTACCTTATGTATGTAAATTACTATATTTCACTATTCAATAAAAAATCAACTATTTTAAAAAAATCCAAAAAAATAACTCCAACCATTTTTCGATGTGTATATTTCAAAATTCTACTCCATTTTATGAAAAAAAATTCTAAATCTGTGATATTTAATTTTTAATTAAAATAATTAATTATTCAAAAAATATTGATTTTAATATTATAACTAATTTTATGACACTTTGAAAAATTAATTATGGTCTCATAAAATTATATTAGAATCATAATAAAACAAAATAATAATTTATGAATATATTTATAGAAATAAATTTTCTTCTAAATCATTATACTAATTATAAAATTGTAAATGAACATTTACTTTTCAAAAAAATAACAAAATTTAATTTATCATTTTTGAAACATTTATTTACTTATGCCAAGATATAAAGATATCATATTTTCATTTATAAGATTTATAAATTTTATTTATACTTTTATTGGTGAGGTTACTATTCTATTATCTTGTTTACTATTCTTAATAGCCAAATCACTATTCCAATGGTTATGTTATTATTTCATCAGTATAGGCTCTTTAATTTCTATAAATAAAACTTATTTAATTCTAAATTTATGAGAATGATGTTTTTATTGGTTTATATATGTGATGTGTGTGTTTTATACTGTATAAAATAATTATAATAATGGAAATTACATTGATAAAATTTTCAATTGTTACAGGGATGCACATCAACAGCATGTTAAGAAAAGACAATAAAAATTCATAAAGTTAATTCACAAACAAGTTTAATTAAATATTACAAAAACATATCATCAAAATCCCGGAAAAATGGAATCCCAATTCAAATAATATCTCAATACATAAATTCAAATCATACAAAACCATAAAGACTATAAATTTCTAAGCCTCTTACACATGTTATTAAATTATTTCTATTATAAATATCCAATCAAAACCCCCAGAATCCAAAGGCATAGTGTCTTTGGAAGACTAGGTTCACAATACATCAACATGAAAATAAAATAAAAAATATTTATTTTAAACCCTATAATGTGCTCATAGGTCCCTTTGATCTTCTAAAACTATATAGTATAACTTGAGGAATACATAAACAAAAGGGGTGAACTATAAATACCAATAAGGGAAAAAGAATGATAAGTATAGAATATGAGTTAAATTTTATAACATGATATCATAAAAGGGAAGGATCATGAATGATCGTAAGGAATAATGACATATATTTTTTGGAAACATGATATTATGGAATCATAGTAATTTAGAAACATCATAATAAATGAATCATAAGTTTAAGACAAGGATCATTATTCGACATCATAACAATGTGGATAGTGTCCCAAAATTGATTAGGTTTACTCCCTAATCTCATTTATATCATCTCAAGATATTTAAACATTACCCAATTAATTATATCATTATCTGGGTGAAACTATAAAAATATGTACATGAATAAGTGTATCAGATAAGTTAATCAACCATATAGAATAGGAATATGACATACCCATGGAAAGTAATGGGTTGCATAATTTTTCCCTTAGTCATAGTCAAAGGATATACCATAAATATTAAAAATACAAGATCAAATTAAATATTTATATTATTTATATTTAAATAAATAAGAATAAGTATCAAATATGAATTTCATTTTAAAATTTTTTAATAAGTTCAGGAGAGTTTGGTATAGAAATGAATCTTTAAAATGGTGTTTTAAGGAATCGATAAAAGACTTTTAAAGAAAGTAAGAATATGGTATTTTCTTTGAAACCAATTATAAAATAAAAATTTTAACCCTAAAATATTTCTCATTTTAAAAAATTTTGAAAGGGAAAAATACTTTAAAAGAATGTTACATGAAAGGATTAAGTGATAGAAAAGTTCCCCTTAATCTTGTTTGATTTTAAAGAAGGAATTGAGGAATGAATGTAAGGAATGTATAACACTATAAAAGAATGGAAGAATGATAGGTACATTTTTAAGAGATATATATAAATAATTCAGAAGCATTGCATAATTTTAAATAGAGATATAAGTTGAGGTAGAGATAAAAAATTCATTACCTAAAGAAAAGAGGGTGGTTTGGAGAGTTCTCTTACCTCTGGTCCAGATTGGTTCTGCAGTTTCACTTAACATCTAGGATGATTAAATGAAATTTATTAAAAAAATTATTAAAACCAAATTAACCTATATTTTATTTATTAATAATGTTTTATTGTATTTATGATTCATTTAATTTAGATATCTCATCTATATTCATTATCCCAAGATCATTTATTTCATAGTTATATGGTCGGATTAATTTATAAGCAAGTAAAATAGTTCTTATGGAATGGTTAAAAAACACCATAAGTGTAATTAAATATTTTATATCATTAATATAGTTATAAATTGTTTTAAATGTCAAATATTTTTAAAATACACTTGGTTCATAGAGTAAAAATATTATATTTTTACTATTAATTCACTAAGGTGGTTTTTTGACCATAGTGAACTTACATGGTTTTTCTTAACTATATGACCATTTATCCATTAAATAATATGAAAAAATATATCATATACTGATTTGGACAATTTTTCACCATATTAAATATATTAAAATAATCTGTGAAGGTGGTGGTGAAAATTTAAGTATGTTGTTCATGGAGGTAGTGAACATAACATAATGTGAACAATGATTTCACTTTAGAATAAATTGGGAAGATATTGGATAATGAATATTACAATAACATAATAAAATTATATTATATTTACTATAATTTAGTCATTATGTGATTTTTTATGGATTTTGTAAGGTGGAGGTATAAAAATAAAAGAATTTAAAAGTGATAGATTGAGAATATTACCTCATTGAATAATATCTCTCGAAATACACCATAAGGTATATTTTTCACTTTTGGTGATACCAATTATATGAGGATTTCTGGGATGGTATAGGGAAGATAATTAGGTAGATATTTTAAAATAAAAATGTAATATAAGGTGTGAGGAGATTGCGCAGTGAGGGTGGTATTTATAAGGGGTGGTGTGGGGTTTTTTGTGTATAATATTCATTAGTTTATTATTTTGGATCAAGAATATGAATAATAATGGTTATTTTGAATAAATATAGTAATTATTTCATGTTACCCTAACAAAATGGTTTATTACATCATCCATGGCTCACTAATCCATGTATTTACCATATAATTTTAAATAATTAATTTTTTCATTTTTCACTATTCGCCAATAATTCGACTATTTTAGAAAAATAACAAAATTTTGACCTAACCATTTTCTAACACTTAGATTCAAAAAATCAAATCCATTTTATGAAAATATTTTTTTAAATATGATAAATTAAATTTAAAAGTAAAATAACAATTTATCTGAATAAAAAATCTACTTTTTATAATATAATCAACTTTTTGACCCATTGAATAATTACTTATTGTATAATTAAACTATATTATCATCATATTAAGATTTAATATTATTTTATAAAATAATTTAATGAAAATAAATTTTATTTCAAATTTTAAAATTTATCATAAAAATATAAATAAAACATGTATGTTTTACAAAAATACAAACACTTATTTTATCTTATTTTAAACATTGATTTATACGAAAGATTATATAAAGTTATTATATTTTAATTTTATAAGAGACATGTTATTTTGTTATCCCATATTTTAGGTTACTATTCTATAGTTTAATTTACTATTCTTGATGGTCGGATTATTATTCCAACGAACATATTACTATTGCAATGGTCAGATTTGTAATGGTCATATGGGTTTCTAACCTTCTATAAATACCTCATATTTCATTCATTCATTATTACCTCATATTTTATCTCCAGGTTATATATTTTTATTTCCAAATTGATGTTTCATTTTTAATATTCTTATTCATTTCTATAGTTTTTATCAAGAGCATGATCATTCTAAGGGATCTATAAAATCCAAATTTCTATATTAAAGTTAACATATTTTCTATTTTCTGTCCCATTGTAACACTTTCAATTATTATAAAAAATATTTATTCTCAAAATTTAATGTTATAATTAGTATAATAAAGTGTTTTAAATTTCATTGTGTGGTTTATGTGTTTTATATTATACTATATTACTAATTATGACATGTTAATAAATTAATAAGGGAATTTTATTCATTAAAATATGGGTTACCAGATTCTTCCCCCTTAAGAAATTTCACCCTAAAGAATTTATTTCACATACTAAGATGAAAATATATAAGGTTGCTTTTATTTCAATGCTTCCTCTAGCTCCTATGTTTCCTCCTCATACTTATGGTCCCACCATAGTACTTTAACTAGGTGAGTAGTCTTATTGGGTATATCTTTATCTATACGGTCCAAAATCTTCACCAGTTTCTCCTTATAAGAGAGATCACACTCCAACTATACCACCTCCAGTTTTAGTATATGTGAGGGATCTAGTATGTGATTCCTCAATAAGGATACATGGATCCCTTCATGTGCTTGAGATAGGGTCTGTTGGAGTGAAATTTTATAGGCCACAATTAAGATGCGATTAATAATTTCAAAGGGGTTGATGTATTTGTGACTTAACTTTCCTTTATTTCCAACTCTCATGACTCTCTTCCATGTATATATGTAGAGAACACTTTATCTCCAACCTCAAACTTCAGGTCTCTCCAAAGGTGATAAATATATATTTTTTCTCATCTTTGATATATCCTAATGTTCTACTAAATGGTGTTGGCCTTTTCTACCATTTCTTTGACCATTTCATATAATATAAAGTTTTGTTCACCAACATCATCCCAACACATAGTTGTCTTAAATAAATTCCCATATATGTCTTTATATAGAGACATTTAGATACTTGAGTGAAATCTATTACTATACGTAAACTCAACCATTGAAATATAATGGTCCCATTATCCCTTGAAGTCCATTGAGCATGCTATAAACATGTCCTCAGGTGTCTAGATAGTCTACATAGATTGGCCAATATTTTAGGGGTGATAAGTCATACAGAAGTTTAACTTAGTGTTTAAATCATGTTGGATAATTTTCAAAAAATTAAAAGTAAACCTCAAACCTCGATCAAGTACAGTTGATAGTGGTGTTCCATGCATCCTCACGAATTCTCTAAAGTATATCCTTGGAATTTGATCGAGTTATAGTTCCTCTATAATGTAAATTAAATGAGATTTATTTGTATGTCATTCTACCACAACTCATATATAATTGTTCCATTGTTTTTTCTTTGTAATTCCTATGAAAAAATATAAGGTGATGTTATCCTATTAACAATAAAGTATGGGTAATGGTTGAAATAATCTATCTATGAATACTTATTTACCACAAAAATTTGTTAAGTATCCTTTTTTCTCTCATAAGAACTCCTGGGTATTAAGATATACCCTCAACTAGGTCTAAAGATCACCTCAATCAATTGATTGCGTCTAAATTTAAACAATGGAAGGCGTTTAATAACTTAATATTTTCTTTGAGAAATTTGATAATTTATCTTGGGAAATGAAATCCTTTTCTATTTAATATTATTTTTTAATTTCATCATACTCACAACATTACCATGATTTCAATAGAAAAAATTCACCACACATGTTCATTTTATCTTTGTATTCTTGTTTATTATTATACTATGTGATCGCGTATAATAAATACACATTCACAAAAATAATAAACCATGAAAACAATAAATAAATAAAATATTATGTGATCATGAGTCATTATTGATTAGTTATTATATAAATTCAATAATTGATTAACCAAGAACCTAGATTAATTTTATGAGTCGATACTTGACTTAAATTGCAATGCCTGCAACTATCATGTACTTCATTTGTTTGGTTTACATCAACTTTGGACTCGAACCACATTACCACATACTCCTCTAATCATTATGATATGCACTAATATACATGTTAGGGGAACTCATGGTGAGAAATTACATTTTATCACTTAAATGTGGACACAATAGATCTTATGCATTTAAAGAGGAAGTGACAATACCGAGATCATAAAAATAAAAAAAACATTTTAAAAACTTAAATATAATAATTAAATTAAATAAATATTAAATCAAACATGCATGGGTTGGTCTTGTATCATGATCAGTCAACATGGAATTATAATTAATAATTAAAATTAAATTTTCTAAAATTTAAATCAAGTGTATTTTGAATTCTTTAATGAGCAATAAAATAATTTTAATTAATTATCTGTATGTCTCATGGTGCCTAAAATAATTTTTTAAAATTAAAAAAAAAATCATTTCATTTATAAAAAATTTCTATAATTTTATAGATTCATTTGGACCTAAATCATGTCCCCATATATTTATTTAAATCTTATGATGGGCTTGAAGGGTTGGGTAGGTCAGATCTAGATTAACCCGTTTTGGCATGAGAAGGGGAAAATTCGGGCATCATAATTTGGTGCACCACGTACATATATTCATAAATAAATATATGGGAACCAACTCAATCAATTTTTTGGATCTTTTTCAATTCCCTCCCAAAAATTAGGGGCTTAAATTTTTTCTATGCATACCATTTGGAGAGGGAAATGAATAACATCTTTCGTTGTCTGTTATGATTTTTTGTCTCATTGGTTTAAAATATATAAAAGAGACCTTATCATGCCACCTCTCACACATGAATAAACCACATAATCCCATAAATTAATAATCTCATATCTATGTCTATATATATATATATATCTATAATATACGAATATATGTTTTTCTCATATTGATGAACTTTAAGTTTCATTGGGGATATAGAAAACCACAATTTTAAAATATGATCAAATTTAATCAAATTTTTGTAGTTATTTTCTCTAAAAAATTTCATGTTCCCTATAATACAAATTGAAGGAACCTAGGGCGCATTAGAAGTGTTAGAAATAAATAATTTAAAATTTTGAGTTCAGATTCATGTTAAAAATATTGATTCTAAAAAACCCCATTCCCATATTTTTGAAAGGATCATATGAAATTCAATATGATCGTTATAATAAAATCAAACAAACCTACAAATGGTATATTTTTCATTTTAAATCTTAAACTTAATTCTCTCCCCATAAATATATAGTGGCTTAAAGGCACAAATTTAGGAATCCTATAGATCATATACACATGTAAAAAATCTCATGGAATATCAATATTTTATTCATAAGTGATAGCATTGGAAATACAACTTCTTTATAATATCCCTTCAATCACGAGAAGAACATAGGCTCGATTGAAAAAGAAGGATCAATCTAGCATTTTTCTTCCATTAATTTCTCACTCTGTAACGTAAGGGATAAGAAGAGAGTACTAAAAATTAGTTCAAAAGCTTCATATAACTATTATTGAGTCTAAAATTAACTTATATTCTTAGTCTATACTTTCAAAAATTTCACTTGGTTCCCTAGAAATTTACAACCTTCATTTTAGACCCTTGTACGCACTTATTACTTAATTAAAATTTTCATGAATGTCATGAATATTTTATCACTACCATGTAATACTTTTAACATGTTACATGTGATAATATGAACCATTAACTTATCCCATAAGCTCCCCTAATAATTTATCAAACCTTGTATGTTTTATGATCATTCAAAGAATTATATTTTTCACATATTCTCTTTTATGATCAAAAAATTTGTGAATAATTTGAAAAAAAATTAAATAAGAATTATTATGAAATTGAATTATATTATTGAATTATTTTACTTATGATCATTCACATTTTGACATTCACCATACTCTACACATAGGGCTTGTTTCATCATAAACTCTTATTCATCTATGTTAGAACTTGTGGATACACTAAGTGTGTACCCTCTAAGTCCTTATCTCAATAGTAGTGAATCGTATCAATATACCAAGATGATATCTAGTAACACATAATAACTCCTAAGTAAATAAATAATTTCCTAGCTATGATAGCTTTGTGTAATATGATCTATTTATCTTTTGATATCTCATAATGAAAGATGAAAACTCTATGTCATCATCCTTTATTGATTTATTTATTCATTGAACTTACTAGATGGAATTGTCCTCAATCACTACAGCCATGGATTTATAAAGGTACTACCATCCTGTTCAACTGGGCCCAATATATCTATTCCTTAACTCAAAAGTGACAAATCCTCTCTTGATCATTCAATCAATGGAATACCACCAATGACACACCCAACACAAGATACCTCTCCATGAATTAAATTTAATGGTTTTTTTCTTGCATCAAACTATGAGATCAAATATAATACACTGATAATGATCTCAATTTGAGAGAACAATACACATGTTCATAGATATGAATAGCCAATTTCACCTAAAACATGAGGCGTTCCTATTAGCTAACAAGTAATCATGATCACATCTACTAGAAGTCACCAAGTGAGAAATTCATGAGAAAACTTATCAATGCTTATGTGCACCTGTCACCTGCTATTTAAACAAAATCTATGTCATGTTTGTGTGGTGTGTCCATACAATAGGATATATTTTTAAGATTATTATCATAGTATATCAACATTCTCATTATAATTGTGACCTACTATAAAATTTTAATATGACATTTAATATTAGGAAATTACCATATAAATAGTAGTTGTATAAGTATCAACATTATTTTGTTAAAAAAAGACACATGTATATATAAAATTGTATACATGTAATGGTAATCAAAGTACATATAGGACTTGGTTCTAGGGAAACCACTCACAATATCACTGACTTTATTCAATGATATTAAAGTGACATGGTGAATTCATTGGGAACATGGTCTTAGAAAAAGGTATATAATTTGATCTTGGAAAGGGATGAACCATGAACTATCTTTTAGGTTTATAGATTCTTGGGTTTTATAGGTTATTATCATTGGTTTGTGAAATATTTCCCTAAGATAGCTTCTCCATTTACTACTCTTAATTTAAATGGAGTGAAGTTAGCTTGGGATTCAAAATGTTTCACTTCCTTTAATATGTTTAATTACCATTTGACTTTAAATCTAGTTCTAACTCTTCAATAGGTTAGACAGGTCTACATGGTCTTTTTCATTCTTTGGGTTTGGGTTGGGGATGTATTCTCATGAATGGTGATCACATGGTGTCTTATCATTCTCATCATCCTTAACCGCATAAACAAGAGTTATTCCATACATGATATAGAACACACAATCATGATTCATGCTCTTAAGAGTTAGCGTAACAGCATTTTTTTCAAAAGATTTACCATTTACTCTAATCATGATATATTCAGTTATATCTTTTCAACAAAATAATTGAATCTCTAAGTGAGGTGTTGGATGTTAATTGTCGTTGGAGTGGGCAGAGCATCAACAAAGGTAAGAGCTAATTCTTCATCTCCAACAGGTGATTGGCCGAAAGGGTGGAGTCTGTCAGTAGTTTTCAGTGTATACAGAGGGGGGATTTCCCAAATTCTTACCTCAGGGTGCCTCTGTCGTCTAGGATACTTCAGACTCAGGACTTCGACATCCTCCTCTCTAGGATTACGGAGAAAGTGCTGGACTAGAAAAATAAGTTCTTATCTTTGGGAGGAAGGATCGCCCTAGTGAACAACATCTTGGTGGCTTCCCCCATTCATGGCCTCTCCTCTATCAAGGTCCCTATGGGTGTGATCAACTCCATCGACAGGATCCTCACCTCCTTCATATCGGACTCGTACACAGAAGGAAAGAAACACTGGCCGTCCTAGATCAGAATGGAGAAACATGTGGATGAAGGGGGAATCAGTGTGTGCAACCTAAGTGAGACCATCTTCTATATGCATGCAAGACTTGCATGGATTGTGCTGTAACGACGTACTCTCTAGGGATATACCATGCACATTAACTCATCATGGTCTCATGGATTGGTGGATGGGGGTCCCTCCACCCTATGGTTGACTATTTGGTCGATTGTTGAGGGCCTTAGACCCTTTTCCCATTGGTTGGTCGGGAGAGGTGACCTTTCATTCTGGAACCAGGACTGTGGGGTGGTGTGCTAGAATTACCTAGCTTCCCAGTCATGAATATTACATTCATAAAAGTGAGTCTCTTCCCATCCTTCATCTCTGCGGTTCTGGATAATAGTCAGAGGGAGAGTTTCCATCTCATTGAGATGAACTCAGAAGATTACAGATGTGTCTTCATCGCTTCCCCCTTAGGTCTCTTCTCATCGAAGGGATTCCGGTGTGTGGTTCATGGATTGGTACAGCCTTGAGGATGGGATGAGATTATCTATGTGAAAAGCATTCCCACTAAATACAACATTATCACATGGAGGCTTTGTTATAGAGAACCTCAGACTGATGATAGCATCTACAGGTGCGGTATCCAACTGGCTTCCAGGTGTGTGTGTTGTAAGGTGCATAGAGAGGAGATCTCTATGCATTTGTTCTTCGGCAGTGAATGGGCGATCGAGGTCTGTAACACCCTAGGGGAATTTTTAGTGGTTCTTACTCTGTATGGCGATATCCTTTCCTTCATGGAGGACTGGTTTCATGGAAATAAGGGAAGCGGGGTGGAGAAGGTGGCTCGATCGGTGTTGCTGCATGTCGGGTGTTGATGTATTTTGGCAGGCACGGAACAAGGTGAAGCATGAGGGAGGGGTAGTGTCTCCTCGTGTTATAATTGTCTGGAAAAAAAATCTATTGTTGGACTGGAATAAGGCAGTGAAGTCTTGGAAAGAGGCTCCCTCACTACACCATTTTCAATCCTGTTTCAGGATGAATGTGTCTTCCAGTAGCAGGTCATGCAATTATGTTAGATGGAGTACCCCTTCGGGTGTCATCAAACTAAATATAGATGGGTCTTGTATACAGGGGTACATGAGTGGCGAAGGGGTGGTGCGGTATGTTTTTGGATCTGTGTAATTAGATTTCTCGGCTAGGCTGGGTCATGGATCCCCTCTCCAAGCAGAGGCTATGGCTATACTCACCGGCCTCACTGTGTGTAGGCAGCAGGGGATGGACATTTCAGAAGTTGAAACGGACTCCTTCGTTGTCCATGATTCCTTGAAAGGGTGTGGTGTCGCACCTTTTTCTATATGATATACTATCAGGAAATGTAAAAGGTTTCTCAATAGAAACATTAGTGTATGACATACCTGGAGGGAGGGGAACAAGGTAGTGGACTAACTTGCCTCAGTGGGGTACCCTGGCATGGTGGATGTGTTTCTCCACACGGCTAGCAGCATTAAATCTAAGGGGATCAATTTTATTAAAGGGGATTCCCTTGGGTTACACTACTTCAGACCCTGGTATGCTTCCTTCTGGGGGGAGCTCCTTTCAGCCTGCTCCTTCTTTGTACTTATTTTGGTTTTCCTTTTTTCAATAAAATTACAAAAACTATATTGGATTAATTGGAATCTCAAGATACTATTTTCTCACATGAATCTCAAAGTTTAGGAGGATGAGACCAAAATTATTCTAGAAAGTGTTCAGTTGATATCCTCTCTTATTTAGATTATCCTCTAAGAGAATCATTTTTTATGATGAGTTCTTAGGTATCATGGTTTCTTTATATAGTGGGGTGACCATTGGTGAATGGTCTCTATCTCTAAAGGGAATTTTTTGCTTCAATAACAATTATATTTTTCTATAAACTACAAGAAAGTTTATGATGGGGGATTATCATCTTTTAAAGTGGTAAGTTCACCCATGCTGGACTAAGATTTTTTATGATATGATGTGTTAATTATTATGACTGGGTAAGAAATGGTACGTCACTAAATTTGTTTCTCATTGTTATACCTTTCAACAGATCAAGACTAAGAATTATAATCCTTTTGGTTTTCTTCAACCCCACTCTATGCCAAATTGGAAATGAGATGAGATATAAATGGACTTTTTTTATTGGGTTACTACATACTCCTTGAGTAAATAATGATATTTGGGTGGTGATTGACTAATTTACCAAATCATCTTGCTTTCTTCTTATTCTTAATACCAAAAAATTTAAGGATTTGGTAAACTTGTATGTGTAGGATATTGTTACATTTCAAGAGTACCATCTATAATTGTTACCAATAGGGATCCCTAGTACACATCTAGGTTTTGGAGAGGCCACTAGGTGAAGATGGGATCCCAAATCAAGTTAATCATAACGTACCATCCTTATCTGAATGGTCATACAAAATAGGCTAAGAATTCTTAAAGACATGCTTCATGCTTCTGTACATGACTTTGGAGGTATGTGGGATTTCCATTTGGGGATGGTCAAGGTTTCCAATAATAATAGCCACAAGTATTCCATTAAAATAGTACCCTTTAAGGAATTTTATGGTTATAATTCTTAATATTTTCTTTGTTGGACAGGTATTGGTGAAACATTCTCGGTGGGGGCTAGCTTACTCTAAGAGATGATGAAAATGATCCAGATGATGTTTCAGAGATTTATAATGTCTTATATCTGGTATAAATCCAATGAATATTTTCATTGATGTCCATTGGAGTTATTAATTGGTGACCAGGTGTTCTTGATTTTCTCACCTCAACTAGGTCATATAAATCTTATAAAACAAGGTAAGTGGGAACTGACATACATGGGACCTTTTGAGTTTGTTCCATGGATTGGAAAGTTGGAATACCATTTGTCCCTACCACCATAGATTAATTCAATCCATAGAATATTTCACATATTGTGTATACAGAAATATCTTCCTGAACCATGACATGTTTTTAATTGGGAAGACCTTAATGTGGAACCTAATATGATTGTGACTGAACAATCAGTTTGGATTGTTGATTCTAAAGTGAAGGTGTTTTGAAATAATATTACTCCTATGGTTTGGGTTATTTGGCAGCATGGTTCATATTCTCATGATACATGGGAGCATGAGATGATAATGATAGAGCAATGGCCTCATCTATTTTTAAACCAGTCTTCTTAGAGAGTCTTTCTAGGGGAAATTGTTATGGTGGGGAGAATTATAACATCCTAACTCTTGATTTTAGGTATGATCTTTGGTTTTTATTACTCTTCTTAACTTTAATTTTAATTATTTATCATCCCTACTTGTTTCAAGACATTTATGGACTAAGAGTGTGGTTTTATTTTTATTTTTTTGAGTGGTCAGGATGTGTTTGGATTTTTTGGATTAAGGTTGTACAAGGGAATATAGCTATAAAATCTGCAAGCAATTCATCGGATGGACGATGATACCCATCAGCTAGATAGTGTTTTGATAGTAGTAGGTATTTATATATGAATCCCATTATCTATCATGTGGAATTATCATAGAATAAAATTCCTATAAGAATTCCACTAATTAGCTGGTGGTGTTTCTAGTCGTGCAGGAATTATGCCAAGAACCACCGGCTAGTAGGTGGAAGAAATTGGTTATCCAGTAACTCCGATCTAGGTGAGAAAATATGTGGTAGTATCATAAGTCAATTCTCAAAACCAATATTCTAATTATAAGCTCTTCTCTATCAACAACTATTCAACCATACAAACTTGGACACTCTCTTGAGGTAATTTAGGCCCTTCTAACCTTGAATATTAATAGATTGAAGTGTTTTATGAAGGATTGAATCTCTTTCAGAAAGTGTATCCTTGATCTAAATGTGAATTCCATTTTTTATGTGTCTCTCCTTTTTCAAGGGATATGGATCCTTGGGTTTTTGATGGATCGAGATCATGATTTGTGAATCTTTTTCCTTATGATTCCATCTTGGTTTGTTCTATACTATCATCTCTCTATTTATGGATCCCTTGTTGGGTGATTGATGATGCCATTAATTTAGGTGAGTGGTTTTATAATGTTATCTTCGTCAATTGAAACAATTGTTTCCTTCTTGAATTGAACTGTATTTATAAATATTTCCAAGGAATGAATTGAGATTCTTGATAAATGTTTTCAAATGAGATATTGTGTGATTCAACCTCTTTGGAAATGGATTTTGAATTAAAGTGTTGAATTATAGAGTATGGTTTTTAATTTAAATGAATGATTAGAATAATTAATTGATGAATATACATAATAAAATGATGAATAAAATGTTTTTTATTATTTTAAATGAAATGGAATGTTGAAAATTTTATTTGGGACTTCTTGAAAAATGACTGATGAAACTTATTCCAGATGAATGATTTACCCCTTGATTGATATCTTTAATGCACAATAGATCTTGGTTAGTTAGGTGAAAAAACTTGGACAATAATTCTAGGAATGTATTATCTCAAACTATAAATGGATTAAATATAATAATTCTAACTAAAAATTGATGATGGAAGGGGGTTTATTCATTAGGGTGGACTCTTATTCCCCTTAGGCCTGATATCAAGGGAAGATTTCACACCTAGAGTCATATTTCACCCAGAGTGCGAGGAACCTTAAACCTTGATCTAACTAACCTGAAGGATTATAACCATGGTGATTATATTTTAATTTAATTTTACATGATAGTGTTTATAAAAATATTTACTCAAGTTCACTTTGATAGAGATGTGTATTCACGCATGTTTTATGGAAATGATTATTTGTGTATGTTTTGTAATTTTTATTAAAATGATTTTAAAATACATTTTTTATTATGAATTGTGAAAATAATTACTCTACCATGTTTTATTAAAAATATATCCTATTAGGTTTATTTGATATATGAAACTTATAGAATTATTGGTGGCATCCTATTAGGCTGTTTTTTCTCACACCCCACATATTTCTTTGGGAGTATATAGACATTCTTTTTCTAAGTCAAAGAAAAGGAAAAATCATCGATTAGAGGTGGTGGGTGTTCTTGATAGCGGGACCTTGGGAGTTGGTGGTGACAAGTAGATTATTTTATCCACCTATTATGAGGAGATCTTGGTTATGACTCCATCATTGGTTAATTTGATTTCTTGGACTGTTATTTCATTTTGGGTTATATACTCTCTTTTTTGTGGTACTTTTTTCCTGTTAACAGTATTAGAATACCAAATATTTATGGATAAGTATATAATTTATTTATTATTTGGTTTCCCTTATGGATAAATTTTTCTATTTGACAATTATTAATTCCCTAGAACTAGTCACTAGACCTTGTGTATTAAGAATTCCCTTCGGGTTGTGTTAGAGTTGACTTGGGTTCTGACTTAATGGGTTATCTAAGTTGGTTCATAACATGGAGAATAAATAATATCTTATAAATGGTGTTAATTAATCATTCCTAATTAGGGGATCATAACACCCACTCAAATTAGGAGACCTTTTCCACATAAATCACTCAACCATATCTTGATATTTCTTAGGAAAAGGAGGTAAATCCACATAATTCAATTTATGATTCATAACATGAGATAGTTGATCCAGTACTTCCATGAAGTTATTGTCTCCCACTCTAATTAGGTTAGGTATATCATTAGAGAAATCATAAAATGTTTAGTTTTCAAGATTACTCTTATTTCCCACTATTAACAAAAATAAAGGAAAATTATGGATGAGAATACTTAAAATAATAAGAATACAATAGGGAAATAGTGGACTTAGAAGTAATAACTTATAAATGACACATATATAAAAACTTATTAGTATTTGAGTTTCAATCTATATTATTCTTGGTAATTATCTTATTAGTTTTTCAAACCTAAAAATATATTCCAATCCTTCATAATGTTTTTTAAATAGTTTATGAATTTAACAAATCATATCCCTCAAGAGTGTCAAACTAGGTGTGCATCAAGGCCTATTTTTCATGTACCAGGTATAGGTAAAGTTAATAACCAATGATCTCTTTCAAGGATATTACCCCTAGGTACATCAATTCCAGATCCATATCAACTTATATTATCTATACAGAGATTTTATTTCTTATAAACCACTCAATCTATACTTTACCAAGATTTCAGGATGTTTTCCAATGCATAGTCTTACCCTAAGAATTTTTACTGATGTATTCTTTTCCTAATAATCAAAAATAACTATATCTTTATTTTATTCTGATTATAGTGACCCAATCCTATTATATATATTATTATAAGATTTTGAAAATAAAAACCTAATAAACAAAACCTCATAATCCAAAGTCCTGGTGTCTTTGGAAGACTAGGTTCATAATACATCAACATGAAACTAAAAATAAAACATCTTTATTTTAAACTCCAAAATGTGCTCCTAGATCCCTTTGAGATTCTAAAACAACACAGGATAACTTGGGTAATTTATAAATAAATGTGGTGACCTATAAATCCTAGGAAGGGAATAAGTACGATAATGAAGCATAACATATGAGTTAAATGGAATAACATGATATCATAAAATACAAGGATCATAAATGATCATAAAGAAGATTTAAATAAATAATATTTCATCCTAAGATCATGAAATCATAGAATCATAGTAATATGGAAACAATATTAACATAAGTTAAGGATCACTATAGATACATCATTACATGGTTGATATATTCCTTTAATGGATTAAGTTTAATCACTAATACCATTCAAATCATCACAATAGATATAAAAATTACCCAATGCATTGGAAATTTATCTAGGGGAACCCAACATAACATGTAAATGCATCTGTGTTCCATATAAGGGAATCAAACATAATTCATAATCATAAGAAATACCCATGGAAAGTATTGGGTTACATAATTTTTCCTCCAATCAAAATCAAAGGATATCTCAAAAGGATTAAAAAGAGAATAAGGAATTAAATCCTTTAATTTTTTATATTTTAATAATTTTTAATTGGTCTCAAAAATGGATTTCATTTTAAATATTAACGATAAAGGTTAAAAAAATCAGTATAAAAAATAAACCTCTAAAACTTGGTTTTAAGGAACCGATAAAAGACTTTTAAAGTGGACAAGAATATGGAAAAAAATTTAAACCATAGGTAAACCAAAATGCTAAACCATAAAATAGTTCACATTTTATGAAATCAATAATGGGTAAAATTATTTAAAATATTTTCACATGAAATGATTAAGGGATAGAAAAGTTCCCCTTAATCGGGTTTGATTTTAAAGTAAGTATTGAGAAATGAACACAAGGAATATATAACCTCAACAATATAAGAGAGAATAATCTAGTTAAATATGTAAGAGAAATATATAAAAAATTTAGAGGAATTATATAATGTCAAATAAGGAGATAAATTGAAGTAGAGATAAAAAAGGCATAAACAAAAGAAAAGAGATGGGTTTCGATAGTTCCTTCACCTCGGGTCTGGGTTTGTTATGAACATTCACTTAACCTTCTAAATAATCAAATTATATTTATTAAAAACTTTATTTATAACCTAATTCAACTATATTTTCTTTATTATTAAGAATTTATGTTAGTGTAGAGTCATTTAATGGATATATCGTGTCTATATTCACTGTCCCAAGGTCGTTCGTTTCATGGTTCCAAGGTCGAATTAATTTGTAGGTAATTATGATATTTATTATGGAATGGTTACATAACTTTAAAAGTGTAATGAAATGTTTTTCATTTCATTTTTTTAGTTTTAAATGGTTTTAAATGTCAGATAGTATAAAAATACACATGGTTCATAGAGTACAAATATTATCATTTTATAGTTAATTCACTTTGGTGGTCTTTTCAACCATAGTGAACTTAAATGGTTTTATTTGACAATATGAACATTTACCATTCTTGAATTATTAAAAATATATAATATAATGATTCAGATAATTTTTTATCATAATAAATTTATTAAAATCATTTTTGAAGTTGGTGGTGAAAAGAAAAGTATGTTGTTCATGGAGGTGGTGAACGGACCATAATATAAAAAATGTTTTCATTTGAGAATGAAATGATAAGTGGTGGGATAATAGATAATAAATTAGCATAATAACATTCCAAAATATTTATTATACTAGATTAATTATGTCAAAATTATTTAAAATAGATATATTGAGAATATCACCTCTTTGAATTTCATCTCTTGTAATACACTTTAAGGCGCCTTGGTTTTTCTTTTTTGTGAGACCAACACTATAAGAACATGGGGTATAGGGTTGGGAAATGAATTGGGTAGAAAATTGACATGATCCAGGGATTATAATGTGTGAATAGAATGGGTGGTGTGGGGTAGTATTTATAAGGGGCGGGGAGAGGTGTTTCGGAATATAATATTCACTAATTTATTATTTTGAATCAATACTAAAAACAATGATGATTATTGTGGATAAATATAGTAATTAGGGCATGTGAGGCATATAAAATGGTTTATTACATCATCCATGACTCACTAATTCATGTATTCATCTTATAATGTTAAATATCATATTTTTTTTGTATTTTACTATTCACCAAAAAATAAATTTTTAAAAAAAATACTAAAAATTCATCTTAACCATTTTTCAATGTGTAAAATTCAAAAAACGAAATACATTTTATGAAAATAATTTTTTAAATATGAGAGATTTAATTTTTAAATAAAATCACAATTTATTTAAAAAATATTAATTTTTATAATATGATCATCTTTCTGACCCAATGAATAACTACTTATTCTCTCATAAAAAATATATAATAATCATAATAAAACATTATATTTATTTATATAAAAAAATATGAAAATAAATTTTTTTTTCAAATTTTTATATCTTTTATAACATATAAATAAAAAATATATGGTTTAAAGAAATATAAACACTTAATTTGTCATTTTTTAACCTTTTATTTATCTATAATATGATGTAAATTTCCTATATTTTCATTTTATAAGATACCTAAACATCCTTTTAATATCCCATATGTGATATTACTATTCTAAAAATCATTTTACTACTCATAATGGTCTGATTACTATTCCAACAGTCATATTTTTAATATTCATATGGGTTTCCAACATTATATAAATAGATAATATTTCATTTATTCTTCATTCAATTTTATTTTCTCTCAAGGTTATATATTTTCATTTTCAAAATGGATGTTTCATTTCTAATATTCTACATCATTTATACATTGTTTTTCATGAGTGTGATCATTCTTAGGAATCAAGAATATCCAAATATTCATATTATAGTTATTATATTTTCTATTTTTTTATATTGTAAGATTTTAAAATATTATGGCTATATTTATTCTCTAAATGCAATGTTTGAATTAATTTAATAAATTGTTGGTGATTTTCATTATGCAATGAATGTGTTTTATATTATACTATATTACCAAGTGTGACATACACATAAATTCATAAGGGAATTTTCATTCATAACATTCATAGTTATTACAAAGAGTTCTCAAAACCATAATTTTCATCTAAATCATTCACGAAAACCCATTTTTGGAATGTTATCAAACACCTTACATATATAAATTTAAGTAGAATCAAACTATAAGTTCATATGATTTATCAAAAAAATAATAAACACATCAAGGACTCTAAAAACAAGATTAATTTTCAAGTAAAATCAATTTCAATAACCCAAGCATACATGGTATATCAAAATAAAGGAAAATACATGGAAACACCTACCTCAAACGAAATGCAGATGAAGTTAACCTTTGATTACAGAAGGAGAAGAACCTAAAAGATGATATACATACCATAACATCAAATTCCATAACAGATTAGGTCTAAAATAACCCTATAATTTAACCAAGATGTTTTATAGTAAGAGAACAATAGTAAAATAATAAGTAAGAAGAAAGAAAGGGAAAATTGAGGACCTCCCATAAATAATACCACCTAAAATTATATAAATAAGCTTAAAAAATAAAATGGGATAGAGTGAAAATTTCCTAGGGATCCCTCCTAGAAGGTATCACATGAGTGAGAGGGGAGGAGACCCCATTTGGGGTAAAAATTAAGTAAGCTTATTTCAGGAAAATCCAGTTTTTAATATTCTAGGAAACCTACAAGGTTTGGATACACAACTTACCAAATCATGCGCCAACCATGTACCACTCACTAGACACACCTGGTGATATACATGGTTACGTTTAATAGTTAAAAAAATCATGCACTAACCATAAAAAATGGATATGTTAAAAAAAATATTCCCTTCAAATGATTTCCTCATAGTTTGAACTAATTTTTTCCAATTATGAATCTAATACTAAAACCCCAAAACATAAAAAATTCTTGGAATACTGACCTAAAACTCAAAGAAAAGGATAATAATCCATAAATAAATAAAAAAAATAGATAAATTAAGGTTAGCTTATAACAAATTGGGTGATTCATAGTGAAATTAATCATAAGGTATGATTCATTTGGCATTTTTGTGATTCATCGAAGATTGTTTGGTGTTAATGAGTTAACACTCAAATCTTCTACACTTTGGCTATCGTTAATTAAATGTTTCATTTGACTAAATAGATGTTAGAGTCAAATTTATATAGTTACATATGATTTTATCAAGGTAATTCCTCATATATTTATGAAATGTATGAGTAAATTCATGGACTCAAGGAGCGTCATCGTAGCACGTATAAAGGAGACATGGCCATGTGTCTGTGATATAGGTGTGTGTAATCCTCCTATAAACCTCTATCCAATACTCCCTTCCTCCCAAATCTCTATTATTTTATTATCCTTATCTTCATGAGATACGTGCATATTATGGAGGTTTTAAAGGTCAAACCCAAAGTGTTTGGGTGATTTTTTTGCAACCCATGGATACACCTTAGGGGGAATATCTTTTTGTTATTTCCTTAGTAATATTTTTCGGTTATTGAAAAAAGGAATTAGTTGAAGTTACTAAGATGAACATTGGAATCCAATTATCGATGGATTTAAAAAATTTCACAAGAGATCAATGTAACTATGTAATCACTGATAGAAATTAGCCCCGGTAAATCCTGAGGATCTTTGTGTTATGAATTTTAAGCACAAAATATAAACTGAAAAATACCTAGTTTAATCTGAAGTTTTGGTTGACATCTGTTCATCATTGGTGATAACTTCTTGAAGGATCTGATGATGAATTACTCAATATCATCCATAAGTTATTCAAAAATATACAGAATCATTGATTGTCAAATTTTTTGTGTTATATTAGCAATTCAATGATGCCTTTAATGTCATAATGATCACCACTACTATGTTCTAATGATCAATGAAGGGGATATTTAAAAATCATCTTAGAATGAGAGTTTATCCCCCTATGAAGTGGGTAATGAGATATAATCTTTGATAAATTCATAGATAATAGTTTCATGTGAGAGAAAGACTCCTCATATATATAGTGAGTTACAAAAATTACTTGGAAAGGGTCTTGGGCCCAAATATTTATTACTCACTATATAAGCTATAAATGATGTGTCATGACCAACTAACTATTTTGAAAACATAATTTGTATTTTTATCAATTAATTGTAATATAATAAATATATTATGTGACAAAATCGATCCATTAACTTGACTTTTCATTCCTGTAAATATTAAATAAACCATGAATATTAAAATAATATTCAATCTTATAACATTTTCCTGGTATTTGATTTAATTCTTATAAATAAATTTAATAAATAAATTCAATAAAATTATTCTACACTCGAATAATGTTAATTTATCTATTCCTTGGTTATTGTTTATCGTAGTACATATCTTATGCCCCATGGTGGGGCCACCATTTTTTATACTTCTATTCATCATAATAAGATAGAATTTTTAATACTCTATTACGTGTGAAACTCAAGGCCCTTATCTTGATAGTAGTGAATACTATTCATAGACCAATAGTAGAGTCTAGCAACCTATAAAGGCCCATAAATGGATATGTAGTAGTTATAACAATGAAAACCATACTATGAACACACATTGTGTAATATAATCTATTTGTCTCATGATTTCTCATAAAGTAGGATGCACAATTTATGTCATTGTTCTTTATTGTTTTATTTTTCATTGACCATACTATATGGACTTACTTTCTTCTAACACGGATACTAGATTTATTAAATTTACTACAATCTAGATCAACTACGGCTGATATATATCTTCTTATATAAAGTAAAAAAAAATCTATCTTGATTATTCAATCAATGTCATACCACTAATGATGCACCTGAAACAAGATACCTCTCTTTGACTTTAATGACATCGTTTTTACCTTGTATCAGAGTATGTGATCAAATGATACACATTTATAATAATATCAAATCTTGAGATTATAAAGACCCGCAAAATTCAAGGGAAATTTTTTCTTAATTTTCTTTGCGATTTTACAAGAATGCGGTTTCTGACAGCACTTGATTCCGAGGCCCGGTGTGCCCGGAATTTCTATCCGAAGTTTAGCTCGGGTACGTTCAGTGAACGAACGAACAGAAATTCCTAACTTTTGAACTGGTGCTCGGAATCGAATTCCGAGAGAACCGATGGAACCGCAGCACCGGTAATTTCTTAGGAACACCTTTTCCAGAGTTGTGTTCACTCGAGAGAAGTTGATTAAAATTTGTGGAAGGTAAAATAAAATTTGAGCATCAAATTTTATTTATCTTTCTAAGTGTTTAAAACTTTGGGTGGAAGTTGGGTAACCACCCAACTTTCCATGAGAGGTTATGAGGTCGGTGGGACCCACACGAACCCCACCCATTCATATTCTCTAACCCCCCTCAACTCACCATTAATTTTTGACAACTTATGTTAATTAATTAAGTGAGTTAAATGTGAATGTTTGAATTTCAAATGCTTAGGTTATGTTAATAAAATAAGTGTTGAACTTATTTTATTTTGTTGGAATTCTGGTTGTGGGAGTCTTTGGGAGAAAAGCTAAGGAGCTTGGGGAAATTCTTCATCTTAGATGAAGAACACGAAGAACGCGAAGAACGTCGGATTCCTCGGAGATCGACGACGTGACGCCCCACGACGCGACCTCCTCCTTCTGCGACGTCTCCTTCCACGACGTCTCCTTCCGCGACTTCTCCTTCTGCGATGGTTATCTCCGCAACGAATCCTCGCTCAACGTGTTTGATGAGGTAGGGTAATTATTATTTCGTTTGTTCCTGATTACTTCAATGTTGGCTTATCGACTTTTTGTGGCCGTCTGTTATCGCAATAATGGGAGGAGGTCAGACCGCATGAACACGGCCGACTCTCCTCCCCTTTTTGGTTGTTTGATATTGAAGTGGCATGAGTAAGGCAACGCGGTGCCAGAGCACTGCGTGGAAATTGTTAAGGAAAGGGGGAGAAGCGCGGCATCGTCGTGCCACGCCGGAGGACCACAAAAGCACCGCGGCCAGAGCGGGGCCGCGGTGGAGGGGCGCGGCGCCGTCGCGCCGCGGCGGAGCTGGGGAACCGGCGGCCGGTACTGGGCCGCCGCGTCGGAGCAGGGGGACTGGCCTTGCCGGTCTCGTGGCGGCAACATCCGGCCGGCTGGAGCAGGCCGGCCGGACAGGGGATGAGCCGGGGGTTACAACCCCCGGTTGGCCATCTTGAGCAGCCCCATTAAGGGGGTCACGGTTACAAAACGGGGGGCAGGCGCCCCCCCCCCCCCCCATCCGCTCGGCCAAATGGTCGAGCCACCTGCTGGCGCCAGTGCGCCGGGCCGGCTACCCTGGCCAGTCCGCCAGACCAGGCCGCCAGGCCGGTCCGCGCCGAGCCGGGACGCGCCAGCCGGGCCGGGCCGCGCCCAGGCCGGGCCAAGCGGCGCCATCCGGGCCGGGCTGCGCCAGCCGGTTCGGGCCACGCCCAAGCGGGGCGGACACGGACTCGGGTCAGGTCGACCCGGTTCGGGCCGACCCAGGGGGTATTGGTCCGGGTCGGACCGGGCCCGAACCCCCTAATATCGAACCTATTTCGGTCTGTTACCCATAACTTGGGTTGTGGACCTCCGATCGATGCATTGTCATCTGCGATACGATCCTTAGATCGAGATGGTCATTTCGGTATATTACACTCAAGGTTTCGGAGTACTTTGGGTTCGGCCGGGTTGGTTCGTGCACGAAACCAACCGGGCCCACGGAGCGGAAACACTTATAACTTGAGTTCCAGACGTCTGATTGACGTGTCGTCGACTTTGTTGGATTCTTCTAAGTGAGACGGACCTTTTGGCTTACTTAGCTCCAGGTTTGGACGCAGTTGGACTATGTTCAGATTGATTTTGACTTAAAAACCAACCGGGCCCCTGGGATGAAAAAGCCAATAACTCTCAGACCGGGCGTCCGATTGATACGCCGTCTGTGACGTTGAGTTCCTGTTGACGATACGAAACTTTTGGATACATCTACTCTGAACTATGTGTCAGTTGATGTATCAGCCCCTCGGCTCATGGAGCGGACCCTCCCGAAAGAGCTTGCTGTGTGTGGAAACCCTAGAGCTGGTTGTGACTGCGACGACGATGATGAATGTGCGGGAATCCTCCGTGGATTCGACGACGACGACTACAGCACTCAGTGATCCTACGTGGATCAGTGCTACCGATCTTGTGTGGGTCTGATCCTGTGTGGGTCAGCGCTCAGTGGTCCTGTGTGGGCCAGCACCTACAGATCCTGTGTGGGTCTGATCCTGTGTGGGTCATTGCGGGGGTTAGTTACCTATCAGTCCTTTGTGGGTCATTGCGGGGGTTAGTACCTATCGATCCTGTGTGGGTCCGATGGCTTAGATGAATCAGTGGCAATATCTGATCATCTCTATCGTCTTATGAAGAATTATACATGTGTGAGATGAATCTTGACTTTCAATCCTTATCTTCGATAAGATTGACTTGATATCCTGTGTGGATTACTTTATGCTTTCCTGTGTGGATTGGATTGTGATTTCCTGTGTGGACTGGGTTGTACTTGAGCTCGGATGTTGGAGCCGAATGAGAATTGATGACTTAGGTATGTGTATGGGCATATACCTAAGTAGTGTCAGATGTTACTTCATAATTGTATCTTTCTTTTGTGGATTATCCTTTCACTACTGGAAAATTGACCTATCTCCACGGTTTTCCCAAAAACCGTGGGGATAGACCCCCCTATACCCACGGTTTTGGAAAACCATGGGTATAGGTGACTTTTCATGACCTATACCCACGGTTTTGCAAAACCGTGGGTATAGGGGGGTCTATCCCCATGGTTTTCCAAAACCATAGGGATAGGTCCGGAAAATTGACCTATACCCACGGTTTCCCAAAACCGTGGGGATAGGTCTGGGCTAAAAAACCTATACCCACTGTTATGAAAAACTGTGGGTATATGTCACTTTTCTGTGCGCGGGAAAAAAAAATTTCTGCGGGAAGGAAATTTTTTTTGGCGGGAACCCTATACCCACGGTTCATCCCTCTATACCCATGGTTTTTATAACTATATTTAAATAAATATATATATATATACATATAGGTGATGTTAGGGTAGTGGTTAGATGTGGTGTTTGCAGCGAAGAGGTTGCGAGACCGAAACTCAGCGGCTGCATTATTTTAGGACTTATACCCACGGTTTTGAAACCGTGGGTAAAAGCTATTGACACCATGGAAAATGGCTATGTTTTGGTGACACGGTGGCAGGACACCTATACCCATGATTTTGGAAAACCCTGGGTATCGGCTGGGGACCTATACTGATGTCGTTCCAGCCCACGATTCCCAAAACCGTTGGTATAGGACATTTTTCCAGTAGTGTTTGTGGATTCTGGGAGACCTTCGTGGGTCTCGAGGTCCCTACTGAGTATCTTATACTCACCCATGCATGGGCTATTCCCGCACTACGTTGTGTTGGTTGCAGACGACGGACAGCGCTGATCGCGGTTGAGGCTAGCGGAGCAGGTCGGTACCCGGAGGTGGACCACCGGGTGGGATTTACTCAGAGCGGACGGCTGGACCCGAGGAGCTGTGGAGGCTATCTGTACTCACCCTTCAGGTGGGACTTCCAGTGGACGGCTCGAGGCTTCGGCTTTACTTTCAGTTGTTGTTTTCCCTTTCTAGTTGTACTTTACTTTCAGTTTGGGTTTGTATACTGGCCCACTTACTTTTCTGCACATACTTTTGTATCAGTTTTTACTTAGTGTTCACTTCTACTACTTGCTTGCTCTGTGGTGTTTGTTTACTTTACAAAGGCAATTCCTTCCCTTTTTTATCGGGAATTACACCTTGGTGCTAGTCGCCAGCCCCTGGCCTATGGAAGGTGGGCTTGGGGTAGTCACGGCAGAGGCCCCGAGGACGGTTCGTGACAAATTGGTATCAGAGGAGTTCGGTTCTACCACATAACTTTGGACTCTGATCTTTTTTTATGTGAAGCAATAGTGTTAAGCGTATTGGGTGTGGTTATCAGTCCTGGGAGTCCAGTGTTGGTGTGGCAGCCGACGTATCCGTACACCAGGACCCTGACTTCTGATTTCCGACTTAATACACAAAAACATTGATTGCATGTGTGATTCAAGTTTTCTTTGTGATTACTTTATGTCATCTCACCAGGTATACTGTTTTACCGTGGAGCACCAGTTTCTTTTTAGGATGGCCCCACGACGGCAGCCATCTTGGGTTCCGAGAGTTGTGTGTGACGACAGCCCACCGAGCGACAAGGCCTCGGTACAGGGCCCTTTGATAGCAGAGGCACCGGCGGTACCTCTACCCACCAAGCCACTGATGCTTCCAGCCCCAGCCGCTGACGATACATGTCGCCTTAGTGCACTGCACATGTTTCAGTGCCAGTGACCGCTCAGGTTCCTTAGGGAGATGGATCCTCAGGCAGCCGAGGATTGGATGGAGGTAGTGGTACGAGTTTTCATGTTAGTGAGGACACTAGCAGACCTCATGGTGATCCTCGCAGCGAGCCTACTGCACGCGGCAGTAGGCAGATGGTGGAGCTTGATGCTCTAGGTGCATGATGATGCATCTCTCCTCTGGACAGACTTTGAGAGCCTCTTTCATTCAGAGTTCATCCCAACCACCCTCTGTGCGGTGTGCATTCAGGAGCTTCTTCAGCTGTGACAGGGCAGCTTGATGGTCGCCCAGTACTCAGCGAGATTTACCGATCTCTCGCGCTACTCGACAGACATGGTACGAGACCCATTCTTTCGGGCCCGAACCTTCGAGCAGGGTTTGAGGTAGGATATCAGGGCATCGCTGATCTCCCTCAGCATTCCAACACAGGAAGGAGTACTGGAGTGAGCCCTTCTGATCGAGAGCTTCCTTGTTGATCCTACTTCAGCAGTAAGACCTACCGCAGGGCGGCACGTAGAAGAGTCTTCTGTAGCAGGCAGTCGATAGATGACTCATGGGTCCAGGCAGACCAGACCCTCAGGTAGACGACCTCAGGACACTGGCTCAGCAGTGCGGGGCACACAGCGTAGAGCGAGTCTTTTGAGAGGCAGACAGTGTTACGCATGCGGCGGGCAGGGTCACATGGCTTGTGACTGCCTGACCCGCCGTGCAGAGGAGCAGCAGACAGTTGAGGGACCACCCAGGCAGAGGTAGAGGGTCGACCGTGGCGGTCCACAGGGAGCAGGCGGACGAGGAATAGGAGCTGGCCGAGCAGCAGGTGGTGGGTGACGCTTTGAGGCTCTATCACCACCACCACCAGGAGGTCCACCTCGACCACAGTGAGCTGGCGGGCAGAGACAGGCACAACTTCAGGTAGCGGAGTCCTATGACCATGGCACGTCCAAGATGATTCGAGGTACTATCTGTGTCTATTCCACCCTTTCTGCAGTTCTTATAGACATTGGAGCGAGTCATTCATTCATAGCCGCTACCTTTGTTCGGATCTCGGAGATTCCGATGGAGCTGTTGGCTCGATCCTTACGGTTAGAGACTCCTACGGGAGTAGACTCGACGATTACGCACTGGTTCCAGCAGTGTGAGCTTACTCTAGGAGGAGAGAGCTTCGGCTGGGATCTTCTTGTAGCGGCGTCGAGGCCTTACGACGTCATCTTGGGCATGGATTGGTTATCTATAGTTCATGCTCAGATCGACTGTATTAGGCGCAAGGTGCGATGTGTAGGCACCGATGGGAGCAGGTTCACCTTCACTGGCGAGAAGGGAGCATTTGCAGCACAGGATGGACTTCCGCAGATCAGTTGGCTAGCCTCAACCTAGGAGCAGTTGACGTGTGGAGTCCTGGTTTCCTGCAGTGGTGGATCAGTATGCGGACGTTTCCCCCGATGACGTTCCAGGACTACCTCTTCGCAGAGAGGTATACTTTTATATTGACATGTACCCCGGGATAGCCCCGATATCCACTCCAGCATATCGGATGGCCTCCGCTGAGCTTCGAGAGCTACGGGTATAGTTGGAGGACCTTCAGGGCAAGTGATTCATCCGACCCAGTGTTTCACCCTGGGCTTCCCCGATATTGTTCGCCAAGAAGGAGAACGGGAGCTTGAGACTTTGTGTTGACTATCATCTCCTGAACTAGGTGACAGTGAGGAACAAGTATCCACTACCGAGGATTTATGACCTCTTCGATCAGCTCAAAGGAGCACGATGGTTCTCAAAGATAGACCTTCGATCAGGCTATCATCAGCTCAGAGTTCGAGATGAGGACTTGAAAAATACGGCCTTCAGATGTTGGTACGACCACTATGAGTTCTTGGTTATGCCATTTGGCATAACCAATTCTCCAGCAGTGTTCATGGCCCTCATGAACAGGATCTTTCAGCCATACCTCGATCGATTTGTCGTGTTTTTCATCGACGACATTTTGATATACTCGACGACTGAGGAGGAGCATGCCTACCACTTACGGGTTGTACTAGACACACTCCGAGAGCACCAGCTTTATGGAAAGATCTCGAAGTGTCAGTTCTGGATACGTGAGGTCCACTTCTTGGGACACGTCATCTCTGAGGCAGGAGTTGCGGTGGATCCTTCGATGATTGAGGCAGTGCTATCTTGGGAGCCACCCAGGAGCGTGACGGAGGTGTGGAGTTTCTTGGGACTAGCTGGGTACTACCGGAGATTTGTGCTAGACATCTACGGAGTTGTGACACCACTCTCAGCTTTGACGAAGAAGGGGAAACCCTTTGTGTGGTTAGACAGATGTTTGCAGAGCTTCCAGGAGCTGAGACAGAGATTGACCAGCGCGCCTATCTTGAGGTTGCCGGAGGAGGTATTAGGGTATGTCGTTTACTACGATACATCAGGTACCGGACTCGAATGTGTCCTGATGCAGGAGAAGGTCGTGATCACCTATGGATCACGTCAGTTGAGGCAGCATGAGCAAAACTACGCTACCCATGACCTGGAGTTAGCAGCAGTGGTATTCGCTCTGAAGATGTGGAGACACTATCTGATAGGCAAGCACTTTACAGTCTATTCTGACCATCAGAGTCTCAGGTACATCTTCTCGCAGAAGGACCTGAATCTGAGACTGCGGCGATGGATCGAGTTCCTCCAGGACTATGACTTTGAGATAGTCTATACTCCTGGGAAGGGGAACGTAGTAGCCGATGATCTCAGCAATAGGATGGGCATCCAGCTACTTGGGGAGGTGACAGAGCAGCTAGCCCCTTTGCAGATATCCTTCATGGATAGAGATGGAGCATCCTTCCTTCATTCACTCACAGTCACTCCTCCACTACTGCAACGGGTCAGAGAGGCACAGCGTGGGGACGCCGACTGTGAGACGTGGCGTGCACAGATATCCTCAGGACAGGCACCTAATGGATTCTCCGTGGTAGGAGAGCATGACGTCCTTTTCAAATGACGTACCTTGGTACCAGTTCCTTTACGGGAGGAGGTGCTGAGAGAGTTTCACACTTCCCCTTTGGTGGTACATCCTGGAGTGGCGAAGATGTACCAGGATCTCAGACGACAGCACTGGTGGCTGGGCATGAAGAAGGCTGTGGCAGAGTTCGTTTCTCGATGCCTCGCCTGCCAGTAGGTGAAGGCAGAGCACCAGGTACCAGCAGGCTTGGTACAGCCCTTGGATGTCCCGGAGTGGAAGTGGGACGGGATATCTATGGACTTCGTGATTGGACTTCCACGTACTTCCAGAGGTCATGACTCCATTTGGGTGATTGTCGACCGACTCACCAAGTCGGCTCACTTCTTACCCATCAGAGAGCAGGGCTCAGTGGAGAGCTTGGGACGTCTCTACGTTCAAAAGATTGTACGTCTTCATGGTGTGCCATCATCTATCATCTCTGATCAAGATGCTCGCTTTACTTACTGGCTTTGGAAGGGGTTGCAGGAGGAATTCGGGACGCAGTTACGTCTGAGTACCGCCTTTCACCCTCAGACAGATGGTCAGACGGAGAGGACCATTCAGACTCTCGAGGACATGCTCTGCACATGTGTCCTCGACTTTGGTCGTAGCTGGGAGGACCACCTACCCTTGGTGGAGTTCGCGTACAACAAAAGCTACCACTCCACCATCGGGATGTCACCATACGAGGCATTGTACAGCCAACCTTGCAGATCTCTTCTATGCTGGACAGACCTTGGGGAGTCAGCACTTGTGGGATTGGAGATGGTCCAGGACACGACAGAGAAGGTCCATGTCATCCTGGAGCGGATGAGGATAGCTCAGAGCCGACAGAAGTCTTATTCTGACAGGAGGCGGAGGCCACTGGAGTTCGAGGATGGCGACCACGTCTTCTTGCGGGTCTCACCTCAACGTGGTATATGGAGATTTGGCCGAGGCGGCAAGTTGTCTCCATGCTTCATCAGACCATTCCAGGTCCTCAGCAGGATTGGCGAGGTGGCTTATCGCCTGGCTCTACCACCTCAGTTGCACCGGGTGCACGATGTCTTCCACGTATCCCAACTGAGGAGATACGTGCACGACCCGACACATATCATTGACCATGGGGAGCTGGACATTGATGATGGGGTGACTTTTGTGGAGGTCCTAGTGGAGATCGAGGATTGACATGAGCAGGTTCTACATGGATGGTCGATTCCTCTAGTGCGCATCAGATGGAAGCACGGGAACCTTCAGGAGAGCACTTGGGAGCGGGAGGCTCAGATGCATGCACAGTACCCACATTTGTTCCCCTAGTTTTTTATGTATCTTTACGGGGATGTAAAGCCCTGAGGTGAGAGTAATATAAAGACCCGTAAAATTAAAGGGAAATTTTTTCTTAATTTTCTTTGGGATTTTACAAGAATGCGGTTTCTGACGGCACTTGATTCTGAGGCCTGGTGTGCCCGGAATTTCTATCCGATGTTTAGCTCGTGTACGTTCAGTGAACGAACGAGCGGGAATTCCTGACTTTTGAACCGGTGCTCGGAATCAAATTATGAGGGCATCGATGGAACCGCAGTGTCGGTAATTGCTTAGGAACACCTTTTTCGGAGTTGCGTTTACTCGAGAGAAGTTGATTAAAATTTGTGGAAGGTAAAATAAAATTTGAGCATCAAATTTTATTTATCTTTATAAGTGTTTAAACCTTTGGGTGCAAGTTGGGTAACCACCCAACTTCCCATGAGAGGTTATGAGGCCGGTGGGGCCCACATGAACCCCACCCCTTCATATTCTCTAACCCCCCTCAACTCACCATTAATTTTTGACAACTTATGTTAATTAATTAAGTGAGTTAAATGTGAATGTTTGAATTTAAAATGCTTAGGTTATGTTAATAAAATAAGTGTTGAACTTATTTTATTTTGTTGGAATTCTGGTTGTGGGAGTCTTTGGGAGAAAAGCTAAGGAGCTTGAGGAACTTCTTCATCTTAGACGAAGAACGCGAAGAACGCGAATAACGCCAGATTCCTCGGAGATCGACGACTCGACGCCCCACGACGCGACCTCCTCCTTCCGCGACGTCTCCTTCCGTGACGTCCCCTTCCGTGACGTCTCCTTCCACGACGGTTATCTCCGCGACAAATCCTCACTCAACATGTTCGACGAGGTAGGGGAATTATTATTTCGTTTGTTCCTGATTACTTCAACGTTGGCATATCCACTTTTTGTGGCCGTCTGTTATCGCAATAATGGGAGGAGGTCGGACCGCATGAACATGGCTGACTATCCTCCCATTTTTGGTTGTTTGATATTGAAGCGGCATGAGTAAGGCAACGCGGTGCCGGAGCACTGCTCAGGAATTGTTAAGGAAAGGGGGAGAAGCGCGGCGCCGTCGTGCCACGACGTAGAATACGAACCAAAGACGTGGTGCCGTCGTGCCGTGCCGGATGACCACAAAAGCACCGCGGACGGAGCGGGGTCGCGGCGGAGGGGCGTGACGAAGTCGCGCCGCACCGGACGAACCAAGGTCGCGGCCGGTTCCAGGCCGCAGCTGAGTAGGGGAACTGATGGCTGGTACCGGGCCACCGGCGTCGGAGCAGGGGGACCGGCCTTGCCGGTCCCGTGGCGGCAACAGCCAGTCGGTCGAAGCGGGCCGGCCGGACAGGGGATGAGCCGGGGGTTACAACCCCCGGCTGGCCATCTTGAGCGGCCCCATTAAGGGGGTAGCGGTTACAAAACGGGGGCAGCCCCCCCCCCCCCCTCATCCGCTCGGCCAAACGGTCGAGCCACCAGCTGGTGCCAGCGCGCCGGGCCGACTGCCCTAGCCGGTCCGCCAGACTGGGCCGCCAGGCCGGGCCGCGCCCAGGCCGGGCCTCGCCGCGCCAGCGGGGCCGCGCCCAGGCCGGGCCAGGTCGCGCCTAGGCCGGGCCACGCCCAAGCAGGCTGGACCCAGACCCAGGTCGGGTCGACCTGGTTCGGGCCGACCCCGGGGGTATCGGACCGGGTCGAACCGGGCCCGAACCCCCTAATACCGAACCTATTTCGGTATGGTACCCATAACTTGGGCTGTGGACCTTCCATCGACTCACCGTTAGCTGCGATGCGATCCTTAGATCGAGACGGTCGTTTCGGTATATTACACTCAAGGTTTCGGAGTACTTTGGGTTCGGCCGGGTTGGTTCGTGCACGAAACCAACCGGGCCCTCAGAGCGGAAACGCTTATAACTTGAGTTCCGGACGTCCGATTGACGTGTCGTCGACTCTGTTGGATTCCTATAAGTAAGACGGACCTTTTGGATTACTCCTCTCGAGGTTTGGATGCAGTTGGAGTATAGTCGGATTGGTTTTGACTTAATAACCAACCGGGCCCCTCGAACGAAAAAGCCAATAACTCTCAGACCGGGCGTCCGATTGACGCGTCATCTGTGACATTGAGTTCCTGTTGACGATACGGAACTTTTGGATACATCAACTCCGGACTATGTGTCAGTTGATGTATCATCCCCTCAGCTCGTGGAGCGGACCCTCCCGAACGAGCTTGTTGTGTGCGGGAACCCTAGAGTTGGCTGCGACTGCGACGACGATGACGACTGTGCAGGAATCCTTTGTGGATTCGACGACGACGACTACAGCACTCAGTGATCCTAAGTGGATCAGTGCTACTGATCCTTTGTGGGTCTGATCCTGTGTGGGTCAGCGCTCAGCGGTCCTATGTGGGCCAGCGCCTACAGATCCTGTGTGGGTCTGATCCTATGTGGGTCATTGCGGGGGTTAGTTACCTATCTATCCTTTGTGGGTCATTGCGGGGGTTAGTACCTATCGATCCTGTGCGGGTCCGACGGCTTAGATGAATCAGTGGAAATATCTGATCATTTCTATCGTCTTACGAAGAAGTATACCTGTGTGAGTTGAATCTTGACTTTCAATCCTTATATTCGATAATATTGACTTGATATCCTCTGTAGATTACGTTATGCTTTCCTGTGTGGATTGGATTGTGATTTCCTGTGTGGACTGGGTTGTACTTGAGCTCAGATGTTAGAGCCGAATGAGAATTGACGACTTAGGTATATGTATGGGAATATATCTAAGTAGTGTCGGATGTTACTTCGTGATTGTATCTTTCCTTTGTGGATTATCCTTTGTGGATTCTAGGAGACCTTCGGGGGTATCGGGGTCCCTAATGAGTAGCTTATACTCACTCCTGCATGGGTTATACCCGAACTATGGTTTGTTGGTTGCAGACAATAGACAGCGCTGATCGCGGTTGAGGCTAGCGGAGCAGGTCAGTACCCGGAGGTGGACCATCGGGCGGGACGTACTCGGAGCGGACGGCTGGACCCGAGGAGCTGTGGAGGCTATCTGTACTCACCCTTTAGGTGGGACTTCCAGTGGACGGCTCGAGGCTGCGTCTTTACTTTCAGTTGTTGTTTTCCCTTTACAGTTGTACTTTACTTTCAGTTTGGGTTTGTGTACTGGCCCACTTACTTTTCCGCAGTTACTTTTGTATCAGTTTTTACTTAGTGTTCACTTCTACTACTTGCTTGCTCTGTGGTGTTTGTTTACTTTACAAAGGCAATGTCTTCCCTTTTTTATCTGGAATTACGCCTTGGTGATAGTCGCCAGCCCCTGGCCTATGGAAGGCGGGCTTGGGGTAGTCATGACACGGGCCCCAAGGACGGGTCGTGACAGAGACCAATAAACATGTTTATATATTGGAACTACCAATGACACCTAAAAAATGTGGTGTTCCTATTGGTTGGCCTATCCTCATGATATCATGTACTCAAGATCACCAAGTATGAACTTCATGAGAAGATGTCTTAATACTTATTATCCCCTAACACCTAATAGTCAAACATCATCTATGGGTAGTCAGGATGAGGTATCTAGACCATAGTACAAATGTTTAAGATTAATTTCATAATATCTCAAGGTTCCCGTTATATCCTGGGAACTGCTATAACATTTTGATACGATAAATAATCTGTAGAAATTGTCATTTAAATTGTAGGTGTAGAAATATCGACACTACAATGGTAAGTGTACACCATTCATAACTTACTACATACATGGTATAATAAACAAAAATTTATTCTTCCAATTGGGTCTAGGGAACCCATTATTACATCATCGGCAATATCATACTACAATGTATAGTACAAATTCTTCATTTATAGATTCCTACAATCTCAATTTCAAAGACATAGTAATCTTGGTTTTTATGGTTTAAAAATTATTCTTCTACTTTTATTAATATTAAATATCTATTTAGAAACATTCAGTGGTATTAAATCCTTTCCATGTTTTTTGATCAGTGAAATCACTCAAAAAAATGAAATTTCTTGAATTCATAATTCACACTATACCCTATATCATAATGTATAATTTAGAATCTTATTCGGCTTGATTGAGTCACGGATTGTAATGTGGGATATCATAGACAATGAATCAGTCTAAATCCCTCAGTTTTGTGTTAGTGGTAGCATATAACATAGGGATATCTTATTCAATGAAAATATTATATCTTGGGTTCAAAATAGAGATTTGTCTTAATGACATCAATATGAATTGTAAAATATGATTGATATGTAAGGTTTTTTGTCATGATACATAAGGGTTACATCAATTATGTGTAAGGGTTGAGAGATGTAAGTTTTTATCTTTTTCAAGGGATTGGAGAAACCTTAATCATTCCACCTATCATAATAAATGATAGAATTATCAACTATAAAATATGAGTGATAGAGATTAATTGGTTTTATTACAACAGCCTACTAATCATATTCTATAGTTCATTATATATCAATAAAAGTGATTATAAGAGGGAAAATTCTAAAATTCAATTATGAATTGAATTATATAATTTATAAGTTTTTTATAAATTATAATAAAATTTATTTTGAGGTGTTTGTTAATTTATAAATCTGTTTAAAAATTAAATAATTATAAATTCTTTATCATTATTTATTTATTTATTTTAAAAGAATTTAGTAATAACTATTCTATATTATTAAGTGTTAATATTGAAAAATAGATTATATTGAATGACTTATAATTTAGATATAAAATTTTTATATGTAAATTATATGTAAGAACCAGGATTTTGACTTCGGTAAGGATCCTAAATAATTTGGTCTAATTGACTTTTATGGACCCGAAGTGGATGGCTAATGAGGTCATGAAGGTCTTTGGGGTGTAAAGGACTCATTCGGAGCCCAAAACCCAACATTTTTGGAAACATGGTCATTTCTCATGGTTAGAGTAAATTCTGTGGGAAGGACACACTGTTAGTCTAAACGATGCGGATGGTCTACATTTTCAGGTAGAGTCATGTCGCACGATTGGTGAACGGTTTCTCAAACTATGCGGCATAACCATGTGAGTGCCCCCCTCTTCTCCAGGTTGTGTGCATGGTTGGAGAACGGTTTGGAAAACTGTGCTTCCAAACCATGCATAGGATAATTCTTGTTTAATTTTACTATTTTACCCTTAATGATCCAATTACCCTCCTCCTTCTTTCCTAATCTGAATTCCAATAGGATGAACCTCCATTTCTCTCATTTTGGAGCTCTTTGAAGGACTAGGTTTGGGATTGAAATGTATCCTTCATCCGAGAACCGATCAATCTTTCGTTTTTCACGTCGGATATGAAACAGTAAGTACACAAGTCCCATTAAGACGTTCTTTGTTTGTCTTGTTCTCGACCTAGTATTTGAGGTTTAGGCTTTTATGCTATTTTTTCAGATCTACTATGATCTGAGCCAAATTATAGGTTGATACTAGAGGAGTAGATTCATATGAATACTAGTTGGGTGGTCTATAACTCATCCCTCAAGTTTTTTTATTTTGGAATTGATGTGTTGGGCCCGCTAATTTCATCAGCTATCATTTATTGAATTTATATGGAATTCTTATATTCATTAAAATAGTATGGTTATTCTATTTCCATAAATGTGGTTGGTTGTTATTGGTTACGTCCAAAACTCCCAACACCCCGTGTAGGGTGACATTCCATAATTTATTTATTAGTGTTTTAACACTTTTGATCCAACATTCAGATGTGCTCGATCTTTACCACACTAATGGTAAGCCTCCTTAAATTAATTTCTTATTAAATCATGAAATTGTTAATATATTATACCTTTTCACTTCCACTTGACCTACCTAGGTTATGTACCTAAATGTAAGTAATTCATTCGAAGGATATTATGGAAAGCATACTTAATTATACAACTTGGCCTTATTAAATGTAAAGTAATGTATGGTTTCATGTCTATCGAACATCTTTCCATGTTCATTAAAGGCATCATAGTGAAAATTATTAATTTAAATTGAATTAAATTGTTTTAATTAAAATGATTCATGCCACTTGTCCTTGCCAAACTATTGAAAGGTGAGGCTTGAACCATGTGAATTTGTTAATGGAATAGTTATCACATGACCAAATTAATTATTGTGAATTAAATGTAAGGTGAATATTTATGCACATAGACCTTGACATATTTATATAAATGATTAACTCATGTCAGCTTTTGGATTCCCAAGGGAATGCCTTGGGTTCTTGAGGACACCATTCCAATTCAAGGATATCGGTTTCCTTGGGTGATACCTACCCAAGAACCCAATATTGGTCTACCTTTGGATTCCTAGTATGACACCATAGGATCCCTTCATTATTGTTATAGGATGCCTCATATACACTCCATGGATCTAGTATTACTTAAGGTGCCTTGGTTACATCCTTGGTCCTAGCTACTTTTTATCTCTCATTTTAACTTGGATGAATTTTTGGGAATCAGTTAGAAACATTACGGTGGGAATGTGTTGGACAATAATATGTTGATTACACTCTTACCCCTTACCGAGATTCAATTACTACTGAGTTAGTGTCCCCTGGGGTCTAGGTTTCCTCTGTGATTACCATAGAACCACTTCCTATTTAGTTATTAATAATACTTTCCATGTTACATCTTTAAACCTTCCCTATTTATACTATCACGAGGTGATTTCAATTCTTACTATGCCGCATTTTACCTATTAATATAAATTAGTAATTACTTAACTAAAGAACTGGTTACATGTTTAGAAACCAGTCGTGGGATGATGTAGTTACTTGGAATTTAATTACATTTTACTAATTTACTTTATATATGCATGTTTCCACACTATTACATTTCCATTATACAGGCCAGATGTTATATACATCATTAGTGGTGGCCCACTTATATTTATCTCACACCCTCTCTAGGTATTATTTGGTACCTGGGGAAGATTACATGTATGTGGGTTTTGATAAAGGGAGGCGTAATGATATTGAAACTTGATTTCTTATTGTACAAGGGTGGATCTGGTAGCAAATAACCGAGTTCTAGCTCAGGTTTCTTGGGATATTTTATGTATTTCCTTTGCTAAATTGGGTTTTTCATGTATGTCATCTACTTTGTATCCACGATTTCTAACTTTTTAGTGACATTAAATTTATGATCATTAGCTATTGTATGTTATTCCAGTTATTTCAGTTATTGTTATCCTTGTCTATTTCCATAGTGAATTTTGTTTACTTATTGATTCCTCTATTTAACTCTGTTTATAATTATCTATTATGATACACTCTAATAATGATGGAATAGTCTCCCCAAGGACACACCATAGGCCCTCATTTCTAGTCGGCGGCCTCTCGCATTTGGGGAGATGTTCTTGAGGCCATGTGGCCCACCAGGCTCATGGGACATCCTATGTGGAATCTGAGTCTGGGACATCACAAAGTAGTATCATAGGGTTTCCTTGATTAATTTACTATTTGGATACAATCTTCATTAGATTAGGAATTATTGGTACTTGGTCATAATATGTTCTTGGGCATCACGAACCCATGTTTGAGGTAAAGGTTGAGTTTCCTAAATTATAATTGTTTTTGTTCTTTCTCCTATTACAGTTGATATCATTTCACCATTGGATCACGCACATGTTGTGTGGTGTTATTGATTATTCTTATGATTGAGATTCTATTTTATCATTGGACCAATGATATATGATGGAAAGTATCATTATTACATGCATCATATAGGCACCTAGAATTCTCATGTCATACATAATGCCTTTCCATATAGGTGAATTTCATTTATTTCATTACTTGATATGCCTATGATTATTAATTCATCCTTGCTTGTATATGTTCATTTGTTTCTTTTGGGTTGTGATTTAGTGATTTCATATTTCAATTCATGAGGTTTTATAGTACCTCATGGGTTGGAATGAGTAATTTAATGAATCGATCCATTAATTATAAGTTCAAGTGGGTGTTAATATAAGTGATAAAAATTATGGGACTAGATTCACTAGGACAGACAACTCATTTTAAAGGAACTTTGATACAATTTCTAAGTAAATGAAAATATAAAAGTGAAACGGTTTCACATCCTTATCATGACTTTTCATATTTATGAAAGGTAATGGAGTAAACATAGAAATTGAATGTTAAGTGAAATTAAATGGTTTCTAATAAATGATGAGTAAAGGAATTATATACCCTTCATCTACTGAAATACCTGAAACTCATAATTGATCGCTTACCTATAACTAGCTTTCTAAGTGGGTATTTGGGGTAGTATGCCTTGGATAGTGAATTTTCTTATGTTTATATTCCTCTAGTGATGCTATCTCTTTTACTTCCATGTTTTTTCTGAAGTTTTTAATTAGAATTTATATACCAATGTTTCCATGATTTCCTCATGGTGTGTGCCAGGAGGGTGGCAATGACCATGCTCCAAACGTGGTGAGCCCTAAGCCTTCATTCTTATTGTTAGGAGTTCCACTTGAGGCACTACCTATTGTACCTGATCTAGGAATTAATTCCTAAGTACATGATAGTTTCGTATGTATGATGTGTAATGCCCCGAACCCAGTTACCTAGAGTCGGTGAATTATTACATAACATTGGCATGATCACAAGAAAGATCAAATCTCGAAAGACCTATTAGTTTAGTAGCCGTGGAATAAATAGATACATTAATAAAGTTTACATTAAATCATAAAATAAAAACTACAACAATATAGTCTCCATAGTCCACACTCTTATCCCCTCATACTATCCCTGTAGGTCATTCATAAATTACTTCTTCACATCCTGGGAAAAATAAAATATAGAAAAGGGGTGAGCTCAAATACCCAGTAAGGATAATAATATAGTGGAAACTTTCATAAATAAGAATAAACATTTAAGGCAATGTATAACTAAAACAAAATCCTTTTAAACTTGAACTTCAACATAGTATGGCAAAAATAAAATGAAATAATTCCATTTACTTATTCACATGGATATTCTACTAATCGAATAATCACATGCAATATCAATAACCACTTTCATAATGATGGAATGCATAATGCCAGACTATCATAACCACATAGACAAGGCCTCATGCCAAGACTACAAATAAGATTTTGTCAAGGCCTTGTTCCAAGATACTAATTTGTCTCATGAGACCTACTGATGCATCAAGGAGCTATAGCGGGCTCCAACCGTCACATATTAAGTCCAATGCATTCCCATATGAAAATGTTTAAACATAACATAAACATTCGTAATGAAACTAGCATACGAAATGTAAATACTTCATCCATAAACCATGAATGGTATAAAAATAACACATCCACAGTCAAACATATCACAAAAAATTCAATACAATATAGAAGTTTGGTATCATAATAAATCAACATCAAATAAGCGTCAAATCCATCAAAGGATGTTGACATAGATGAAATCAAAACTCCTTTTAGAGAAATATCTCTTTCTATTTTGAAATAATTTAAGAGTCAAATATTTATAAAATAAAACATTTTCTTTGAAAATATTATTATAAGCTTTTAAGGGAAGCTTCGAAGATTTTATAACGTCGGAAAATAGCCGCACCCGCCATATAAGTTAAAAAAACATTCTTACCTTAATTCTGTCGAAAAGGTTAAAAAGCACCTTGTTTGGAAAACGATGGAAAGATTCCTTTATAAAACTCTTATAAAAAGTCAAACAAGGGTATAAATGACTTTAACCCATATTCTTGTAAATTGTAGAATTGTTTTGAAATACATTTTTAAGAAGCATGGATATGGATGATAAAGAAGTCCCAGTAGATTATTACGTATAAACAACCTCGGATAATGAAGAGATTGCGAAATAAACCCTTACCTTGTACTTTTACTTGGTTGAGGGTAGGTTAACCTCCTGTATAATGGTGAAATAATTTTTATTAAATTATACAAGAATAATATATATTAATATGATATCATATATGATCTTTTAACATTGCTTTGTTAATAATATTTTACAATTATCGTCGTTTCGAGTGTTAACTTACTCATTTTCTTTTAAATTTTTTGTTATGTAATCCATGTGTTTTATGGATAGGTTGTATATTATTCATATCCAGAATGATATTAAGTCCTTAAACATTATTATTAATCTTAAAATGAGAATTAGACTTGAATGGATACGATGGAGAATGAATCTCATCGCGTTCGTGGAGACGGTAGTCCGTACGTACGCACGAGCGGCAATATCATTCTTTTGATATTAAAATAATATATACTTGGATGGTATATCATATATACAGAATCATTATCATGTTATATTTATTATTTACATGAATTACACATCATTATTATACCCATACAAATAATAATTTATTAAGTAACAATTACACCACGACGTGGAGACGGTAAGTCGTACGTACGCATGTATGGTGACATGCCATTCAAAGGATGGATAGAATACTGAATATGGTTGTACCATATTTATAATAATATTACAGTATATAGTAGATACTGGATTCATTATTTTATAATGGGAATAACAAATAAAGAATAAGTGGAAGAAGAAAGG
Source organism: Viscum album (assembly GCA_963277665.1). Taxonomy (NCBI): domain Eukaryota; kingdom Viridiplantae; phylum Streptophyta; class Magnoliopsida; order Santalales; family Viscaceae; genus Viscum; species Viscum album. The sequence continues at coordinate 134,895,375 of OY728156.1, forward strand.
AACTTGAAAAGGGGTGGTGAAATCATTACCTCTTCTTCGGGTTCTTCCTTTTGATTTGAAAAAAATGGCTCCTTATTTTGGCTTTCTGATCAAACTAAGGTCTCTAGGTTGTAGGGAGGGAAGTTGAAAGAGTATTTGGGAAGAGTTTGGCCGATCCAAATGGATTTGAAGGTATGAATTAATGAGAAGGGGGAGTGACCATTTATAAGAGGGGTGATGGGCACCTTTGGAAAAGCTAGAAATATTATTTTATAATAAATTCATATTCGGTTTATAATGTATCCAAAGTAGATTATTTAAAGGTTTAGGTGGGGATGGGTCGAAAACCACTCAACCAATAGAATTTAGACATGTTTGGGTCATTATATTAACCTTATCTTTTAGTTTTAACTCTTAGTTAATTAGTTTGAAACTTACCATGTCACTTTGTATTTTTATATTGTATAGTTAATAAACTTACTATATACCTACAAGAGACCCCAAAGTGGTCCATTAATGATACACCTATCATGATATAAGTCTCTTGGACGAACTGTATATTTTTGAGGAATTTAATATCAATTAATAATATAATATTTTTTTTAAAAACTCTTTTATGTCAATTTTGACACTATTTGGAAAATTTATTTTTGTGAAAATCATAATAGAATGATTAATTCTAAAAAAGTTAATTAAATCATTACTAACATGTCATATTAACCTATAAAATTAGTGTTATTCATAAAACGTCTCAAATTATATTTATTTGGGTATTTATAATATCAATTATTTTAATTTTTCACTATTATGGTAATTACTGCATCATCATTGTGTCATAAATAAATTAAATTATTTAATGTCTAAAAATTATAAATAAAATATAATTATGTAGGAAATAATTTTAGCCTTCTAATTAATATTTATAATCGAATTTATATTATGTGTAACCCTATATTAAAAATGTTTTAGTAAATAAACTTTGATTTTAACTCTTTTAACTCTTCTTTGAATTAAATAATAATAAATGTCCTAATCTAATCCAAGTGGACCTAAATGATAATATTTTATTCCTAATGTTGTTTTTGGTCGAGATACACTTGTCCAATAGAATTAGGACATGTGTTAGGGTAATATTAATATCATTTTTACCCTTAATTACCCTATTTACTTTTAACCGTGGTAAATAAAAGTAAAAAGTTACTATTCACAAAAAAATTATTTTCATCTCAATGAACCACATTTTAGTCCTTGATATTAACCATGTCTCTCGGATTTTCGAAATTCCACTCACAGAAGCGGTAAAATTAAGTTTTATGAAAAAATCAGTTTTTTAACTACCACTTAGTGGTTTCACTATTCATCAAAAAATGAAGTTTTTCAGAAAAATACCAAAAATTCACCCTAGGATAATTTCGATATTTTGAATCCAAAAATGAAGTCCATTTTGAAAAATAAAATTTATAAATTTCAAAAAGTGGGTATTACTATTCATAACGACTAGTTTGATTGGTTGTGGTGTGTTAGAACTCGATGTTGCGTATAACACACGCTATTCCATTATTCAAAGAGAAGCGTACCGTAGAAGCTTGGGGTGTTACATTCTCCCCTCCTTCAAATAATTCTGTCCTCGAAATTTCTAGAATACTAATGCATGAAAATACTCAGGTGGTTCTTCATCATAAGTTCCTCGGGTTCCCACGTTGCCTCTTCCATCTTATGGTTTCTCCACAAGACTTTTACCAGATGAGTCGTTCGGTTTCTCAGTACCTGTTCTCTTGTATCAAGAATATTGATGGGCTCTTCGCAATAAGATAGATCAGGTTCCAGTTCTAATTCCTCATAGGTGAGTACATGCGTTGGGTCAGGCATGTATTTCCTCAATAGTGATACGTGGAACACGTCGTGAACTTTGGAGAGACTTGGCGGCATTGCCAAACGGTAAGCTACAGCCCCAATTAGTTCTAGAATTTCGAAAGGTCCAATGTACCTGGGACTCAATTTAACTTTCTTACCAAAACGTATGAATCCCTTCCATGGAGATACCTTTAGGAAAACATGATCACCGACTTGAAATTCCAAATCCTTCCTTCGATTATCGGCATAGCTCTTCTGCCTACTTTGAGTTGCTTTGATATGGTTTTGGATTACCTTCACCTTTTCCATCGTTTCCTCCACTAGTTCTAGGCCTACAAGTTTTCTTTCACCAACGTCATCCCAACAGGTTGGTTTGCGACATCTCTTTTCGTACAATGCTTCATATGGTTCCATATGAATACTCGAATGGAAGCTATTGTTATAGGAAAATTCTACCAGAGGTAAATATTGATCCCACATACCCTAAAAGTCAAGTGAGCAGGATCTCAACATGTCTTCTAAGGTTTTAATAGTTCATTCTGATTGTCCATCTGTTTGAGGGTTGTAGGCAATGCTCAAATGAAGTTCAGTATCCAAGGCTTTCTGAAGACTTTTCCAGAATCTTGAAGTAAAATGGGGATCACGATTAGAAACAATCGATAGGGGTACTCTATGAAGTCTCACAACTTCATTAATATATAGTCTTTCTAGACGTTTCAGTGGTAGATCTTCTCTTATAGCAAGAAAATGTGCTGACTTGGTAAGACGATCAACAATAACCCATATTGCGTCATTACTTCTAGGAGTCTTTGGTAGTCACATGACAAAGTCCATCGTGATATTGTCCCATTTCCACTCTGGTATGGGAAGAGGTTGTATGACTCCTCCAAGTTGTTGCCTTCCAGCTTTCACTTGTTGACAAACCATACATCTTGACACAAAATCAACAATCTCCCTCTTCATGTTGTCCCACCAAAAATGTTCCTTCAAATCTCTATACATTTTGGTGCTCCCATGGTGTATAGAGAAATTGGAACTATGAGTATCATCTAGAAATTCCCTTTTTAGATCAGGTATATCAGGAACACAAAGCCTCTTCCCTAATTTCAAAATTCCTTCTTCATACACAAAGTCTCTCAATCTACCATCATTCACATCTTTAATCTTCTTTTTAAATTCATCATCATCGGCCTGAGAACTCTTAATCCTTTCTAGTAAAGATGGTTTGGCATCCATTTGAAAAAGCATTGATGTTTCACCTTCCCTGGTTATTCCCATGTCCATCTTCACTAGATCCATGAAAATTGGATTCCATTCAATTCTCATATTGTTAAAAACTCCATGGTCTTTTCTGCTCAAAGCATCTTCCACCTTGTTTGCTTTCCCTAGGTGGTAGTGTATCGTACAATCATAATCCTTGAGTAATTCAAGCCATCTCCTTTGCCTCATGTTGAGTTCGTTTTGTGATAAAATATACTTCAAACTCTTGTGATCAATATAAATCTCACATTTTTCACCATAGAGGTAGTTCCTTAATATCTTCAAAGAAAATATCACAGATGCTAACTCGAGATCATGAGTAGGATAGTTTTGTTCATGAATTTTCAACTGTCGTGATGTATAGGCAATAACCCTATCATTCTACATAAGGACACAACCAAGTCCTTTCTTTGATGCATCACTATAAATAACAAACCCATCATTCCCCGATGGTAGATTCAATATAGGAGCATTGACTAATATTCTCTTCAGTTCTTCGAAACATTCTTCACACTCTTTTGTCCAAACAAATTTAACCCCTTTAAGTGTGAGCTTCGTTAATGGGTTAGCTAATCGGGAAACATTTTGGACGAAATATCGATAATAACCTGCCAAACCAATAAAACTACGTACCTCAGTTATACTCGTAGGTGCTGGCCATTCTTGGATTGCCTTGGTCTTAGAAGGATCAATAGAGATTCCCTATTTAGAGACAATATGTCCAAGAAAATAAATCTCCTGAATCCAGAATTCACACTTGCTAAACTTCCCATATAATTCATGTCTTCTCAGAGTCTTTAGGATAATGCGCAAGTGATTTTAATGAACTTCATAGATTTTGGATTATACCAAGATATAATCAATAAATACTACCAAAAATTCATCGAGATATTCCTTTAAAACTCTATTCATCAGATCCATGAATACAGAGGGTGCATTAGTCAACCCAAAAGGCATTACTATAAACTCATAATGCATGTACCTGGTTCAAAATGTTGTCTTCAGAATGTATTCCTTCTTCACACACAACTGATGGTATCCAGATCAAAGGTCAATCTTTGAAAATTATTGATCTCCATGCAGTTGGTCAAATAAATCATCAATGCGATGTAGGGGATACTTGTTCTTTATTATTATAGCATTGATCTCCCTGTAGTCGATACATAACCTCATAGATCCATCTTTCTTTTTAACAAAAAGAATAGTGGCTCCCCATGGAGAAACACTAGGGAGAATAAATACATTATTACTCAATTCTTATAGTTGTTTCTTTAGTTCAACTAATTATACAGTGGCCATTCTATAAGGGGTCTTCGATATAGGCCTTGATCCAGGAATTAAATTAATGGAAAACCCAACTTCTCATTCTGGTGGTTGTCCAATTAAATCTTCCAGAAACACATTTACATATTCTTTCACAATAGGTACATCCTCTATTTGATAATTCCTTTCCTCACCCACAGTCATTTTATCCTCTTCCTCCCTAATAATTTAATTTAGTTGAGCTACTGGGGGTAGATCTAGATAAGAATTAGGTGGTGACGATTCTGCTCTAAAGATAGGGTTTTCCTTATCATCATCATCAAAAATTGTAACCTCCTTATTACAATAAATCTTCGCATCATGGTCCGAAATCCAATCCATGCTGAGGATTATATCAAACTCAATCATAGGTATGACGATGAGATCAGCGGATAAAGAACATTTATGTGCTCTAATGGGGACTGATTCACAAAAATTTGTTGCAATGATACTTCCCTTAGGAGTTTTAAATGAAAACTCCCCTGTTAAATAAAATTGGAAATATCGAATTTTCTTAGCAAACTGAGAAGATATGAAACAATGTGATGATCAAAAATCAAATAATGCATTTTCTAAACTTGAGGAAACCATTAAATACCTGCCACTACGTCTTTCGGAGCTTCTACCTCAGTAGTAGTGATATCATAAGCTTGGCCTTGATCCCTTGGCCTTTCCTGAGGTAAGTTCCCCTGATGCATAGGAAATTCATTTGCATAATGTCTCATCTCCCTGCAATTGTAGCACTGAACATCGGTAGCTTCTTTCTTCCCTTTGCAATCACGAGCTCGGTGGCCTTTTTCACCACACTTGTAACAGACACCCATTCCCTTCAAGCAAGTACCGGGGTATTTCTTCCCACATTTACCACAGGATGGATATTCAACCATTCCCTTCTTCCCCTTATTTCCATTCCCAGATTGATTAGCAGATCTCTTCTTCTCTTGCTTTGCTTTAAAGTCATAAGACTTAAATAATTCCTTTTATGTCTTGATAGCACATGAGACAATGTCTTCGTACGATGAGAAGGATTGTGAGACTAATGCTCGATGGAGAAATGGTTTTAACCCATAAAATAAATGATCAATATTACTTCTTGGTTTATTTATATAATATCCAGCATACCTTGCTAACCTTGTAAAGTTAGCCTCATACTTTGCGACATTCTCATCCTCCTTTTGTCTCAGACTCAAAAATTGTCTTCCCATATCTGCTCGATGGTCACGAGGAAAGTATTTTTCTAAAAACAGATGTTTGAACTCCCTCCATTCCATATTTGATACTTCATCATCTTCCTTCATGTTTTGAATCAATGACCATCATTGATCAGCATCTCCAGTGAGGCGGTAAACTGGCATGATAACTTTTTCTCTTTCACTACTCCCCAAAGCCTGAAATATTTTCTATAGGGAATTTATCCATTGCTCAGCTACTAAGGGATTTGTACTCCCATTGAATGTTAGTGGTTTTTTCCTCATAAAGCGATCTAACATTGATCCTCCACGTTGTGGATCAGTGTGCTCCATACGGGTAAGGTTATTATTCATAACCTGAGTGAGTTGTCCCAGTATGGTGATTAGTTGATCGACACCAGTTGCATCACCAGCTCCACTATAATTATCTTGAGTAGGAGGGAAATCCCTACATGGAGTGCGTGCATTGATACGGTTTCCATTTCTTCCACTAGGCGCCATTTGTAAACAATGGCAGAAACTAGATCAATTTATGAATCAAAATACATAATTCCATACTTATAAAACACTTAACATAAATTGAACTATTTATGGATATAATCCATAATCATAAGAATGTTTTCTTTGAGGAAGTATATACTCATAAACCCTTCATAATGATTTGTAAATAAAATGATATTTATCCTGAGCATATCCTCCGGGAGTGTCGTAACCAAGAGTGCAGCAAGGCCCGTTGTCGTGCACCAGTTCTCATTCGAGTCTAGCTCAAAGCAACTATTTTTGAGTTTTACCCCTAGGTACATCTGTTCCAGAGCCTCCTCTACCTGCTCGTATCCAGACAGGGATATATTGCTCATAAAACTCACAAAATCTCTATAATACCAAATTTCTAGGAAGTTCATCTATACTAATCCTCAAAGTCCATGTTAGGTCTATGTGCTATAATCAGAGTTTATCTAAATCTATCTTCCAAGGATTGTACTAAACTTCCTTTGATACCAACTGTAATGCCCTGACCCCAGTTACCTAGAGTCGGTGCATTATTTCATAACATTGGCATGATCACAAGAAAGATCAAATTTCAAAAGACCGATTAGTTTAGTAGCCTTGGAATAATTATATACATTAATAAAGTTTACATTACATCATAAAATGAAAACTACAACAATATATTCTCCATAGTCCACACTCTTATCCAATCATACTATCCCTATAGGTCATTTATAAATTACTTCTTCACATCCTGGGAAAAATAAAACATAGAAAAGGGGTGATCTCAAATTCCCAGTAAGGATAACAATATTGCAGAAACTTTCATAAATAAGAATAAAAATTTAAGGCAATGTATAACTAAAACAAAAGCCTTTTAAACTTTAACTACAACATAGTATGGAAAAAATAAAATGAAATAATTCCATTTACTTATTCACATGGATATTCTACTAATCGAATAATCACATGCAATATCAATAACCACTTTCATAATGATGGAATGCATAATGCCAGACTATCATAACCACAAATCCAAGGCCTCGTGCCAAGACTAAAAATAAGATTTTTTCAAGGCCTTGTTCCAAGACACTATTTTGTCTCATAAGACCTACCGATGCATCGAGGAGCTATATCGGGCTCCACCCGTCACATATTAAGTCCAATGCATTCCCATATGAAAAGGTTTAAACATAACATAAACATTCGTAATGAAACTAGCATACGAAATGTAAATACTTCATCAATAAACCATGAATGGTATAAAAATAACACATCCACATTCAAACATATCACAAAACCTTCAATACAATATAGAAGTTTTGTATCATAATAAATCAACTTCAAATAATCATAAAATCCATCAAAGGATGTTGACATAGATGAAATCAAAACTCTTTTTAGAGAAATATCTCTTTCTATTTTGAAATAATTTAAGAGTCATATATTTATAAAATAAAACATTTTCTTTGAAAATATTCTTATAAGCTTTTAAGGGAAGCTTCGACAATTTTATAATGGCGTAAAATAGCCACACTCGCCGTATAAGTTAAAAAAACATTCTTACCTTAACTCTGTCGAAAAGGTTAAAAAGAACCTTGTTTGGAAAACGACGAAAAGATTACTTTATAAAACTCTTATAAAAAGTCAAACAAGGTTATAAATGACTTAAAACCATATTCTTTTAAATAGTAAAAATGTTTTGAAATACAATTTTAAGAAACATGGATGTGGATGATAAAGAAGTCCCAGTAGATTATTACGTATAAACAACCTCGGATAATGAAGAGATTGCGAAATAAAACCTTACCTTGTACTTTTCCTTGGTTGAGGGTAGGTTAACCTCCTGTGTAATGGTGAAATAATTGTTGTTAAATTATACAAGAATCATATATATTAATATGATATCATATATTATCTTTTAATATTTCTTTGTTAATAATATTTTAGAATTATCGTTGTTTTGGGTGGTAACTTACTCATTTTTTTATATGTTTTGTTATGTAAGCCATGTTTGTTATGGATAGGTTGTATCTTATTCATATCCAGAATAATATTAAGTCCTTAAACATTATTATTATCATTCAAATTAGAATTATACTTGAATGGATACAATGGAGAATGAATCTCATCGCGTTCGTGGAGACGGTAGTTCGTACGTACGCACGAGCGACAATATCATTCTTTTGATATTAAAATAATATATAATTGGATGTTATATCATATATACAGAATAATTATCATGTTATATTTACTATTTACATGAATTACACATCATTATTATACCCATCCAAATAATAATTTATTGAATAACAATTACACTACGACGTGGAGACGGTAAGCCGTACGTACGCACGTATGGTGACATGCCATTAAAAGGATGGATAGAATACTGAATATGGTTGTACCATATTTATAATAATATTAAATTATATAGGAGATACTAGATTCATTATTTTATAATGGTAATAACAAATAAAGAAGAAGTGGAAGAATAAAGGAACTTGAAAAGGGGTGGTGAAATCATTACCTCTTCTTCGGGTTCTTTCTTTTGATTTGATCAAAAGGGCTCCTTAGGTTGTCTTTTGGATCAAACTAAGGCATCTATGTTGTATTCAGGGAAGTTTAGAGAGTATTTGGTCAGATTTTGACCGAGCCAAATGGCTTTGAAGGTGTGAATTAATGAGAAGGGGGAGTGCCCTTTTATAAGAGGGGTGAGGGGCACCTTTGGAAAATCTAGAAATATTAATTTATAATAAATTAATATTCGGTTTATAATGGCTCCAAAGTATATTATTTAAATTTTAAGGTGGGGATGGGTCTAAAACCACTCAACCAATAGAATTTAGACAGTTTTGGGTCATTATAGTAACCTTATCTTTTAGTTTTAACTCTTAGTTAATTAGTTTGACACTTACCATGTCACTTTGTATTTTTATATTATATAGTTAATAAACTTACAATATACCTCCTAGATACCCCAAATTGGTCCATTAATGATACACCTATCATGATATAAGTATCCTGGCCGAATATTAGATTTTTAGGAATTTAATATCAATTAATAATATAATATTTGTTTCAAAAACTCTTTTTTATCAATTTTGACACTATTTGGAAAATAGATTTTTGTGAAAATCATAAAAGAATTATTACTTTGAAAAACATTAATTAAATCATTCCTAACATGTCATAGTAACCTATAAAATTATTTTAATTCATAAAAAGTTTCAAATTATATTTATTTTGGTATTTGTAATATCAATTATTTTAAATTTTCACTATTATGGTAATTACTGCATCATCATTGTGTCATAAATAAATTAAATTATTTAATGTCTAAAAATTATAAATAAAATATCATTATGTAGGAAATCTTTTTATGTTTCTAATTAATATTTATAATCTAATTTATCTTATGTGTAACTCTATATTAAAAATTTTTTAGTAAATAAACTTTGATTTTAACTCTTTTAACTCTTCTTTGAATTAAATAATAATAAATGTCCTAATCTAATCCAAGTGGACCTAAATGATAATATTTTATTCCTAAGGTTGTTTTTGGTTGAGATACACTTGTTCAATAGAATTAGGACATGTTTTAGGGTAATATTAATATCATTTTTACCCTTAATTACTCTATTTTCTTTTAACCGTGGTAAATAAAAGTAAAAAGTTACTATTCACCAAAAATTATTTACATCTCAATGAACAACATTTTAGTCCTTGATATTAACCGTGTCTATCGGATATTTGAAATTCCACTCACAGAAGTGGTAAAATTAAGTTTTATGAAAAATTCAGTTTTTTAACTACCACTTAGTGGTTTCACTATTCATCAAAAAATGAAGTTTTTCAGAAAAATGCCAAAAATTCACCCTAGGCTAATTTTGATATTCCGAATCCAAAAATGAAGTCCATTTTGAAAAAGAAAATTTATAAATTTAAAAAAGTGGGTATTACTATTCATAACGGGTAGTTTGATTGGTTGTGGTGTGTTAGAACTCGATGTTGCATGCAACACACGCTATTGCATTATTCAAAGAGAAGCGTATCGTAGAAGCTTGGGGTGTTACATGATGCAGTACATGAATGCTACTCTATGAGCTTCTCCTACGATGGATGATCAAACTCATGAGTTCCAGCTGCAACATCCTCCCACCTTTTCAGGGTATGGTGGTTCGTAGGCACCTGAGTCTTAGCTAGATTCTATTATATCTATTTTTTATCATCTGGATATTCCTCTGGAGTAGAGGGACAAACTTTATAATTACAAGCTTTGTGATTCAGCCAAGCACTGGTGGGATGTGATTACCCAGGCTAGTAATCATCAGGGTATGTTATGGGTTGATTTCTAGACTGCCTTCAAGGATTATTTCCTTCCTCAGATGTTAATAGCTGATAGACCCAGAGAGTTCATGCATCTCAATAAGGGTTCTATGTCAATTATGGAGTATTTGACATGTTTTAGGGAGTTATAGTGCTTTACAAAACTTATATCCAATGATGATATTTCAAATACTAGACGCTTTGAGGAGGGATCCATTATTTCATCCGTACTCAGGTGAATGTATTCCACCTACCTACTTTCTCTGAAATAGTATATCAGGCTCTTATCATTGAGCGTAACTAGAGAGATGGTGATAATTCCAAGCGTAGATGACCAGTTCTGCGTCAGGTCGGTAGTTCTTCCAGTGGTAGGAAGCATTCCCTCGACGTTTTTCATTAGGTCGGTGGCAGCCAGGGTACCCATGTAGGTGGCTCTGTAGTGTGTCACCGGTATGGATGTACAAGGCATCTAAATCCTCACTGTGATAGAGACCCACTGGAGTGTTGGTCTTGTGACCGTATGGGGAATATTTAGTGTTTATGTTGGACCTTTCCATCAGCTTCTAGTAGAAGAGGATCCACACTAGTTCCACTTTTAGGGTTAGGTTCTTTTACACCATGATAGGCTAGGAGTTGGAGTATCACCGACAGGACTGGCTGAGGAGGAGTTCATGGACATGGTAGCTAGACCTCTAATAACCACTAGTGTAAGAAAAAGAATTTTTATTATGGTAGTCTAGTTATTTCCTGAGGCCATGGATTAGGATACATGCATGCCTTACAACCGATACCCAAGGATCAGGCTACGGGACTATCGACAGTACGAGATAGTATTCTAGTAGCCTTTACTATATTATCTTCTTTATTTGATATAGGTGCTTCACACTCGTTTATCTCTTTATCTATTTTGGAAATCCTTTTTATAGAAATACAATGGTACTATGGGTTAATGACCCTAGATACACCATTTGGGGTATGAACATAAGGAATATTCCAATTCAAGGACTCCCCTATTAAGGTAAGCTTTTATTCCTTTCTATGGTACCTCTTTGTTCTTGAGATGACAGGATAAAATTTCATTCTTGAGGTGGATTGGTTGTTTCTATATCACACATTTGTATACTGATAACATTGATGTTTTATATTCGCATCATCATAGGGTAGCATTTATCAATACAAGGGAGAGTGGGATATCCAGGATAGTAAAGCCGAACCAGATCATCATGTGCTTGGTGGGTAACCACCCAAATTTCCAATATCTCCATGGAGTATCATGGTTTAGTCCAGGCTAAATTGCCTCCATTAGTAGATCGTTTCAGGGATGTTTTTCCTGGTGAATTTTCTGGATTACCTCCTAAGAGATAGTTAGAGTTTACAATTGATCTTGTTTGAGGAGTAGATCTAGTTTCCATTCCTCTGTATAGGATGACACATACTAAGATACAAGAGCTCAAAAGATTTTTAGAGTGATTGGATTCCAATGGTTTCATACAACCTAGAACTTCCTCTTGGGGGTCGCTCATGATTTTCACCATGAAGTAATATGGGATCCTTCATCTGTGAGTGGATTATAGAAGTTTGAACCATCTTACAGTCAAGAATTGTTATCCACTGCCTCAAATAGATGATATCTTTGACCAGATCTAAGGATCTAGGTTTATATGTAAGATCAACTAGAGATCAGGCTATCATCATGTGTAAGTCATACCATCAGGCATAACTCATATACCTTTTCATAGTATGTATGGTCTGTATGAGTACCATTTTATGTTGTTCGGTCTTACAAATGAACTTTCTATTTTCATGGCTCTGGTTAATAAGGTGTTCCATCCCTATTTGGATTATTTTTTTATAGTCTTTGTGGACGACATCTTGGTGTATTCTCACACTTGTAGAGACCATTCCAAGAACCTTAATATTGTTCTGAGTACAATGATAGATCATTAGATTTATGTTGTGCTTTCTAAGTTCCACTTCTAGATCGACAAAGTTCACTTCTTGGGTCATATTATCTCAGAATCAAGAGTATATATTGAACCAAAGAATGTTAGTGTGGAAGTTTTCTAGGAGAAAAACAATAACATTTTTGATATATGATGTTTCTTAGGGATAGATTTATATTAAATTCATTTCATACAGGACTTCTCATGCCTTTATTAACCTCTCACCAGTCTCACAAAGAAGGGTGTTAAGTTCATGTGGTCAAAAGAGTGTGAGAAATCCTTTTAGGAGATGAAAGGGAGGCTTGTCTCAGCACCTATTCTAATTCTAAAAAATCTTGGAACAGGTTATATCATCTGTTGTGATGCATCAAGAATTAGACTAGGAGTAGTGCTGATACAGGAGGATAGAGTTGTTGCATACAGATCTTGACAATTGAGGCCTCATGAGAGAAATTACCCAACACATGACCTTGATCTAGTAGTAGTTGTTCATGCATTCCATTTTTGGAGACACTATCTTTTAGGTGAGTGATTTTCAGTGTACAAAGACCATAAGAGCATCACATATATATTTTCACAACATTACTTGAATCTTAGATAGTGAACATGAGTCAAATATCATTATCCCTTCGATTAAGATCTTCCCTATATGCCTGGAAATGGAAACATAATCACTGATAAACTGATTTGGAAAACTCAGACTTAGGTTGTATGGGAATACAGTGATGAATGGAAGTTAATGGCCCTATTTTTTGAGATACATCTAGAGTTCCATCATAGTCACAAGTAGTATTACCTCTCAGAATTGACGGTTACCTCTTCCCTCCTTGAGAAGGTGAAGGGAAGACAATTTTCATATCTTTAGGGATTGTTTCTCTATGAGATCATATCAAGAGCTGAACCACCTCTGTATTGGTCTATGGATAGAGACAACATCCTATGTATTCATGGGTGTGTCTAGGTTCCTACATATATGATAGTTAAGTTGATGCAGGATTCCCACACTTCTTAGGGGGTAGTTCATCCAGGCATCTCCAAAATGTATCAAGATATATGACACTGGTATTGGTGGCCTGGGATGAAATGTCAAATAGCATGCTTTATCACTAGGTGTTCCACCTATCAGTAGGTGAAGGCAAATCACCAAAGTCCTAAAGGATTATTACAGCCACTTCTAGTCCCAGAATGGAAATGGGAATATATTTCTATGGATTTCATAGTCGTCTTACCTATTTAGTTAAGGGATAGTAACATTGTATGGATAGTTATTTACTGACTAATGAAATAATCCCACTTCATTTCTATTTGGGATACTTTCTCAGTTGATGGGATGGTAAGACTATATGTTCATGAGATCATAGGACTACATAGAGTCCATCGTACTATCATTTCAGATATAGATGCTAATTTCACGTCACAATTTTGTTAGGGCTAATAGAAATATATGGGTACACAAGTGTTTCTAAGAACAACTTTTGACCCTTAGATCGATGGATAGTTGGAATAGATGATACAGGTTCTATAGGATATTCTTCGATCATGTGTGCTTGATTTTGGCAGTTCTTGAGAGAATCGTATTCCTCTCATCGATTTCTCCTATAATAACATCTTTCAGGTGACAATTCATATTGATATTTTTGAGGCCTTATATGGTGGGCTGATTCATTCACCCAAATGCTGGATAGAGGCAGGTGAGGTAGACATACTAGGTTCTCATCTCATAGAGGAGACTTAGGAGTATCTTTAGTGGATAAGGAAGCATAAGTCTACAACTTAGTCTAGATAGAAATATTATATCAATCATAGTCGACAACCTCTAGAGTTTGATGTTAGGGGTCATGTTTTCTTATGGGTATCGACTAGGCTAGGGAATAGATATTTAAAAAATAAAAGGAAGGTTTTGCCTCATTATATAAGGCCATTTGAGATCTTGTAAAGAGTTGGGCCGATAGCCTAATATTTGTTACTACCTCAGAGGTACTTTCCTATACACGGTATCTTTCACGTTTCACAACTTCATCATTATCATGTTGACCCATCTCATACCTTTGATCTCAAGGAAGTTAACTGTGATGCTAATGATTCTTTTAAGGAGTATCCTATATGAATTGTTGAAATGATCATAAAGACTTTCTGAGGCTGGTTTTTCCCTCTAGTACAAGTGTTATGGCAGCATGTTAGTGTACAGGAAGAGACTTCAGAGCAGGAGGATGATCCACATGCTCAGTTTCCATATTTATTCTAAGATAATGTTTCAACACCCTTAGAAGGTGAACTCAGGGATGAGTTATTTTAATGGGGGAGACTGTAATAACCCAGTTTATGACCCTTGTATGGATCCTTAAAATTTTGGTCTAATTAACTTTTATAAACCTAAAGTGGATTCCTAATGAGTTTACAAAGGTATTACGGGTGTCTAGGCTCATTCAGAGCTCAGAACCCATCTTTTTGGGAAAATTTCCCTATCACACGGTTATAATAAACCATGTGGGAAGGACGCATGGTTAGTCTAAACTAGGCAGATGGTCTGCATTTTTTGGTAGATCAATATCACACGGTTAGAGTACAGTTTCTCAAACCATGTGGACTAACCATGTGAGTTCCCCCTCTTCTCTAGGTATCCATGCATGGTTGTCACATGGTTTGGAAAACTGTGCGGCCAAACTATGCACAAAATAATATTTGGGTACATTTAAAATTTTACCATTAATGATCTAATTACCCTCTTTTTTCTTCCCTAATCATAATTTTAGCAATATGAACCTCCATTTATCTCATTTTGGAGATATTTGAAGGCAAAATCTAGGGATCAAAATATCTCCTTCATCCAGGTTCTAATCGAGCTTCTATTTTTCATGTTGGATGCGCAATAATATGTACTTGAGTATTCTTAAGTCATTCTCCGTTTCTCTTGATCTTGACCTAGTTATCAAAGTTTAGTATTTTATGCCCATTTTTTTGATCTACTCTGATCCAAGACTAATTAGAGGACCATACTAGAGGAGGAGAGTTATATGATTACTAGGTGAGTGGTCTATAACCCATCCCTCATGTTTTCTAATTTTTGGAATTGATATGTGGGTATCACATATTTCATTGGGTGCTTTTTATGGAATTTATATGCCATGATTATATTCATTAGAACCACATGGTTATGATCTTTCCATAAATGTGGTTGTTTTTTTGTGGTTATGTCCAAAAATCCTAACTATCCTTGTAGGGTGATATTCCATAATTGAGTTTTTAGTGTTTTAACACTTTTGATCCATCGTTCGGGAGTGCTCAAGCTTGACCACACTAATGGTAAGACTCCTTATATTAATTGCCTATTGAATCATGAATTTTTAATAGCTTGTACCTTGTCACTTTCACTTAACATGTCTAAGGTAAGTGCCTAAATTTAAGTAATTCATTCAAATGATATTATGTAAATCATACTTAAGTATATGAATTAGCCTTATTAAATGTAAAGGAATGTTTGGTTGCATGTGCATGGCACACCTTTCCATGTTCATGGAAGGAAGAAGAGTTAACCTTATTAATTTAACTTGACTTACTTGGTTTTAATTAAAAGGTTGTATGCCACCTGTCATTGTCAAACTAATGAAAGGTGAGGCTTGAACCAAGTGAATTTGTTAATGGAATACTTATCATATGACCAAATTAGTTTTTGTGAATTAAATGTAATGTGACTCTTTATACACATGGAATTTGAAATCTTTATAGGAAGGCTTTACTCATGTTAGCTCTTGGATTCCTAAGGGAAGGAATTGGGTACTTGAGGACGTCATTCCAATTCAAGGATGTCAGTTTCCATGGGTGAGACCTACCCAGGAAACTGATCCTTTTCTACCTTTGGATGCTAAATATGAAACCATAGGATTACTCCATTATTATAATATAATGCCTTGAATACACTCCTTGAACCCAGTTTCACATAAGGTTACTTGGTTACATCCTTGGTCTTGGCCACTTCTTATCTCCCATTTTACCATGGATGAATTCCGTAAACTCAGTTAGAAACATTATTGTGGGAATTCCATGGAAAATGCAATTTTTATTACACTCTTACCCCTTATCTATACTACGTTATTAATGAGTTGTTGGCCCCTGAGGTCTAGGTTTCCTTGGTGATTACCATGGAACCATTTCATATTTAGTTATCAATCATGGTTGCCTTGTTACATCTTGGAACCTTCACTATTTATACTGTCACAAAGTGATATTAGTGTTGTCTATTCCTCACATGACCTATTAATATAAATTGGTAATTACTTAATTAAAGAACTGGTTACATGTTCAGACACCATCTAAGGGATGAAGCAGGTTCTTGGAATTTAGTTACATTATACTTCTTTACTTTATATATGCATGCTTTCAAACTGTTACATTTCCATCACACGGGATGGATGTTATAGACACCATTAGTGGTGACCCAATGAGATATATATCACACCCTCTCCAAGAAAAATTTAGTACTCGGGGTAGATTACATGTATGCAGGTGTTGATAAAGGGAAGAATAATGCTTCAGACACTTGATTTCTTATTGTGCTAGGTTGGATCTGGTAGCAGTTGATCGAGCTATAAATTGGGATTCTTGGTATATTGTGCGTTTTTCCTTTACTACATTGGGTTTTTTTGTATTTCTACTACTTTTTATCCATGTTTTCCATCTTTCTAATCACATGAAATTTATCATCACCATCTATTGTATGTTATTCTAGTTATTTCAGTTATTATTATCCTTGTCTCTTTCTATTGGTCATTATGTTTACATATTTATTCTATTATTTACCTATATTTATAATTATATGTTATGATACACTCTATTAATGATGGAATAGACTCCCCATAGACATATCCTAGGACCTTTCTTCTAGTCTGCATCCTCTAGAATTCGAGGAGATGTGCTTGAGGTCATGTGGCCCACCGGGCTTAGGTAACCTCCTAAGTGGCATCTGGGTCTAGGTTTTCAATTATGAGTGTAATTTATAAAGGGTTTATAATTTTAAAAAAATAAGAAATGATATAAATTTTAATTTAGTTTCCATAATCGGAACTTTGTTATCCCTATAGAAAAGTTTGTTCAGTGTAAAGGAGTCTAGTTAGCCTCTAAATGACTTTACTCTAAATGTCCCCAATTATAAATGACGGAGAACCTATTTCTTAATAGTGAGCGTGAAAATTTTCTTGGAACCACTTGGGAGTATGTCTTCAAATTTCTCTATCCATTAGTTCATTTGATCTACTCATGGCTTCATGGTTTAGAGCTGCCTTAGTTAATAAAGATCTCAAAATAGGTCATAATGTGGCCTTAGAAGCTAATTTTTGGTCTATCTAGGAAGCTTGTAATGACTATAGATTCAATGATAGGCCCCTTAATATCCAGAATATGAAGAAAAATTTTCTAAAAAAGAGCTTTGATATATTAATTCTAATGAATGGTTCCAAGTAATGGGGAAGTTTCTTCAATTTTTATAATACCTCGCCAGTCACCAATGGTAATTTTGGGCAATGGATATCATGGACACCACCTACCTTCAGTCTAAAACTAAATTTGGATAGCCCTTATTCCAATGGTATTATGAGAGTTGGATGAATCATTTATGACCAATATTTCTTAGTGGTTCTATCTTACAATTCCTTCTATGGTAAAGAAAATTCACTTATAGTCGAAGCCAAGGTGTTTCCTAGTAGATTCATTATTTGTAATGAAAGGAGAATCTCCCTCTCAGTGGCTAAATTGGATTCTAATTTGATTTTAAAATACATGAATGGAATAAATCTATCTCATTGGCCTATATCCTATATTATCTAAGAATGAAAAATCCTTTTAATTTGTAATGTAATGATTAAACATACCTAGCATAAGATAAATAAAGAGGTGGATATTCTATATTCTAATAGAGAAAATCATATTTGATCACCATTTTTTCCTCTTTATTCTCTCTAACTCATGTTTATAATATTTTTTTGTATGAAAATTCACTTTTCCTATTCCATTTTAGGTTAACTTGTCTTATCATTATTTTCCCCAATTGCTTACCTTAATAAAAATCGATTTTTGAGTCAGTATATTTAGAAATTCTGAATTTTTTATAATGTTTAATTTAAATTATTCAAATTAAATGGTCCTTATTTGGAAATTATTTTAAAAATATGAAAATGAGTTTTGATAAATGTTATGTTAAAATCTTTAAATAATATTAGTATGTGATATAGAGATTTTATAAATTTTTTACATAATATAACTTGAAATATAAAAGGTTTATATTTCATAAAATATCATATATTTAAAGTAAATTTCATATAATGAATAATATTAAGGAGTTTACATTAGTTAATAAATATGTTTTTATGTTTATCTAATTATGGAATGTCAATAATAAATTATTAGGGTTTATAATTTTTTATTTTTGAATTGTTCATAAATGTTTATCTTAAGTTTAAATTCAAAAACTATTCATTTATTTATTATTCCCTATTATTTCATAGTTAGAAATTGTTTATATTATGAATTCTAATATATAATTTAGAATAAATTTTTTAAATTATTCTCAATTATCATACATGCATATAAGGAGTTACATGTTAGGTATGATAATAGATTTAGTTTTCTTGTTTCATTGATTTGGCTTGTATTAAGTTATGATCTTTAATTAAGTAGTTTATTATAATTTATACATATAGTGTTTTATAATTATGATGGAATTGAGATCTCCCTTGAGTAAAGTTCCCCTAGGTAGAGGAACTTTGGATCGTATGCCTCGCGTACCAAGTGTCTTATTGCTTGTTTCTAGAGAAGTGGAGGTTGGTTATATATGTCTCTAGGGTTACTCATGTGGGGATTATTGATTTTATATAATTATATACCTTTACATGGAATATTTTTACATAAATTTGGAATAGGAAGATTTTGGATACGTGTTAATACAATTGAATTTTAATTTGGGTTAGTATTATAAGAATTGATTTGTGTAAAGAGTTATACATAAATATGATTTGAACATATTAATTTAGAAAAATGAATAGGATTCTAAGATAAACCACTAGAATAATGCATACATAAAGTGAGATAAATGAGATATGATGGTGAGATTAAGTCATATTCTTAATACTAAGTATAAAGTTACATCAAAAGTAAGTGCATGTCAAGAACTTGATCATTCAATCGGGTGGGTTCTACTAATGTATGGTTTCCATGGATTATCTTGTATAAGGCATGATGGAAATGGATTACACTAGAAGTTAGGTAACCAAATCCCATTGTGATATTTAGGTTATACTTAGTTGGGAAACCCTAAGAATTAGAATATTAAATGAATATATATGGTTTTATCAATATTGTAGATCAGGAAAAGTGTTATCTACTCAGCTATCCAAGATTCATATATGATGTGATTGGGATGATACCCTACCTAAATAACCAAATGGTGAGATGAACACCAAAATGGACTCATTTCTTAGTGAAATATGTATCTTAACCTAATAATGGATATTATGAATTTAAAATTATGTCATCATTTTAGTGGGAACCCATTTAATAAAATTTCTTATTCAATAAATATAAAATGAGATAGTTATCTAATAAAATATTAGGTTGTAGATAACAGAATCATCATATTAGATCTTAAACATAAGATCTATATAAGATAAGGAAAAAACAAAATGGTAGTAATTTTCTTAACTAGTTATGGAAATAAAGAATAGTTATTAAGTAAGAAGTAAAATTTTATGTGTTATAGGAACCCATTAACAAGAAACTATTAGTGAAATAATTCGGAAATGTATATATATGTCTATGATATGTGTCTCAAGGATTCACTAGAAGTTTTTAATCTCATGATTGTGACCATATAACCAAAATTTTAAAAGAAACATGAGACTATTGATGTTTAAAATATTATAGACAATCTAAGAAGGATCTATCAAGAACAATCTAGGAATGAGAGTTGTAAGGAATAAAAGCATATTTTTAGTGAAAGATATTGGAGGGAACATCAGTCTCAAATCATGTTCTCAATATTATTGGGTATGTAAAAGACCTGTAGAGATTATATTCACCTATTATATTTTATTTGCAAATATAATTCATTCTATAATCACTTTCAAATAAATTTCTAAAAATTTATTTTAAACTATATAATTAATGAGTTCAATAAAAGTTTTTCTCAATCTCCCTAATATGTTGAGAATAAATGAGCATGATATGGATTGTCTAGGAAAAAGTTCTACAATGATTGTGAAAAAGGATGAGGGTAAATTTTTTTACTATAATGACTATTAAAGAGGTCATTTAGAGTCCATAATTCTAACCAAAGAAAACATAATGATGGAGAGGTGGGGATTTCATTATGGAAAACCTTGTCATTATAGAAGGAACTTTACATAATAATGGAAGGGGTTCAAGAATCCTTAAATAGATTCCACCTTAGATATTAATTTTATAGAATTAAATTATTCTATTATGAAGGGTATATGATACCAACTGTATATTTTACAAGTTTTTTAAATATACAAAAATTTAGATGTGATGAAATATTTGATGATGGAAGCTTGAAGTTTGATTTAATGTAATGGGGTAAGGGGTTTCTGAATTGATTACATGGGTGTAATAATTACTTCAATATTAGATTAATTTGAATTAAAAGATGTTTTTTTATCTCATTATGATCTCTTATAAGATATAATTGTAAATAATGGTTATTTAAATAAAAGATAGGGATATTTTGATACACATGGTTATGATTAATCCAATTATATAACATACTTGAAAATAATAAAAGGATAAAAATAGTTTTATCTGGGATAGAGTGTTTATCCAAGAATATGATGGAATATGACTCCACCACCAACAGTGGAATATTTGATAAAGTATAATTTTTTAAAAAAATTATAAACATATATAACATCATATATGATATTGAAATAATAGTTTATTTTTTAATTATTCCCACTAAAAGTAAATATGTCTTATTTCTAATCACTAAAAGAGTTTGAGATTCTTAGAATGGTATTCTTAAAGGTATATAGTTTCTAAGAGTCTAGTGGAAGTATGTTTGGACTTAGAGAAGTTCAAAGTTAAAATTTTACTAGTAAAATATCAAAGTGAATGTTAATTGATATCCTAAAAGATTTTAGGGTATAAGGGTAGATAAAAAAATTAAATATTTATATTTAGTTACAATAACAAATTGAATTTCACTTAATATCCAAAAATATTTTAGGATATTTTGGTGAAGATATAATGTAAATGGTTACATTAATTACAAGAAGATTTAAAGGAAAATGTTTTCTAGAAAGGGATTCAAGAATGATGATGATGAAATTAGAAAGAGTTCTAAGTGGAAAATAGATGATATTGAAATTTAACATTTGATGTTGTAAAGCTAATAATTTTAAATATGTTCAAGGAGTTAAACATTAAGAATATTATTCCTAAGTCTTGCCATTATTGAAACTAGATTTCTTCATAGATGTTACTCACTAAAGAGTTAATGGTGAATTTTATTAGGAGATCGCATGAGATATGGAAGGAGTTACATAGAGATATAATGAGTTTAAAAAACCAATAAAAGTTAATCAATTATAGGAATAATCTATCATTTTATCATATATGATATGTTTGATATATTCTTTTTGTATGGATTTGTTAAAATATTATTAAAGAGTTTAAAAATGTAAAATTTATCATTTAATACAAAATATACTCTAGAATTTATCATTCATTCACATTGATACCATATTTATATATATATATATATATCCTAAATTATAATTATAATTGACCTCTAAAAGTATGACTTTAAGTTATACCTGACTAATGTTTCTAATGGAGTATTATAGGTTATTATGAAATGTTAAGGTTAGCAAGAGTTTTATTCTAGTATCGGGATATATAATATTTTCATGTGGCACAAAACTAGTTTTCTATGCTAGATACACCAAAAAGAATACCACTTGGGGTGTCATACACTATGTTTTTGGTATACTAGGGGTGCATGGTTCATATTTATAGTCCCCACTTCCTATGGTTACTGAGATACCTAGAATGAGAACCCTCATAATTTGATACCTTTAATATGTAATCCTTGAGTCTTAGCTAATATGGTTGTGGTTGGATATGTTGTTAAACATGTTGTTAGTTGAGCTCAACTAAGATGAGACTTGTCCTATTATATGATAAGTATGATATCTATGTCCTAGATTAAGATAAATTGAGGAACTTTATGGATATACATCGAAGGTATATATAATGTGATTACAAACATGGATAAGGGACATGTGATTTCCTCATATACAATATCAATGACATAGGTTGTATTCATCAACCTGGTCAGTCTATAATCAGAGAGTCTACAATGCTTGAGGAGGACATATGGGATTGGCATACTCTATGTTCCATGGTTACTCTATGTCTTATAAAAAGAGATTATTTGAAAATTAATTATTTCATATAATGTATCTAGTGGGTAGAGGTATACGGATACATTTTTTTTTGATTGAGATTACACCAAATCCCTTTATAGATTAAGTAGAATTGATGATTTTTAGGAGGTTACTATTTTATTACATTTAAGGATCCAGTGATTCATATTTTTTGTAAACTCTACAAATTCTCATGGGGTCACACTTTTTGGTTTACAAAATGAGTATTGATTGTGAATCGGAGAGGTTGTCTAAAATAATTTAAGAGTTTTATCCAAAAAATGAGTTTTGGATGGGATTTTCACAAGGTATTTCATATGATGTAACATAATGTGAAGTTAAATATAACTTTATAAAAGTATTTTAAAATATGAACAAAAGTATTTTTGGATATGATTTTCACAATTTAATATATATTATATAGTATATGATGAAATGGTACAAATTTTATAAGGCTTTATAAATGTATGATATTGAAAAGAATATTCCCGAAATCCATTTAATACCATATAGTGAAATATGGTGTGTCGTAAATTATGATATACATATGAAAAAAAAGGCATATTTTATGTAGTTAGGATATAGTGTATTTTGTTATATATAGATATAATATAGGATGACTTATACAGTCATATTATACAACTTGGGTGAGTCTTAGTTACAGGAATCATAAGGTACAATTAATTTAGCATTATTAAGACTCATCTAAGGTAGTTAAGTATTAATGAGTTAACACTCAAACCTACTACAAGTTGGATATATTGATTAGTCATTTCATAAGATGAAATAGAAGAAATATTTAATGGTTAATGGTTACATGAGATGTAATTGTAGGCATTACTCATATGTTTATGAAATGTACAAGTAAATTCATGGTCTTAGGAATCATCCTCATAGCCTATATAATGGAATATAGGACATGAGTCTATGATATAGGTGTGTGTGATCCTCCTACAAACCTCTATCTGATAATTTTTCCTTCACAAATATCTCTTCTTCCATATTCTTGAGTACCATAATATACTACCATACTATATATATTCATAAGTTCCTTCCCGAATCATTTGGTTTATTCAATAAAACACATGGATAAAACTTTAAGGGAATATCCTTTTAGTTTTCTTTGATGATATTCATCGATAAATATTAAACCATCTTAAGGATGATATTGTGTTTGTTGTCAAAAAAATTTTGTGATACCTCATGTTTTTGATAATATGAGCATTAATAATTACAATCATTAGTTTCATGAAAATATTTCTATTGTGGGTGTGTGATCATTGGTGATTATGATCATCTGTTTCATGAAAAAAAAAATAGATAATCTCATGAAATTTTGTTCACCACTTCTCTATTAATACATTGTATGCGCTGAGATGAGTCGAAGGAGTTCTCAAATGTGAAAAATTATTTATTATTCTTAGTTCTAAATAAAATTTTCGATTATTTGGAAGTGTTGTCTATAATAATTGACGAATTTTTGAAATTTACAACTAGTGGAGTAGTTGGCATTGGATATCATATTAGATAAGGTTAATATTAAAGAAAGTGAAAAAACTATACAAGTCTGAATATAATATTTGGATAAATGTTTAAGTTTATTTGAGTTTTTTTTAGTGGTTGAGAAGACAACATAAAGAGTTAAATGGGTTCTGTGGGAATTTTGGGGAAGGATGTAATTCTCAAAAATAATTATATCCTCATGTAAGGATATCCACGTAAAGGGATCCACAAAAAAGTGAATCATATAAGGGGATTAACCACTAATAAAAAACATAAAGGTATCCACATATGGAGATCCATTCAATGATATTCATGTAAGGGGATCTAGTTTAGTGGATTAATATAAGGGTGAAGATGTAAAGGGATTCACTATAAAATCATTAACATAAGGGGATTCATCAATGATTCATCGATGTAATGAGGTCCATAAATAAGTCATATATGTAAGGGGTACCATGTCAGAGTCATATATGTAAGTAAACTAACATATATAACTACTTATCCCTATATGGGTATTGATATTTTAGTAATTATGTTTTCTATAGTTTTTGGAAAAATATTTAAACAGTTCTTGGTAAATTGTGCCTTCAATGTATAAATTATAATTATGTTATTATTTATGATTCAAGTAACTATGAAGGATTAATTTGGGGAAATATTTAGGCCATAACATGAGGATCCACAATCATAGAAGGTTTTTTACGTGACTTCATGTAGTTAAAATTATTTAAATTCTTGATTAATATGAATAAAGAGCCATGAAATTTCTAATATCATGTTAGAAGTTGTGATACTAGGTCTATATGTAGAGTATTAATTAGAATTGAAGTTTTGAGAATTATAGAGATAATATTCATGATATTTAGTGAATATAGGAGAAATGAGAGAGAAGAAAGTGATGGTTGTTCAAAAAAAATTATCTTTTTGGTAAAATATCTTCTGAGTATTTGTAGAACCCATAAAAGACTATTGTGAGAAGAATAAGATCATGATATGTTGAGTACAAAGATGATTTTGATTTTTATTTTCAATATAGCTTCAAAAATATATTTTTTTCATTTTCAATAATAAAATTTATGTTCTTCACTGGTTAGTACCAACATTTTGTAGTAGGTATAATTTCATTCCCTTTCCTATAGAAATCTTGATAGTAAAAGAAAAAATTATGTGTGAGTGGGATAAAAATCATCACACACTGGGGTCATAGTCACCTTTTATAATTAAAGACACATTAAAACTTATTATGATCCATATTCAAGTCTATATATTTTTTGAAGAGATTTATACTAAATAAGCATAAGGTTATAAAATTTATTGAAAAAGAATATGGAAACATAGTAATTTACTCCCCCAACCCACTTTAGTGCCTCATTTATCTATTAAATCCTTTTCAATTAGTATAAGATCCAATTTCCCCCTTTAATATCTTTTATTGATATGTTACAGAGCATCACAACTCAATTAATCAAAAATTGGTTCAAAATTTTGATGGAAAATTATTTCATTTATGTAAGGATTTAATGATTCCATGTTTATTATCCCTATTATGGGATATTCTTGATTCTACACTTTAGGGATTCATAGTGACAAAGTATATTTCTATATAGTCTCTAAATGATAAGAAGAATTTTGAGAATGGTGTAAAATCTAGGAATTCACTACTTTATTTCTTGTTCGAGAAATAATTAACTAAATTCATGGGGTGAAAACTACCAATAAAATTTGGTAAAAATTTAATATAATCTATAAAGTTAATGAGATAATGAAGTAAGAAAAATTAAAAATTTGCAAACAATATTTTAAAGATATAAGAGTGTGGGAAGCTGAATCTTTGGATGGGTTTTTTATAATAGTCAATATTATTGTAAGTTCTATTAAATATTTTGGATAGAATCATAATGATTCCATTATGGTTAAGAATATCGTGAGAATACATATGAAAAACATTTATCCCGAGATCTCAACATTGGAAGACATAGATCTTGATAAATTCATTGTTGATTAAATTCATAGTACTCTAATTAATTATGTGATGTGAAAGAGAGCTACTCTCCAAATCAAATTAAATAAGTAAAAGGAAATTATTTTCAAAGTATTCAAGGTAATTAAAATAAATATGGAAACATATATTCCTATGGAGAGTAGAATATGTAAGATTATGTTTAGACCATTTCCCTCATATAAATAAATTCCACCAGAGGGTGAGGATGAAATTTTAAAGGGAAATTTCCCATTAAATATTTCAACAATGGGAATGTTCAACATTTCTCTACCAACTATTCCAATAAAATAAATGATGAATATGAAGATACTTATAAAGTTTCATCCCTAAAATCTTTATCATAGTAGTTAATTAAATATTAGTTTAAATGTAAAAATAAAATAACACCCATGTTTTTTAAATAAAACTTCTTATTAATTGAAAAGGGAGGTTTTGATGGTGATGAAGGAAGAAATAATGAAGATACACATTTGGATGTTTCTTATAAGGGATTTATGGATCAATAAATGGGGATTAGTGGGTAAAAACCCCCCCTCTAAAAAAATTAAACCTCCTAGGATTAAAATAAAGGAAGAGAGATAATTACCCTTGAATCCTTCCATCAATAGGTATTAGGTTGGATACTAGTACTGAGGGTACACAAAAACATGCATATAGAATTCATTACCCTCAATAGTAAAAGTAATATTAGGAGATAGGATAAAAACCACTAAGAAACTCTATCACATAATTAAAATATAACAAAACCATCCCACAAGGCATGAACAATTTCAAACAAATACAAATAAATGACTCCAAGTAAATACTAAAAGAAAAAATCATATGGGAGTAACTCAATAGAAACTCCAACTTCTAAGATAGTATTACCCTAATAAGTCATTGAATCCCTCCTAGAATCTTAAAAAAACTTTATACATTTGTTTAGTGAGAATAACATGTATACACAGTAGGATATTATCTAAGGTCTCTCATGAAAATGTGAAAAGAGTATGCTAATGAACCATTGAACAAACAGCAGAACCAATAAGCACCTAAACAGGTGAACCATCGAATCCCAACATCTTCATGTCACTCTTAAAAAATAAAAAACCAATGTAGTAAAATAATTTCAAATAATATAAGAAAATTCACCATATATTCACTTCCCTACTTTTTGTCTACTCTCATGCCCCAACATCAAGCGTTATATGCTCCCAAAACTTCTATATCATCACATCATATATCCATCCATATCTAACATGTGTCAAGTCATAACCCTACCTAACCTACCTCCGGTAATGTTGATTATCTCATTATAGAATTATTCAATATCCAAATCACAACCTCATAATGTAACTAGGATAGTAGAGTGTCATAAATGTGAATGGAATTAACCTCATGTTCACCTCTTTCCACATATTTCCCCACCATATATCACATCCTCATCATCACCAAGCTTCGCCAATACCTTCACCATCATTATTGAGAATCACCACCAAATATTCCATCATCAGTTGGTACTCACCCCTAATTGGGTGTCACCTCTATATAAAACTACTAAAGGATGAGAGATGAATAAGGGGTATTCAGCTATCTATTTCACCACTAACCTAGATTTTGGGGAAAACACCCAAAACATTTGGGAGTTTGTAAGTTTTTCCAACTTGGGTGGGGTGTGTATATAAATAATATAAAAATAAAAGAATATATATTCTCTCACAAACCCAAACTATGGGTTTACATCAATAGTAAAAATTTCACTCATGATTCAACTTCATCACCTCATGATATCCACCCCCAAATACTATCACCACTAATACAAAACACCAAAAAAAGTAACCACACGCATTCCAAAATTACCTTATTTAGTTTTAAATGAACCATTTCCAAATTTACCAAATTATAAAACTACTTCCACATACTAAACCATTACATTTTATATTCAAAGATAACTCACCTAACGAATATTTTTTATTGAATCCTGGAAGTTCATTAATCATTCCATTCATTAATTCAATTTCTACATGTGAATTTTTAGTATATGGTTATTAACATTTCATAATTACAAGTTAATTCCATTGCTATTGGGTTAATACCACAAACACACCACTCAATGACCCATATACCTCGTAATAATCATCATAGACCAACCACTGTACATTAACCATCCTCATTTCCCATCCCAACTAGCCAAAACTCTACTATAGCAACACATTACGCATCTGGGTTGGTCACCCCTATCACCACATAATCCCCAAACGATCCACACATAAATATATATAAAAAATAAAACAACCACACTAATACTTATAGTAGTCAATTCCACTTTTATAGTCATTGAAAATTCATATTCAATGGCTTCCACAAGATTATTTTGTCTCTTGCATAGCTATTATCATACAAATCCAATTTTACATGGGAAAATAATTCATTATCCATGTATAATTAGTTAAATTTTTTTGAGTGGTGATTATAATAAATAAAAATATAAAGGTTTGAAAATCATAAAAACTAAACCACACAAAAAGATCTACAAAAAATAAATTCTTAGTAAGAACAACAAGTATGACCAACCTCATATGAAAAAAATCACAAAAACAAGTAAACATGAGTGATTACTTCCTCCCGATATAATTTTAAATTAAGATGAATAATTCTATTCTTAATATGACATGTACTATCTACCCAAAGGAATAAAAAATCATGATTCCCATAATTCACATCAATGAGAGAGAATGGGGATCCCCTGCCTTAATCAGATGTTCAACATTCTATAGGAAATAATGGATGACCAAGAATCAACCATAATTGAAGGGAACACCAAAAAATTAAGAAAGATCCAAAAAACCTATACATAGAAAGGAAACACCAATAATTTCTCAATTTAAAACCCAAAACAAAGGATATACCCTAAAATAAACCTTAAGAATAAATAAGAAGAAGGATAATTAAGAAGATAGGATAAGTGAGGTTTCCTCAATTCATAATACTTTGATCTAGATGAACCATTGTATTAAAACTCACAAGAGGTGTGGCTGGAAGGTGATGAGTAGTTAAGGGGTTGACAAGGTATTGAGAAAATAAGAAAAACCAAACCATGGAAGACACGATACCCCCCTTTTATAGAGGAGTCTCTCAAAGCCTTCACTATGGAATAGGGGCTCACAAAACACCTATGGTGATCACTGGTAAAAGGATGATATGGAATTTAATATTTTGATCCCCTGATTCTAACATGTTTTGAAAACCAATTTGCACCTATTTTAACTACCACTATAAACTTAACTATTGTGTGTTGTAGGGAATTTCATCCCCATACGCCCACCATGACCAGCCACTATGGCATAGCACCAAGGACTTGGCTATTTCACATTCCCACACCTAGGAATATAGTGTGGTGAGCCCCAAAATTCTAATTTCATATAGAATGACCATATAATATCAACTCTAAATGCCTCTATTAAAATGGTATCATGTGGAAATGTTTCCTTATTTATTTTCACATCAGTGGACACCTCATAAGAAAATTCATTTGAATTAGTCAGTCATGACATTTCACTTGTCGTGGTGCACCCTAACACCAAATGACCAACTCCATGGAAAACTTACAACTACCCAAGGAAAAATATCCTAACCCATCCTCAATGCCCCAATAAAACAAAAAATCAGCCAGCACTTCACCCACCACCACAATGTGGTGACCCTCAAAATGGATAGAACTCTCCCTTAACATTTGGAACACCTCTAAACTCACTCTTGGTACTTCCAAAACCCGAAAAAATATAAGTGGGGGTTTTCAAAATCAGGTCCCTCTTATTAGATACCTAAAAAAATTATCATCCTTGACAATCAAACCAAATTAAGGGGAAAGAGAACTATCTGAACAACCATCACATGGGATTAACCTCAGGTATCTCATTACAGCCCAAACCCAACCACCAAACAAGAATTACTAGAAGGATAAAATATATATTTCATAAATCATCAACTATCTAAGTGTTACACCACCAAGGAAAAACCCAAAAAACCAAAACTCAAAACAACTCAGGGTATTGAGAACAAATCTATGTCTCATGATCCGAAGTACTCTCCCCTAAAATACCATGCCTCCAAAGCACACGAACCAAAGGAATAACATTCCCATGAATCACTTTCTCTTGACGATATTGGATCTCAACCGACTACTCCATGAACACCACATCATCATCGATGTCTAAATATCCCCATTAAATGACATGGTAGTCATAGTGGAGATACTAATGAAGTTGGGACATGTAAAATATATTGTGAACCCTATCTAGATGTAATGGGAGAATGAACCAATAAGCTACCTTTTAAATGCACTCCAACACCTCAAAGGGTCCAATGAAATAGGGGGAATGCTTACTTCCATGAACAAACCTATGTTACCCCCTAACGAGGTGAAACCCTCAAAAAACACAAGGTATCTAACCTCAAACTCTAGAGGACTATGTCTATGACCAAAATAAGTCTTATGATTGTTATTTTTTGACTTTCTATGTTCTTAAACTATATGGATCTTCTCTATTGTGTTCTTCAAAACATCTATACCAAAGACTTTGGACTCCCCAACCTTGGTCCAAAACAATGTTTAAAGACATATCCTCCCATAAAATACCTTAAAAAATCCATAACGATAGAAGAGTGATAGATTTTATTATATGTGAACTCATCAAATGGTAATTGGTTCACCTATGATCCACCAAAGTCCAAAATTAAATCCTATAACATATCCTCTAGTATATGGATGGTCCTCTATATCTGGTCATCTATCTAGAGATGGAAAGAAATTATAAATCATAACTGGGAGTCAATGTAAAACTACAATCCTCTACAAACATAGAAGTTAAAATGAGTATCCTGATCGAACACAATGTTCTTTGGAACCCCATGGAGTCTCACCAAATCATCTATATACCATATTTCCAAAAAATCTATAGTATTAGACTCCCTAGTCACTAAAAAATTGGTTGAATTCATCATTAAATATAGGATCACCCAAACAAAATCATAACCTCTTTGATACAAGGGTAAATAAATGAATAAATCCATTGATATATCCTCCCAGTTTCACTCAATGACATCCAAAGGCCACAAAAAACCTCTAGGAACACAGCTCTTAGCTTTCACTTTCTAATAGATCAAACATCATGCTATAAACTCTCCCATTGATCGCTACATTCCAGGACACCAAAGCTACCACCTCAAGACATGATACATATTAGATACACATGGATGTATCACTAAGGATAATTTTTTGAACTCTCATAAGAATTCATTATGCATCACTAATGGAACAAATAGTCTCCCCTAAAATAAAATATAATTCTCACAATCCTCTAACTTCCCCTCTGGAGCATCACCATGACTAACCCGATCTCATATCACCTTTGAATCTAACTCTCCCCACTAATAATCTTACATATACCACATTAGAGATTATTCCACTTTCATTTATTAGGGATGACCTCTTCCAATGACTTTCTCCATATCGAGATGCATCACTACAAGCTCTTCCATAACTTTCCAATCATCCTCATACTTCTGAACAATATCTCCCTATGACTTCTGAATCAATGTTTCGGTAACCACTTTCCACTTTCCTAGTGCATAAGAGATCTCAAAATCATAATACTAGATAAAATCTACACAAATATATTTATATAAGCTCAATTCCTACTCATATAAATCACATATCAGGATCTTGTGGTCCTTGAATACCATAATGCACTCATCGATGAGGTAATGTCACCACAGCTTCAGGGAAAACACAACTGCAACCAACTATAGGTCATGGGTGGAATATTTATTTTCATGGGGATATAACTAACTAGACCCATAATACATAAAATTACTTTACTACATCAAGATATATCTAAAACAAATATAGGAAACATCAAAAAATAACATAAACATCACCTTTTCTTCCGGTAACTAATGCACTAAGGCACTAAACAATCTCCCCTTTAAGTAGTCAAAATCTACCTAACACAAATCAATATAGATGAATTTTGTGTCCTTACTATTCAAAGATATCAATGAGGCTACAACCTAAGAAAATTAGGACACAAACCTCTAGTAATAGTCTATAAGACCAAGTAAAATGCAAACATCCACCATGTTTTTGGGTACTACCCAAGAAACAAATGATTATATATTGGATGGGTCCATGGACACACCCTACTAAGACACCACGTGTCTAAGAAAGTATACCTCCCATAACTAAAATTTTTACTTAGACATCTTCCCATATATTTGATGGTGTTGAAGAACCTATAAGAAAACACAGATATTCTTAGTATGATCCCCCTTTGAATTTGAGTATATAAAGATTCCATTGATGAACATGACTAAAAACTAGTCTAGAAACTCATGGAATGCAGATTTCATGATCCCTGTGAACATAGATAGTGCATTCATGACACCTAATAGAATGACTCAAAACTCAAAGTTCTCATAATTTCACCTAAACATAGTCTTTGGAATATCCTCATCTTTCACCCCAATATAATGATATCCATATTGCAGGTTGATATTTGAAAACAAATTGGATCCTTTAAGCTATTAAAATAGATCATCTATCTTCAGAAGAGGCTAACAGTTCTTGACTATTACTAGATTCAGCCTATGGTAGTTTATGAATAACCTCATACTATTTTATACCTTTCCATAGAA
Source organism: Viscum album (assembly GCA_963277665.1). Taxonomy (NCBI): domain Eukaryota; kingdom Viridiplantae; phylum Streptophyta; class Magnoliopsida; order Santalales; family Viscaceae; genus Viscum; species Viscum album. The sequence continues at coordinate 134,928,331 of OY728156.1, forward strand.
TAACATTTGATCACCCCAAAGAGATACATTGGTCTATATGAAACCCTTCAATATCATAACATCAATCTAGAGTCTAAACTCTCACAACTCCTTTGGTGTCATCTATTAAGGAGCCATCAAAATCAAAGTCGTGCTCGGTTGTAACTCTATCCCAAACTCAATGTCACACTAAGGGGGTAGGGTCACAACCTCATCTAGGAGGACATCTGGAAACTCCTCAATGACCTTTGGAATATCCACCACTTTAGATTCTATTAAAGACTCTACCAACTGAAATAAAAGTGGATTAATTTTCTTTTTCCCATCTAATAACTATGTTCTCCAATAAACACCACCCACTATCCTTCCTCATTTGAAAAAATTACTATTCTCTAGAATCAGTCAACGATTGTGAGAAAAAAGTGCATCCAATTTATAATAAGGATGACATCATATGGTTGTTTCTAGAAAAAAAAAAGAAACCCCCTATCAGTTGATGTTTCCCTACCATCAGTATACATCCTCAACACACATCAAACAAGAAATTATGGCCTCCCACTAGCATGGAAAGCACTGGGGGAAATAGAAGCCTCTCTACATCCATTCCTAATATGTACACCAAAATAGCTAAAATAAATAAGTGAAAATCTATTAAATCAAACAAAGAAGAAGTTAAGGTAGATGATAATCTGGTTGTACCAAGAATAAATTATAGAACCTTTAGCATTGGAACCTATATATAATGAACCTACATGTACCCATATCCTTTTCCTCATTATAGATGTCCTCTAAAACTATGTTCCAGTTTGGTTCCTTGAGGATGAAGACCATCATGGGGATGAACTTTACCAACTCCATCTCCCCTTGGCTGAGCAAAATATTACTGACCCAACTATTTAAAAAATTCAGTATCCCCTTCTACTAATACTTCTTTAAAGGAAACTATTGCTTCTTCTGAAAAGGGGTCTGACCACTCATACCACATTGACCTCCAAGAGTCATTGGGAACATGGCCTGATGGTGACTTTGAACCTTAGAGACATAGAATGTAAATGGAAATCCCTTAGTAGACACTCAAGAACATTTATCCCTATATTTTCATCAAAAATACTATTGAGGTTAGCTCCCCATCATTAAAAACCTCAACTGCCTCAATATCCATGATCTACTACCTGAAACTCTACTCCTTGAGATACCCTATTAGATCACTATAAGGTCACTCCTCCTTCTGAATTTATCTTTTTATCACGTGTTCCTTCTTCTGCACTACTTAATATATAGTAATCACAAAAGAAGTGACTGCATATCAGATCATTGGGCACATAACCTCCTTGATACCCCATACTCTAGACTCCTCATCTGAAAATAGGTTAGTATTGATGCAAAAAATGGTTCTTAAACTTAATCTCAATCTCTCACATGCTCATGCTATCTTGTTACCTGAAGAGAAATTCCTACATATTCACTGCCTTCATCATCAATGATAATAACTCTATAAAACTCCTTCCAAATTTAATTCCAAGGAATGTCCACCTCCTTCCACTTTCCAAGATACAATATCCCCTATTAACACATGATCCCTCATATCTGAATAACTTCCAATGAAACCGTATACTCAGCTCGGGATTGAATCAGACTAAAGTTGATCTCAAATTCTTCTATCTAATTATTCATCTCTAGAATGAATATTATTCCCTCATAATTTTATAGAATCTTCAATTGAAAATCACCCTACACCCACTATCATGCCTCATCCTCATCCACTAAATCAATCCTTTGATGGTCAAACGGATCAGGTTGTTGAACCTCTACTGCCCAAGATATATGTAGAAGATGACCAAGATCCATTCCTAAAAAAAAGGAAAACCCTAAGCCAGTAATAATGTATTTTTTTCAAGATTAATTTAATTCAAATTAATTATAATTTATCAAAAATCACCTTTTTAAATCACAAATGAAAACAAGAATGATTTGTGTTCTTCTCCTAGTTCTCTACCCTACGAGCATCACAACTTCACTTGGTCATTTGATAAAATAAAATTTCTTCTATCAAATCACGGGGGGCCTAAAACCTTTTTCCTAGACAGTATTCCCAGTATATGTCACTCACTGTGATCTGATCATACCATTTCCTTACCAACCAATGTATGACTCATATGTTCCTAACACCAAGATCAATCATCTCTCTCAACCAAAATCCTTTCATATCGCTCTATCATGACTCCCTCCCTCCAAAGTTACCCCTCCAGGGATATCAATGAAAGAAGAGATATAATGGCCCCCAAAGCCTTCCATCAATAGGTCCCGGGATAGTGAATAGTATCCAGGATATAAAAAATCACACATAAAGAATTCATTACCCTCAATAGTAAAATTAGGATTAGGTGATAGGATAAAAAAATATTGAGAAAATCCATCATATAATATAAAATAGAATAAAATCATCCTATAATATAATAAAATTTTCGTAAACATTCAAATAAAATTCCTTAATTAGAACCAAAAGAAAAATTATTGTGGTAGTAACTCAACAGCAACTCTAACCTCCATGCTAGCGTTTCCTAGATCGGACACCAAATCCATACTAGAAACCTAAAAAACTATTTATATATATATATAGGTGAGTATAACATGTATACCCAATAGGATCATACTCAATATCTCTCATGTAAATGTGAAAAGATTATACCAATGCACCAGTGAACAAATTGCAGAACCAAAAAGCACCTAAATAGGTAAACTATCAAATCCCAACCTCCCCATGGCACTCGCACCAAATAACACAACCAATGTAATAAAATAATTTCAAATAATATATTCATTGGTTCCTAGAATCCACTTCCCCACTGATTTGAAACACCCACACCCCAATAGAAAATGTCTTGTGCTCTTATCCCTTTCAAATAATCACATCATGTATCCATCCATCTCTAATGTGGTGTGGGATGAAAATATACCTATATCAACCTTCCATAGGGTCAATAATCGTGTTCTATCATCAGTTAATATCTATATCACAAACTTATCACATAACTAGAGTAGTATAGTATCATAAATGTAAAGGGAATCAATCATATTCCCTCCTCTTACCATGCATAACCCCACCACATATCACATCATCATCATCTCCAAGCATAACTACCAATTGTGCCATCATCATTGAGAATATCCAAAAAAATTCCCATAATTTGTTAGTACTCTCCACTAATAAGGTACTTTCACTACATGCTACAGTTGAAAGAAGATTTTGGAAGAGGGGGTATCCAAACATTTGTTTTTCCACCAATCTGGATGTTTGACAAAAACACCTGGAACCCAAAACATTTCTATGATGGTGAGTTTTTTCAAATCTAGTGGGGTTAATCTATAAATAACATAAAAATACATGAATATATAGTCTCATTAAATCCCAACTTATGGTTTTACATAAACATTACTAATTTCACTCATGATACAACCTCATCACCTCATAACATCTACAACTAACTATTTCCACCACCAATGAAACATACCAAACAAGAATCCACACACATGACACAATTACTTCTTTAATTTTCAAGAAACCATTTCTTGATTTCCTAAATTTATAACCTACTTCCACTTATTAATCCAATATATTTCATAATAAAGATAAACCACTCTAACCACCACTTCCCATTCAATATGATAAATTCATCATTCTTTCCATTCATTAAGATAATTTCCATACTTGAATTTCCAACCCACATTCACCCCCATTTCATCATTACATTCCCATTACATAGCTACTAGGCCTCTACCACAAACACACCACTCAATATCCCATAAATCTCGCAACTATCATGATAAACCAACCACTTCACACCAACTCTCATCACAACCCATGCCTACCAGCCACAACTCTGCTGCCACAACACATCTCACATCTAATAAAACCACCACCATTACTGTAGAATCCCCTGTAGGATCCTCACCTAAATATATAAAGAAAAAATAGCAACCACTCCTATACTTATAGTAGTTAATTCAGATTCCATGATCATTGTAAATTAAGATTTTATTGATTTTGAAATGATACTTTCTCTCTTACATGGGTAACTAACTCATGAGATATATATAACTAGTTAACCTTTTATGAATAGTGAGTGAAATTGATCATCACAACAAGGTTACAAAATATGAACAACTAAACAAAAAAAATATCTATAAAAAGTGATTCTTAGAAATAATAGAAAGCATACACAACCTAATAGGTAAAAATAAAAAAACAAATAAACACATATTATTACTCCCACACTCCAATTTCATATTAATAAAAATACATTTATTCTTAATTTGATATGTATTATCCACCCAAATGAATAAAAAAACATTAAATTCCCACATATGTTCATAAAAATGAGAGAATAAAGATCCACTAACTTAATCAGATGTTCAATGTTCTCTATGAAATAATGGACAAACCAGAATCAACCACCACTGAAGGGAACACATCCAGAATCAAAGTATGACAAAAAAGTACCTATTTTTCATAAGTTAACATCAAACCTTTCTTAGTTTATGACCTAAAATATAGGATAACCACTAAAATGAACCAATGTAAGGTGTAAAAACAAGGAAAATTATAAATAGAGGAGAAGGGATGTTACCTCAATTCGTAAGACTTTGATCAGAATGAACCAATGTGTTCAAACACACAATAGTTGTAACTGGAGGGTGATTAAAGGTAATGGGGTCAAATAGGGTTCTATAAAAAAATAAAAAATAAACTAAGGTATTTTGTATTCCCCCTTTTATAGAAGAGGCTTCATAATTCTTTATAATGGCATGGGGGATCAAAAAATTTCTATAGTGACCATTGGTTAAAGGGTGGTCTAGAATTCAAGCCTTTGAAGCCTTTATTCTTGCACATTTTAAAATATGCATCAAAATATTTTGACAACCACTATGTCCTTTTCCACAGGGTGGTATAGTGTCATTTAATACCATATGTCCAACATAACCATCCACTATGTGATATCACCAAACACGTTTTTGTTTCACCTCACCAAGCCTAGGACTATGGCGTGGTGATCTCTATATTATCCATTTATTATAAGGTGACCCTTGAAGATCCACACATAATTACTCCATCAAAATAGGCTCCCCATGTTTTTTCCCATGGTTTTTTTTATAAGAAGACACCCTATGTAAAAATCCCTATGAAATATCTAGTCATGCCATTTCACTCATCGGGGTGCACCCCAACACCAAATGGAAAAATCCATGACCAACCATCAAGTTCCAATGTCCAATACGGTCTACCCCATGATCAAGCCTCTAAAAAGCATCTAAATAGCCAAAATCACACCTGGCGATATGGAATGGTGACCCTATGAATAGTTATATCTCTCTCTTAACCACTAAAACACCTCCAAAATCCATCTCAATACCACAAACCCTAAAAAATTTAAAGGTATAGTTTTAGAAATCCTGGTCATCATAGAGTGATTCATCATATGCGGATTAACGGGTCAATAATTAGTATAATACTAAAGAATTTTAATTATCCAAAGAATACACCATGAGTATGGATGTTAAAAGTGTTCTTAAAAGAAATTATAAGCCTAAGAGATGAGAATTCACATCTCAATAAGAATTATGAAAATAAAAAACAACCTCATATTGAGAAAGAATATCGTATTGAAGAGTTAAAAATAATACAACTTGAAAATGTTGAGAATAATAATATTATTGAAGATATGACCTATATTATTATCTTTAAGGATAAATAAATGGATGGATTAAAGAAGAGATTTATTGAGATAAAAAATGGAAGGATAAAGACATTTGTGACTTCAAAAATGTAGTTGATAGTAGTGAATAATGCTTTAGGAAGTAAACATATTGTATTTCTAATTATAAAAAAAATTGAATTTGTGTGAATAAAATATACTTGTATTATATATCATAAGGAATTCAAGTTCTCATGGGAATATTGGGAGAAATAAAAATATTTTTCATCAAAAAAATTATAAGAAAAAACTAAATATACTCTTATTTAGAAATATAAAAATCTTCAGATAATATCCGAACATATCCTAGATATTCAAGTAACACACAAAAAGATTTACTTAGAGATACTTTATATAGGCCTAATACTAAGTATAGAAAAAAATAAATATATAAATATATTTTTTATCATGGAATTTGGTTCAATGTTATTATTGTTGTTGTGGTGTTATTGGTAATAAAGCATACAATTATTAGTATATTGTGTGTGTGTATCTAGTCTAAAGAGAGAGAATACGTCAAAGGGAGATAGTTGTAGCAAGTGAAAAAATAGTTTCAAGTATCAAACGTCTGAGAAGAACATTGAGATAAAAAATAAGATTTGAATGTTTATTAGAAACATATGGAATATGTGATCAAGAAGGACACATTTCATCTGAATGTGTTGCATTTAAACTAGATTAATATAATCACCATCAAAAATCTAGAGTAACTTAGAGTTAAAATCAAAAGGCTAATATTATAAAAAAACATTCAAAGCATGAAAAACTAAGAATCCATGTATAATGGATAATAGGGGATATTATTATATGATTGGATACATGATCAATCTAATGGATGTAGAATGGTATAAAGGAGAGTTTATTACACTTGTAAATGATAGTTATATTAAAATTAATGGCATTTCTATTGGAAACCTTGGGATAAATCATATCAATAACCATAATGTATTATTTGTTTATAGGTTAAATAAAAACTTGTCGGGTATTTCAGGACTTTTTTATTACTAAAAAAGAAAATTTTTAGGAAAAATGGATGTTTGGTGAAGATATTAAAGGATTTTGTTTATTATTTTAAAGGGTTAAAAACTCAAGGTAACTTATTCCTAGAAAGATAAGCATGATCAAACTATAACCTGAGATTACATGATGTAAATTTCTTATGACATAAAAGGCTTATCCACCTTGGATAAAAAAAATAAGGAATATAATTAAAGAATAATCATTTTTATCTTAAAAGAGGAAACTTTTTCTATTTGAAAAATAACGAAGAAAGAAAATATGGTGAAAAATCCCATAAATGAGTTGATATTCAGATAGAGAATCCATTGGAGTTGATACACATTGATGTGTGTGGGCCTATAACAAAGAAGTCACAAAATTAAGATAGGTATTTCATCACTTTAATTAATGACTTTAATATATTTAAATGCCTCATATTTATGTCCCATGAGTCTAAATCTCTAAATAGATTTAAAATATTTATGAGGATTTCTAAAAAAACAAAAAAAAAATCTTAAAGAGGATGGGATCAGAAAGTGGTACATATATACCAACAGATGGTTCTCAGAGTATTTAGACAAACATTTTATCAAAGATGAATTCAGTTCTCTATACACCTCTCAAAAAAATAGGGTAATTGAAAGGAAAAAATATGATTATTGTTGATATTTCCAAGAATATTCTTGTTGAGCATGATACTTCAAGGTTATTCAGGCTACAAGTCATTACTAAAGCTATAATTATTTAGAATAGATATTTCTTGAGACACAATTTTAACCTGTATTCCTATGAAATATGGTTCGAATAGAATACAAGTGTAAAACACTTTATAATGTTTCAGAGTACATGCTTATCAAGATAAAGGAAATAATTGGAAGCAAGTTGATGAGAAGGAAGATGAAAGAATATTCCTTGGATACAGTCTTAAATAAAGTTCCTACAAATGTTATAACAAACATTCGGAGAGGATTATTAACTATGATTATGTTGTAGTTGTTTAAAATGAATAAGATGTCAAGAAAATTGTTTTGATAAATAGTTAGGTTGATGTTATTGATTTTCGATTATCATAATTAAAAGAATAAATTGTATATCCTCAAAAATATTATATAGATTCTTCTTATACTAGTGATGGAGGAGGCATATAGAAGTTCATAGGTGTGGGTTCAATAAAGAGGAAACTTGTGGATGCTAAAAATATAATTAGTGAACAAAATTAGGGTGTTTAAAACAAAATAATAGTTATGGGAACTAGTCACATCTTCCTTATTTCCAATATAGAATGAAAAAAATTTGAAGAATGTTTTAAACACAAGGATTGTATCCAAGCTATGAATAAATAACTGATTCAAATAGAGAATAATGATTCATGAGAGTTTATTCCATGACCTATGGAGAAAAATATAATTGAAAAATGGGATTTTAGGATTAAATTTAATCATAATGGATATGTTTATATAATAATTACCACACATGTATATAAGGGGTACTCGAAAATTTAGGGTATTTATTTTTATGAGACACTTACCCCAATGTTCATACTTGAAACCATCAAAAAAATTATTGAAATTTTTATATAAAGAAACTTTAAAAAAATTCAAATGGATGTAGAGTCATCTTTTCTTAATGCTGAACTTAATGAGGAAGTTTATATAGAATGTACTAAGGAATATTTTCATGATAATGATGGTAGTGGAGTTTTTAAATTAAAAATTCTCTTTATGGACTGAAGAAATCTCCTAGATCTTGATACATAAAATTTTATGAGAACCTAATAAGGATGGAGTTCAAGAAGGGATATATTTATATAAATATGTACATAAAGAAGATCACAACCATGTCACATATTATGATTGGGTATGTTGATGATATCATTTATTTCTAGTGATGAAGAAAATTTGTGTGAATTTTTTTCTACTAGAATGAAGAATAAATTTGAGATTTCACAAAGTAGTGAAATTAAATCATTCATGGAATTAAAATTTACCCAAGCTACTAGTTATTTTTTTATCTCATAATAAATTTATTCTAAAGATCTATTAAAAAGGTTTGGAATGGTGGTAGAAAGAGCAGTATCTAATCCTATACATGTGGGAACAATGCTAGGAAAATATGATGAAGGTAAAGTAGTAAATGAAAAGGAATTAAAATAATTGATTGGAATAATTTTTTATCTAACTACTTCAAAGAAGGTTGTATTTTATTTTTTTACATTTTACATAAGGTTTCATTCCAATTAGAAGGAATCTTATCTACTTTCACCCAAGAGAATTATCATATATATTTAAAATAATTTCAACTATGGTATTCTATATAAAGATAAAGGAAAATTAAATATAAAAGGGTTTTTAGATAATAATTGGGAAGAAGATATTGATGGAATAAATACCACTTCAAGAAAATTTATTCTCTTTTAGTGCAAAGTGTGTTGCATGGAACACAAATAAATTGTATTCCTGCAAACAGTATAATATTGTCAAGATTTGTGATAATAAATTTTGTTCACACATTTATATTGTTTTTTATAAGTGTGATCCATTATATAGGGAAGTTCTTTTAAAATATTATCTCGGTTCAATTCAGGTTCGTTTTCTTGTTTTATTCGTGGTTATTTTAATATGATTATGGATAATTTTGAAAAGGAGAGGGGCAAGGATTTATTCTAGGAAATCCATTCAAGATTTTAGGTAATTTTATTCCACCAATAGTATGATGGATATGGGATTCAACGGGGATAAATTTACTTTGTGTGATAATAATAAGGGGAACCAATGAGTTTGGAGATTTTTGTATCAATTTCTTATTAACATCCAGAGAATGTACATATTTCAAGAGGACAGTGTTAATAATCTTCTCAGAATCCTTTTAGACCATGCACCTACACTACTATAAATAAGGATTTTAAAATCACTTGAAACCACTTTTAACAATGCTTAAAAAGTGATGGTAATCGTGAAGAAGATAAAGGGGGTCTCCTTTAACAGCATTGAAAAAGGAGGAACTTTATCTGCACTAAAAAAAGTGTTGATAAAAGTCCCCCATTTATCAGCACTTTTTTAGCACGGATAAAGGGACATATTTATCAGTGCTATTTTGACTGCTGATAAAGGACCAATTTATTATTTCTTAATTAGCACTAATAAAATGGTCCTTTATCAGCGCTCAAAATAGAACTGATAAAGACATAGTTGTCTGTGATGTGTTGTTTATTTAACAGCACACCCATCACCTGCACACCTACCCAAAATAGCGCCTTCACACGAACAAAGCATAGAATAATGAAACAGCGCACACAAGATTTTCACAAACAATGATATACACATTTACCTGACATCACGAATACAAAAAACACATTGTTATATACATTTCAAACAATGTTTTCTATGGTTAAATTATAATTATCCAAAAAAAAAATTAAAAACATTAATGTTTCATCCTTTGGCATCTGTGATCCCCTCTCAAAAATTTTCGTCCAAGGTATTAGTTGCTGAAAAAATCATCCTAACTCAAGAAAAAAAATCCACCTATATAAGAAAACGAATATTATTTTAGTAATACAATAAAGAAATAAATTAAACATTAATATGAAAGAATACATTAATAAAATGTCAATTTTTAATAAAAAAGACACATTTGGAGTTATACCAGTCACACCATATGTCGTATTGAGGTGGGGTTAATTCCAACACATCACAAATGAGTCATAGATCATTTTTTTAAAATATTAAAACAATCTGAATGGGTTTTCTTAGTTTTGAGTATGTCACTTATTCTTTTACTAAAAGTAATATCAAATATAAATGATATATCTTGATTTATATCAGCCATATCATTTATCAGATTAAGGTGAAATTGATTCTTACACGTCGCAAATGGCTAATGGATCATTTTCCTAAAGTATCAAAACAATCTGAATGTGTTTTCTCAGTTTGCAGTATGTCACTTGTGTTTTTTTCGAAAATTAATGTCAATTTTAAATAAAAGGAGACACTTTGAGTCATACCAGTCACATTGTGAATTGAATTGAGGAGTTTTGTATTCATATATTTCATAAATGACTTATGGATAATTTTACTAAATTATCAAAACGATCCAAATGTGTCTCATCAGCTTGTAGTATGTCAGTTGTGTTTTTTTACTAAAATGTCATTTCAAACTAGAAACACATATTTTGAGTCATATCAATCGCATCGTGCATTGGTTTGATATGACACTTCTTTATACACATCACAAAAAACTTATGAATCATTATCTTAAATTATAATAACAATTGGAGTGGGTTTTCTTGGTTTTCAATGAGTGATAGGTTTTGAGCTAAAATGTCAATTTTAAACTGATAATAGACACTTTTAGCTATACTGTTCACATTGTGCATCGGATTGAGGTGCAGTTGATTCATGCACATCACAAATGACTGATGGATCTTTTTCTTAAAGTATCAAAACAATCCAAATGTGTCTGCCCGGTTTGTAGTATGTCACTTGTGTTTTTTTTCTAAAATTGATGTCAATTTTAAATAAAAAGAGACACTTTGAGTCCTACCAGTAGCATTGTGTGTTGAATTTAGGTGAGGTTAAATCCTAAAAAAATGCCTTATGTGCCATTTTCCTAAAGTATTAAAACAATCCTAATGTGTTTTATCAGTTTGTAGTATGTCAGTTGTGTTTTTTTACCAAAATGTCATTTCAAAATGGAAACGCACATTTTGAGTCATACCAGTCGCATCGTGAATTTGTATCATATGAGAGTTATTCATACAAATCAAAAATAACTTATGAATCATTATCCTAAATTATGAAGACAATTGAATCGGGTTTTCTTGGTTTTCAGTGAGTGACACATTTTGAGCTAAAATGTCAATTTTAAACTAATAACAGACACTTTTATCCATACTAGTCACACTATGCATCGGATTGAGGTGTGATTGATTTGTACACATCAAAAATGACTCATGCATCAATTTCATAATGTATAAAAACAATCCAAATGCATTTTCTCAATTTTTAGTATATCACTTGTGTTTTTGTATAAATTTATTGTCAATTTTAAATAAAAAGAGACATTTTGAGTCATACCAGTCACATTGTGTGTTGAATTTAGGTGAGGTCAATTTGTACATGTAAAAAATTAATTATGGATCATTTTCCTAAAGTATCGAAACAATCCAAATATATTTTCTTAGTTTGTAGTATTTCAACTGTATTTTTTTACAAAAATGTCATTTCAAACTGGAAACGCGCATTTTGAGTCATACCAGTCACATCGTGCATTGGTTTGATATGAGACTTCTTCATACACATCACAATGAACATGTGAATAATTATATTAAATTATGAAGACAATTGGGGCGGGTTTTCATGGTTTTCGGTGAATGACATGTTTTGAGCTCAAATTTCAATTTTAAAATGATAATAAACACTTTTATTCATACGAATCACACAGTGCATCAGATTGAGGTGAGATTGATTTGTACATATCACAAGTGACTGATAGATCATTTTCCTAAAACTATAAAAACAATATGAATGTTTTTTCATGGTTTTCAGAATGTCGCTTGTGTTTTTTTCTAAAATTAATGTCAATTTTAAATAAAAAGAGACACTTTGAGTCATATCAGGGGCATAAGGAATTGAATTTAGGTGTGGTTGATTTCTACATGTCACAAATGACTTATGGATAATTTTACTAATGTATGAAAACAATATTAATGTGTTTACTAAGTTTTTATTATGTCAGTTGTTTTTTTACTAAAATGTCATTTCAAACTGAAAACACGCATTTTGAGTCATACTGGTCACATCATGCATTTGTTTGATATGATACTTCTTCATACACATCACAAAGAACTTATGAATTGTTATAATAAATAATAAATACAATTGGAGTGGGTTTTATTGGTTTTTAATGAGTGACATGTTTTGAGCTAAAATGTCAATTTTAAACTAATAACAGAAACTTTTAGGCATACTAGTCACACCGTGTATCGGATTGAGGTGGGGTTGATTCATACATGTCACAAATGACTCAGGGATCGTTTTCCTAAATTATCAAAACAATTAGAATGTTCTTGATCAGTTTTTAGAATGTCATTTGTGTTTTTTTCTAAAATTAATTCCAATTTTAAATAAAAATAGACACTTTGAGTCATACCAGTCGCATTGTGTGTTGAATTGAGATGGGGTCAATTTCTACATGTCAAAAATGACTTATGGATCATTTTACAAAAGTATAAAAAAAATCCGAATGTTTTTTCTTAGTTTTTAGTATTTCAGTTGTGTTTTTTTACTAAAATTTCATTTCAAACTGGAAACACGTAATTTGTGTCATAGTCGTAGCATTGTACGTTGGTTTGATATGATACTTCTTAAAAAATATCATAAAGAAATTATAAATATTTTTCCTAAATATGAATACAATTGGAGTGGGTTTTCTTGGTTTTCAATGAGTGACACATTTTGAGATAAAATGTCAATTTTAAACTGATAACAGACATATTTAGCCATACCGGTCACACCGTGCATCAGATTGAGGTCAGGTTTATTTTTACACATCACAAATGACTCAAGGATAATTTTCCTAAAGTATCAAAACAATCTGAATTCATTTTATCAGTTTTCAATAAGTCACTTGTGTTTTTTTCTAAAATTAATGTCAATTTTAAACAAAAAGAGACACTTTGAGTCATACCAGTCGCATTTTGCATTGAATTGAGGTGAGGTTAATTAAAACATGTCAAAAATGACTTATGGATCATTTTTCTAAAGTATAAAAATAATCTGGATGTGTTTTCTTAGTTTTTAGTATGTCAGTTGTGTTTTTTTTCTAAAATTTTATTTCTAACTAGAAACACGCATTTTGAGTCATACCGGCCGCATCATGCATTAGTTTGATATGATATTACTTCATACACATCACAAATAACTTATTAATAGTTATCCTAAATTATGAAGACAATTGGAGCAGGTTTTTCTAGTTTCCAGTGAGTGATACGTTTTGATCAAAAATGTCAATTTTAAAATGATAACATACACTTTTAGCCATATCGGTCGCACCATGCATCAGATTGAGGTGCCGTTGATTTTTACACGTCAAAAATAACTCATGGATAGTTTTCCTAAAGTATCAAAACAATATGAATATTTTTTCTTGGTTTTCAGTACGTCACTTGTGTTTTTTTCTAAAATTAATTTCAATTTTAAATAAAAAGAGACACTTTGAGTCATACCAGTCACATTGTACGTTGAATTGAGGTGAGGTAAATTCCTACATATCAAAAATGACTTATAGATCATTTTACTAAATTATAAAAATAATCCTAATGTGTTTACTCGGTTTTCTGTATGTTAGTTGTGTTTTTTTACTAAAATGTCATTTCAAACTGGAAACTTGTATTTTGAGTCATACTGGTCACATCGTGTGTTGGTTTGATATGAGACTACTTCATACACATCACAATGAACTTATGAATCCTTATCCTAAATTATTAATACAATTGGATCATGTTTTATTGGGTTTTAGTGAGTGACACATTTTGAGCTAAAAAGTCAATTTTAAACTGATAACAGATACTTTTAGCCATATCGGTCACATCGTCTGTCGGATTGAGGTGTGGTTGACTCTTACACATCAAAAATAACCCATGGATCATTTTACTAAAGTATCAAAACAATATAAATACATTTTCTTAGTTTTTAGTAACTCACTTATGTTTTTTTCTAAAATTAATGTCAATTTTAAATAAAAAGAGACTCTTTGAGTCATACCAGTCTCATTGTGCATTGAATTGAGGTACAGTCGATTCCTACATGACACAAATGAATTAAGGATCATTTACCTAAAGTATAAAATCAACCAGAATGTGTTTTCTCAGTTTTTAGTATGTCACTTGTTCTTTTTTCTAAAAATAATGTAAATTTTAAATAAAAAAGACATTTTGAGTCATACTAGTCACATCGTGTGTGATAATGAGGTGGGGTTGATTCCTACACATTTAAAATTACTTATGGATCATCTCCCAAAGGTATCCAATCAACTAAATGTTTTTTCACAATTTTGAATTGGTCAGTTACTCTGATACCAACTATAATGACCTAAACATTTCTTGCATTGTTATCACATATTAGTAGATTAATATTCATTACATAAAATAAATAAATTAAACATAAATATAAAATAATGTATTATTTATATAGACAATGATTTTACTGTGAAAACATCAAGATTACCTATGTGGTTGAGCAGACACTGTGTCATTGCTCTTCCTGAAAAGGCATGTCACATGGATAGAATTATTATAAAATAAATGAACCCTACAAGGAATAATTAATATAAAATCAATATTTCATTATATATTTTTTTTTGTTAAAATAGAGATATTATATCATAAAATTACCTTTACATCTTTTCAAAGGGTTTATTTGGTCCATATATAAGCTAATAACAAAACTAATTATTCTTTGTGCACTTTACTACTATTGGTTAACTACCTATTAACATAGCATTTGATCTAAACTTCTGATCTGGTGTCCCCATGATGCTCTCATCTAACACCATCTCTATGATATCATCATTCAGCGTTCACTTTTCCTTCTCTTCCTGCACCCATTTACCTAGTAAATGGGTGCAGGAAGAGAAGGAATAGTCAAGTCTTAATGATGATATCATAGAGATAATGTGGGATGAGAGAATCACGAGGAGGCCAGATTAGAAGTTCAGATTAGATTCTATGCAAAGTAGTAATTAACCATCAATAATAAAGAATCCTTAGTTTTGTTATTAAATTTGTGAGTGATGCACAACTAATATTCTTCCAATACACTACATCAGTAGAAACATGAGCATTAATTAATAAAATATAGAATATAAATGATCCATTCCATAATAGTTTAGGACTAGTGCTTTTGGAAACATGGAAACATAAAGAACTAGTTCATAAGAGTCTCTCATTAAGTTATTCTTTACTATAAAGAAAAATCATTTCCAAAACCATTCTTCGTAACCTAAGGATATGGAACATAGGAAAAGGAGATTATAGATGCTCAATATGTGTAAAAAAGGGATATATTAATGATTATATAAGGATGACATAAGTAGTAGGAATTCACCTTCATCCTATTTGTGTACAATCTTCCACCAGGTATATTGCCCATTCGTTTCTAAACACATCTATATCAACTTGTGAATATGAGTTTTTGTGATAGTCATAGTAGTACTGGAAAAATATAAATACATAAATAATTAATAAATATTTTTATTGAACTATTAATTGTTTTTGAAAATACCTCTTCAGGGAAGCTAGTTTGTTGATGAAATACGATCTCTTTCATAAATTTACAAACATAATAACCACAGTCCTTTCCATTTGTTTGTTTTGGACACTGTAGAATCATCTTGAAAAATAATTAATTTCTTTTGATATGTGTTTGGATAGTTCAATCTTATTATTTATACAATGATACTTGTCTAGTTGTAGATCCCATATTTGTTCCTTTTCTTGGGCCCTGGATCCATTCCATGAAGTAGAAGATATTGATGCACCGCCCTATCATAACATAATCCTCATTAAAAGATAATATAAATTGTATAACTTGATTTTTAGTTCTAAAATATTGGATCTAGTGTATTACAAATTGAAAAATGAAATCATGCATGTTTGGTTTGTTGGATATCCATGCATTGAATCTGGAAAATAAATCTTTGGAGTATCCAAATTGACCACAATGAGCATCCAATGCTGCTAAAAAACACAAAAAGGAATAAGTAATGAAAGAAAAAAAATATAGTTGATATGATTAAATTGTAGAGTTTTACCCCTACATCATTGGTATTAAAAAGAGTCTGTCATCCAAAATTTTTGTTTTCAAACAATTTGAGCAGGGATGACATTATTTTACCCTATTTATTGGAATTTATTTCTTCTTTTGAAGCTGTGATGTGAGGACTAACGAGTCCAATTTTTTGTTCATGGAAAAATCCATTCAATTTTTTTTTCATATATACACCTGAAAAAATTACAAAATTTATTTATTCATAATTATCATAGTATATCAGCTTTTGTAAAATCAAATCATGAAAACATACCTCATGTATACATTTACAACAGAGGTTCCAAGCCATTCATACATGAGGATTTCAATTACATTATCAGCACTAATGTAATATAATCCTTCTCCTTTGTACATATTTTTTTTTCAAAATAATGTGTGTGAGTATTGTTGCTTATAAAATTCTTATCCACATGAGCCTGCAATTATACTAAATGTGGATATAGAACGAATAGGGTGAAGGTTCTCTCAGAAGATCATTTTGATCGGTTGGTTGATCCTTGAGATATTTTTGAGATGATCTTTCATTTCACCCCCTTCCCTTTTTAATTCTATAATAACATTAATAAGTTCAAACATTTTTTCATTAAATGTTAAAGGTTCAGCTTGAAAAATAAATTGGAAATGAATACCTCCACGTCGACATGATTTTTTACAAGAATTGACAGTCATGCGATGAATGTTCCAAAATATTGTTTGACCATATGAATGTTTTCATCATCATTTGGAATATTTATCTTGGTTCTCATCTCATGATCTATGTTAATCGACACTTTGAAATAACCTGTTGGAAGTGGTCTGTTGTGTAGCATGTTGTTCTACTTATTGAACATTGCAGCCCTCGCTACAAGGTGATAGGTGAGAGTTGATAGATATAAATCAAAGTTATTTTCACCATATAGAATATCAGTACATGAAAGGTATCAGTGTCTATGTGATTCACATTTAACAGAAACAATTATTAGAACATTGATTACTTTAGCTAAGTTAGGTTTTTAGGGGAATGGATCGCTACAAAATGGTGGGGGTGGGGCAGGATCTTCACTCACTGGTGGTTCCTGAGTTTTTTCTTCTCTTTGCCTCCCCCCATAAAACTCTCTATTATATCTCTCTAGTATTTTAATTCTTCATGAAATATAGCTAATTTTTCTCAAATATTTTTCATTTTCTCACTTTGATCCTCTTCTTGTTTTCCTTTTTGAAAATATGTTCGGGGTGTCACCCCAAAACTCACACCTCTAACCTGGCCATACTGTTCTAGCTACTTCAAGGCTGCTGAAATTATATCTACATTTTGTGCAGGTTTTGTTGATTCCTATGACTACGTCAGATATAAAATATACATAAATAAGTAATCATTGTTATGTAATAGAAATTTAAAGCAAAAAAATTTATATTATGTCATACTTACCCATTTTCCCACACTTTTTATGAGTTTTCATCTATTAGTATCCCCTCTTTATTTAAAAGAGCCTCCTTTCATAGCACATGGAGTGGGATGTAAGTGGCTTTTGATTTCGATTCATCAATCTGTATATAAACAGAGGAACATGGTTATGGTGTTGTTTTATGTCACATAAAAGTATTAGGGTATATTTAAAATACATACCATTTTTTCTCAAGTGAAGCGTACCCCATCCTTTCTTTACGGTAGGGGTACGCTGGTTTTGTTTCCCGTTCCTTGTTTTAAACACTCAATTGTTGTTTCATAAATAAAAAAAATTCAATCACAGTGATGAATACAAGCAATGACAAACAATGTATTACCGGACACAATGTACTTGAAAATTATACTCTACACGATGGTTGCTAAATTCATCCCACTCTCCTTGGGATATCAAATTTTCATAAAGAGGAGGTGGGTGTGGCTTGATTTTCCCTTCAGCATCTTTAAGATGATATTTTGTTAAAATTGGGTGGAAGTCTCTATGAATCCTTCCTGCAACTTTTAATACATATTCCTTGAGCGAGGCATCTACTATAAATGCACTCAATAAGGGATTATTAAGAGTAAGTCAATGTTTTAGTATTTTATTTTATTTTAATAAATTATATAAATGATATCATTATGTTACTATAATCTCTTCCCACATTAGTGTCCTAAGCCCGATGACAACATGGTGCCATGATTGTAATTCAATCATAACGTGTTCCTGAGTGATGATTTCAGTATATCTACTAAACATGAATTTGCTAGGGTTTACATACTGGCCTCTCTTATTCCATCCCACCTCAAATTTGATGCCCTTTACTTTTTCCTTAAGGAATTTCACTAACACTATAAAACTACTGCACTCTTTTCTTTCACCTCCAGGGTTTCATTGCCTAACATTTCCTCATTTTTGGAATCATCAGTATGTTCCTCTAGAGTTCTAGCATCAGCACTTGAACCCGCAGCAATAGGTTGGGAAATCTATTGTACCTCTGCACTGGGACCAGTAGCAACAAGTTGAGAAACCTATTGTTTCTCTACACTAGGATCATCAGCAGTAGGTTGAGAGACCTGTTGTGCCTCGGGATTGGGTGCATCAGTAGGTACAGAAGTCATTATCTACAGAAGTGGTTTAACATTTAATTTAGATTACATAATATCAGCAGTGAATAGGTAATAACATAAGTTAACACAATGTATATTACAATAAAAAATAACTTGATTATTGAACTCTCTTTTTTTAAAAGGATGAAGAGATTTGACCCCTCTATAGACTATATAAATCCCTTCATTATGGTATCCTCTTACATATAAAATGTCATCTACTTTGGTACCACTGTGAAATTATTGTGAAATCCCAATAAAAGGGTGATCCTCCATTGAATTTTCATCTGACCCTTCAGTTGTTTTGGTCGATAACAAAACAATTGACCAGTTTTGGTTTGTGGGATCTGGAACATAAAATAATTGTACTGCATGTGATGCCATTATAAATGGTTCGTATTTATCCCCTTCCTTATTGAAATAGACTTTCACAAATCCCAATTCATATATTTTAACAGCACTCATGTTATCAACCCACTTTCATTGAAAAATCAGTACTTGTAATTTTGTATAATCCAACTCCCATATTTGTTTGATGATGCTAAAGTATGACATATTAGCATAAATTGGATTTATGTCCTTAGCATTGGAAACATGCATCGCTTCATCCACAAGTGGAACCCAACTATTCTATATGGTACTATCTTCATCATGTTCATTAGTATAGAATGTATAACCATTAACTACATAATCATTGTAAGATAATATATACACACTTGGTACTCCGGATATCCATCAAAGTCATTCTAAAATTGAGTTCGGATTTTCATCTAACTTCTTAAAAATATGGTCCCAAAATCATCCTATAAACTATTTATTATGTGTATCTAATATTTATTTTTCATCCCTAGATGGATTCAAATGCCTAAATATTTCTTTGTGGGTTTGAACATATGGGTCAACGTCGAAACTATTATGAAAAACATAAAGGTGGGGCTGCTCTCGATCTGTAACATTGATTGTGACAACCTCTCTTCTATAAATTCATTCACCCTCAAGCTACCTAGTGTGATGAGATTTTGGTAGGCCAATGCTTTCAAGATCAGATAGGTATTCAGTACATAATACAATGGTTTCCCCAATAATATATTGCTCTGCAATACAACCATCTGTCAAACTTTGATTTTTGACATACCCTTTCAAAATAATCATATACTATTCAATGGGGTACATCCATCTATAATGTATAGGACCACATAGTTGAATCACTCTCATAAAATGAACCATCATATCAAAGAATGTCAGCAGGAAGAATATTTCCAATTCACATAATATAATGGAAATTTTTCTTTCCATAGTTAGTAATTTCGTCAGGTCTATAACTTTTATGAATATATATTTGAAGATTAAACCAAGATTCATTAATATATAGCATAAATTCAAGGTAAAAATGAAACATAAAGATATAGGAATTAGATCTTTCATCAAAACATGGAATTCATGTGATTTCAGACCCTTTAACTTTAAATCACTCATTAACACGATGTTCTTGATGCTTAATGAATACCCCTCTGGAACCATTACGTCATTAAAGAAGTTTAAAAACTAATATCTATCCTACTTGGAAATAGTGTAAGTATGAGGAGAAATAAATGTTCGTTTTTCACCCTTCACTGGTACCAACTCTTCTCATAATCCCATATCAACCATGTCTAACCTAGCCTTAATTCCATCCTTTGTTTTTCTGGGTGCATTTAGCAACGTGCTGAGGACACTATCACATTCATTTTTTTCAACATGAATAACATCAAGAAATTTTTTGACATACAAACAATTCAAGTATGGTAATTCAAAAAAAACTGATCTCTTTTTCCAACTTGTTTTTATAAGGTTTTTTAAAAATGGTTTACCAAAATTAGTGTCTATATCTTTTACTTTCTTAAAAAATTGATCGCCTGTTAGTGAAGATAGTGTTTTACATTCTTATAAACATCCATGGAATGATGGAATCCAAGATCAGTACTTATTTCTTTGGGGTAGAAATACGTGATGTCCTAGAAACACGGTTTTCAATGAATGTTTCAACCTAATTTATTGTATACCTTGTTTGAAAATGGGACACCCTTGAGTTCCTTTAATGCTATATCCTGATAAATTTCTATAATTATGAAATTCATTTATCATCCAGTACAACATGGCTCTCAAAGTGAAATCTTCATTTTTGTTAGCATCACACAACGTAACACCTAAATCCCACAATAATTGAAAATCCAAAATAAATAGAGCCAAACAAACATCAATATCATTACCTAATTGTTTTGGTCCTGATATAATCATAGCTAACATGATGTATTTTTTTTCATGCATAACCACAGTGGTAAGTTATAATTTACCAACATAATTGGACATGTACTTTGATTTCGGCTTTGAAAACCAAAAGGATTCACTCCATCTGTAGATAATTCAAGCCAAAGGTTTCTCGGCTCATTTCCAAATTCAGGATACTCATGATCAATTCTCTTCCACTAAAGAGAGTTTGTCGAGTGGCGTAGTTTCCCATATTTAATTCTTGTATCTATATGCCATGTCAATTTTCTTGCAATCTCCTCACTTCCATATAGGCACCTAAACCTTGGAATGATTGGAAAGTACCATACAAATTTCATAGGACTAGATTCATCATTATTGCATCAATAATAACAACACTTTGGGTATTCTATAAGTGATTTTTAGTCGTTGTGAAACAGTATATAGTTATTCAGGAAGGCCCGTATTCTTTCAGAGATCATGCCCATCGAGTGTAACATTATTTTGGCGTCGTATGTTCAGCCTAGGAGCTTATTATCTTCTGGTATCATGTCATTCAAGAGAGAAATTAGTTCCGTAAAATTGGTGTCACTCCACCTGTTGCCTGATTTCAAATTATATAGCTTCAGTATGGCTGACAATGTTGTATACTTAGTGTAACTAGCATACAATGGCATCTTTTCACCAATCTTTAACTTCTCAAATAATTTTGGGCAATCACGGAGTTCATCTTCAACTTTCCTTATCATTTCCTCAATACGATCTTCATCATCATTCGCATCTGTAATCACATCCTCCATATAGTCATCTTCATTGTTCACGCTTGTAATCATATCAGATGATCCATAAAACATAGTGATATCCCATCCACTACCAACATTCATTTTTTCCCCGTGTTTATTCCAACATGTATAACTTCGATCTATTCCATAACATTTCAAGTGTTCTTCCAACTCATCTGGACTAATTTTTCTTGAATAAAAATAGCATAAACATGGACAAAGGATTTGAGAAGGGTAATATGCATGATCTTTTTCAAGCTAGATAAACTCTTTCACACCATCTTCATACTCTTTTTTCAACCGATTTGAATTCATCCATTATTTACTCATAATCATCTTATTTGATTCAGTAATATTAACATTCAACAAAATAATTACAAGAAATATGTTCAATTAGGCTCATCATCCAACTATAATAAATGGAACTAGCTATGGTAAACAATACCCTTACCTCTACATTCCTTACTCAGGACCAAAGTAGATCACACCAATCTTTCCAACCACCTAATAAATGGAACTAGCTATGATAATCCCTTTCACTAGAATGTTTTAGTATCCCACATGTGATCTATATGCATTGTTGTGAACCAGTTTTTTAGTATTTCTCTAGAAACATAATGTCTTGAGTCAAAAACTATAGTACTAAACTAATAGATGGAATTATTTTCCATAGATTTGTTGTGGGTGAAAGGATTCATTACATGTGTTGTCATGGTTATTTGACTAGGGTGTCCATAAAGTGTCCCATAGAGTCCTCTAGTGAAGTGGTTTTCTAAGATTCAGTGGAATTGCACTAGTAAAAAAGTGGTCGGCAATTGAAATGGGTAAGGTTTGGATTGATATTCAATGGTGGAGAAACTACCACATGGAAAAAAATGGCATACCAATCATTCCAAAAACTGCAACACCATACAAACACACAATCATGCTCATAATTTCAACACCATAGAAACTAAACAAACACAATTTTAGATTTTACAAAGCGTCCCTTATTCAATTTTTCTTATTAATTCAGGGGTTATCACAGAAGTTTTATCATCCTGGGGCATTCATTCATTATCCAAGTATATATAAATTACCAATATTTATATTCAAATGTTCTATAAGAACCAACCAACATGAAATTCATTTAGTGCACCAACAAGGACCACCAATAGCCACGATTTTCAGCAGGGCGTTTTTTCCATACAATTCACAACATAACCATCACTATCAAATAGTAATAAGATATGAACAAGTGAAAACAAATGAGTAAGAGGAGAAAATTCAGCGTGAAGGTGTCATTCAGTGTGTGGCGGAGGTGCGTTCGTGGCGGAGGAGAGGCATGCGGTAAAGGATATTTCCAACTGAAAAGAAAACATAAAATAAGAACTCATATGTTATACCTATCCAAAATAGGTCCAATGAGATTTAGGAATGGGAAATGTTTGGTTAAACAGTTTTATTTTTCAATAGTGGGATTTTATTTTCCATCTATGATATCTACATTCTGTTTATTTATTTTTTCTATATCTACTATTTTCCTAGATATTCAACATATGAATAGGACATGTCTGGTTTTCATGAGAAAGTTCATTTTTAATTTACTCTAATTTAGAGGTAAAATATTCCACATTAATTGTATCTTTTTTCCAGGGGATAATTTCTATCCCGTAGGGATCATGAATTCCTTTTAGGTTAGTGGAAAGTCAGGTCAGTTGTTGGTTATGATAACAGCCTGGGTTGTATCATTACATTTCCAATTGTAACCGACCCGTGTCCATTTAAATATAGGATGGGGTTCAGACACTAATATATTCCCAACTCTACTAGAGTTCTTATGGGGGTGGATCTTGATATTATCATATCTGATAAATCTTTTATAGATTGGACCTTAGAGTAGTCACTGGAAAGGATTTCCTCGTTTGTATGGTAGAAATATTTGTTGAACCTAGTGTGTGAAGTAGACATTAGAAACTAATAGGTGATTAAAACTTATGTGATGACTTCATAACCTATGGAAAAATATATTGGAAATATCTTACAAACCTCATTTAATATTAATAGGTTTGGTTTCAATCATCATATAGTTACAAGTGATGTGGAATATGTAAATGATAATCTTGGGGGCTGAATGATGTGGAGATGTTGATGGAAATGATGACGTGGTGGTGTGTTTAAATATTCATTGTATATTTTTCATTAAAATGAGGTTGGTTTAAGTAATTATATTTAGGTTGGTTGTGTTATTCCATCATGAGTTTCAATAAGAAGAGGTGCATCAAGCATAAAAGGATGTGCATCATAGACTAAAACTGGAGGTCGGGAATGTAAAAGACACAAATCATATAAAAGTGCTAAATGGGCCATTGAGTTTCAAACACACAAACCCAAAAATTTCACAATTTCCAAAAAAGGTCCCTTATCCTTTCCAAACACACACCAAATAATTTCCATAAAAAATCCATCAAAACTCTAAAATGAAGACACCTTTATAAAACAAACCAAAAAAATTATCAACAATTGTACAAACAGACCAAACAATTTATAAAAAATTATATAAACAACTCAAGCAGTTTTTAAGCAATTTTATAACAAGCTAACCAGTTTATAAACATTTTTTTCAGGTCAAAAAAGTATAAATAATTTTATAAGTAACCCAAGTCAATGAAAAATTTACTTTTTAGTACAATGGCCTTCATGAGAGAATCCATTGAAACCTGTAATTATATTGTGACCACTGAATATTGCACCATATACCACCGATTTTTATCAATACTTCACAAAACTAATATCTCTCATCCTTCATTCCCTCTCACTACAGTTCACTCATGACACACATGAATCAGATTCGTTATTCTAGTCAACCGATACCTTATATGCCAATAATCCTACTTCTGAAGCTTGAAACTATCTACACTTCCCATAACCCTGAATCCCCCCCCACCCCATTTGAAACTCCCACACCCTTAAACAAAACCCTCTTCTTCCAGAAAATCTTCTTCTAAAGAATGTCCCACATAGCTTATGACCCTTTTTCCATATCGATCCATCAAATATGAAAGATTTTGAAAAGCATGAAACCAAATCCCACTCAATGGTATCACAACACATTACTAAAGAACTAATATACCTTTCTCTTCAATATGTCTTGATAGATGATAATTTCAAATAGGAAATAGTTCTGAATAAAGGTGTTAAAACTAAAACCATTTGAAATCATTTAAACTTCTTATCCCAAAATCATAAATAATCCCCAAGGAAAACTTTTGTATATACAAAAAATAATAATTCTGTTATTAAGAATTACCACATTTATGTCTCTACCCACTCACCATGCATGCTCAGTTAAAATATTCATACTCGTGCGAGATCCATCATTGATCCACCAATTCATCACAAGGTGAAAAATATCCAGGTTCCCCAATGGCGTACTCCCCTTATTTGTTGTCAAGTTCAACCCATGAACTCATAACAATCATATTTAACAAATACCATTCCAAATAAATCAAAAAAATCCTCATTTAAATCATTTCATCAAATACTTTACATGTTTCAAAAGAAAAACATAATTTTAAAACAACAACTAAAAACTTATATAATAATAGGGTTTTCCAAATGTCAACCAATTTTTACAAAACCATATAACAAGGGATTTCCTTCAATAATCATACATGTTTTTTCACAAAAATTTCAATGAAAATATTTAATCAAAACAAATTATTTATGTTAAAATAGAATTGGATATTTGAAGGAAGCAACATGCCTCACAACGGTTTTCAAAAATGAATAATGAAATAAGAAAATTTCAGTATCTGATCACAAGCCATGTTAACCTAACTAGATCCCACAAAATTACATCATGATCAAAAACATGGACCAAAGAAATATCCCCAATAGACTTGGTATATGATTTCAAGAGAGGGAATAACCATGGATCTATGAAGAATGAATAATAATGAGAACATACTGATGAATCTGGGGGGAGGAGGAGGAGGTAGTGGCAGGTGTAGAGGAGGAGTAGGAGGAGGCAGCGACAGCAGCGGAGGAGGACGAGTCAGAGGTGGCTGCGAAGGAGGAGGAGGAGGTTGCGGCGGTGACGGAGGAGGATGAGTTGGTGGTGGATGCAGAGGAGGAGGAGGAGGAGTAGGCAGCAGTAGTAGTGGAGGAGGATGAGCTGGCAGCCACAGAGGAGGAGGAGGAGGCAGCGGTGACGGAGGAGGAGGAGGTTTTGCGGCGGAGGAGGGCTCAATGGTGCAGAGGTCCGCTTCTGCGGAGTCTTGAAAGGGTGCGAGGGAGGAGGATCCTATTAGGGTTCTTTTTTAAACCTGCAGGAACCTTTATCAGTGATAGTTAAAAGAGCTAATAAAGTTATGTTTTATTATCATTAAAATAAAAAAACACTGATAAAATATACCTTTATCAGTTCTTTGTTAGCGCTGATAATGATAGGCCTTTATCAGTGCTAAAAAACGTTGATAAAAGACCTATTTATCAGCACTAAAATTATAGCACTCATAAAGGTATGATTTTACTAATTTAGTTATATTATTATATATTTATTTAAAATTATATATAGGATAAATATTTATTTATTTATTAATAATTATAACAATAAATATTTATTTATTTATTTATACTTATAAAATTATAATTTAAGTAATTATAAAATTATAAGCAATATATTTATTATGTTTATAATCATATAAATATATAAAATAAATATATTAATTATATATATTTAAAATATTATGGATATATATAACCATATTTATTTTAATTGTATATATTAATTATAAAAATGCATTTTTTATTTAATGTATACTAATAAACATTATTTTTTAATAAAAATATATTAATTTTATATAAATTAATAAAAAAAATTATTAAAAACTTTTATTAGCGCTAATAATAGTGCTGATAAATGTACCCTTTATTAGCACTAAGAAAAATGTTGATAAAGGGTACACCTTAATCAGCACTCTTTTTATCACTGATAAAGGGTACATTTATTAGCACTTTTAGCTAGCGCTGATAAAGGCACACCCATTTATCAGTTCTTCCTGCTTAATGTTGATAAAAGGCAGCTCTTCCCTTTCCCTATTTTTTGGTAGTGCTATTTTAGTGAAATTGAATATGAGTGAGAGGAGAAATATTTTATTTTTTTTATGATCATGTAGACATAGGATGAGTATTTTCTTCGTATTGTTAATGAGTATTAGAATAATCCCATGAAAGTAAATTCATGGGTTCTTCTTTATAAAATGTTTTGGAATCTTAAAGATGATTTAAATATGTGTAAATAAGGGTTTCCCAGTGTTGGTTAAAGCATTAAATATCTTAATATTGAGATTAGCCAGCTCAATTCCATTCTCCAAGCATAATGGGATGTTTGTTTTTCCCTCCTTGAGACTAAATAGGATATTCTTTCTATAAAGTTTCTTGAAATTAAAAGTGAATAAAGGGAGACGTCATGAGCACTATGGATTAAGGAAGGTGATAAAAATGCTTCATTTTTTATTCTTGAATAAAAGAAAAAAAGTATAATGGGAATTGGAATTTAAAGCACTATTATGGTTCATATTGTAGTGAATTAGAGGAGGTTGGTAGGTAGGTTATTGAAAACTTCCAGGATCTATTGTATGGATCCATGCATGAGATATGCAGAGGTTTTCCATGGCATGGTGAAGGAGTTCATTTTTTTGGTAACATTTCCAATATGGTTGGGGATTCAAATAATGTTTACTTGATAGGGTTTTCAAAGGAAGATGAAACCAAGGAAGTTATGTTCCAAAATACTTCTATTAGTGATCTTTTGATGGATTTTTAGGGGATTTTTACACTTAAGTGTTGTATATTATCAAATGTAACCTTATTGAGATAGTTCAAACTTATTTATGGGGGTATCTTCCTTGAATTTTGTGTGCAACTACCATTGTTCTTATTCAAAAAATTAAAGACCGTATTTCATTTAGTAAATACCAGGTAATATTCCTTTGTAATTTTCCATACAAGTTATTGACCTGCACCATCAATAGTGGGATTTTACGTATTATTCTCAATAATATTTCTAAAGAGTGACATGGTTTTATTAATAATAGAAGTATCTATGGGGTTATTAGGTTAGCTAAGTATATGGTTTGGGAGATCAATAGGAAAGTGGTGGGATCCAATATTATGGTTAAGGTTGATATAGATAAAGCCTATGATAATGTGGAATGGAATTTTATCATCAGATCTATGAGATGGTCAAGCTTCTCTGATGAGTTTTTTAATATGGTTTTCTATTTTTACTCATCTCTTTGTTTTTTTTCTATCAAGGGAAGGATGTTTGGATTATTCAAATACATGTGTGTATTATTCCAAGGAAACCCTATCTTTCCTTCTCATTTAATTTTATCTCAATATGCATTAAGTAAAAATATCTAGGCTTCCTTTGAGGAGGGGAATATTATTTATTTTTTAGGTAAGAATAGTTTCTGTGTTTATGAACTCTTTTTTGTAGATGATATTTTTGTTTTCATCAACTTCTCTTCAAGGTCCTTGTAAGGTTTCAGAAAAATTGTGTATGAATATAGAAAATTAAGTATATAGAATATGAATGAGACTAAGAGTAACATTTATCTTCCCAAAGCTATTTCGATCCATATAGTGAAAATGCTTGAGGGAGGATTAGGTGTGATCTTAAAGAAATTTTTGATGGAGTATTTGTGGACCCTATATCACCTAGTAAAACTAGGATTCATCATTTCCATCCTTTTTTGAATCATATCACACAATAGATTAAAAATTATAAGTGAAAATTCTTATCCTTTAGCAGCCAGATTACTCTTGTGAACAATGTGCTTTCATCAGTTCCCTTGTATGTCATGTGGGTGTTTTGGTCCCCCAAAACAATTATTTAATCTATTGAAAATATTTTTTATAATTTTCTATGGGATTAATATAATAAAGGGATGTATCATTAGGATAGATGGGGGAGATTGTCCAAACCCATTGAAGAGGGGAGAATCAATCTGAGAAATGATGAGGAGTCCTTTTTCTATCTTTAGGAAAAGATTGTATGGGAGATCATGTAGGGGTGAACTCTTTGGGATAAATTCATGTTGGGTAAATACAATTTCTAGGGTTATATTTCCTCTTAGGTTCTTAGTTCTTATTTGGGTTATTCATGCAAGGTTTTTTCTCGATGATTTACACTCATTTAAAATGGATCATCAAGTGAGGTCAGATTAGATTTTGGTAATACAACTAGGTTGTGGAGGTTCTTTTCTTTCTAGGGTGTCCTATTCCAAACTGGTCTCTTCATGAATCAAAACATTTTTCATGTTTCATCAGTGTTGTTCTTAGCATCAACCAAAAATATTGTTATAAATATATTTGTTTCTCTAAGGAGGATGATTGTTGTGTTTTCAGTTCTTCTCGATTTGGTTCTTTTAAGGTGGTGGACTTCAGTAGTTGTTTGAATGTGCATCAATCCATGTCATCTTGGTTTATAGAGTTATGGTGTAAAGGTATCCCTATAAAATATAATTTCTTATTTTGGTGTATCCTTAATCATGTTATACCCATCAATGGAGTGGTATAGAAGAAATGAATCCATTTATCCTCTAAATGTAGTTATAGCATTTTTTTACAAAAATTAAACCATATATCACCTATTTGATGAAAGAGAGTGTGTGGATTTAATGTGGTATATGTTGGATGAGTTTCAAGGTATTATTTCCCTGGCTAAAACTTTTCATGGTTTTTTCAAGTAGTGGATGCATGGAGTTAGTGTGGGTGTTGTTTGAACCACTCATTGTCTATTTCTTACAGTGGGTTTCTGGGTTATCTAAGAGATTTTTAATGATACCATAATAAGTAATTATCATTTGTATTTTATCAAATTTAAGGATAAATCTTAGAATATTATCTTATATCTTTGTGGAATTATCAAGTGGAAGGATAGTTCCCCTATCCTTCAGTCCCTCTCAAAGCAGTAAGAACTCATGTGAA
This sequence comes from Viscum album, assembly GCA_963277665.1. NCBI lineage: Eukaryota > Viridiplantae > Streptophyta > Magnoliopsida > Santalales > Viscaceae > Viscum > Viscum album. Next base: position 134,958,428 of record OY728156.1, read on the forward strand.
TTCTATCCTTGTTCATGGTCATTGGGTGTGATAGAACAAACCTATTTGTGGAATGAAACTAAATTTTAATGGGTATTGAGATATGGGTATCATAAGAAGAAATGGTATAGTAAGGAATGTCTTGGGTTCTGTAGAGGTGGAATTTAATGCATTTTATAGTCTTGGAAACTCTCTTCCCACTCAGGCAAAGAAAATGCTTAGTGTCCTTCTTATTTATCACCCTTTATAACATAAATCTTTAGGATATTGAAATGGATTCTTCTTTGGTTCACAATTTTCTTATTATTCAATTTTTACCTCCTTGTTCCATCACTTATCAGATTATAACATTAAAAGCCTTACTGTATAGGAATGTGTAAATCAAGAATACTTGGTGGGAGGGAAATATGGCAGTGGATTTTTTGCCTTTATAGGGGTCTCCTAGTAACATTCTTATTATTTATTCAAATATTGAGTCACAGACTTATGAATGTATGTCCATTTTTAGATAAGATTCCTTGGAGCTCCATCACTTTATACTACCATGATTTAAAATGTGTGTTCTTTCTCTTTTTAATAAAATTTTTGATTTATGATAATAAAAAAGGGGGAGATGAATAGGTAGTATTGATAGAAAATTTAAAGGGGGATTGTTAAACCATCTTGAGGATGATATTTTATTTGTTTTCAATAATTTTTTATAATACCTTTTATTTATGATTTTTAAATAATTAGTTATTATAATCATCAATTTCATTCAATGTTTTCTATGGTGGGTGTGTGAGTGTTTGGGACTATGATCATCAGTTTCGTGCAAATACTTCTATAAACACCTTTGATCTCAGGAAATATTGTTCTCACTTCTATATGAATGATTTATATGTGATGATTTTATTTAAATTTATTCTCAAATATGAATATTGATGTGTTTCTCCTAGGTATAAATACAAGTTTTGATTATGTGTAAGTGTTGTCTAAAACATTTGATGGAAGTTGGAAGTTATCATCCAGTGGGGGAGCTATAAATGGATGTCATTCTTGATAATCCATCTATTAAAGAAAGTGAAAAGAATTTATAAGCTTTAATATAAGATTTGGATGAGTTTTGAAGTGTATTTTAATTATTTTTGAGTAGTTGAGTCGACCGTATAATGAGTTAAAAAGGTTTTAGAGGAATTTTGAGGAAGGTTGGAATTATGGAAAATAGTTATGTCCTCATGTAAGGGGATCAATGTAAAGGGATCCATAAAAGATTTAACCAACTAAGTTGATTCACCACTTATCCACCACATAATGGTATCCATATATATATATCCATTAAATGAGATTCACATCGTGGGATCTAAATCATGGGATCAATGTAAGGGAGAACACATAAAGGGGTTAACCATAGAATCATCAATTAATGGGATCTATCAATGAGTCATCAACATAAGGGGATCCATCACTGGGTAATCAAAATAAGGGTAACTATGTCAGTTTCATTTATGTAATTAGATTCATGTAATAGTATTAATTATCCTTACATGGGTATTGAGATTTCTAAAATAAAGTTTTCAAGAGTTTTTTGAAAAATTATTCAAACAATTCCAGGTAAAATGTGCCTTCAATGTCTTAATTGTCATAATACTAATATTTGTGATTCAAGGAATTATGAAGGATGAATTTATAGAGAACTTTGGGACATAACATGTGTCTTCATGATAATTATATGTTTTTTCATGTCTTAATGTAGTTGCAATTATTTAAATGAATAATTAACAAGAATAAAGGGCCATTACATTTATGATTTCATATTAGAAGTTATGAGAAAAAATATAAAATATTATGATTTAAGATAATTGAAGTTCCAATAATTTATATATTATGATCATGTGGTTTAGTGAATATATGAGAAAAAATAAATAAATAAGTACGATTAGTTTTAAGATTGTTGTATATTTTCAGTAAAATATCTTCTGAGTATTCAGAATAGCTAGATAATATTTTTGTGAGAAGAAAAATATGTTCCTGGTCTATTGAGTCCAAATATTCTCATGATTTCCAATATTGATATTTATTAAAAGATTTATTATTGTTTCTTTTAAACAAGAAGTTGTTTTTTCTTTATTGTTTGGTGTTAGTATGTTGTATCAGATACAAGGTTATACCCTTGCATATATTTATCTAGATAATAAAATAAAAACCATGTGGGATTTAGATAAAAACCAGCATTCACTGATTATGTAGTCATACGTAGGCAAGAAAATCTCATTAACTAAATTTTTATGCTACATATTCTATTATGTATCTTTTTAGAAGAGGTTACTATTGAATAAGAAGAATGGAATATATGTTATTTCATAAAAATAGAGACATTGATTCACCCCCTTACCCCACTTTTAGGTGTCTCCATTACCCACTTGATCCTTTTTTGGCATTTAAAAAAATAATGTTCAATAACATACTATAGTGTAAGTTATATATTCATCATATCTAGTTTTATACAATCTTAGTTTTAAAGTCATGGTGATATTTATTTTTATAGTTTCCAAATGATTCCACTACATTGATTAATTGTTAATATCACCTTAGAAACATTTTATTATATGCATACCACATCAATTGACTTAAATTATCCTCAATTATATGTTTCCTTATTGGTATTTTATTGATTATAAAGAACCATATGAATTTCAATGGACTTGATTAATTTTTATTGTATTGATTCACACTATACGTATGGAAATTTTCACATTCCTTGAAAAAAATATACAACCATTTTCACATACATGTATTCTTTGAGAGTTCATACCCATTTAACATAATATTTTTTTATCATCATATATTTAATAAGGAAGACCATTTTTTTCTAGTAATATGTTATTCAAAAGTGAAAGTAGTTTTATAATGATTATGTTTCTCCATCCATTATCTTATTTCAAATAATATAACTTCAGTATGGATAATAATGTTATATATTTAGTACAACCATCATATAAGGGAATATTTTAAAAACAGTTTAACTTCTCAAAAAACTTCATATAATTATGAAGTTCAACTTAAACTATCATTTTCATTTCCTCAATACAATCTCCACCATTATTTATAGTTTTACTTATTACAGACAATCTATAAACTATAATGTTATCTCAGACAATAGCTACATTTAGTTTTCCCAAATTTTAGTCCAAAATTTATAACATTGATCTATTTTGTGATTGATAAAGTTTACTTCCAACACATATAGAAAAATTCATCTTTAATAACAATGTAAATAGTGATAAATTATTTGATAAGGGTCATTTTCATGATCTATTGAAAACTTCATGAACTCTTTAACCCCATCCTTATAATATTTTTCATATGATTCACATTATTTCATTTCTTATTTATATTCAACCTATTTGATTCAACATTATTCATATTTAAAAAAAATACACAGAAGGTATGCATATAATGTATCATTTTTTACATACATAAATTATATAAAGTATAACTTTAAAAAAAATACTTATAAATTATAATGCATACATATATTAAGTATATAAAAGAATCAACATAAATCCAATATTTTATTTTAAATTTATTAAAATATAGATTTTATATCTATTTAAAAATATTGTAAACATAATGAAAATTTTATAATTACACTTTTCAAAAATCAACATTTCAATCCACACATGACTTATGATTTGTGTTAAATTGAAATCATTTTAAAACATAATAAAAATTTTATAAATCAATTTTTAGGCTTCTAAAATAAATTATCAAATTTCAAGACACAAAACCTATATTCAATTATTATTGGGAAAACATGTTCTATTATTCAATTTTGATAAATTTCATATGTTACATGATAAAACATTTTAGAGAAAAAAATATTCTATGATGAAATAGTTATATTTTACAATTTAAATATGTTATGTGTAAGTTTAAACTCATTTTACAATATAAAAATTTTTAAACTAAAATAGAAAAAAAAGGTTATAAAAAATTGAAATATAATTTTTTTGAAAAAAAAATAATTTTAAATAAATTAACATGTATAATAGAAAACAATAAAAAAAATAAAATCATTTCAAAATATAAAAAAAATTAAAATACAAACAAAAAATTAAATAGATAAAGAAAATGTTTTGTGCTTCAAAACTAAAATATAAATGTAAGTTTTTTATGAAAAAAGTTTAAACTCATTTTATAATATAAAAAAATATTTCATAATTGAGATGCATTTAGCTTCAAAAATAAAATAGTGCACAATATATAATGTATTGAGCAGCTCCTTGCAACATTATTTATGTTTTGATAATTATTATTCCCATCAATTTATTTAATTTTATTCATTATTACTACTCATTATTTATTATTATTATTATTATTTTATTCATTATTTTTTGTTATTATTCTGGAATTATTATTTTTTAATTTTTCATATTTTATGTTAATTAATTTCCTAAGTTCAAGAATCTTATGTATTATAGTGTTAAGGTGGAAGTTACTTTTATAAAAGATGCGAGAAGTGGAATTTACTTTTACATATCATTTTTTGGCATAGATTCTCTTACATGAAACGTCCCATTTATATATAAGGTTCATTATGTTTGTCTTTTATTTTTTATCTTATATTTCTAGGTTTTTAGCTTTAATTTTTTGGAGTTTTGACTTGGGTAGTTTCTTAGTAGTTTTGGGAAGTTTTATAAGTTGTATAAAGGACACATGGTTTGTGCATTGTTAAGGGAATTGGGAAGATTTCCCTAGTATTCATGAAACTAGAGACCTTAGAGATAGTAGCATCTACACAATTTATGCATGGTTTACCAAACCATTCAACCCAACCATGTGACATAACCTGGGTTTGGAAAGTGAATCTCACACAGTTGGTGCATGGTTTAGTAAACTGTATACCCAAACCATACATGTAAGATTAATCAATCCAAAAAATATAATTTTAACCCAAAACCTCCTAAAAATCTTCTTTATTCCTCCTATGACTAGGGATATCAAACTAGGAGACTCATTTAGGTGATTTTAGGGATTTGTTTTCATTTAGAATTTATTTCAATTGGATTTTGGATCGTTGGATCTTGGAATCGAATGTATGTCTCTCTTTATTTCTTCTTCTCCTTGATTTTATAATATTCTCTATAAGTAAACAAATATCATATCTTTCATTAATGTATCTAACGTCCAAAGCATGATCTGATTAGTTTTATTAAATAATTAAAATATAGGAACCCAGATCTTCCATTTAAGCATCAATTCCCTTAGCTGATTTGAGATCCATTAATTTTAGAAGACTCTGTTTGGGATTTGGTGTGTTGGGCTTGATTTGGTGGTTCTTATAAATTATACTCCATTATTCTTGATTTGTGAATTCCTTAACATGATACATATTTTATATAAATATTTTTTATTAATTGATATGTGGATGTATGTGTAGCACTATAAGAACCTTATTGTGTGACATTATTATCATATAGGTACATGTGAAGTCTTGTGAGAACTATTTTGAGTGGTTTTATTGTTATTTATGCTTATCATATGGTTTTTATTCATTAATGAGATGTTTTAGTCATGGAATAAATTATTCTATTTATTTTTATAACATTATGGATATCTATTGTGAGATGGTTGAGTCAATGAATAAATTTTTCTATTTGGGCTAATCAAATTGTGGTTATCCATCATGATATGGTTGAGTCATTGAATATTTTATATAACCTTTTTTAGATTATGTGATCATATAGAAATTACTTTTCTTCTAAAATATAGCTAAAGTGGGTAGGACTAGGATTTGTGTCCTCCTATTTATCACATGATGAACCAGATAGTTGTGTGTTTATTTATTCATTTATTTCCATTCATTGAATACACCTTTATATACACATTTTTCACTTATACTAAGGATTAATTAGTGGTGGAATACTAAGTTTTTTATACACACACCCTAAAAAGGAATATCGATACACATGCAGGATTTATGGCTAGGTATATAGTAAAGGGTAAGGCAATAATGTCAAGCAGTTGAGTAGCAGGAGTAGGGTGGACCGAGGTGATGTTGGGGGAGACTTCAGGACTTTTTTTCATGAATCGTTTATTTTTTTATCATGTTTATTTTGGTACATTTATTCACTTAATGTGGGGATCCTAATGATTTGATATTAATCATATGGGTTCCATTGTTACAGCATGGATATGTTTCCTTTTTTTATTCAACTATATGAATGTTTGTGTTTTTTATTTAATTATTTTATCATGTTCATTGTATTCTATGACTTTTAAACACCTGATATCAAGGGAATAGTCTCCCCACATTTCCTCCAAATCCCTTACCACTAGTCATTCACCTCTTTTATATGGGGATATGTGCATTAATTCATGTGGCACAGTGGCCTCGATCAGATGATTCAGGTTGGGGTGTTATAAAGTGGTTTCAAAGGAGTTTCTTTTTTTATAATTTAGGACTTGTTAGAATGGTGATATGATGATCAAAACATACGTATGGTAATTGTGCTACTACCTAGAAAACACTGGTATAGTGGATCTATGAGTTACCAGGTAAGTGGGATTTCTATTTTGCTTTTTTAAATTTCTATTGATTTATTTCCACCTTGAGTGATTCGCATGAGATTTATGTTATGATTTATGGTATTTTATCTTGATTGATTATAAAGATTGGGTGATTTCATGCACCATATATAGTTATGTATGTTCATATGTCATAAACTTGTATTATGTGATTGATATAACCTTAAAAAGTTATAATTTTTTGTGGATAAAGTTGTGACAAACGTGCAAGTACTATGTTGGGTTTATGCCATATGTAATTATAAATTAGAATCATACTATAAATTTTTTAAAATTTTCAATCTTTAGTTTTCTTTTTAAATTTTATATATTCCTCCTAGATGATGTCCCATTATAATGCCAAGTGAACTGGGTCAAGAGGTTCCTAAGATAAGAGATACTCGTATTATGCCTCTGGATATATAGTTGGGTGTAGTTTGTAATGTTCTAGTGGTTGTGCTACCCATCCTGCTAAAAGAACTGATTTATCTTGGTATTTTTTGTATAAGGTTGGTTTAGTGTAGAGGAGTACATTGAGTTGTACCAACGATGGTGGATTTTTCTCAGGATATTTAGTTGTATTGTCCTCTAAAATTAAAATTTACATAAATTACTTAATATGTAGAGTACTAGATTGAAATCATCAAAGGGGTCATTGATCTAGTCGAGTCTCTTGATTTTGGGTTATGGACACCAATGGAATTTTATAATTCTATAAATGAAAACATTTTATGTTATCTTCAGTATGAATTGGAAGATGATTTTTTGATCTCATACCAACTACTACCATAGTTTATTATCCTTCTTCTGAGGGAAAGGAGTATATCTCGACTAGGGAATTGGATTTTGGAGTATGAAGAATAGGACTAGAAATCAGTCGTATTAGGACTATTATGGCATATGTAGAGGGAATTTATATTTCATAAAATGAGTTTATACTTTTATCCAAACATTATTATGTGGGGGACCATTACTAGGATCTTTTTTGAGAGGAATGTTTGGGATGTTATCCTAAAAGGGAAATTGAATTTGAGATTAAACTTATATTAGGTTCATATCTGATATCAATTAACCCATATTTTATGGAACCATATGAGTTGAAGGAGTTAAAATTGTAGACTAGTGATTTGGAACAGAATAGGTTTATTCATCCAAGAACTTCTATATGGGGTGATCCTATCCTATTCACCAATAATGTGGATGGTAGTCTTCAGTTTTCGGTTATCTAATGAAAGTTGAATCAGGTCATGGTGAACAATTGGAATCCAATACCAAGGATAGATGATTTTTTATTGGTTGAGAGAATACCAATGGTTCCCCAAGATTTAATTGTTATATATTTATCATTAGCATTGGGTTAAGATGGAGGATATTCTGGAAATATAGTTTAGAATAATGTGGAAGTAGTATGAGTATCTCATCATGTTGTTTGGGTTGATGAATACACCAGTAGTGTTCATGGATCTCATGAACCATATTTTTCATCCCTACCTAGAATAATTTATTTTTTGATTTTTTCTTTTATTTATGAAATCTTAATTTGCTCACAGACCTTGGAATTATATGATACACATCTGGATATTGTTCTTAGTAAAGATTAAGCATAGCATCTTTATGAAAAGTTATCTAAGTTTCAATTATGGATCCAAAAGGTATGTTTTCTCAAACACGGGATATCATAAGTAGGAATATTAGTTGATCCAATGAATTTGGAAGTAGTGAGATAAAGGTAATAGACTAAGAATGTGTTTTAGATTCAAATATTTCTTGGGTTGGATGAATATTACAAGCAGTTCATTCAGGACTTCTCTCATTTTTCAATTCCTATGACTAAGTTGAATAAGAAGGGAGTCAAGTTTGAGTGGAAAAATTGATGTGAAGAATATTTTTAGTAAATGAATAATTGGTTTAAATCCATCCCTATTCTGACTCTTTGGAACCCAAGGATTGAATATACGGTGTATTTTAATACTTTAAGATTTTTCTTAGGGGTTTTCTTAATAATGGAATATATTATAGTCACTTATAGGTATCTTTAGATATAAACCCATGAATGGAGCTACCCTACTCAATATTATTAGTTATTTCTTGTGTTTTATACATTAAATTGTTTCCATCATTATCAATTTGGTGATAGATTGTTAATCTACACTGACCATAAAATCTTGTGATACATTTTCTCCCAGTGAGACTTAATCCTATGATTTTTCATCTATGTTGGGTTGAGTACTTATAGACATTAGACTTTGAAATGATATATTCCCTAGGTAAATGAAATATTTTTTGTGGATTCCTTTAGTAGGAAAATATAGGAATTTGGAACTATAACATCAGAAGAGGATTGGATGCAGATGGGCTTTGTAATGACCCATCTCAACCCACTCTGAATAGTAATCAGGCCAATGGAACCACATGACCTCAGAAACACCTCCCTATATTCCATAGGGTGTTAATTGGTAGTGGGGGTATAGGGTGTAATAATGGGGAGGATATACCCCCATATCAGAGTGCACAGTAATGTATAAATAACTAAACAATATCCATATCATCACATCTGAGTACACAGACAAAATAAACAAGAATAAATCATATATTAAATTTAGTATACAACTCAAATGGTCATGCTCAGATATAATACCAGACACTCATTAGACTAATATCATATAAAAAATAATTAAATTTATGTGTGTGTGTGTGTGTATTTGTATATATATATGCGAGGATCTATTACTACTCTAATTTATACCTCATCTCAATCTACTGAGTCTAAGTTGTCCTGCTCGATGATCAAAACTAAGGCCTATGCCCAAATTACATCGACAACTAGTGAGAGTCTACATGAGTACCCAAGTGCAATGGAAACCCAAGAATGGTGTGATTTAAAAACATAGTAGGAAACCCCCAATGTTTCCTTATACATACTAGTAATGTAGTGATATAAACATATGACATGCTCAAGTGAAAGAATAAATAAACTACCAGAAATAAATAATCCACTATCAATCCTCGAGTCTGCGACCCTAATAAACCATACATTTTTTTATAGTGTCTAGGTTTCTCTAAGAATGACATGATATCATTACAAACATATTAGACCCAAGATTTATTCCTAGGATCATGAATTGGAAAATCTTGTAACATGTGGCTCAATGACCAAATATCTCATCATGAAAGGCTCAATAGATAGATCCCAGGAATCATAGGTGTAACACCATAATATTTTTCTGAAATATTATTTTCAAATAAATTTAATCATTTTTATATTTTTTGTTACATGAAACACTGATTTTATCTTTCATTGCACACAACACAGAGTTTATCTTACATTATATGAAACACCGAGTTTAAACGAAATGTGACATACTAAAAAAATATAATTATTTAACATGATAGTTATCTCCTAACTATTGGAATGGAGACTATGAATAATATTAACTAAATTATGAAAATATATGTTTTAAAAATGTATATAAAACTAATTATTTCGTGAGCAGTAATTTATAAATGAAAATAAAAAAAATTGGAAAAACTATTTTTATGCACCCAAATGTGTTTTACCTCAATAAATTAAAAAATCACATTTGGTGAATAATTTTAAGGAAACGTATATATTATATATTCAATAAGATTTTTAAAATTCATCATATGTGTTTTATATACAAGATATAAGAATAAATTAAATTTTATGCTTAAAATGTATTTTTCAAAAAAACAATTCTGTGACCTTTTGTGAACTTGTTCTAAAAAAAATTGGTCGCTTCTAGAAATTTTAATTGAAAAAATAACCTTAATTTTTGAAATATTCAGGAAAAAATATCTTGGAGTGAATTTTTGATAATTTTTTGAGAAGATAATTTTTTTGATAAATTGTGAAAAATACTTGTTTTTAATAATAATTTTCATTTCTTTTAAAGATTTAAAAAAAATTGTTTTAATATGGTTTTAAAAGTAAAATTAGCAAAATAATATATATTAATCCAATTTAGGTCATTGAAATAAATTTCATATTGAATTTTGATATAAAAAACATTTAAAACTTTTAAATATTTCCTCTTTGGAAACCCACTATCTCATCGCGTCTTCAAGATTAATTTAAATTTAAATTTTACTAATTATGTGAATTAAATTTGGAAAAATTCATTCCATATTTTTAATCATAATAATTTATATTATATAATAATTTCAAATTAATTTTTCAGCATAATGAATACTAAAACAATAAAAAATAATTATCATGGTTAAGGTAAAAATAGGATTATCGGGGGTTAAACTAAAAAATAAGGGTTAGAAATGACCCAAAAAAATCCAAAACACATTTTATAGAAACATTTCTACTCTATCACCTATAAGGTTTGATAATTGCCCATTTTTTAACCTTTTTTCTTGCGTGAAATTTGGGTAAACCTTTTTATTTTCAAAAATTACAAGTGTTCCACTCACCTTACTTATAAAAGGTCACCCCATATCCTTTACTTTTCTTTGTTTCAATCCATCATCAAGATGGAAATAGCATTCGTGTGTACATATGACCTACATTTCCATGAATGGTGTATTTCATTTTATATCTATAACTTTTATACATTACTCTAAATACATATATACTATATATATATTATATTTATACCATGTTTAACATTCTGGAGATTATGGAACCATGACCAAAGTAAGAGGACCATAAAAAATCAAAACATACATGAAAAAAATAAAGCAGTTATTTCCAGAAACGTGACTTTAACATGTAATTATTAATAAACAAGTAAAAAAAGGTCATGATTAAATAATATTTGGTATGATATATATAATTATGTTTCTTGTTTTAACATTTGTGAAGGAATTATAGGCATAAGTTAGGGTATTTCCACATAAATTTTGACTTTTGTGAGACACGTGTATATTTACCACCTATTTATTTTATGTGGTGTATATATTTCCCATAATTTTATTATGTGATTATTTGCCTAAAAATTATTATGAATTAAATATTAATTTTATGACCTCTCTTTAATGGGATATACGATTCAATGTTACCAAAGTGGTAAGGTTTTTATGATAAAATCACATCATTTATCGGGATTTTTATGTTTATGCTTCTAATGATGAAATATTATGACCCATATCTCAAAAAAATAATGAATATTTTTATTCTATGGTTATTTCATGAGAATAAATGTCTTCCCTTAATTTTCCTCTCTTTATATACTCAAAAGTTCAAAATAATTTTTTTAAGAAAAATCATCTTTATTTCTCTCTTTGGTTGAAAACCCCTTTTTCCTTCCAAAACCATGTTTTCTAAAAATGTTTTAAAAAACACTAATAGTATATAAATTATTTATTAAAGAAATTTGTACCCATTTTTTACTTTAAAAAAATTAAATTAATCTTCATGTCATTTTCCAAATAATTCTCATTTGTATTTTACTGAAAATGTGAAAGGAATCTTTATTTTAATGTGTTCGGTGTGAATGGTATTTCCATCATCATTAGAAAATCATTATTTTTAAATATTTCCTTATAGGATTCAATGTTTATTTTGAAAAAAAATGGATTTAAAAAATAGTTATAAAATTTTTATTTTTAAAATTTTATTTTTAAAGAAAAGTTGTTTCCTCAAGAAATGTTCCAAGTGTCTTTTGAAATCATTTTTTATCTAAGATGAAATCATTTGATGTTACTTATTATTTATTGGGTACATTATACAGGGATGAAATTATTATTATTTCCATAATTGGTTTATTATTATAATGAAAATTTTTATGAAATCTATTTCTTTCAATAGGTTATACCATGATAAAATTCTTATGAAACCAGCTTTTTTTTACAGGTTATGCTATGATAAAATGATGAAATGTAGATAAAACCCATTTATTTTACATGGGTTATGGTATTATGTAATTATTATGAAACCAATTTCATTTCATGGGTTCTTATATGATGGATTTTTTATGATCTTATGGAATACATATATAAGATTTTTCATTATGTTCTCGTAGTTACATTATAACCAAGGATGGTGATTACGATATAACTAAGATGGCTGGGAAATATATCTCCCTTCAATGATTTGGGTAATTATTAATGTTATATGAGCTAAAATGATACATGTAAGATTATCCCATCACTAAAAGGGGGTACACAGTAGGTTGTCCTAATCCCAAAAGAGGGTACAAGGGAGGTTATCCTAAGTCTGAAGGAGGTACATGTGTAGCACCCCTGGTTTCTGGTATGTTGTAAGAACCCGGATCTTATTATTGAGGTATGGGTTTCTTCTTTTCCTTTCTCCATAATTTTTTTTGAAAAAATAAGGAAAATTGGGGAAAATCCCAAATTTTGAGGGTACACGCCATGTACTTTTCCACACGTCATGTACTTTGGCAGTGCAGGATGAGTACACAGGGCATGTAGGCATGTCGGTGATGAAGGGTGTAAAAACTCACTACACATTGTGTACTTAGTATATACACGTCGTGTAATAAATCGGAAAGCGAATAGGAAGGGGTGGGAGTAGCTGCTAGCGGAGTGACAGTACACACCATGTATTTCGAAATACACACTGTGTAATCATGTCGACAGATAGATAGTGAGGCGGTGAAAAGTAGCTGTTGGAGGAACAGTTAAAAAATAAAAATTACACACCATGTACTTGAGATTACACGCCGTGTAGTTGTTTTATTTTTGTTATAAACCGAAAGTAGCTTCCTCTTTCAGCATAGGAAGATTAGAACGTCGCAAGGTCATGAGAGAGTGGGCCGAAACTTGGAAGAGCTCCTAAACAAACACTGGGAGTCTGATTCCTTCGTCGACGATCATGTTAGGACCATGTGGGTAATTTTTTTCCTCTCCTTGTGTGTTTCCTTCCAATTATTTCCTGAGGGGAAGTTATATAGGTTTGAATGGGTGCACGTTTATCCCATATCTACGGCGTTCTCGGGTATTTCGGGAGGCGTCATTCGCATATATTGATCAGTGGAGATTCAGGTAGGTGGTTTGATGTTTAATTCCAATTGTTATGTTGTTTTTGTATACCGTTATGCTACGCGCCCAGGTTTGGGGTGTCGTATGGCTGAGGCCTTAACTAATTAAATGCCTAGAATTGCATAGGTAATTTAATGAATATTTATAAACTACTGTCTGGGATCATTGCTTGGATCCAGGGCCACCCCATGGGTGTGGTTCCCTTGTTTAGTCATTTGGCCAGGGTACCCATGGGTATGTCGTGATTAGTGCATGATTTGAGTTTTCTTGAGTGAAAATGTATATAAATTTTTTTCTTATGTGTTGGGATCGGTTCGGTTACTTGCTTTGCCTGAGGGCAGTGTCTTTTCTTAGACTGAGGGTAGTGTTTTGATTATCCTGAGGGAAAGGTTTTGTTCAGCCTAAGGGCATGGTTTCTTTATCCTGAGGGAAACGTTTCTTATGCCTGAGGGTAGTAGCTTATGTGCCTGAGGACAATATCTCGTATGCCTGAGGGAAATATTCGTTATGCCTTAGGGAAATTACCTGAGAGTTTCATTTCTATTTATCCTGAGGGTAAATATCTGATTAGCCTGAGGGTAAGGTATAGTTTAGCCTGAGGGAAAAGTTCACATGATTATTCACTGTGGTGTTTTCTTGTGTTATATCTGCCAAGCTAAAGCACAGGCTTGGTATTGTTATACCTTCTATTTTTTGGGTAGACTATTGTAGTTTTTCTATAACACTGTATAGGAGATTTCCGGTTGAGGCTGATTCTTAGAAACTTATAATTCAATTATATTTAATTGTTAAATAATAATTAAATGGAAATGGAACTGGTAGGTGTAGCTGCTTTTGAGTACTTCCTAGTTTACTGCATTTCATTATTGCACATCGTTGTTTTACATTTTCACTGATAGTTGGGCATGGTCCTTTGGTGGTTGCCTACAGGGATTTATTTATCACACCTTGTTTGGGTCATGTATTGGGATCAAATAGATTATATTGTTGCAGGTTTAGATAAGGGAAAGAGTCCCTATATAGGTACTTGATGTTGTAGAGGAGTAAGAGAGCATGAGACCAAGATTAGGATTTTGATGCTATTGAGTTCCTACTGTGTTGTTTTGTTTTTTCTTTGCTGTACTTGTACCTTGTACTGTATTATTGTAGATTATAGTGTATCCTATTTTGGCTGCTTTCTTATACTTAGGGACATATTGCATCATCGTATATATATGATTATTTCCATCTTTTACTTCTACACTGTTGTCCATTTCATCTTAGCATTGTTTAATGCTTCCGATTTTGGCATGTTTGTATTTTCTCCATTGCGCTACACTTTGAAAAATGAGGGCATAGTTACCCCACTATCAGAATTAGGCCCTCGTTGCTAGTCGACAGCCTCTGGCGTTTGGGGAAATGCGCTTGAGGTCATTTGACCAACCGGGTTCAGGGCACCCGTTGAGTGGCACCCAGATCTGGGACGTTACATATGTAACCCTTCCTTGATGTTTCTCATATGTTTAAAGGTTATTTGGGAAGTTGGGGGAAACTTTGGTGTACTTTTAGAGGGTTTGGGGAAAAAAGGATGCATAGTCAGTACACGGTTTGGCCAAACCGTGCAAGGCCAAAATTAATTCCCTATCTTTGTAGATCTAATTCGGTTTGGATATCTGTTTGATCTATTTCGACCCAAATAAACTCTAAAACAAAAAATTTCTCCCCCAAATTCCAAATTATGTTCTCCCATTGATCTGAAAGCGATCCGAACACGTTTCTTGGTGAATCGAAGGCAGATTCTTGCATTAAGTGTCTTTTCTGCCTCATTTTCTTCATGTTTTCTTTGATCTACTTTTCCTTTCGTCTATTTTTCTTATATATATGACCCATGTGAGTAGATATAAGATTTTTGAGTCCAAATAAGTTTATATATGGTTTTTTCATTGTAGGGGAAGAGATCTTGGTCCGTTTCTTGAATTCTTGACCCGGATTCTTGAGCAATCTTCGTTTATTGTTGGTTTTCGTCGAAACAAGTGAGGTAGGAAGATTCACTCTCATCTACCCTTTCTGTAATTGATTTTCATACATTAAAATTTGTTTTTTGATTAAAATTAATTTTTTTTTACTTTTTTACATTTGTTTAACACTCTTTAGTGACGGGTGGTGGAAAATGTGGAAAATTGGAGGGGTGTGAAAAACCCTAGTTTTGATTTTAAATGGAGAATTTTAAATTATGGATCTTCTAGAATTTTGTAAAATTGATTTATTTATAATTTTTAAACTAGATATATGGGTTTTTGAAATGATTTAATGGTTTGAAATTTTATGGTTGGAAATTTTTCAACAAAAGGGGGTTTTTATTCAAACGGGTGAAATTGTTTGAAATTGGTTTTGGTTTTGGGAAAACTTGGTGTGCGTATCATATTGAATTAATGGGAATGTTTGAAATATGATCATTTTTTTAATTCCAAAGGTTAAATGGAATGTGGGAAATAATTACCATGTGATGACTTGGTAGATCGACGAGAAATTGCTCATGAGTATGGAAATGTCATAACAATGCATGTATTTTTGGTAGTTGTTATTATGTGGAGTTTATTGGTTTGAAAAAGTAGTTTTTAGAAAGTGTTTTAAATCTATATTTAAATGTTTACCTAGAGTATATATTTTTGGAAAATTGGTTCACATGGTTTTAGTTTATATTTAATTATAAACTATTTTGAGAAGTGTTTATATTTAGTTATAAACTCTTATAATAAATTGTTTTATATATATTGTTTTATATAAATGTTGCTAACTCTTCTATCCTAGTGGTTTGAGTAGGGAAGTCATTGGAAAAATACTAAAGAGTTTTATACTCACCCCTGCTTTGGCACTTTGGAGCTTTTGCAGATGTCATCTTCTGGGACCTGGGCAAAGGTAGGGTGCAACAAGTTTTTAGCACTACTTCTTGAGTTATCGAGCTATCTGGTGGTGGTGGAGCATGGAGCAGGTGGAGCCTAGAGTATTTTGGTTATTTTAGTGTCTTGTTGAGTTATCTTCCTCTGTTAAGTTGATGTCTATTTTTCTTATACTATGGCACTTTCTTTTTCTCACTTTAGTATAAATGATTTTCTTAAGTGTCATTATTTTGTTTGTTCATCATATAGTTGTTATGGGTTGTGGATGGTTGTTTTATAGTTTATCTTTAAAAGGGTAAATTTTCCCCAACTAGTCTTTGAAATTATTTTACATTTATTTCCATCCTTTGTAATCTTGGGGATGTCACCTAATGCCAGTTAATGACTCATTGTACTCTCAAGACAATGAGAATTAACGGGTCATTACAAATGGTATCAGCTTAGTCCCTTCTATGTGAAATAATTAGTCTTGATTTTTCTTGGCATTGGAGTTTAAATCCTTATTTTATATTCCTTGGGTGGTCTTCTTTTAAAGGATTTAGATTTTCGGGAATTGAAATATAGAGCCTAAATGACATAGATAACCTTTCTATGTTGAACTTCAAGTTACTAGGGAGTTGGGTACGTTAGTGTTTTGGAAACACTAGTAGGATAGTGGAGTCTCATTGTTATGGGTTTATCCAATGATACCAGTATCACATGAATTGTAAATGAATGAATTCCCACTAGGATTTCATATCTCATTTTGTGTACTGAAATATGATTCAGCGAATGGTTTTAGTTTTTGTAATAAAAATGAAGAAAATTGTTTTCAAATGAAATAATCTAAAAAGAAAATAGTTGAAGTATTTTGAAAATGTTTTTATTTTCAAAATAAAGAGTGGTTTGTTTTCAAAAATGATTATATTTTGAAATAAATGTTGTGATATTGATGTTATAGAATTTGAAATTCCAATAAAATCAATCTCTAGAATAGGGAGACTTATATAATTTATTGTTTGTTTAGAAAATGAAACCTGGTTGGCGGCATAGAAACCAACCAGAGGAAGCTACTGAAAATGTGGTTACACCTCAGCCACCAGTGAACCAAGATATTTTAAAAAGTATAGTTCAAGTATTCCAATTTTTGGACACTAGGAACCAAAGGAAGGATACATGGAAGGAGGACCACTCCATCTAGTTTCAAAAGAAGAATCCACCCATATTCCGAGGTGATTTGGAATTAGAGAGGGTAGAGGGTTGGATGAATAGAATGAATCAAATCTTAGAGTTCATCGTCACACCAGTAGACTTAATGTTAAAACTAGAAACTTGTATGTTGGGGGATCTTTCATGATAGTGGTGGGATTTGGTGGTGCAATCTAGATTTTATTGGGGCTTGATTTGGGAGGATTTTGAAGAATTATTTAACAAAAAATTTATCCTCACACTTTCTGAATCTAGTGAAAAATAGAATTCTTCATCCTGAATCAGAAGATCCTCTCTGTTACTTAATATGAGGATAAATTCATTAATTTAGTTCACTTTTCACCAAAAGTTGCAGCAAGTGTGAGCTTTAAGGTAAGCATATTTGATTCGGGACTCAGGCATGAGATTTGGTCAAACATTACAGTACTTTGTATCATAGATTATACGGAGATAGTAAATTGGGTGCCAGTGGCTAAGCAGGATATCTCTAGATCTATGGGAGGAGGAACCATGATGATACAAATAGAAAATGGTGTTAACTTGACTACTAGGAGCAAAAGGAAGAGGGAAACCTATTTCAAAGGTGGTAATGGGAATAGGATTCAAACAACCGGATCAGTAAATCTTCCTCCTAAACCAAAGGGCCAGTTGAGATGTTATCAGTGTGGTTTGTTTGACCACATCAATTGAGATTGTATGACACAACCTCGATAATGTCACAACTATAAATAAATGGGACATATTTAGCGATATTGTCATAGTTCTCTAAGGTCGGATGCTCAGGACACTTCTCAGGTGTCGCAGGAAAAATATGCTTTGACAGGGTGAGGCCAATATAATCAGAGTCGCCAGAAGAGTAGCACTATCCATAGTGATTCTAGGAATACCAAGACTTCTCAATAGGGTCAATCTCAACATGGGAACAAAGAGAAGAGAGACATGAAGATGTAGTTATATTCAGTAGAGTAGGGGACTCTGGATGTTCAGGCTGGACTGTCTACAGTGTGAGGTACGATTCTACTGAATTATACATTTATGCTAGTTTTGTTTGATAGGGGTGAATTCCATTCCTTTATTGCTTCTAGTACTACTTATTTGTTGAGTTTTAAACTTGAAATGATGCCTTTTGTGATAAAACTGAAAACCCCTATCGGTGAAAGAGAATGTCAAGCCTTCATGTGTAGAGTGTGTTCTATAACTACAGATAGATCTGAGCAGAAATGGGATTTCTCAGTGCTAGAGATGGATGTCTTTGATGTAATCCTATAAATGGATTTTTTGATATCGTCCAAGGCTCACATCGACTGTTATAGAAGAACGATTAGTTTCACAACTGAGGTTGGCATCAAGCATCTCTTAAAATGAGAGAGGGTTGTAAAGAAATATGCAATGAGATTATTGGTACTAATGGTAGGAATGATCTCTTACCAATTGGTGGAGTTGACTTTGTCATCAATGGAAGAGATTGAGGATTTCAATTTTCCATCAATAGTGGATTAATTTCTAGATGTGTTTCCTAAAAACATTGATTTACCACCTATAAGGGAAGTGGAGTTTATGATTGATCTCCTTCCAAGGACTATTCCTATCTCCCTTCCATCTTATGGGATTACACCAATATAATTAAAAGAGATGAAATTATAGTTTTAGGAGCTGGAAAGAAAAGATCTCATTCGGACAAGTATGTCTATGTGGGAAGAACCAGTGTTGTTCATGAATAAAGCTGATGGAAATCTGTGGCTATGTGTCAATTATCATAAGTTAAACCAGGTTATGATAAAGAACATATATCCACTTCCACTCATTGATGATCTATTTGATCAATTGAGGGGAGCTTAGTGGTTCTATAAGATTGACTTGCAGTAAATATAACATTAGTTGTGAGTTTGGAAAGAATATATTCTGAAGAAAGCTTTCAGGAGAATATATGGCTAGTATAAATGTGTGGTAATTCCATTTGGTCTAAAAAATCACTAGAACTCTTTATGGATTTGATCAATTGTATATTTCAGCTATATCTGGATTCTTTTTTGGTGGTGTTTGTCAATCACATATTGGTGTATTTGAGAACCAAGGATGAGCATGATAAACACTTGGCAATAGTGTTGGGAATTCTTAGAGATCACCATCTATATGCTAAATTATCAAAGTGTGACTTTTGGATACAATAGGTATTCTTTTTGGGCCATGTGATTTCTGAAAAAGTTGTTTTAGTAGATATTGAAAATATTGAAGCAGTTATCTCTTAGAAATTACTAAAGAATGCTTTCAAGATAAGAAGATTTCTTAGTCTTGTTGGGTATTATCATCATTTTGTTCATGACTCCTCATGACTAGAATCTCCAATGATAGTGTTGAAAAAGAAAAAAATTCCTTTACAGTGGAGTGAAGAATGCAAAAAATATTTTCAAGAGATTAAATTGCATCTGGCATTGGCACCTATCATGGTTTTTCCAGAACTAGGATAGGGATATGAGAAGAATTACCCAACACATGATTTAGAGTTAGTTGTGTTCGTTCATGCATTAAATACTTGGCATCACTATCTCTTTGGTGAGAAATTCACAGTGTTCACCAATCATAAGATCTTGAATCACATTTTCTCACAAAGGGGTATGATTCTGAGGCAAATGATATGGATGGAGTAACTCTATATTATTTACTTATAATTTATATATACATTGATAAAAGGTAATTTGGTGGTAGATTCATTGAGCAGGAAGTCATATTCTCAATTAGAAAAGGATTCTTCAGAGGAGTGTCAGTTGAAGTCGGTCTTAGCCGATATGCATATGGAAAGTGAAAACCAAGGTGATGTTGCAGTTTTCTTCTTAGTTTCTATAATTCATGATTTAGAAAAAAAATAGTTAAAGATGTACAAAAATATGATATATAATTATTGCTTATGAGTTCGAAACTCAATGGTGGAGAGACCATTGAGGGTTGGAAACTTGATGGGACTTCTGTTTTGTGGTTCAGAGATCATATGATTGTACCTATTTCTTGTCAGGAATAACTTCTTCATACCCACCACCATTCAAGATGGGTTGTACATCTGGGAATATAGAATATTTATAAGTCATTTAAGGTGTTGTTTTGGTGGAATGTTATGAAGTGAAAATGGCTGATTTTGTTTCAGAGTGCTTAACTTGTCTGCAAGTTAAGGCAGAACATCAGCGGCTAGCGGGTATGTTGTAGTCTTTACCTATTCCAATGTGTAAATTAGAGAAGATAGCTATGGATTTTGTTACAGGTCTACCAAGAATGGTCCAAAAATACGATTCCATATAGGTGATAGTGGATCGGCTCACCAAGTCATCTCATTTCATCCCTATTCGTAAAACTCCTACGGTAGAGGATCTGTCCAAAATCTATATCCAAGAAGTGGTAAAGAGGCATGGAATACCATTTTCTATAGTCTCAGATAGAGATCCAAGGTTCATATCTTATTTCTATAAATCCTTATAGAAATCCCTTGGGACTCAGTTGACTATGAGTATGATGTATCATCCTTATACAGATGGGTAATCCAAAAGGATGATATAGACATTGGAAGACATTCTTAGGGCTTGTTAATGGATTTAGATTGATCATGGGAGGATCATATATTTGATCTTAATATAGATTTATATGTATATGAGATGGAACAATACAAGAGGGAGTTAATTTTAGGTTTAAAAACTTTTTATTTAAACTCTAAAGAATGAACTTAGTTTAAGAGGTCTTAAACTAATACAATTCACAATCAATACAAATGACTATATGGGTCCTAGATTGGATAGATATGATATGATAAGAAATGATAGGTTATTAAAACAATTTTATTTGAATTGAATACAATGATCATAGTAATACAAATTTAATTGATTCTACCATACAGCATATAGAATATCTTAATACAAAATGTAATGAATGTATCGTAATTAAAACCATTAAAATAGAAATGAATATGAATAGAAAGAGGAGAAAAAATCAATTTTATTTTCTATTAAAAAAGTATAAAAAAATTTATTACAATTACTTTATCCAAAGGAGTAGGGTATCCTTTCACCTAGGATAAAAGGTCTGTCTTACCACCACCCGGGTAATCCCTTGATACGATGATTGTCACGTCTATCTTTCTATCCCCAGAATCCCTCGATTAAAAAGGTAATAGGCACCTCTGTCTTTCAAATACTTGAAATCACTTGATACAATGATCAGAATCATCGTCTTCCTATCCCTAAAATCCCTTGATTTTTTTCACAATGATCGTACACACAAAGAAAAACAAATCACTTATTGAAATACAAGAACTAGGAACAAGTCGTTCGCGTCTTGTATCTTCAAGGATTTTGCATGAAGCAACATAGATGTCACACAGTCACACTATAGAACTTGGAATATTCAAAAGTTCTATTCTGTGGTTTGAATTACCTTTTATTTATAGACCTTAGGTTCCAATAGTCATATTTTCTCCAATGGTCATATTTTTCTAGAAAATTCGGAGGGACTTGGACACATAGAATTATAACGGTCAAAACAAACAGAATACACAACATTGTTTTGATTGGTGTGAAATAACTCAACAACATTATTTTTAGTTAGAAGACAATAAGTACAGAAGTATGAAAGAATGAGTAAGATGAAATATAATGAAAAACATGTATGCGGTATTGGAGTAATATATGAATACAAATCATTACATGAGTATGATACAAAATTTGGTTACGATGTATATCTTGATTACGATATATATCGTGGTTACGATACATAACACGGTTACAATTCTTAACATGGATAAGATTCATATCATGGTTATGATTCAATTCATATCGTGGTTATGATAATTAACATGGTTAAGATGTATATGGTGGTTACAATTCATATCATGGTTACAATAAAAAACATGGTTACGATCCATATCATGGTTACAATTCATATCATGGTTAAGATACATAACATAGTTACGATTATTAACATGGTTACGATGCATGAAATGAATATGATACATAACCTGGTTACGATTCATTGAATTTCCTTCACTGTGATTGTTCTTTCTGAATCTATATCTTTAGTGTATTCTGGGAGATCACCGAATTGAGTTTCAGTGTCGATAAATTGAGTTGGATTACTCTGATTATTATTGTATTCTTATTCTTATTTATCATATATTTGAAGTACTTTCTTAGAATAAAACCTTTGAGAAACTTCCTTGGATGGCTGGGGATCAGGAGATGGAAATTTAAAAGATGGAACTTCTGACAATTCTGTTGGATGATTTATATTGTTTTCATATTCATTGTATTCCACTTCTTCTTGTCCTTGATCTTATTCTTCTTCTTGTTCTTTCCCTTCTTCCCCTTGTTCTTATTCTTCTTTATCTTCTTCTTCTTCTTCATATTCTTGAATGAGACTCTATGTAGCCAATTTTTTAGATGCATATTTTTTTCTTTCTCTGCTAGATCTGATTGAGTCTTAATAGGTGGTTCCCTTATTAAAATTCTATTTTTGTTTTGCTCATCTATTTTATTAATACTATCAATGTAAATATCTTGGGCCTTTCTCTTATTCATTCTATTATTCCTTTCTTCTTCTTTTAAAGTTTCTTTTGATCTAATTTTTTGTACCAGGACTTTAGCTAGATCCAAACCAAATTGAGGATCCCCTTATTTCCTTTCTTCATTCTTCTTCCTCCACTCTGTCTAAACCTTATATGAAACTACTTTTTTTTCTTTGACTTCTTGGTGGTTTTATTCTTAACTACCTTTGTTTTACTTGAGGATTATTTGGGTTTCATTGAAGGTTTATCACTACCTTCATCTAATTCCTTTCCTTTCTCAACTTTCGGATCACTCTCAAACTTTTTTGATTCATGATTGAATCGTAACTTAAGTATTCTTATCATATCCTTGTTAATGAGAGGATCCTTGAAAGATGTTAGATCTGACTTGAATGTAACATTGCATAAACTGAGGCATTATTTCAAAAACTTACTGAGAATGGTGGGAAACATGATCAGCTGTGATTTTATGGAACCAGATTTAAGATTCTTAATTGTTAATAAAATGAACCCCATTAGATTGAACTTCCTCATATTCACTAAATAATCAATCACATAAACATCTAAAACTTTCAAAGTTTCCTTATCACCCTTTATTGGTACTAAAAATCCTTTCATCCATAGGGAAATGAGTCTATTATCTCCTGATAAATGACTTGCCTTTCTCTTGTCCTCATGAATCTAAAAAATAGATTCTTCAACTTTTATTTTATCAAAGGTTCCATCTAGTTCCAATAATTTATGAGATGGACAAAGAGATCTCCCTCACATAGAACTCCTACCAAAGTGGCTACTTGTTTTACTGAAGTTGTGTACTTATTATTATACATCATAAAAGAAATATTGATACCATTTTCTATCTCCATTTTTTGTAGAATTGTAACACTTCCTCATAATACACAAATTATTGATCTAAATCTGGTATTTCAACACAAATAGATTCCCACCATTGGAAATTTATTATCCTTTTCAACGATGAATCAAAAGTCTCATAAAAGTCTCGAGATACGAACCTTTCACCTCAAAAGTTCATGGAAGAGAAATCTTTTAGAGACATTTTCTTTAGATATGAAGTAGTTTACTCAAACATGAAAGACTATCTTGAACCCTGAAGATTTTTCTGGTTACGAAAGTTGAGGTCTTCTCTCATTATGAAAATTGAGGTAAAAACTGATTATGAACCACTCTGGGTATTTATAAAGCATCAGGTTTTGAGAGAAAAATAGAGGAATTCGATGTGGGATAAGTAGAGAGGGTTTCTTTAAAAAATAAATTAGTTTTCAGGATTAGATATAAAATATACAATGGTTGATAATGACTTTGAACTCTTGAGGTTTTCCTTAAAAGAAAATTGTATTCAGAATGAATCTAATTAGGAGTTAAAAGAAAGAATTGAAAAACAACTATTTGAATAACCAAAATAAGGTTTTAGAAATTGTACCTTTCGGAGTATCAAGATAGATATATTGGTTTCGGTATATTTTTCTTATGATAATAATATAAACAATACCAAAAATCATAAGAAATGAATTAGAATTCTAAAACCGATAAAAATAATCTGGTACCAATAAAATATTCTAATACCAATAATCTTGTACCGATAGAATATTCTAATACCGATAATTTAATACTGATAACATAATATAATACTGATAATAAGAAATTGGTAAATATGAGACTGATAAAAAATGAAATAGAGAAAACATTAAAGCGATAAATGTGAAACCGATTAAAATGTAAAACTGATAAAAGTGAAACTGATTAAAATGTAAAACCGATAAAAGTGAAACTAATTAAAATGTAAAACTGATAAAAGTGAAACTGATAAAAATTTAAAACATATTAAAATGTAAAACTGATAAAATTGAAACCGATTAAAATTTAAAACTGCAAAAAGTGAAGCCGATTAAAATGTAAAATCGATAAAAGTGATGTATACTCCTCATTTGAAAAAGAGTAACTTAATGTAAGGAGATATTTTAAACAATAAATAGGTGTGAATGATTACTTTATAGTTATCATTCCTAGTTTCTATTTAATATATTCAAATCTATCGGAAGATAATGGTTTTTTGAAAATATCTTCAAGTTGTTCTTGCGTTCCGATGAAATGTAAAATTATATCTTCTTTTTTTTGTGATCTCTAAGAAAGTGGTGCCTAATATATATGTGTTTTGAATGTAAGTTATGTGCAGGCTTTTTACTAAGAGAATTGGAACTAGTATTATTATATAGTATTTTGAGTTTTGGAAAAACACATGCCATAGTCAGTGAGTGTGTGTTGCATCCACAACACTTGAGCATAATAACTTCCAGCTGCAACATATTCAGCTTCAACTAAATTTTGTTTTTTGTATAACTAAGAAACTAATGAATCTATTAGGAAATGACATGTTCTAGATGTACTTTTTCAATCCATTCTATAACCACCAAAGTCAGAATATGAAAATATTTATAAAATAAAATTATTTCCAAAAGAATGAAAAAGTATTAAATCCATGGTTCCCTTTAATTAGTGAAAAATAATTTTCACTATTTTTAAATGAGATTCCTTTAGATTAGATTGATATCTTGCACTTAATCATAATGAAAAAATTAAGTCTATACGACTAGATATTAAGTATGGAAAACTTCCTATCATACCTCTAAAAGATGTTTGATCTACTGGTTTCCCAGCATCATCAAGATCAAGGGAATTTGAGGTATCGATTGAAGTGCTTATACTTTTAGTTTTTTCATATCCATACTTTTTAAGTAAATCATCGATATACTTATGTTGGGATATATAGGTTCCTTATAGTTTTTGAGTGATTCTAAAACCTAAAAATAATGTTAAACTACTCATTTCAAACTCATATTTCATGAGATTTGCAAAAGAATTTGTTATATATTGCTGAGTTGATCCAAATATAATGTCATCAACATAGATTTGAACAATAAAAATATTTTTTTTCTATTTTTATAAATATAGTTGGATCTATAGTTCCTTTAGTATAATTGTTTTGTAAAATAAATCATGTAAGTCTATCATACCAAGATCTAGGGTCTTGTTTAAGTCCATACAAAGCATTGGTAAGTTTAAAAACATGATCAGGATGTTTTGAGTTAATAAAACATGGAGTTTGTTCTAAAAAACATCTTCTTGAACAAAACCATTTAGAAAATCACATTTAACATCCATTTGAAAATGTTTGAAATTAAAGAATTCTATAAAGGCCAATAGAATTCAAAGAGATTCAATTCTAGCTACCAAAGAATATTTTTCTTCATAGTATATTCCCTCTTGTTGATTATATCCTTTAGCAACAAGTCTTTCTTTATTTCTTATAATTACTTCATTTTTATCACATTTGTTTCTAAAAACCCATTTTACACCAATTGTAGTTATTTCTTTAGGTCTTTCAACCAGGGTCCAGACTTTATTCCTTTAAAATTAATTTACTTCATCTTTCATTGCTTTAATCAAATCCTTATCACTTAAGGCCTCATTAGAAGTTTTAGGTTCAAATTGAGATAGAAAATCAAGTTGTTCTATTTCATTTCTTAAGGAATGTCTTGTCCTTATGGGTTGATTAACATCACAAATGCTATTATAACTAGGATGATTCCTAATAAACAATTTATTTGGGTTTTGTAAAACCTATTCATCAACATTAGATAGAAAGTCTTCTGTGTAAAATATTTCAGAATCATTTTCTTGAGTATTTCCCTTTTCAAAAGAGTTTTCAATCAAAGGTTGATAATCAGTTTGTGAAAACACATCTGTTGATTTATGTAGGGGTTGTTTAAAAATAAAAGGATCAATTTCATCAAATTTAACATACATTGTTTCCTCAATAGTACAATAGTTTTTGTTAAATACTTAATAGGCCTTAGAATTAGTAAAATAACCTAAAAATATTCCTTCATTGGATTTGGGTGAGAATTTATGTAAGTTATCTTTAGTATTAAATATGAATAATTTGCATCTAAATACTCTAAAGTAAGACACTTTAGGTTTTTGGTAAGTCCATAATTCATAAGGTGTTTTATTAATAAAAGGTCTAATTAAAACATGATTTGTAGTATAACATGAAGTACTTACACCTTCATCCTGGAAATTATTAGCAACTGAGTATTCACTCAACATGATTCTTGTTATTTCCGTAAGAATACAATTTCTTCTTTCAACAACACCATTTTTTTGAAGGTTTCTTGGAGCTTAAAAGTTGTGAGTAATACCTTTCTTACTACAAAAAGTTTCAAAATATGAATTTTAAAATTATCCACCATGATCACTTCGAATAGTTATCTGTGGTAGGTTTTTCTCATTTTTAACATGGGCTCTAAAAGTTTTGAAATAGAAAAAGGCTTCACATTTCATTTCTAGAAAATAGACCCATGTAAATCTGGTGTAGTCATTAACTAAAAAAATATATAGTATTTTCCTCTAATGCTTCAAGTTTTTGTAGGACCGAAAAGATCCATGTGCACTAACTATAAATCATTAGAAGTTGAAGATTAATTAATTGATTTAAAGCTAGTTTTATGTTTCTTTCCATATTGACATGGATCATATACTTTTTAAGATTCAATTATAAGATCTGGTATATCCTTAAAAAGTCTTTTCTTTGATATTTTACAAAGGTTTCTAAGGTTATAATGTCCTAACCTTCTACTCCATAACCAAGATTGGTCTTCCATTGCACTTAAGAAAGGTAAGTATTGGATCCTAAGATCTTCAAAGTTAAGTTTATATACATTCGCATGCCTATGGGCAGAGAGAATGAATTCATCCTTGGAATTGTAAACTAAACATTTATCATTCCTAAAATTCACACGGTAACCTTTATCAAATAATTTGATTATGCTTATAAGTTTGTGCTTAAGACCTTTAATAAACAAAACATTTGAAATTAAAACTTTTCCTAAAAGAACAATATTACCTTTACCAATGATCTTTCCTTGAGAGTTATCTTTTAAGTTCACTCTTCCACCTTTTATTTCAATGATCTTTTCAAAGAAATATTTATTTCTAGTCGTATGTTGATAACATCCACTATCCATGTACCAAATATTCTTGTTGTTGGTACACTTTTTGTTTTCCTGAAAAACAAATAATTAGTTTTTTGGAACCCAAACTTGTTTGGATTTGGAAATGTTAGATAAAATAACTTTAGGAATCAACATTTGTTTTGAAGAGTGAGATTTCTGAAATCCTAAAGATTGGGTTTTATTAAGAGAACAATTTATTCCCCAATATCCACCACATTGACACTTGGGGAAAAAGGAGCACTTTGGGGAACAAAATAATTATGAAAAAAAATATGTTTTTAATGAGTATAACCAAATATATAACTATTTATAAGAGTACAAATTAATGAATAAATTTTATCACATTCTTTCCTTCTCAAGAAAATATTTTAGATTTTAGTCTAATGACTAAATTCTTATCTTCATAATCAATAGTCTTAGAGTTTGAGTTAGCCTCTAAAACATTTTTCTTAGAAATAACATTTTCAAGATCCTTAGAAAGTTTATCATTCTCAGAATTAACTTCCTTATGGTATTTAAAAACATTTTCTAGATCAAGAGTTTTCTAATCCGGATATTTATAAAGATCTAATAATTCTTTTGTTAAAACAAAAAATCTATAATTTTCTCTCTCTAACTTCTTTTTTATCTTACAGTTCTCATTCCCAAGTAATTTAGAAAATCTAAAGACTTCTTTAAATGAAGGTAAAGTATTATATTCTGATGAGGATGATTCATCAACCGAATATTCATAATATTCTTCATTATAAAAATATTCATTTAAATACTTATTGGTTAAGGATTCAGCATTGTGTACCTTAGCCATAACACAATCATTTTCAATAGGTAATCTGGCTATGAGTCCTATATTCTTCTGAATAGAAGATTCATATTTATAAGATTCATTTGATGAATCACCACCACTAGCACTCCAAGTATCATTTTATTACAAGAATTTATTATTATTAGACTTGTAATACTTGTTATTGTTTCTTTTAGAATATTTATCCTTCCTATATTTTCTTTTAAGTAGAGGACAATCTGGTATGATATGACCTTCTCTTTTACATTCATAACAAGTTACTTCTGAGTCTTTCGTGTCTTTTCCATATTTCTTCTTATATCTGTACTGAAAATATTTCTTTCCCACAATCTTGTTCATTCTTCGAGCAATATTGGCTAATTCATTCTCAGATTGTTCACTTTCACTGGATTCTGATATAACAACAGATTTCTTAGCTTTGGATCTTGTTACCCTTTCAGGTGTATTGTCTTTAGATGTAGTAGTAAAAGCTACACTTCCAATACCATTTTCTTATTATTGAAATATGAATATCTTTTCATTATTATCTTATCTTGTAAGAGAGTACCAAATAATTCATCAAGAGTGATTTGAGTAACTTTCTTGTTTTCATCAATTGTTGTCCTTTTTGATTCCCACTCATTGGGTATTATATCAATTATCTTGTCCACAAGAACTTCATCATCAAGACCTTTTTCTCCAATATATTGAAGACTGTTAACAATTTTCATAAATATTTTTTGAATTTTTCATACTGGTTCTCCATAGGGAAAAACAAAACCATGATATTTGGTTCAGAGCATGGATTTTCTTATTTCTATAACTTTAGATGTACCAAAATGTGTAACATCCAATTTATTCCAGATACAATTGGCTGCTTCACATGATGATATCTGACTATATATATTCTAGTTTATATAACATAAAAAGTATTGTGTACCTTGTAATTCAGTTGATATTCTAGTTTCTCTGGGTTGGTGAAGGTTCAGACTTCCTTTTCTAAAATTTTGTGATCTCTAGTGAGCATCACAAAATTATTTACTCTGGTATTAATAACAAGAGTCTTAATTCAATATCTCTAGTACTGGTAATCATTCCCATCAAAAATAGGTAGTCTAGTTGGGTTTCGATTTTCAATTGATCCAATATTCATTCGTGCCATCTTATAAAACACTTTTCCACTCCACATGTTATTATAGTATGTAAATATAATAAAAATATTTGTAATAAAAATACAATTGTATTATAGAAAGAAATAAAGAAAGTAAAAAAAATAGTGGAAACCTCCTCTAATACTAATGGTTGGATCGTAATATAGATTTATATGTATATGAGAAGGCACAATACAAGAGGGGTTGATTTATAGGATTAAAAACTTTGTATTTAAACTCTAAATAACGAACTTAGTTTAAGAGATCTTAAACTAATACAATTCACATTCAATACAAATGACCATATAGGTCTTGGATTCTATGGATATGATATGATAAGAAACAATAAGTTATTAAAACAATTGTATTCGAATTTAATACAGTGATCAGAGTAATACAAATGTAATTTATTCTACCTTACAGCGTATAGAATATATTAATACAAAATGTAATGAATGTATCGTAATTAAAAAAATTACAATAGAAATGAATATGAATAAAAATAGAAGACAAAATGATTTCCTTTCTATTACAAAGGAAGTGGAAAATGAAATGCATTAAAATTATTTTATCCCAAATAGTAGGGTATCCTTTCACCTAGGATAAAAGGTATATCTTACCACCACCTGAGTAAGCCCTCGATACGATGATCGTCATGTCTATCTACCAATCCTTGGAAGCCCTCGATTAAGAAGGTAATCAGAACCTCTGTATTTCAAATACTTGAAATTCCTCGATACAACGATCGGCAGCACTATCTTCCTATCCTAGGAAGTCGTCGATCATTATCACAATGATCGGTCGCATAAAGAATATGAAAGAACTTATTGAAATACAATAACTGGGAACAATCCATTCACTTCTTGTATCTTCAAGGATTTCTCATGAAGCAAGAGAGATGTCACACAGTCTCTCTCTAGAACTTGGAAGATTCAAAAGTTGTGTTCTCTAGTTTGAATGACCTCCTATTTATAGGCCTCAGGTTCCAATGGTCATATTTTATCCAACGGTCATATTTCTCCAAAAACATTGGAGGTACTTGGACAACTGGCATTATAACGGTAAAAACAAATAGAATACATGACATCATTTTGATTGGTATAAACTAACTCAACAACATCATTTTCAGTTAGAAGACAATATGTATAGAAGTATGAAATAATGAGTAAGATGAAATGTAATGAAAAACATGTATGCAGTATTGGAGTAAGATATGAATACAAAACATTACATGAGTATGATAAAAAACATGGTTACTATGTATATCGTGATTATGATTCATATCGTGGTTATGATACATAACATGATTATGATGCTTAACATGGATATGATGCATATCATGGTTATGATTAAATTCATATATAGGTTACAATACTTAACATGGTTAAGATGTATATTGTGGTTACGATTCATATTGTGGTTACAATACATAACATGGTTACAATCCATATCATGGTTACAATTCATATCATGTTTACGATATATAACATAATTACAATTCTTAACATAGTTATGATGCATGAAATGAATATGATACATAACTTGGTTACAATGCACGATTATAATGCATAATATGAATATGATACATAACCTGGTTATGATGCATATGGTTACGAAAACATCATATGTGGTTACGATTGTAAAAAAAATTTGTGGTTACGATGAGAAACAAAATATGTGATTATGATTGAAAAAAAAAGCATATACTTATGATGTACAACAACAACATGTGTAGTTATGATGGAAAACAAAATTTGTGATTACGATTAGAATAAAACATATATGAAAATGATGTAAACAACATACATGATTCCAATATATGTGATTACGATATATGTGATTATGATGAGAATACAACATCTATGAAAATGATGTAAATAACATACATGATTATGATATATGTGATTATGATTGTAAAACAACATATCTGATAAACAATAAGTAATTTGTGATTTCCAAAATAAAAAGATCAATGAGAAAGTTGAAACACATTTAGACTCAACATCATCTAAACTTAGTGGAGTTATCATATAATAATATCTAGTAGGTATTGATACATGTGGCTCAGTTTGAAGAATTTTATGGGTGTCCTTTTCATTCTCCACTATGTTGGGTGGAAATTGGTGGGACTTCATTAATTGGGTCGATCCTTGTCCAAAAAAGAACGAATAATATCTTGCTGATCAGAAAGAGAATAGAGATGGCTCAGAGTCATCAAAAATAAAATACATATCATTGTCGAATACCTTTGGTGTTTTTGGTGAGTGATCATGTGTTCTTGAGGATCTCTCCAAGTCTTGGACATTATCATTTTGGGAATCAAGGAAAATTGTCTCCCTAATACATTGGGCCTTTCGATATACTGGAACGGATTGGAGAATAGGCATATCGGTTGGCATTGTCACCATAGTTCAGTGTGGTACACAATGTCTTCCATATATCCCAATTGAAAAAGTATCAGCCTGATCCTATCCATGTGATCAGATGGGATCACATTGACATAGAGCCGGATGGTTCATTGTTACATATCCCGATACAGATTGTGGATAGGAAATAGAAAGTATTGTGTGGAAAAAGAATCGTTCTAGTGTGGTTTTTATGGAAATATGGTCAGATTCAGGAGGAGACTTTAGAACACAATAAGGAAATGAAAGATCAATGGCCAGAACTCTATCAAGGCAGCGATCGCTTTCCACTTTCCAGGGACAAAAAGACCAATGGTGGGAAGAATGTATCACCCCCCCCCCCCCCAGATTCTGGTATGTAACCCTTCCCTGATTATTCTCATATGTTTAAAGGTTATTTGTTAAGTTTAATAAGACTTTGAACTAACTTTTGAGGGTTTTGGGAAAATAAAAGGGTCCATGTTCAGTACACGGTTTGGCCAAACCGTGTGGCCAAACCGTGCAAAGCCAAAACTAATTCCCTATCTTTGTGGATCTAATTCGGTTTGGAAAAACGTTTAATATATTTCAACACAAATCAACCCTAACATAAATTTTTTCTCCCCCAAAGGCCAAAGCAGGTTCTACCATCGATCTAGAAGTGATCCAAACATGTTCCTTGGCAAATCGAAGGCAAATTCTTGCAGTAAGTGCCCATTCTTCATCATTTTCTTCACAGTTTCTTAGATCTACTCTTCCTTTCATATCTTTTTTTATATCTATACCCCCTGTGGGTATATCTATGAATTTTGAGGCAAAATAAGGTTAGTTCAGGTTTTCCCCATTATAGGGGAGTATATCTTGGGCGGTTTCTTGGAATCTTGACCAGGATTCTCAAGCGTTCTTCGTCCATTGTCAGTTTTCATCGGAACGAGCAAGGTAGGTGGATTCAATATCATCCCCATTTTATGTAATTGATTAGAATAAATTAAAATTTTAATTTTTTTGGAAAATTAAATTTTGTTTTTACTTTTGTATAATTTTTAAAACCTCTTTAGTGACGGGTGGTGGAAAACATGGAAAATTGGGGGGGTGAAAACCCCTGGTTTTGATTTTAAATGAGGATTTTTAAATTATGAATCTTACGTAATTATGTAAAATTTATTTATTTAGAATTTTTCCAATAGATATATGTGTTTTTTAAATTCTTTAATGTTTTTAAATTGGATGGTTGGAAAGTTTTCAATAAATTGGTGTTTTTATTGAAATAGGTGAAATTGTTTGAAATTGGTTTTGGTTTTTGGAAAACATTGTTTTTGTATCATATTGAATTACTAGGAATGGATGAAATATGATCATGTTCCGGGTGAAAAATTTTAAATTTCACATGGTAAATAATTACCTTGTGATGACTTGGTATATCGATGAGAAACCGCTCAAGAGTATGGAACTATCATAACGATGCATGCATTTTTTGTAGTTGTTGTTGTGTGGAGTTTATTGGTTTGCCAAATTAGATCTCAAAACGTGTTTTAAATATTTATTTAAATGTTTAACTAGATTATATATTTCTATAAAATTTGTTCACATGGTTTTATTTTATATTTAGTTATAAACTATTTTGAGAAGTGTTTATATTTTGTTATAAACTATTTTCGGAAAAAAAAAATATAAACTATTTTATATAAATGTTGTTAATTATTTTATAATAGTTTTATGAGAGGGAATTAATTTTGGAAAGCCTAATGAGTTTTATAGTCACCCCTTCTTTGGCACTATGGTGCTTTTTCAGATGTCATCTTCTGAGACGTGGGTAATGGTAGGGTGCAGCAGGTTTTTAGCACAACTTCTTGGGTTGTTGAGCTGTCTGGTGGTGGTAGAGAATAAAGATGGTGGATCCTGTAGTATTTTGGTTATTTTGGTGACTTGTTAAGTTATCTTTCACTATTAAGTTTATTTCTAGTTTTCTTCTGTTGTAGAACTTTTTTTGGGCTCACATTAGTATAAAGGATTTTCTGAATTGTCATTATTTTGTTCATGCATCATATAGTAGCTATGGGTTGTAGTTGGTTGGTTTATAGTTTATCTTTAAAAGGGTAAATCATCCCCCACTAGTCTTTTAAACCCTTTTATATTTATTTACTGCCTTTGGCATATTGGGGATGTCACCTAAGGCCAAGTAATGACTCATTGTACTCTCAAGCTAATGAGAATTAGTGGGTCATTACAACATGGGTGGTTATCCCAAGCCTAACATGTTATCAATGTCTTGGTGGGTAGACATGAAATAAGATTTTCTCTACTTATGTATATTCCAAAAATATATGTCTTATTTCAATTTTATACTCTCATGTATCATGTTCTTTGATTCCATTATCATTCATGTCTTATGAACTGCCAAGATTTATGTCATGAGTCATGTTTATAATCTATGATATGCAAGGTGCGATTTTTATATTTTATAATCATGTTCTCATACCCATATGTTTATGATATATTAATATATCCCTTATTTACCCTTACTGTGTATCTGAGCACACCCTTTATTATTTTTTCTTGACCCATGATATAAAGAAAGGTATTTTGTATAATATGTCTGAAAAGGGTGATAGTTATAAATAACTTTGTGGGAGATGACATAGCTCACTTATGGAACAATTTTATATGTGTTTAAGTTTTCAAATATAATAGACCTAAATTATTAGACCATTTATCATTATGATATATAATGAATATTTATCTATTAAAATGTAGTATTTATATATGAGAAGTTTGGGTCTTTATAGTTGGTATCAAATCAAGTTTTTGCTAACATTTGGAAACTAGGATGAGAAAACATTAGTGAGATCCCTATGGATATTTCTAAGTATATTTCAAGGTATAATTCAAAGGATAATTTTAAGGATGGGTAAAAGGATTGGAAAATGTCCTATAATTTTGGTAAAGGATATAGAGAGAGGTTTCCACGTAATTATATCTTAGTCAAGATACTACAAATAGGTGTGGCACTAGCATAGATGTACCTAGGGGTAACAAATCTGAAAAAAGGTGATTTAGGATTAAATTAATCATTACCCAGTACATGATAATGAGGATTTATGTACACCTGGTTTGACACTCCCAAGGGATATGATTTTAGAATTCACAAACTCTTTATGAACCATCATGAATGATTTTAATAATGACCTAGGTTAAGCCAAAGGTATCATAGATTAAAAATTAGGTTTCATGATTTAGACAACATATAAGTGATTTTTCATGATTATGTAGTTTCCACTGTGATTATTGTTTCTCATACTATGCTTTTTGGTTTTATTCAATGGCAGAAACCAGAAGAAAATTTTTTAATGTTGAATGTGATATATAATGTTCTGATTAGAAACTAAATAGGGTTATGAATGGAGTGAAGGATATTGTTATTATGCCTAATCAATTATCATGATATATGATTAACAACATTCACCTCAACTAACTCTCAGAATCACCAATGAAGAGATGGATATAGTTCATCAAGACCTCGGTTGGTGGAGACCATGGAGGAAAGAACACTCGATTTTTTATATGTCAATAATATGGGAACAATCACTCAAGGGAATGTCTTAAAGGGATGAGAATATGTTTTGATTGTGGAAAAGAAGGAAAAATTAAGTAATTTATAATGAAAAATGAAAATTCTAGTTAATGAAATAGATGATAATAATGGTCTCTCAATGGTTTCATCGACAGTTTAATGTTATAAATGTGGAATATATAGGCATTATACAAATCGATGTCCTAGGGGGGAGATCGTGAATAAAATATGAAAGGTTGTGTGAGTAATGGTTATACTACTGATTATGAAGAAAATAAGAATAAAATATAAAATTTATGTCACATTCCAATAGTATTTCTTATGTTAAACATAAGAAGCATGATTAAATTTAGGTTGATGAATGTTTAGACATGATTCATATTTCATATTATAGGCAAGAGGTATTAAGGAATAAGATGATGAAGCCTAGTTAATGGTTTAAGAATTAAGTGGGGTAATTGAAGTGTTTCTATATTTTAATTCAAAAATTATGTTATATGGATTTTGAAGTATATAAGGATTTTTCTATATAATTTTTTCATGAAGGATTTATAAGAATATGTTGCATGGTATTAATGAACTAGAAAAGTGATTTAGTGGAAAGGTGGTATTTTATGGAAAACACATGATTAAGGGAATATAGACCTTAATATGTTCTTGATGTTTAGAAAATAATTTTAATTTTGGATGAATAGATGATTGATATAAATAAATTAAATTGGATAGTATTTATGATCATAGAACTGATTAATCATTTATGGATAAAGTGGTTTATGTTATCATTGATAGAGTTTATAGAATTATTGGATTTATTGAATATATTTAATAATCTATGTTTTCTATTTAAAGAATTAAAAATTATATAGGTTTTCATTAAGGTTTTATGGTAATTATTCTTATTACTATGTTTCATGAAAATATATGACCATGGAATTCACATATTAGGTATGTGATAATTAAGATCTACCTTGTGATATTTAAGGGATTAATTATAGGTTGATTTTTGTAATTTTAGTGACATTATTTATAAATTTTGAATTTTTGAATGGAATTAGGTTAATAATTTATGGAATGTCTTAGATTGATCTCTGGATTAGGTTTTATAGATTAGTTTATTACTTCACCATATAAAGATTTATGCATATTGGATAATAAATTCTAACCATTTTTGTTTTGATGATAACTAGAGATGGAAGGAATTGATTATAATTCTATTATGGTTCCTATGATATATTAGTTCTTAATTCATAAAAAAAATTCATTTCTTGGAGTAATAGATAAAGTGGAAATTGATCTAAGCACAACCAAAGGATGAAATTGTGCTTATGATATAAAGGAAATCTAATCCCTAGGCATATCATTCCTTTTGAAATTATTGATCATATCAGGATGGTATCTTATCGATTGGTTATTATAACAAACCTCTCTTAGGTTCATTATGTGTTTCATATATCTCTCCTAGGGAATTATATACATGATCCATCACATGTGGTGAACTCATAGGTCATATTGTTGCAGCATGATTTTTCTTGTAAGGAGACAACAGTGGAGATTCTGGATTGTACATAGAAAGTGCTACAAAACAAGACCACTCACCTGGTCAAAGTTCTGTGGAAATATTTTCAACTTGAAGAAGTTATATGGGAACCTGAGGATGTAATGAGGTAGAATTATCCTCATTTGTTGGAACCAAAGTAATGAATTTCAAGAGAAAAATCATTTTAATGGGGGATGAATGTAACACCTTGATATTTTGGTGAAATATTTTTTTAGATAAATTTAATCTTTTTTGATATTTTGTATTACATTAAAAATTTATTTTATCTTGGATTACACACGACATTGAGTTTACCTTATATTATATGCAACACCGAGTTTAAAAAAACATGACATACTATTAAAATATTATTAATTAATATGATTGGTATCACCTAACTATTGGAATAACATGTAAGAATAATATTAAGTAAATTATGAAAATATATGGTTAAATATGTATATAAAAATGAATTATTTTGTGACCAGTAATTTAGAAATGGAAATAAAAACTATTTCAAAAAAAATAAATTTTTTCCTGAAAAAAACTATTTTTATACACATAAGCATGTTTTACCTTAATAAATTAATCAAATTAATTTTGGTTAATTATTTCATTAAATTTATATATTATATATTCAATAAAAATTTTAACATTCATTTTATGATTTTTCTAGATAATAGATATTAATAAATTCAATTTTATTCTTAAAATTGTGTTTTTCTAAAAAATAGTTTTGTCTCCTTTTGCACGCTTATTTTAAAACAAATTGTCACTATTCTTAAATTTTTTTGAAAAAAAAAGAATTCATTTTTAAATCATTATATAAAAATTATCTTAAAGTTTTTTTTTAAAATTTTCTAAGAAGTTAAATTTTTTTATGAATAGTGAAAAATATTGATTTTTATAAAAAATTATCATTGATTTTAAAAAATTTAAACTTTCAAATTAAATAATGATGATTTTAGAATTAAATTATTTCAATTATATATATATTAATCCAAAATAGTTCATTGAAATAAATGTCATATTGAATTTTAATATAAAATTTTTAAACACTTTTGCACATTTCCTATTTGGAAAATTGCTTTGTCGTCGCGTCTGTGAGATTAATTCTAAATTAAATTTGTCCACTTCTATGAATGAAATTTTAGAAAATGGATTCCATATTTTTAATAAAAATAATTTATATTATATAATAATTTTAACTTTATTTTTTAACATAATGAACAGTAAAAACGATAAAAATTAATTATCACGATTAAGGTGAAAATGGGTTTACAAGGGGCTAAACTAAAAAGTTAAGGGTTAAAATGACCCAAAACTTACCCAAAACCCATTTTATAGACATATTTAGACCTTATAACCCATAATTTTGTATAATTTCACATTTTATATCCTTTTTTATTTGAAAAACGTGGGTACACCTCTTTCTTTTCAAAAATTACAAGTGTGACACTCACCCCACTTATAAAAGACCACCCCATATCCTCTTCTATTCACACATTAAAAACCATTTTTTGACCAATAACTACCCAAATAACTTTATTAATTCTATCCACTTATCCAAGAATCCTTATTTTTTTCAAAAAATCAACCTAAGAATCCTTTTTGTCCAAACCAAAAGACGTTATCTGAAGAAGAGGTAATGTTTGTAACCGAGCGTTTTATTTTATTTATTCCTAAACCTCATTAAATTATTATTAAAACATAATGATATAATTACCTCATTATATTCTATATACTATGTTGTTATAATGTTAATTTAATAACCTAAATCTTTCTTCTCTTCTATCAAATGGGCTATCAAATCATCATTTGTATGTACGGCGGACTACTTCCTCGTAGACCCAAGTTATTCATTTTCCAAAAACACCTATCATGGATGGATATAATCTTGTAATTTTTATTTATATGTGATATTTATGATATTATTATTCATATATAATTATGATATAATATTTTCTTACTTAATTTCCATTCCATGGGAATATGATGACATCGTTCGTGTGTACGACGAACTACCACCTTAAAAAGCGATGTGATTCATTAACTCTTTACATGGAAGGTAATAAATAAGGTTTTAATGAATATATATGATCTCTATGACATAAAAATTATTCTTTAATTTTAACATATTATTTACCTTTCTTGTTTTAATCTATCGAGAAAATGGAAATAGTGTCCATGCAAATGTACGACCTACCGTCTCCATGAACGGTGTATTTCATTTTCTATCTATAAATTTTATAAAATATTATAAATACATGTATACTGAATATATATTATATTTATATAATGGTTAAAATTATGGATATTATGTAACCATGATCAAATTAATAGTACTGAAAATAACAAATCAAAACATACACAAAAAAACATAGTTGTTACCCAAAATGTGATTTTAACATGAAATTATTAATAAACAGGTAATAAAATGTCATAAGTAAATAGTATATATTATGATACATATTTATGGTTCTTTAATAGATGTATAATAAACTTATATTTATTATACATGAGGTTTAAGAGTGTACAAAAGAAGTCAATACATAAGGTAATGAATTTTCATCTCACTTTTTACTTCTGTAAAACACATGCCATATTCACCAACTATTTCTTTTATATAGTTTATATATTAAAAATGATTTTATTTTATTATTATTAAACTAAAAATTATTGGTATTTATATATCCATTTTATGATCTCTATTTTATGGGGTGTATGATTCATTGTTACCAAAGTGGTAAGGGTTTTATGATACAATCTCATTATTTATCAGGATTGGTCATATTTATGATTCTAATGATGAAATATTGTAACCCATCTCTCAAGAAACACATGAATTTTATCCTTCTATAATTAGGTCATTATATAAATGTTTCCCTTCATTTTTCTCTCTTTATGTGCTCAATATTTAAAAATAATGTTTTTAAGAAAAATCATATTTATTTCTCTCTTCAGTTGAAAACCCCTTTTTCATCCAAAACCAAATTTTCTAAAAATGTTTTAAAAAAATAAAATTCTATAAATTATTTATCAAAGACATTTGTACCCATGTTTTAATTTTTATAAAATATTTTTAAAGGAATCTTCATGTCATTTTACAAAAAAAATATCTTTTGGATTTTTACCTAAAATGTGAAAGGAATATTTTTTTAATGTGAATGGAATGAATGGTATTTTATACCATTATAAAGAAGTCATTATTTTTAAATATTACCTTATAATTTTAATAGTTTATTTTTTTTAAAAATGGATTTCCTAAAAAATTAGGATTTTTTTATTTTTAAAATGTGATTTTTAAAGAAAATTTATTTTCCTCAAGAATTGTTCGAAGTGTCTTTTCAAAATAATTTTTCATATAAGATGACATCCTTTGATGTTAATTATCATTACTAGGGATATTATCTAATGATACCATTATTATTATTTCTCTAAATGTTTTATTTTTATGATGAACATATGTTTATGAAACCTGTTTCTTTCCATGGGTTATGATATGATGAAATTATAAAATGTATATGAAACCCATTACTTTTACAAGGTTTATGTAATGATTTAATGCTTAGGAAACCCATTTCTTTTAATGGGTTATGATATTATGGATGTCTTATGATGTTTTGGCATTCATATGCATGATTTTCATTATGTGTTAGTGGTTATGTTATAACCAAGGACGGTGGTTGCATTAAAACCAAGATAGTTGGGAACTATATCTCCCTATAATGTATTGGGTAATTATTAATGTTATATG
The DNA here is from genome assembly GCA_963277665.1 of Viscum album. Classification (NCBI taxonomy): domain Eukaryota; kingdom Viridiplantae; phylum Streptophyta; class Magnoliopsida; order Santalales; family Viscaceae; genus Viscum; species Viscum album. Next base: position 134,999,751 of record OY728156.1, read on the forward strand.
ATCTCAAAGGGTACATGGGAGTTTATCCCAAACCCAAAATGGGGTACATGAAAGGTTATCCCAAGCCCAAAAGATAGTACCTAAGAGGTTATCCTGATCCCAAAGTAGGTACACTAGTGGTTAGCCCAAGACTAACCTTGGTAGGTATCCTTGAAAAAGTATTTTCTATTATTATATATAGGATAAAAATCTATGTCTTATGCCATTTTTATGCTCTCATAGATCATGTTCTTTGATTCCATTATGATTCATGTCCTATAAATTGCCAAGATTTATGTCATGACACATGTTTATGATCTATGATATGAAGGTTGTGGTTTTCATATGTTATTCTAATGTTCTCATACCTATATGCTTATGTTATATTGGTATCTCTCATGTTTACCCTTATTGAGCATCTGATCTCACCCATTCTTATGTTTCCTTTCCCAAGGATATGAATAAAGGTATCATGTATTATATGTCTAAGAAGGGTGATAGTTGTGATTAACTTAGTGAGATATGGCGTAGCTCACTTATGGACCAATTATTTTTGTGTCCAAGTTTCCAAAGTCACTAGACCTAAATGATTCTTTCATTTATCATTATGATATGTAATGAATATTCATCTATTAAGATATAACATTTATGTATGATAATTTTGGGTCTTTATAATATGCATCTCTCTAAACTCTATGTATAATTAATGGATTGAATATCATTCTTGGGAATCCTAAGAAATCACTGGTTAGAATCATATCTATATAACCATGTTAACTGATCACATCCAAGTCACCTTGTGCATCATAATCAAGTACATTCATGTATTAGGATCAAGTGCAGGGATCCTTGGGGTGAACTATACATCCCATAAAAATTGTGATAATAATCTCCCAGACATGAATAGATAGATCCTATACATTCTATATATCTTAGTTACCCTTGGTATCTAAGGCATCCCATATATACATAAGGTCTAATCCTAGTATCCTTGTAATTATTCACCTGGCTCAACAACTAGATCCTATGAAGCACATCCAGGCATCCACATCATATCACATGAGTCTCCAAAATTTTATCTTAGGAAGTACATATAGTTATCTCTGTCTATATAATCATGTCATATATGGCTCAGGATCTGGATCTCATGAAGCACCATTGGGTATCCACTAAGTTACTACCATCATATCATATTAGGATCACAGGAAAGATCTTAGAAATCACATCTGGGCATCCATAAATGAATCATATATAAATAAAATAGGTAATAAATAAATATCAAGGGTCTAAAGACTACCTAATATTATCACCACTATCCATAGCCTCTTGGTTTTACATGTTGTTAGGAGTTCTAAGGTAACTCCCACTACTATCTCTACCCATTCTCAGGTCATCATATCATCGGTCTACCTATTAGGGTCCCCTAAGTCATATCACATTAGAGGCGCCCTTCATGAGTTCTCTTTGACAATATAGATTATGGGAACCCTACAAGGGGTCCCATTGGTCAACACATGCCAAGGATGCCTTGGTTGGTGTCTCTTTTCAATCCAACTTGCGTCTAAGGTCAAATATCATCACTTAAGGGTAGTACATACCTCAATGGGATCTTAATCATATGATATCCTCATAGACCTAATTGGAAAATCCTTATAGGAAACACACTATATTTGGAACATGTACCACCTTAATCTCATTGGTTATACCAATATGGTCCACTCACCCAACCCATCTCAACAAGCCAATTGGCTCTAAGGTCTCTCTAGGGTTCTTAGATGGCCTTCTTGCATCGTTACACTTAAGCTTTTCTGCACCTATATAAGGAGGTTTCCAAAGGCTCTTATACAAGGTTTTATAGGTCATTCCAAGTCCTTTATCACCTATCAAGGTTAATCTCACAAGGTATCATTAAATTATTCAAAAAACCCATCCATCGGTGGTTGGGGAATCCAAATGGTGTTCAAGGGTCCATAGTGGACCTAAACACCTTGTGTAGCTCATATCTAGGCATCTTATTTTAAATTACTTACAAAGTTTAATTATTAAACTAATTAAATAGATTAATTGGTACTTTAAAAAATTTATTTAACTTTATTGTTAATCACCTAAGGTGGTGTGACCACACACTACATACATATAAATAGATGTACCAATGCCAAGGTCATGTATTGGGACCACATACCTAATTTAAAGATTTTTAATTTAAATCAGAACCCATCATATAGAGACCCTCGCTTTTTATACATTAACATTACATAACTTTTACGGAATACTTAAAACATTATACAAATAGATTCCCAAGGACCATACTAGTCTAGTGCCTTTGGAAACATGGAAACATAAATACTAGTACATAAATGAGCAATATTATCTCCCACTAGGTTCTTCTTGAATATCACCCTTCTTAGCCACATCAAACATAATACATATATTCATAACCTAGGGAAGTAAACATAAAAATGTGTGAGATAAAAAGCTTAGTAAGGATAATCAATGGAGATATGTAACATTAATCATGAGCATAGGGTTTTGAGAATGGGAACAACACATAAGCCTCGGCCTAGTTTGTGAGGTATCCTTAAGTGCATCTATGAGACCTAGGTATGAAACAAGGCGAAGGCATAATTCTGGGTACTATAGTAGTACTCTAATAGGTATTGTGGAATTACTATAGTAGGTACTGTTTGGGTACTGTAGAAGGTATTGTAGCAGGTACTGTTTGGTACTATAGCAGCCAGAACTATTCACCTTAGGCCATAGGTTTGGGCTTGGAGTCCTTAAAGCCTTCATTCCACCCAGGACTTCAGGTCAGTAAGGCTTTTGGGCCACCCTTAAGGAATTTGGTCCACCTCAAGGCCTTCAGGCCACATGATCAACCCCAGAAAGTCTCTACAAAAAAGAAGCATCCCCAGAGGAGGATTTAGAGTAGGCACACTTACGAGAGTGAAACCAATGGATTTGGAAGAATGAGAGTGTATGGATACGCTATCGGGACCAACCTATACTTTCACAGAAAGCTTATCCATACATCCATGCGAAGGTGGAGAGCTACTATCATGATGCAAATACTGGGGAGGGGCAGTTCCTTGTAGTTATAGTCTAGTTTAATTCCCTAATACCTTTGGGGAATGTAATGACTCTTAAGCCCATGGTCCATGTAATCACTTAGCCTATGGGCCTTGTAAGGTTTCCCCTCATCCCTTGAAAGGGGGTAATCATAAATCAATAAAAAATGAAGGCCTTCGGGCTATTCGAGATAGAACATGAACATAACATTATATGATCATACCCTACATATCAAAGATCATAAACATGAATCATGGAATAAATCTTAGAAGTTTATAAGATATGAATCATAAGGAACTAAAGAACATAAGCCATGAAAGTATAACATAGGAATAAAATGTGTAATTGTGTAAGACACATCAGCACATAATATGATTTCTATAGTATCCAATGCATCACTTCCAAGACCATCTTGGTAGTATGGGTTCACTCCTCATACCATCTTAGTAGACATGGTTTACTCCCATGGCCATATTAGTAGCATGATTTCACTCCTCATACCATATTAGTAGTCATGATTCACTCTCATGGCCATATTAGTAGTCAAGGTTCATTCCCAAGACCATCTTAGTCTATCTCATATAATATAAATCTTTACCCAATGCATTGGAGGGATATATAGTTCCCACTCATTTCCTGCCTAAATCGCCCAAAGGCCTTTTTTATTGATTTTTTAATAACCCCCCTTTCAAGGCATGAGGGAAAACCCTTACAAGGCTTGTAGGCTAAGAGATTATATTTCTTGTAGTCTGGGAGACATTATAGGACCTGTAGGTCTTAAGGAAATCATACAGACTATGACTACTTCAAACTGCCCCTCCCCAGAAACTACATCGTAATCAGATCTCCACCTTTTAATGTTTTTTTGGATAGCTGTCCGATGCAGATATGCACAAGCCTGTTACTGATGGAAATTCCACACCCTATCATTCTTCTAAATTTGTTATCTATGCTCTGGTAAATTTTCCCTGCTCTTGAATCATCCCTTGGAGCTAGTTTCTTGTAGAATCTGTCTGGGAATCTACATATCAGGTGGCCCTGAAGGCCTTGAGGTGGCCTGAAGGCCATGAGGTGGCCCAAAGTCCTTCAATGTGGCCTGAAATCCTTACTGACCTGAAGTCCTGGGTTGCATAAAGGACTTATGGACTCCAAGCCCGAACTGGTGACCCATGGTGAATAGTTCCAGCTACTACAATACCAAACAGTACCTACTACAGTACCTACTACAGTATCCACACAGTACTACTATAGTGCCCACATAGTACTGATACAGTAGCCCGAAATTATGCCTCCGCCTGGTTTCAAACCTGGGTCTCAGGGATGCACTCAGAGAGACCTCACCAACCAGGCTAAGACTCATGTTTCCCACCCATTTCATAATGAAATCATACATACATGTTTCATAAGATCATAAATAATCATATCATAACCCATGAAATTAAATGGATTTCATAAACATGTAATAATATCTTATCCTATGGAAAAAATACATGTTTCATAATCATTTCATCGTAAACATAACCCCGTGAAATTAAGTGGGTATCAAAAGCATATAACTCATGAAAGAGAAACGGGTTTCATAAATATCATACCATCAAAACATAATCCATTCATAAAAATAATATGAATTGAAACATTGAATAATTTCCTTTGAAAATAATTATTAATACCAATGGATGTTGTTTTAGATGTGAAATAATTTTTAAATATCTTTTAAAAACATTTCATGATGAAAATATACTATCTATATTAAAAAATTCATTTAAAAACATTAAACATTTTGAAAAGATTTTATTTTGAAAATATATTTGAAAACATAAAAAGTAATATTTTAAAATAAATAAAAAACATTTTTTCTTGATAATTATCTTTATGTATCATTTGAAAAAAAAATCAAATACATTTTTTAAAACAAGGTTTTTGAAATAAAATAGATTTCTGATCGAAGAGGGAAATGCAGTAATATTTTTATTAAAAAAAATTATATAAGTACAAAAGAGTGTAAAAATGGTACTATACATGGATATACCTTGAATAAATATAGTATAAGTAAACTCATGAGTGTTCTTGAGATATGAATTATAATATTTTATGAATTAAAGCATAATCATAAACAATCTCGATAAATGATGAGATTGGTTCAATAACTCTTACCACTTGGTAACTTTGGATCATACTCTCCATGTAAGAAAATTAATTTACATGAAGATTAAACTATCATTAAAAGAAGTATATTCATGATATAATAGTTCAAATGGAAGTATATACACCTCAAAAAAGAATGTATATGTATAACAAAACATGTGTCTCAAAGAATACAAATTGATACAAAATTGTCTTACTGATTTGGTAAATTTTGAAACATTAACCCCATGAAATAAAGATAATAGAATAGATATATAAATACCCATAAATTTAATAATAATAATAATATGATAAATTCATGGGCAGTATATATTCCATACAAAATAAAAGAGTGGTATCTAATCTATGTATCTCACGGAAATAAAAAGGTGAGATGAAATTTCTCTTACCTTGTGTCTTGAATCTCATCATACTCATACAAACCTCATGTATAAAAAATATAAGTTTATTATAAATATATCATAGAACCATATTATCATATCTAATGCCTTATAAGGTTTTATTAGGACCTTATATTTCCCACTTGTTAAAAATCATATGTTAAGGTTTCACTTCCAGTAATTTACGCTTTATTCTTTGCATGTGCCTAAATTTGTTTTATATTTATTCCTTATAATTATATAATTATTTAAAGAATTTACATAATTATATAAATATAATTTATATTCATTATATTTGTGTCATAAAAATCTATATAATATATAAGTATGAAATGGGATACACTATTGATAGAGACGTAAGACGTACGTACGCATGAACGATGTTTTTGTTTTTACTGTCGTATTGAAAGAATGAAGGTAAATGACATATGTGTATACATATGTATATATATAATTATTAAAGTAGAATTATTATATCATATATATCATATAATTTCACTAAAATCATCCTTAATACATTACATATTGTGTATGAATGAATCACATCGCCTTGAGGGGCGGTAGTCCACACTTCCTCAAACGAAATTATCGTATTAACACAAAATGGAAATTATAAAGTTATGTGTTTTAAAAGAATTAAATAATCTTAAATACATAATAAATATAATATATAACATATATAAATAGAGTTTCCATCATAATTTCCACTATGAGAGGCGGTAATGCCTGAATGGCCCGAAGGCCTTCATTTTTATTGATTTTTGATAACCCCTCTTTCCAAAGATGAGGGGGAACCCTTAAAACGCCCTTAGGATTAGATATTACATGGCCTATAGGTTTAAGATATTACATGACCCAAAGGTCTTAGGGAATTCAACCAGACTATCTACAAGTAACTTCCCCTCCCCAGCATCTGCATCCTGATAGTAGCTCTCCACCTTTTCATGACCGTCTGGCTAGGCTTCCCATGCAAGCACAAGCTGGGACCGATCACATATCCATAACATCTCATTCTGACAATCCATTTGGCTCTTCTCTAGTGAGTACACCTTCTCTGAATCCTCTTCTGGGGCTACTCCTTTTTTGTAGTGTGTCTGGGGCCTGCATTCATGTGGCATGAAGGCCTTGCGGTGGCCTTAATGCCTTAAGGTGTCCTGAAGGCCTTGATAATCAATTGGCCCGAAGGCCTTGGGTGGACCGAAATCCTTGTAGGACCCGAGGACCAAACCGGTGGCCCGAAGGCCCAGGTGGATGAATAGTTCTAGTTGCTACAGTACCGAACAGTACTGAACAATGCCTGCTACAGTACTGCTACAGTAACCCGAAAATATGCCTCCACCCAGATTTGATCTCGGGTATCTTGGATTCACCTAGTGAGTCCTCACCAACTGGTCTAAGGCTCATGTGCGAGAGAGGCGGTAATGAAAAATGAACAATCATTGTTTTATGAGGCAGTAGTTCACCGTACACATAAACAGTATGTTCGTTACCCATTAGATGGAGGTGTGTGTGAGTTTAGGTCAGAACCTTAGTATAAAAAATTATATTATATTAAATATATTGTAATATTTATACAAACATGGAATAAATAGAGTGTATGGTTTTGAGAAAGAAAATAAAAGAAAAGAGTTTGAGAGAAGTCGTTACCTCTTAATCGGGTAACTCCTTTTGGTTTGTTCCAAAAGGGTTCCTTGGATTGATTTCTTTCCAAGGGTAGGCTTATATGAGGAAGGTATGGATGTTTATAAGTTTATTTTTCATATGTTTTATGAACCTAATTGGTTTGATAGATGTGAAGAATATGGAGGTGTGGTGGCCTTTTATAGGGAAGGGAAAGGATACAGTTGGAATTTTTTAAAATAAGCAAGGTGTGCCCATGTTTTTACCAAAAAAATCATACCAAAAAAATAATAATTTAAGGTTAATTTTCTAATAATATCAATACAATGGCTTTTTGAGAAGTTTCTATGTCATTTTGGGTCTTAAATTTAAGGTTTAGTACTTTGTTAACCAAATTTTTCTCTTAATCGTTGTAGTTAATTTTAATCAATTTCACTAATATTTTTGGCCAAAAACATAGTTGAACTTATTATAAATTATAAATTATTATTATTCCAAATATTTAATCCATTTTTCCAAATTCTAATGACATAAGTGGCAGAAATTAATTTAAAAAATAATTCTGCTAACGGGACGACACTACGGGTTTTTAAAGTAAAAAATTCCAAAAGTTTGCTATGTATTTATTCCAAATTTCAAAGTAAAATTGATTACAATTACCTAAATTGGATGAATTTAGAAAATTATCATAAAATTAAACTTTACAACCAATTTAAAATATAATTTAACATTATAAATTAATTAGATGAAAAATGAAATTTTGAATTAGACTTCAGTATTTTTAATTATTCATTAAAAATGAATCCTTATAGAAAAATACCAAAAAATTATCCTAAAATAATTTTTCTATTTAACATTAAAATATTAAGTTTATTTTGACATATTAAATCTATAAAAGTTCCAAAAATTGTATTTAAAATAGTTTCTCCATTAAAAGGTGGTAAAATTCCTTTATAAAAATATAGGTTTTTAAGCATAAAATTAGGTTTGTTATTATATTATATCTATCAAATATATTTGATGATTATAAAAATTATTTGTTTGAATATATAACATATAAATTTAATTAATATTATTGACTATTAGTAATTAATTTAACTTATTAATATAAATCATCTTTTTCACATAAAAATAGAGTTTTATAAAATCAGTCCCTTTATATTCATTTGGTTTCTATATTCTTTTTTAATTAATAGGAAACCAATTAATTAAAATATATATATTCATAAGTCATTTAATCCTATATTATTCAATTTAACAATATTTTAATAATGAATTATTGTTCGGTAACACTCGGTCTTGCGTGTTACCTAATCCATTGAGGAGAGTCTATCTTGCGTGTAACATAAGCTAACCTTGGTGTTATATGTAGAGAAATATAAAATTTATATTGTGTGTAGTGCATTATTAAATTTTTATTGCTTATAATGAAATCCATTAATAGTTCTTTAATATAAACTAAACTATTTTCAGTGTGGTGTGAAATGAAAAATATCAAAGAGATTAAATTAATTTGAAAAAAAAATATTTCATAAAATATCATGGTGTTGCATTCTACCCCACTTAAAATGAATTTCACCCTAGAAATTAATCAAGGCTATCAAAGGTTTAATACTTAAGTTTCATTCAAAGAAACCCACATCATAAAAATTAATACTAAAAATTCTCTTAAAATGGAAAGTTGGAACCGTAATGGTTACCCAAAGTAACTCATAATGAGATTCCCACATAGGATAACATAGGTGGGAAGTGAAAACATGGACTTGGAGAAAAGTTTAAATATTCATAGGGAGTGATTGAGTTCATCAATCACAAATAATTTAATGATAAATAAAAGTTTCATGGACTTAATTTCATAAATCTTTGATGATTTAAAAGTCCATTGGTTCAAAAACAATTAAGGTATTTGGACAACAAATTTTTTTATCACTATCCTATCTTTGAGTAATTATTTTATTGACCAAGAATGTAAGGAAATATATTTACATTTTATGTTTCTATAAAAAAAATTCATTCTTTGGTTGTGCTTTTATCTATTTATAATTCATCCATTACCTGAATAAATGGATGTAGGATTGAAATAGGATATGATATTCTCAATTAAAAGAGGGGGGTGAATTGTAAGTTTAAAAACTATCATTTTTAACCTTAAGAAAATCTATGTTTAATAAATTTAAACAAGGTAAATTCACAAACCCTATTTAGTTCTAAATCGAAGGGATAATTGGAAGGGCCCAGGTCCAATTATAAGAAACCTAAACTTAAAAAAGTTAAACTTAAGGAAACATAATCAAGTTTTACTTAGGTAAATATTATACCTTAAATAATATAGAATATTACTTATATCAGAGTTAAAAAAGTATAAGAAAGTATAATAAAGTTATAATTTCTTTATTTAACAAAATACAGTACAAAAAAAACCAGCAACAAAGTAGGTAAATAAGTAGGAAATATTTTAACCCAAAGAGAAGGGTATCCAACAACCTTGAATAAAGGTCCCTTGATTTATACTTTCAAGAAAGTTTGTCTTACCCACACCAAGGTAATCCCTCAATAAGAATATCGGAGTCTGTCTTTCTATCCCTACAATCCCTCGAACTTTAAGGTATTCGGAACCTTTGTCTTCCTATCCACAGAAGTCCTCGAACTTTAAGGTAGTTGGCACCTCTATCTTCCTATCCTTATAAGTCCTCAAAATTTAAGGTAGTCAACACCTCTATCTTCCTATCCTCATAAGTACTCAAACTTTAAGGTATCCGGCACCTCTATCTTCATATCCTTGGAAGTCCTTGAACTTTAAGGTAGTTGGAACCTCTGTCTTCCTATCCCCATAAGTCCTTGAACATTAAGGTAGTTGGTACCTATGTCTTCATATCCCCATAAGTCCTCAAACTTTAAGGTAGTCGGCACCTCTATCTTTATATCCTTGGAAGACATCAATTTTACTCATTAACAATCAGATTCCCACTAAGTAAGCTGAACAAGTTGTTCATATTTGAACAAGATTTTCACAAAACACAAAAGGCCTGTGAGTTTCTCTCTCTAGAAATCACTTCACAACATCACAGCATGTAATCTCTTTCAATGTATTGAGCTCATTCAAATGAGATTCTATTTATAGGAAATGATTCCATTGGTTGGATCCCTCCTCCAACAGTCATATATTTCCTTTAATTTCGGAGGGACCTATATATGTTTCACTCAAAAAACGGTGAGTTAAAAATAATTTTAAAATATCATTTCATGTAAGAAAAACATGGGAACTGTTATCATGGTTAAGTAATATGGATCTGATGAACTTGAAATAATATGTTAATAAACTTTGAAAAGTATGAATAATCATACTCTAAGTATATCGGTAAACAGAGTCTAAATATGTATACAAATGGATTCTGATTTTATAAGAATTCAGAGTCTGAATTATGAGGAATCAGGAGTCTGAATTTCAGAGAATTTGGAGTTTGAATTTCATAGAATTCAGAGTCTAAAAATAGTGAGACTCGATAACAAATAAAATGTAAGGTTCCAAGGTTTACATAGGAAACTGATTATTCTTAAGTTAAATTTGTCTTAAGAAAAAATAAGGTTAAGCTTAGATAGAAAACTTTAAGCATAACATAGAAAAGTAAGTTAAGGTTAAATAAAATAAATTTTCTTAGAGAAAGAAAATAATCTTTAAGGAAAAGGTGTTTGTGATTTTCAAAACATAAAGGAATGGAAAAATTCATAAGATAACTTATTAACTTAACAAGATCCCCATTTTTTGAAAGCACAAACCACTTTTTGAAAAAGAATATTAAGTTTCTAAAACTTGAAATAAAAACTTTTCTCTGTTATATTTTTAGATTTAGTGAATACGACTAACTCCCCCTTATATTTTTTCACCTTAAGTATCGTATTCTCTAGAATAAGAAATTTTCCTGATATAGACTTTCCTTTTCTTAAGAAAGTTATCTTTAAAATTAAGATTCCCCTTACTTAAGCAATTTATTCTTTTGGGTAAAATCCCCCTTAATACGATATATTTTTTAAAACTTCTCTCCCCATTTGTGATTTTCAAAAAGGAATGGAGGGGAAAAATATTTTTGGGCCTGAAATTTTAGGAAAAATAATCCATGAAAAACAAGGTATAGAAAAAGATATTTTATTATCTTTGGACAAAAAAAATTAGTGCAACAAAAGATCAGAGTTTTAATCAATCATCCTTCTTCTTATCTAGCATAAGCTTCTTAAGGATGCCCTTCATCTTCTTTATCTATTTATGATCTTCTTGGAACTTCTAAGTAACTCTTTTTATTCCTGGTTCTTCTTCTTGAGAGACTAAATCCTTTCTTATTACAACTTAATAACTTCTTCTTGTGACTTGAATTTCTCTGCTAACTGATCTAAGGTATTGGATTCTTTTCTAGAAAATGGAAACAGAGTTAATTTTTACATAGTGATCTTTATCTTCTTGAATCTTGGAGGCTTTCTCTTGATTCATCCTTTTAGAAAATATCTTTAAGTTCTCATCATACTTGTTGAAAGTCTCTTTGGAAAAATCCATATAATCTCCAACAATCTTAAGATCATCAAATACTAATTTCGACCAAGATGTAATCTTCTTGTAAGAAATCATATGAGCTTCATAGTTGATCATGAAGGTTTGTAAATATATTTCTTTCTTGATTAAATTCTCTATCAACGAATTTTTAGAATCCATCTTCAGGTTCACTTATTTCTAAATAAGTTGACATCGGGATTCTATATTTAGACAGAACGAAATTTAATCAACAAGCTTCTTCAAAGATTTCACCACAAAATCTTGTCCCAAGGATGATGATTCGGAATCTGAAGCATCTTTCCCTGGAGGAGTATATTTAACTTATTTAACAAACTTAGACTTGGATGATTTAGCTATATCACCTTTCTGAGGTGTATCAAGGAGAACAAGATTACTTTTAGTAATAGCCTTTTCAACAACACTAGCTACCTCTCAATCGTTTTCTTGAACATTAACTTCCTCTTCTTCTTCCTGAACGATGTCATAATTTTCTTCACTCTTTCCAACAGAATGGATTTTTTTAACTTCCTATTCTTTAGAATATTCATTTTCCTTATCTAAAGTTATTTTGTTGGATGAGGTTTGGAACGTTCTTATAGAGAGTTTATCAGAATGACTCTTATCTTCCTGATATTGTTCCACCATTTTAATCAGGTCTTCACTATCTTCCTCCTCCTATTCTTCTTATTATTGAATTTGTTCCTCTTCAACAGAATGATATGGAACTAAAACTTCTTTTAATAGAGCTTCTAGAATCTGAACCTATTCCTAAGATTTTTCTACATCTTTCATCAGCATCTGGAAAATCTGAGCTTGAGGTTATTTCTCTTTTCTTTATTCTCCTTTTCTTGTTTTTCTATATTTTTAGCTCCAACTATCCTTAAGGCCTTAGCCTCCGCAGGGTCCAATACAAAAATTGGATCACCTTCCTTTCTATTCTTCTTTTTCTCCATCCACTTAGCAACAACATCATAAAAAAACTTTTTCTTCTACTTTGGTTTAGGGGGTGCTAATTGTGGTTCTGGAATGGGTTTGGTTGGTTGAGGTTCCAGCTCCTTAGCCTTTCTTTTCTTTGAAGGTTCAGCAACATCAACTTTCTTAGCTTTAGGATGATCATCCTTATTAGGAAGATCATAAAACTCTCTGGATTAAACATTAAACACTATCTTCATTATTCTTAAGATGTCATCACTTAGTAACATGATCTTGAAATTCTTAGCCTTTTAGGTGAAAGGGATCTTGAAGGATTCCAAACATAAGACAATAATCTTTGAAATGATTGTCAGGTACATCAAAATCTGATACATAATGTTACCACTCTTGATGTCGGATATTTTTAGAAGGATACACTTCATCAAGTTTATCTTTCTTAAATTTGCTAATAAATCTAAGAGAAAGATATCTCATATCTTAATTGAGTCCTTATCAACCTTCCTTGGGATAAGGAAACCTTGCATCCATAAGGCTACAAACCTATGGTTTTTTGAGAGATGAGAAATCTTGGGTTTTTTTACATTCTTCATTCTAAGGCATTCATAAGATTTACTCTTCACAAATGATCCTTATTTGTCAGGTAATCGATGTGAGAAAAGAATAGCTTCACCTACATAAGGAACATCTAGGATATTGATTACCTTGTTAAAGGATAGAGAGTAAAATTTTCCATAACTCCTGAACTTAAACATCTCTCTTCCACCTTGGTCATAGAAACTAACTGAGTCATAGAATTCCCATACAAGGTCTGGGTAGACCAAATCTTGATTCTTTTCTTTAGAAACGCAAACACTTTCCCATCTGTTCAACTTGATAATCTTTGCAATCAAATAATTATACTTTACAAATAAATTCTTACTTATTAACCTCTCACGAAACAATAACCAGAAATTTGGTTCCTTACTAGATTGAGACTGCATCAGAGTCTAAGTAGAGGATTTAAGAGACATTTAGAATGTAATAAAACTGAAGAATCGGAACGACATACTTAAAGAGCAGCAGATCCTCGATGCACAATCTTGAGAAAATCAATGTGGGGTGGGAGATTGGTGTCCCTTTAAATAGGGTTTGCAGTGATGATTCAAATTCCTGGATAGATCCAATGGTTGACACTATCTTGTTCTGATCTTATGTTTGATATTAATCCCGAGGAAGGATTCTTAGATTCCGATCTTTTGTGGTTTTAAGGAAAAATCGGATTTAAGGAAAATGAATCTGATAAGGTTTACTTAAGAAAATATAGAAATACCAACAGGTAAAAAGTAAAATTATGAAGGTTCAAGTAAATAATCATACCTTCTAGATTACTTAGAAAGAATTATCAGTATTGATAAGGTTATTATTTAATAACTTATGTTCTGGAAATTTTATTAAGGAAAAAAATTAGGTCCCGAAAAATAAAAAATAGAAAAAATTAAAAGAATAAACAAATGTAGTTCCCCTATGAAAAGAAGTAACTTTATGTTAGGAGATAGGTTTTAACAAAAAATTAATATTTAAGATTAGCTTATGGTTATAATTTTAAGCTTTTGTTTAATGTATTCTAATATATCAAAGGGTAAATATTTTGTAAAAATGTTAGCAAGTTGATCTTGTGTTCCAATAAATTAAAGAATAATATCTCCTTTAAGTGTGTGATCCCTAAGAAAGTAATGCCTAATATCTATGTGCTTTGCACAAGATTGATATTCAGGGTTTTTTCTTAGGTCAATGGAACTTGTATTATCACACAATATCCTTGTTTTGGTAAAACTCATTCCATAGTTTGTGAGTGTGTGTTGCATCCACAACACTTGAGCACATCAACTTCCAGTTCCTACATACCCAGCTTCAACAGTGGAAAGTGCTACTGAGTGTTTCTTCTTGCATGACCAAGAAACTAATAATATCCTAATAAATGGAATGTTTTAAATGACCTTTTTCTATCCATTCTACATCCACCAAAAGCAGTATCTAAAAACTTTTTAAAACTAAATCATTTCCAGAAGAATAAAAAAGTCTTAAATCCATGGTTCCCTTTAAATAGTGAAAAATTATTTTCACTTATTTTAAAAGAGAATCATTTAGATTAGATTGATATCTTTAACATAAGAATACTAAAAAAATTAATTTTGGATGACTAGACATTAATTATAATAAACTTACTATCATACCTCTAAAAGATGTTTGATCTATTGGTTTCCCAGCTTCATCAAGATCGAGAGTATTTGAGGTACCGATTGGAGTTCTTATACTTTTAGTGTTTTCAAATCCATACTACTTAATAATATCTTTAAAAAACTTATGTTGAGATATATAAGTTTCTTCTGGTTTTTGATAAATTTTAAAACCAAGTAAAAATGTTAACTCACCCATCATACTCATTTCAAACTCAGATTTCATGAGATTCACAAAAGAATCAGTGAAATATTGCTGAGTTGATCTGAATATAATATCATCATTATAAATTTGAACAATCAAAATTATTTTCTTATATTTCTTTATAAAAGAGTTGTATTAGTATTTCCCTTAACATAATCATTCTCTAAGAAAATAATGTAATTCTATCATACCAGGCTCTAGGGGCGTGTTTAAGTCTATATAAATCTTTGGTAAGTTTAAATACATGTTTAGGATGTTTTGTGTCTTCAAAACTAGGAGGTTGTTAAACATAAACTTCATCTTGAACATATCCAATAACAAAATCACACTTCAAGTTCATTTGAAAAAGTTTTAAATTAAAGAATGTTACAAAGGAAAGTAGTATTCGAATAGATTCAATTCTAACTACTAGAGTGTAGGTTTCTTCATAGTTCATTCCTTCTTGTTGATTATAGACTTTAGCAACTAATATTGATTTATTTATTATAATGGTTCCATTTTCATCACATTTATTTCTGAATACCCATTTTACTCTAATTACATAAGTTTCCTTAGGTCTTTCAACCAAGGTCCAAACTTTGTTCTTTCAAATTCATTTAGTTCATCTTGAATAGATTTAATCCAATCATTATCACCTAAAGATTCCTAAGTGCTTTTAGTTTTCAATTGGGAAAGGAATGTTAGATGTTATAATTCAATTCTTAAATAACTTCTAGTCCATATAGGTTGATTTAAATATCTAATGATACTTTCACTAGGATGATTCTTAATAAAAAAATTATTTGGGGTTTGTAACACATGTTCATCAACATAAGGTAGAAAATATTTTGGGATAAATACTTCAGAAACATTTTCTTGAGTATTTTCCTTATTAGAAGAATCTCCTATCAAAGGGTTATAATTAGTTTTTAAAAACAAATATGAGGATATAGTTTGGGTTTTTTAAAAACAAAAGGATCAGTTTCATCAAATTTAACATGTATTATCTCTTTGAAATTACAAGAATTTTTGTTTAAAAATTTATAGGCCTTAGAAGTTGTGGTGTAGCCTAAGAAAATTCCATCATCAGATTTGGGTTTGAATTTATGTAAGTTTTCTTTAGTATTCAAGATGAATACTTTTCATCCAAATACTTTTAAGTAAGAAAGTCTAGGTTTTCTACCGGTCCACAATTCATAAGGTGTTTTATTAATAAATGGTCTAATTAAAACTCAATTTATAGTGTAAAAAGTTTTACTAATAGCTTCAGACCAAACATTTTTAACAATAGAATATTCAATCAACATGGTTCTAGTTATATCTTGAAGAATTTTATTTCTTCTTTCAATAACACCATTCTGTTGAGGAGTTCTTAGAGCTGAGAAGTTATGAGTAATTCCTTTCTTATAACAAAAAGTTTTAAAATATGAATTTTGAAATTCTCCCCCATGATCATTATGAATATTTATCAATGTAAGGTTTTTCACATTTTTAACTTGGGATCTAAAATTTTTAAAATAATAAAAGGCTTCAGATTTATTTGCTATAAAATAGACCCCTATAAATCTGGTGTAGTCATCAACTAAAAAAATACATAGTATTTTCCTCCAATACTTCCAGTTTATGTTGGACCAAAAAGATCCATATGCACCAGATATAAAGCATCAGAAGTTGAAACTTCACTTATTGATTTAAATCTTGACTTATGTTGCTTTCCATATTGACAAGGATCCCAAAATTTGAATAATCAAATCTAAGATCTGGTATATCCTTAACAAGGATTTTCTTTGAGAGTTTTCATAGGTTCCTAAGATTATAGTGTTCTAGTCTTCTATACCTTAACCACGATTGATCTTAAATTTTACTAAGGAAAGGTATATCTTGGCTCATAAGGTCTTCCAAGTTCAGTTTATAAACATTCTCATGCCAATGGGTAGAGAGAATAAACTCTTTCTTGGAATTGTGTACTATGCATTTATCATTCCTAAAATTCACAAGGTAAGATTCATCACATAATTGTCTTATGCTTATAAGGTTGTGCTTAAAACCATTAACAAAAAACATTTGAAATTAAAGATTTTCCAAAAATAATAATGTCACCAATACCAACAATTTCTCCCTAAGCATTATCTCCGAAAGTTAATTTTCCTCCTTTCGTATTGATAATCTTTTCAAAGAAGTTTTTGTTACCAGTTTTATGTTGGGAACATCCACTATCCATGTAACATGTATTATTGTAGTTACTTCCTTTATTTTCTTGAAAATAAAAAAGTTACACTTTCGAAATCCAAACTTGTTTGGATTCGGAAATATTATAAAGTAAAATCTTGGGTATCCACATTTTCAAAGAAAAATAAGCTTTATGAAAAAATAAGGATTGGATTTTATTTAAAGAACAATTTTTCTCCCAATGTCCTCCACATTGATAGTTAGGGAAAAAGGGACCACTTTAGGGAACAAAATAATTATGACTAAAAATAGGTATGGAATTAGTATAAGAAAATCTAGAACTATTTATAAGAGGATGAACTAGTGAATACATTTTATCAAATTCTTTCATTCCCAAGGTAAAATTTGATAAAAGTTTCTTTAAGTAAAAATTTCATATTCTAGTCTGATGAAAAAATTCTTATCCTCATAATCATTAGTCTTAGAGTTTGAGTTGGCCTCTAAAACATTTTCCTCATAAATAACATTTTTAAGATTCTTATAAATTTTATCCTTCTCAAAATTAACTTCCTTGAGGTTTTTAGAAATATTTTCTAAATCAAGAATTTTTTGATCAAGATATTTAGAAAGATCTGATAATTCTTTTGTTAAAATAGAAATTCTATAATTTTATTTCTCTATCTTCTTTTTTATCTTACAGTTCTCATTCCCAAGTAATTTAGAAAATCTAGTTACTTATTTTAATTAAGTTAAGGTATTATCTTCTGATGAGTAATATTTATAATATTTTTTATTAGAAAAATTTTCATTTAAAAACATGTTGGCTAAGGATTTATAATTATGTACCTTATACATAAGAAAATGATTTTAAATAGGTAATATGGATATAAGACCAATATTATTCTGACCAGAAGATTCATATCTTGAAGATTCATCTGAAGAGTCACCACCACTAGCACTCTAGGTGCCATTAGCCTTAAATAATTTCTTAGACTTAGATTTGTTGTACTTATTTTTGTTCCTTTTAGAATGTTTTTCCTTTCTACCTTTTCTCTTAAGAATAGGACAATCATGTTTGATATGTCCAACCCTTTTGCATTTATAACAAGTCATTCCAAAATATTTCTTATCCTTTCTATCTTTCTTCTTATATCTGTTCTGAAAATCTTTCTTTCCCACAATCTTTTTCAACCTTTGAGAAAGATTGTAAAGTTCATTCTCAGACTAATCACTGTCACTTGAATTAGATATAACAACATATTTCTTAACTTCAGATCTAGTTACCCTTTTCAGAGTCTTGGCTTTAGATGTAGTAGTGGAAGCTACACTTCTATTACCATTCTTTCTTGTTGAAATCAGCATCTCTCTTCATTCTTGTTTCATGATGAAGAAGAGTTACAAATAAATCATCAAGAGTAATGTTAGATAATTTTTTGTTCTCATAAATAGTTGTTCTTTTAGATTCTCATTCATTGAGCATTATATCAATTATATTTTCTACAAGAACTTCATCATCAAGACCTTTCTCTCCCATAGACTGAATACTGTTAACAATGGTCATAACTCTTTGTTTCACTTTAAAAATGGGTTATCTATAAGGAAATAAAAATCCATGATATTCAGCTCTCAATATATATCTTCTAGTTTCTATCACTTTAGAAGTTCCAAAGTGTGTAACTTCAAGTTTCTTCCAAATAGAGTTGGAATCTTCACAAGTAGAAATTTGACTATATGTATTCCTAGTCATAGAACACAACAAAGTATTGTGTACCTTGTAATTTAGTGAATATTATTATTTTTCATAATTTGTGAAGGTTCTAACTTCCTTGTCTGGAATTTTGTAATCTTCAGTAAGCATAACAAAGTTTTCCACTCCAGTATTAATAAAAAAATTATTCATCTTATCTCACTAGTACTCATAATCAGTACCATCAAAAATTAGTGGTCTGGTAGGATTAAGGTTATCTATAGAACCAACATTCATACCTTCCATAACTATAAGAAAAATTAATTTCCACAAAAAGGGATTAGTATAAAAATATTTTATAAATAAAATCTTAAAGGAAAACTTGAGTAAGTAAAGTTAAGAAAGAAATGTTTAGCAAGAAAACTTAAGTAAGAAAACTTGAGCAAGAAGACTTATATGTAAGTAAAAGTATTTCAGATACCTCTTAAGATACCAATTGTAGGATCGAAATAGGATATTAGATGCTCAATTACAATAGGGGTTGAATTGTAATTTTAAAAACTTTCATTTTTAACCTTAAGAAAATCTATTTTTAGCAAAGTTAAACAAGGTAAATTCACAAACCCTCTTTGGTTCTAACTCAAAGGGATAATTGAAAGGGCCCAGGTCCAATTATAAGAAACCTAAACTTAAAAAAGTTAAACTTAAGGAAACTTAATCAAGTTTAACTTAGGGAAAGATTCTAACTTAAATCATATAGAATTTTATTTATATAAAAGTTAAATAAGTATAAGAAAGTATAATAAAGTTATACTTTCTTTATTTAACAAAATACAGCAGAAATAAAACTTGTAACAAAACAAGTAAATAAGTAGGAAATTTTTTAACTCAAAGAGAAGGGTATCCAACAACCTTGAATAAAGTTCCCTTAATTTATACTTTAAAGAAAGTTTGTCTTACCCAAACCAAGTTAATCCCTCAATAAGAATATCGGAGTCTATATTTATATCCTTACAAGCCCTCGAACTTTAAGGTAGTTGGTACCTCTGTCTTCCTATCCCCGCAAGTCCTCGAACTTTAAGGAAGTCTACACCTCTATCTTCCTATCCCTAGAAGTCACTTTAAGGTAGTTGACACCTCTATCCCTGCCATAAAAAAGATAAAGGGAGTCAATTACTTTTTATCAGCACTAAGTACAAAGCGCTGATAAAGGGGTGGGTCTTTATCATCACTATTAATTGTGTTGATAAAAGTTTTTAATAAAAAAATTATTAATTTATATAAATAAATTATAAAAAATATACCTTTATCAGTTCTTTTTTAGCACCAATAAAGAAATCCTTTATCAGCACTAAAAAACGCTAATAAAGGATGTCTTCATTAGCACTATAATTTTAGCGTTGATAAATAGGTCTTTTATCAGTGATTTTTTAACATTGATAAAGTCTTATCTTTATCAACGCTAAAAAAGCCCTGATAAAAGTATATTTTATTAGCGCTTTTTATTTTATCACTGATAAAACATACCTTTATCATACTTTTAACTAGCACTACTAAAGGTTCCAAGAGGTTTTATAAAAGAACCCAAATAGGTTCCTCCTCCCTCACACCCATTCAAGCCTTTACAGAAGTTGAACCTTGTGTCGTTGAGCCCTCCTCCTCTGCGACCCCTCCTCTACCGTAACCCCTCCTCCTCCCCTGTTGCTACTTCCTCCTCCTCCTCCTCTATAGCTTCCAACTCATCCTCCTCCATCATTAATCCATCATTCGTCATGACCCCTCCTCCTCCTCCTCCCCTGCCACCACTACCTCCTCCTCCCCTGACATCACTGCCTCCTCCTCCTCCTCCACCACCTCCTTCTCCTCCTCCTCCGTGCGCGGCCCCCTTGTCCACTTGACCTACTCTGGCTCACCCTCCTCATCTTATGACCATCTCGACAGCCACCTCTACAGTGCACAGATTCCCCCCGATGAGTCTCTATTGCAGTTTCCCTGGTTTCCATAGGTTTCATAGGGTTTGGATGAACCCTTACATCGATTGATGTAGGTAATTATATTTCATTTCATTTATTTGATACTTCCTTTGATGCTAGATGTTCTAAACATGATTTTTAATTAGATAAATGAAGTATATGTTATCTAAATTTGATTGTTCCAAGATTTTCTAGGATCACTTTCGGGTTTGCTTTGACATAATGGTTGTATTTTAATAATTCAATGATAATTTTATTCAAAATTGTGTTTCATTTATTATAAATACTTAATAAAATAGAAATTATGGTTTTTTGAAGATAAATTATTTGTTCATGATTTATTAGAGAATGAAAATTTATAAAGTGGGGTGATTATTGGTTTAGGGGTTTTCTATATTATTAAATGGGTGTGTGTATGATTTATGGAATTATTTAATGACTTCCATTGATTTATTGTGATTGTTTTTAGGTGTTATTGGTGTATTCTATTAGATTTACACTTTTTTAAATGGTTTTAAATAGTTATTTTAAAAGGTTTGAATATTATATATATAGTAAAGTATTGTTTGTAACTTGATAAAAAGGGTATTTTATTAGTTACTTTCCACCCCTTGATGAGCCCTATGTTAGAGTTTGGTGTGATAATTGTTTTCTTGGTCAAGTCTCAAAGATATAGAAGTTCATTATTTGAAATTTAACTTGGGAGATCTTGGATAAAGATCAGTTCACTAGTACCATGGAATTATGAGTTTAGGAATCCCAATTCAGTTCACTATAAGTTTAGAAGTTGGATCTATCAGTTCACCTATAGTAGCAATTTCGGTTTAATTAAAGTTCAATGAATCCTTAAAATGTTAGCTCACTAGATACAGGTATCTAGATGGTTCATTCACTAAATGTTCAGTGAGAGTGCCTTTACTGGAAGTTCAGAATGAGTAGTTGGGTGAATGATTTTTGTTGATGGAGTATAGTGGAGTCTGAGTGTGGAAATATCGAGGCGGAACATTCTATGAAAGTACCTATGGAATAGGTTATGGATCTAAATAAATACAGTGATGTGAATAGTAGGGGAAGCTACTAGTATTTGAATGAATATCCAAAGGAGGTGATGGATGTGTATAAGTCCATGAGTTCCATGAACTCTAATAATTATGCATGGGAGTATCTCCTATAAAATGAAAAATGAATAGTTCGTCAAAGTCATTAGAGTGAAGTGGATATGGAATTTACTATTCACAGGTGTTGGTGGTCATAAATGAAGTTTCTACTAGAAATAAACAATTACTCATGCCAACAGAAGGATGCCTAAAATTCTAGGAGGGAAGTTTTGATTGGATAATTAGTTTAGGACCACTACAAATATTGGTATGAACTACATGTGTAAGTATAGATTCTTGTAGAAATAAATGTAAGAGATGATTTTACCAACACTGATGAGTCATAAGTACCAAAAGTAGGTGGCTATAGTAATAGGAGCACAATTTGGCACATCTGGATTCCCATACGTTGAAATTAAAATAGTTGGGTTCAAAGCACTGGAATGAGCATAGAGGATATGAAATTATTGAAAGATGGTATTGGTGATACATCTTCTAGAGAACTAAGTAGGGTTTTCAAAAATTGACTTTACCTTGTAACTCATGTTCTCTTTTTTCAATGGAATAAAAATGTGATGTTGTTGTTCTACCATACACATTAGATTAAAGTATGAATCAAATAATACCTATATAAAATGTTCTTTGTACATTTTCCTTACATGTTTATATATTCTATGTATGCTTGTTCGCTTGTATGATCATTGAAATAAGGATATTGAGATAACTAAAACTAGGGGAATCCAAGTTGGAGGAAAAATAGGTGTGGTGGTTGGGGTGTGTGGTCATCCTAGTTTTAGTATTTTAAGTCATGAGGAATGTAAGTATCAGTGGATAATATGAGACATTTGGATGAAGTTCCACTATGTTGGAGAATCAGATGTAAAAACAACCGATGATCTTAAAACTTCCACTTGTCCCCAATTAGTGGTATCAAATATTATATTCCTTTTTTATGTCTCAAAATTTTTTTATAGTGATCGATGATAGAGAATGAATGTAGAGTTTTTGTGGAGTGGTTTTTTAAAGAATTGAAAGGATTTTGGCTGGAAGACTATTGAGTTATAACAATCATATGGATTATTAGGTTTTCATGATAATTTCACTAAATGATGGTGGTAGTACCATGGGTTTTCCTAGATATCAAAAGTCTTCTAGTCATAGATGTCATTCAGAATGTTCTATTCATCAAGTGTCATTCTAGAGATTTTTGGAAGATCGTTGAAATTCTGACAGTATTGGATTAATGACATGATTCTGGAAGCTTCATATATTGGAGTTCATTGGTTCACTACTCCTGGAGGATCTCGGTGTGTGTGTTTGAAACTCAAGGTCTTGTTTGGCACTTTCATATGATTTATGTGTTTTACATTCCCAGCCTCTGGTTTTAGTCTATGATGCACATCCTTGGATGCTTGTTGCACCTCTTCTTATGGATCCTCATGATGGAATAACACGACTGACCTAAATATAATTACTTAAACCAACCTCATTCTAATGAAAAATATATAATGAATATTTAAACACATTGCCAAATCACTATTTCCATCAACATCTCCACATCATTTATCCCCCCCCCAAGCTTATCATTTACACATTCCACATCACAACTATATGATGAATGAAACCAAACCTATTAAGATTCAATGAGGCTTGTAAGATATTTCCTATATCTTTTTTCATAGGTTATGAATTAATCACATGAGTTTTAATCACCTATTAGTTTATGATTTCTCTCTGCACACTACGTTCAACAAACATTACTACCATACAAATGAGGAAATCCTTAGTAGTGACTACTCTAATGTACAGTCTATAAAAGATTTATCAGATATGATACTATCAGGACCCACCCCCATAGGAACTCTAGTGGAGTTGGGAATATATTAGTGTCTGACTTTCCCCCATCCTATATTTAAATGGACATGGGTCAGTTACAATAGGAAATGTAATGATACGGCCCAGGCTGGTATCATAACCAACAAATGACCTGACTTTCCACTAACCTAAGAGTAGTTCATAATACCTACGAGATAGCAATAATCCCCTAGGAAAAAGATAAAACTAATGTTTAATATTTTACCCATAAATTATATTAAATTAAAAATGATCTTTCTTCTGAAAACCAGACATATCTCATTCATAATTTGAACATCTGGAAAATATTAGATAAGAAAAAAATAATAAATAGAAAGCAGACATCATATATGGAAAATAAAATCCCACTATTGACCAATAATACTATTTAACCAAAAATTCCCCATTCCTAAATCTCATTGGATCTATTTTGGATAGGTATAACCTATAAGTTCTCATTTTATTTTTTCTTTTTAGTTGGAAATCTCCTCTATCGCCCACCTCTCCTCCACCGCAAACACACCTCCACTACATGTTGAACGACACCTTCACGGTGAGTTTTCTCCTCTTACTCATTGGTTTACTCTTGTTCTCATGTTATTACTATTTTATATTTATGGTTATGTTGTGAATTGTGCTGGCTAAATGCCCCGCTGAAAACTATGGCTATTGGTGGTCCTTGTTTTCTCACTAAATGAATTGCATATTGGTTGGTTCCTATTGTACATTTGAATTTAGAAATTGGTAATTTACATATACTTGGGTAATGAATGAATGCCCTAATATGATAAAACTTATGTGATAACCCCTGAATTAACAAGTGGAATTGAATAAGGGATGCTTTGTAAAATCTGAAATTGTGTTTGTTTGGTTTGTATGGTGTTGCAATTGTGAGCACAATTGTGTGTTTGTATGGGGTTTCAGTTGTTAGCATGATTGGTATTCTATTTGTTTTCCATGTTGTAGTTCCTCCACTATTGAATATCAATCCAAACCTTACCCATTTAAATGGCACCACTACTTTGTTACTAGTTCAATTCCAATGAATCTTATAAAACTGCATTCTAGTGAAAGGTCTTCTCAAATCTATTTCCATTTATCAGGTGGTTGGAAAGATGGTTGTGATCTACTTTAGTCATGAGTAATTCATGGAAAGGTAAGGGTATTGTTTACCATAGCTAGTTCCATTGATTATAGTAGGATGATGACCCTGGTTGAAAATCTTTTGTGTAATTATTTTGTTAAATATTAATATTACTGAATCAAATAGGATAAATATGAATAAATAATGGATGAATTCCAATCGGTTGACAAAATAGTATGAAGATGGAGTGAAAGTGTTTATCAAGTTTGCAAAAGATCATGCATATGACCCTTCTCAAATCCTTTATCTGTGATTATGTTGTTGTTATTCAAGAAAAATTAGTCCATAGGAGTTGGAAGAACACTTGATCTGTCATGCAATAGATTGAAGTTATACATGTTTTATTAAACACGGGGAAAATGAATGTAGGTAGTGGTTGGGATAGCACTGCATGTTATGGATCATCTAATATGATTACAAGCATGAACACTAAATATGAATGTATGGAGGATGTGATTATAGATGTCAATGATAATGAAGATCGTATTGAGGAAATGATAAGGACTATTGAAGATGAAATTCGTGATTGCCCAAAATTGTTTGAGAAGTTAAATAGTTGTGAAAAGAATCCATTGTATGCTGGTTACACTATATGTACAACATTGTCAGCCATACTGAATCTGAATTATTTAAAAGCAGGAAACGAGTGGAGTGATTCCAGTTTTACATAACTACTTGCACTCTTGAATGACATGATACCAAAAGATAATGAGCTCACGAGCTGAACATACAAAACCAAAAGAATGCTACACTCGATGGGTATGATCTCTAAAATAATACACATCTACCCAAATGAATGTATATTGTTTCTCAAGGACCCCAAATCACTTAATGAATGCCCAAAGTGTGGTTATTCTTAATACAAGAAAGATTATTCAAGTCCTACGAAAGTTGTATGGTATTTTCCAATCATTCCAAGGTTTAGGCGCTTATATGGAAGTGACGAGACTGTAGGACAATTGACATGGCATGTAGATACAAGAATTAAATATGGGAAACTAAGTCACCCAACAGACTCTCCTTAGTGGAAGAGAATTGATCATGAGTATCCTGAATTTGGAAATGAGACAAGAAACCTTTGTCTTATGTTAACTACAGATAGAGTGAATCCATTTGGTTTTCAAAGAAGCAGTCACAGTACATGGTTGGTTATGTTGGTAAATTATAAATTACCACCTTGTTTATGTATGAAACGGAAATACATCATGTTATCTATGCTCATATCAGGACCAAAACAACTGGGTAATGATATTGCTGTTTATTTGGCTCCATTGATTGAGGATTTGAAATTATTATGGGATCTAGGTGTTACGTTGTATGATGCTTACAAAAATGAATATTTCACTTTGAGATCCATGTTTTAGGGGATGATAAATGACTTTCCTGATTATGGAAATTTTTTAGGATATAGCATTAAAGGAACTCAAGGGTGTCCCATTTTTAAACAAGGTACACAGTCAATTAGGTTGAAACATTCATCAAAAACCGTGTTTCTAGGACATCACATATTTCTACCCTAATGGAATAAGTACCAATATTAGATGACATCATTCGATAGAAGTTTATAAGAACATGCAGCACCCACTCCACTAACAGGTGATCAATTGTTTGATAAAGTAAAATATCTGGACACTACTTTTGGTAAATTGTTTTTGAAAAACCTTACAAAACTGGTTGGAAAAAATAGATCAGTTTTTTTAATTACCATACTGGAATTTTTGGTATGTAAAACATTTTCTTGATGTTATACATGTTGAAAAAAATGTATGTGATAGTGTCATCAACACATTGATAAATGCATCTGACAAAACAAAGGATGTAATTAAGGCTATGTTGGACATGGTTGAGATGGGAATTAGAGAAGAGTTGGCACCAGTGAAGGGTTAAAAACAAACATTTCTTCCTTCTACTACTTACACTCTATCCAAGTAGAAGAGATATCAGTTTTTTAACTTTTTTAATGATGTAAAGGTTCTATAGGGGTATTCATCAAATATCAGAACATCATGTTAATGAGATATTTAAAGTTAAAGGGTCTAAAATCACATTAATTCCATTTTTTATTGATGATCTAATTCCTATATCTTTATGTTGCATTTTTTCCAAGAATATATTCCATACATTAATGAAGCTTTGTTTCTTCTTCAAATATGTATGTAGAAAAGTTATATAATCGGAAAAATTGGCAACTATGGAAAGAGAAATTTTCATAATATTATGATAATTGGAAATGTTCTTCCCGGCAACATTCTTTGATGTGACGGTTTATTTGATGGTTCAATTGGTGAGAGATATTCGACTATGATGTCTTATACATTATAGATAGATGTACCCCATTGAATGGTATATGAATATTTTGAAAGGGTATGCCAAATATCGAAGTCGGTCAGAGGGTTGTATTTCAAAGTGATATATTGTTGAGGAATCCATTGAATTCTATACTGAATACCTATCTGGTGTGGAAAGAATTGGCCTAAAAAAATATCATCACACTGGGAAGATTGATGGTGAAGTAATTTCTAGAATAGAGACTTTCACAATCAATATTACAGATTGACAGCAGGCCCACTTTTATGTTTTGCAAAACCATTTCAATGTTGACCCATATGTTCAAACCCACAAAGAAATTATTAGGAATTTGAATCCATCTATGGCTAAAAAATGGATATCAGATACACATAATCAACAGTTTATAGGATGTTTTTTGGACCATATTTTTAAGAAGTTGGATGAAAATATGGACTCAATTTCAGAATGACTTTGATGGCTAGCTATAGGACCAAGTGTGTATATATTATCTTACAATGCTTATGTAGTTAATGGTTATACATTATATACTAATGAACATGATGAAGATAGTACCATGTATAATAGTGGGGTTACACTTGTGGCTGAATCAATTCATGTTTCCGATGCTAAGGAAAAAATACAATTTATGTGAATATGTCATACTTTGACATCATCAAACAAATATGGGAGTTGGATTATATGAAATTACATGTGCTGATTTTTCAATGCAAGTGGGTTGATAACAGGAGTGTTGTTAAAATAGATGAATTGGGATTCGTGAAAGTTGATTTCAATAAGGAAGGGGAGAAAGACAAACTGTTCATAATGGAATCACAGGCAGTACAAGTATTTTATGTTCCAGATCCCACAAACCAAAACTGGTCAATTTTTTTGTCATCTACCAAAACAACAGAAGGGTCGGATGAAAATTAAATAGAGGATGACCCTTTCATTGGGACTCCGTAATCATTTTTTAGATCTCTCAATGTAGACGGTATTTTTTATATCATAGGTGACCAGAATAAAGGGAATTATATAGTTAATAGAGAGGTCAAATATCTTCATCCCTTAAAAAAGAGATTTCAAAAATCCGGTTATTTTTTATTGTAATATACATTGTGTTACCTTATGTTATTATTTATTCACTACTACTTTTATGTAATCTAAATTAAATGATAAACCACTTTTGTAGATAATGACTTCTGCACCTACTGATGTTCCCAATCCTAAGGCACAACAGGTCTCTAAACCTACTACTTCTGGTCCTAGTGTAGAGGGAACAGCAGGTTTCTCAACCTTTTACTGCTAGTCCCAGTGTTGAGGTACAAAAGGTTTCTCAACTGATTACTGTAGGTCCCAGGGCCGATGCTAGTTCTCTGGAGGAACATAATGATGATGTTAGAACTAAGAAAATGGTAGGCAATGAAACCCTAGCAGCACAAAAAAACAATAGTGCCATAGTTTGACATTTTAGCAAAAATCCTTAAGGAAAAAAGAAAAAGGCATCAAATTTGAGGTGGGGTGGAATAAGCCAGGCCAGCATGTTAACCCCAAAAAAGCCATGTTTAGTAGCTATATTGGAATATTCACTCGACAATGTGTGCTGATTGATGTACAGTCATGGCACCATATTATCACCGGGCTCAAGACACTAATGTGGGAAGAGATTACGGTAACATTATGATATAATTTATCTAATTTATTAAAATAAAATAAAATACTAAAACATTGACTTACTCTTAATCATCCCTTACAGGGTGAATTTATAATAGATTCCTCACACAATAAATATGTATTAAGAGTTTTAGGAAAGATTCATAGAGGCTTCCACACAATTTTAACGAAATATCATCTTAAATATGCTAATGGTAAAATCAAGCCACACCCACCTCCTCTTTATGCACTCTTGATATCCTAAGGAATGTGGGATGCGTTTAGAAATTGTCGTGTGGAGAAAACTTTTTAGGTATATTGTATCTGGTAATACATTTTTTGACGTTTCTTGTATTCGTCACTTTTATTGACAGTTTTTTATTTATGAAATATCAACTGATTTCTGAAAATAAGAAACAGGTAGCAAAACCAGCATACCCCTACCGTAATGCAAGTATGGGGTACTCTTTACTTGAGAAAAAATTGGTACGTATTTTAAATCTACTGTAATACTTTTATGTGACATAAAACAACACCATAACCATGTTCCTCTATTTATATATAGATTTATGAATCGAAATCAAAAGTCACTTCTATCCCATGCCATGTGCTATGGAAGGAGGCTTGTGTAAATAAATAGGGGATAATAATAGATGAAAAAACAGAAAAAGTGTGGGAAACATGTATAAGTATGAAATAATATTTGTTTTTTGCTTTAAATCGCTATTACATAACAATGATTACTTATTTTTCTATATTTTTTATCCGACATAGTCATAGGAATCAACAACACCCGCACCAGATGCGGACATAATTTCAACAACCTTGAAGCATCCAGAATAGTATGGTCGCGTCAGAGGTGCGGGTTTTGGGTTGACACCCCGAACATATTTTTAGAAATAAAAACAAGCTGAGGATTAAACTAAGGAAATAAAAAAGATGAGAGAAAAATTATCTATGTTTCAAGAAGAATTAAAATACCAGAGATAGCTGATAGCAATTTTGATGGGGGGGAAGAGAAGAAACAACTCAAGAACAACATGTGCATGAAGATCCCACCCCCACCCCCCACCAGTTTTGAGGCGATCCATTCCCCTAAAAAACCTGACTTAGATGAGGTAATAAATATTATAATAATTGTTTATGTGAAATGTGAATCACATAGACACTGATACCTTTCCTGTACTAATACTCTACAGGGTGAAAATGACTGTGATTTATATCTATCAACTCCCACCCAATGCCTTGTAGAGAGGGCTATGGTGTTCAATATGCAGAACAACATGCTACACAATAGACCACTTCCAACAGATCATGTCAGAGTGTCGATTAACATAGCTCATGATCTGAGTGTTGAGCTACCTGTTCCAAATGATGATGAAGACATTCATACGGTCGAATAAGTTGTTGGAACATTCATCGCATGGATTTCAATTGTTTTAAAAAACTTGTCGACAAGGATGTCTTCATTTCCAAAAAAAATTCAAGCTGAACCTTTAAAATTTAATGAAAAAAGATCTGAACCGATGAATGTTATTATAAAACAACAAAGGGAAGGGGTGAAATGAAATATCGGCTCAAAACTATCTCAAGGATCAACCAAACGATCAAAATTATCTACTAATAGCACCTTCAACACGCCCATTCTATATCCACATTTAATATCATTGTAGGCTCATGTGGATAAAAACATGATATGTGGAAATACTCACACAGTTTATTTTGAAAAACTTATGTATGGAGGGGAATAATCATATTACATTAGTGCTGACAATGTAAATGAAATCCTCAAGTATGAATGGCTAGGCACCTCAGTTGTAAATGTATACATGAGGTATGTTTTCATGATTTGATTTTACAAAAGCTGATATAATATGATTATTATGACTAAATACAATTCATATTTTTCATAGATGTATATATAAAAAACAATTGAAGAGATTTCCCCATGAACAAAAATTTGGACTCGTTAGTCCTCACATCACCTCTTCAAAATAAGAAATAAATTCTGATAAAGAGAATCAAATAATTTCTTCCTTGCTCAAATAATTGGAAAAAAAATTATATTTGAAATACTTTTTTAATACCAACGATGCTGGGATAAAACTCTACAATTTAATCATATCAACTATATTTTAATTTCTTTCATTACTTATTCCTTTTTTTGTTTTTAGGCAACATTGGATTCTCATTACAGTCAATTTGGATACTCCAAAGATTTATATTCTATATTCAATGCATGGATATCCAACAAACTAAACACTCATGATAGCATTTGTTAATTTGTAATACACTAGATCCAACATTTTAGAACTAAACATCTATTTATATAATTTATATTATCTTTTAATGAGAATTATGTTATGATAGGGTGGTGCATCAATATCGTCTACTTCATGGAATAAATCCAGGGCCTAAGGACAAGGGCGTCGAATAAATCTACAACTGGAAAAGTATCATGGTATATATAAAAAGATTTCACTATCAAAAAACATATCAAAACAAATTACTTATTTTTATCGATATTTCTATATTGTCCAAAACAAACAAACGGAAAGGACTATGGTTATTATGTTTGTAAATTTATGAAAGAGATCGTATTTCATCAACAAACTAGCATCCCTGAAGAGGTATTTTCAAAAATAATTACTAGTTCATTTAAAATATTTATTAATCCTTTGTGTATTTATATTTTTTCAGTACTACCATGACTATCACAAAAAATCATATTGATGAGATGATATAGATGTGTTTAGAAATAAATGGGAAGCATACCTAATAGAAGATTGTACAAAAATAGGATGAAGGTGAATTCCTATTACTTATGTTATCCTTATATGATCATTGATATCTCCATTGTTTACACTTATTGAGCATATATGATCACCCTTTCTTATGTTTCATATCCTTAGGTTATGAAGATTTGTTTTAGAAATGATTTTCCTTTCTAGTAAAGAATAACTTAATGAGAGACACTTATGAACTAGTTCTTTATCTTTCCATGTTTTCAAAAGCACTAGACCAAAACTATTACGGCATGGATCATTTATATGTTTTATTTTGGTCATTTATGTTTTTTTTCTACTGATGTAGTGTGTTGGAAGAATATTGGTTGTGCATCACTCAAAAATTTAATAACAAAACTAATGATTCTTCACTAATTTTAGTTAACTACTACTTTGCATAGCATATCATCTGAACTTCTGTTCCATCATCCCTATGATGCTCTCATGCCACACTATCTCTATGATATCATCATTCAGATTTCACTTTTCTTTCTCTTCCCAAACTCATTTACTTGGTAAATGGGTGCAAGAAGAGATGAAAAAGTGAACCCTGGATGATTATATCATAGAGATGGTTTCTGATGAGGGCATCATAGGGATGTTGGATCGGAAGTTCATATCAGATGCTATTCTAAGCGGTAGTTAACCAATAGTAGTAAAGTGCACAAAGAATCATTAGTTTTTTTATTAGATTATATCTGGACCAAATAAACCCATTGGAAAGATTTAAAGGTAATTTTATGATATAATATCTCTATTTCAACGAAAAATTAAATAATGAAACATTGATTTTATTTTCATTATTCCTTGTAGGGTTTATTTATTTTAGAATATTTCTATCCATGTGACATACCTTTTCAGGAAGAGAAATGACACTGTGTCTGCCCAATCACAAAGGTTATCTTAATGTTTGCACAGAAAAATCATTGTCCATAGAATTAATGCATTGTTTTATATTTATGATTTATACATTTTTTTAATGTACGGAATATTAATATACTCATATGTGATGTCAATGTATGAAATGTTTAGGCCATTATAGTTGGTATCAGAGTAACTGACCTTTTCAAAATCAATAAAACACATTCAGTTTTTTTGATACTTTAGTAAGATGATCCATAAGTAATTTTAAATGTGTAGGAATCAACCCCACCTCAATACAACACACAGTGC
Source organism: Viscum album (assembly GCA_963277665.1). NCBI lineage: Eukaryota > Viridiplantae > Streptophyta > Magnoliopsida > Santalales > Viscaceae > Viscum > Viscum album. Next base: position 135,032,642 of record OY728156.1, read on the forward strand.
GGCCGATATGACTCAAAGTGTCTCTTTTTATTTAAAATTGACATCATTTTTAGTAAAAAGAACAAGTGACATACTGAAAATTGAGAAAACACATTCTGATTATTTTGATGATTTAGGTAAATGATCCATAAGTCATTTGTGACCTATATGAATCTAAATCACTTCAATTAAACACACAATATGACTAGTATGACTCAAAGTGTCGCCTTTTTTAAAAAAAATTGACAATAATTTTAGAAAAAAAACACAAGTGACATACTGAAAATTGATAAAATGCATTTTGATTGTTTTGATACTTTAGGACAATGATCCATGAGTAATTTATGATGTGTAGGAATCAACCTCACCTTAATCTGACGCACGGTGTGACCAGAATGGATAAAAGTGTCTATTATCAGTTTAAAGTTGACCTATTAGCTCAAAACGTGTCACTAATTGAAAACCAAGAAAACCCACTACAATTTTGTTAATAATTTAGGATACTGATTAATAAGTTCTTTTGATATGTATGAAGTATTATCATATCAAACCAACACACGATGCGACTGGTATGACTCAAAATGCGTGATTCCAGTTTGAAATGACATTTTAGTAAAAAAACACAACTGACATACTACAAACTGATCAAACACATTTTTATTGTTTTGATACTTTAATAAAACGGTCCATAAGTCATTTTTGGAATTTAGGAATCAATCGCACCTCAATTCAACACACAATGCGACAGGTATGATTCAAAGTGTGTCTTTTTATTTAAAATTGAAATTAATTTTAGAAAAAACACAAGTGACATACTGAAAACATAGAAAATGCATTTGGATTGTTTTGATACTTTATTAAAATGATCCATGATTCATTTTTGAAGTGTAAGAATCAATCTCACCTCAATCTGAAACAAGGTGTAACCGGTATGGATAAAAGTGTCTGTTATCAGTTTAAAATTAACATTTTACCTCAAAACGTGTCACTCATTGAAAACCGAGAAAACTCACTCCAATTGTCTTTATAATTTAGTATAATTATTCATAAGTTATTTTTGATGTGTATGAAGAAGTCTCATACCAAACCAATGCAATATGTGACATGTATGACTCAAAAATGTGTTTTCCAGTTTGAAATGACATTTTAGTAAAAAACACAACAGATATACTAAAAACTAATCAAACACATTTGGATTGTTTTTATACTTTTTTAAAATGATCCATAAGACATTTTTTACCTGTATTAATTGACTAAACCTCAATTCAACTCACAATGCGACTGGTATGACTCAAAGCGTCTCTTTTTATTTAAAATTGACATGAATTTTAAAAAAAATGCAAGTGACATGCTGAAAATTGACCAAATGAATTCGGATTGTTTTTATACTTTAATAATACATTCCATAATTCATTTTTGACATATATGAATCAACCATACCACAATCCGACGCATGGTGTGATCAGTATGGTTAAAAGTGTCTGTTATCAGTTTAAAATTGACATTTTAGCTCAAAACGTGTCACTCATTGAAAACCATGAAAACCCACTCCAATTGTCTTCATAATTTATGATAATTATTGATAAGTTATTTATGATATGTATGAAGTAGTCTCATATCAAACCAACATACGATGCGACTGGTATGACTCAAAATGCATGTTTCCAGTTTGAAATGACATTTTAGTAAAAAAACAAAACTGACAAACTAAAAACTGAGCAAACACATTCATATTGTTTTGATACTTTAGGAAAATGATCCATAATTCATTTATAATATGTAAGAATCAAAAACACCTCAATTCAATGCACAATGCGACTGTTATGACTCAAAGTGTCTCTTTTTATTTAAAATTAACATTAATTTTAGAAAAAAACACAAGTGACATAATGAAAACTGAGCAAACACATTCGGATCGTTTTGATACTTTAGGAAAATGATCCATTATTAATTTTTGACTTTTATAAATCAACATCACCTCAATATAATGTACAGTGTGACCGGTATGGATAAAAGTGTCTGTTATCAGTTTAAAATTGGCATTTTATCTCAAAACGTGTCACTCGTTGAAAACAAAGCAAACTCACTCCAATTGTCTTCATAATTTTGGATAATGATTCATAAGTTCTTTGTGATGTGTATAAAGCAGTCACATATCAAACCAATGCAAGATGTGATCTCTATGACTCAAAATGCATGTTTCCAGTTTGAAATGACATTTTAGTAAAAAAACACAACCGACATACTACAAACTCAGCAAACACATTCGGATTATTTTGATACTTTATTACACTAATCTATAAGTCATTTGTGAAATGTAGAAATCAAATTTATATCTATTCAACACAAAATGTGACTGGTATGACTCAAAGTGTCTCTTCTAATTTAAAATTGACATTAATTTTAGAAAAAAAAACACAAGTGACATACTGAAAACCAAGTAAATGCATTCAGATTGTTTTGATACTTTAGGAAAACGATAAATGAGTCATTTGTGATATGTATGAATCAACTTCACATCAATCCAACACACGGTGTGACCGGTATGTCTAAAATTATCTATTATCAGTTTAAAATTGACATTATAGCCCAAAACGTGTCACTCACTGAAAACCAAGAAAACCCGCTCCAATTGTCTTAATAATTTAGGATAACAATTCATAATTTCTTTGTGACATATATGAAGTGGTATCATATCAAACCAATGCATGATGTGACCGGTATGACTCAAAATGTTTGTTTCCAGTTTTAAATGACATTTTAGTAAAAACACACAACTGACATACTACAAACTAATAAAACACATTCGGATTATTTTTATACTTTATGAAAACAATAAATAAGTAATTTTTGAAATTTAGTAATCAAATTCACCTCAATTCAATGCACAATGTGACTGGTATGACTCAAAGTGTCTCTTTTTATTTAAAATTGACATTAATTTTAGAAAAAAACACAAGTGACATACTGAAAACTAAGGAAACAGATTCAAATTGTTTTGATACTTTCATAAAATGATCCATGAGTAATTTTTGACATGCATGAATCAATTGCGGCTCAATCCGATGCACAGTGTGACTGGTATGGCTAAAAGTGTCTGTTATCAGTTTAAAATTGACATTTTAGCTCAAAATGTATCACTCACTAAAAACCAAGTAAACTCGCTCCAATTGTATTCATAATTTAGGATAAAGATTCGTAAGTTCTTTGTGAAATGTATAAAGCAGTCTCATATCAAAGCAATTCATGATGTGACTGGTATGACTCAAAATGCAATTTTCCAGTTTGAAATGATATTTTAGTAAAAAAACACAACAAACATACTAAAAACTGAGCAAACACATTCAGATTGTTTTGATACTTTAGGAAAATGATCCATAGGTCATTTGTGACATGTATGAATTGACCTCACCTCAATTCAATGCACAATGCAACTGGTGTGACTCAAAGTTTCTCTTTTTATTTAAAATTGACATTAATTTTTGAAAAAAACACAAGTGACATAATGAAAATTGAGCAAACGCATTCAGATTGTTTTGATACTTTAGGAAAATGATCTATCAGTAATTTATGACATGTACAAATCAACTTCACCTCAATATGATGCACGGTGTTACTGGTATGGATAAATGTTTCTATTATCAGTTTAAAATTAACATTTTAGCTCAAAACATGTCACTCATTGAAAACCCGGAAAACCCACTATAATAGTCTTCATAATTTAGGATAACGATTCATAAGTTCTTTGTGACGTGTATGAAGTAGTATAATATCAAACCAATGCATGATGCGATTGGTATGACTCAAAATGCGTGTTTCCATTTTGAAATGACATTTTAGTAAAAAAACACAACTGACATACTACAAACTAAGAAAACACATTCGGATTGTTTTGATATTTCAGGACAATAATCCATAAGTCATTTGGGACATGTAGGAATCGACTGCACTTCAATTCAATGTACAATGCGACTGGTATGACTCAAAGTGTCTCTTTTTATTTAAAATTGAAATTAATTTTAGAAAGAAACACAAGTGATATACTGAAAACCAAGCAAAAGCATTCGATTGTTTTGATACATTAGGAAAAAGATCCATCAGTCATTTGTGATATGTATGAATCAATCACACCTCAATCCAATGCATGGTGTGACTGATATAAATTCAAATGTGTCATTTAAATTTGATATTAATTTTAGTAAAATAACAAGTGACATACTCAAAACTGATCAAACCCATTCGGATTGTTTTAATATTTTAAAAAAACAATCTATAACTCATTTTTGACATATTGGAATCAACCCCACCTCAATACGATGCACGGTGTGACTAGTATAACTCCAAATGTGTATTTTTAATTAAAAATTGACATTTAATTGATGTATTCTTTCATATTAATGTTTAATTTATTTCATTATTGTATTACTAACATAATATTTGTTTTCTTATATAGGTGGAATTTTTTTATTGAGTTTGGATGATTTGTTTGGAAACTAATACCACGGACGACCATTTTTGAGATGGGATCATGGATGCCAAAGGATGAAGCATTAATGTTTTTAATTTTTTGTTAGATATTTGTTATTGTAACCATATAAAACATTATTTGAAATGTATATAGTAGGGTTTTTTTGTATGCATGATGTCAAGTAAATGTATATAACATTGTTTTCGAAACTCTTTTGTGCATTGTTTCATTCTTCTGTGATTTTTTTGTGTGTAGGTCCTATTTTGTGCAGGTTATGGGTGTGCTATTAAATAAATAGCACATCACAGGCAACTGGGCCTTTATTAGCACTATTTTGAGCGCTGATAAAGGGGGTACCTTTATCAGTTCTTTTTTTAGCGTGGATAAAGGGAACCCTTTAGAAGAATTTTTTTAGCACTATTTAAGGGACCCCCCCCCATCTTCTCCGTGATTAACGGTGCTTTTCTAGCACTGTTAAAAGCATTTTATAGCACTTTTAAAAGCCTTATTTGTAGTAGTTTGTCTTCCTATCCTCAGAAGTCCTCAAACTTTAAGGTAGTCGGCACCTCTATCTTCTTATCCTGATAAGTCCTCAAACTTTAATGTAGTAGACACCTCTATTTTCCTATCCCCATAAGTCCATCAACTTTAAGGTATTCAGCACCTCTGTCTTCCTATCCCTAGAAGTCCTTGAACTTTAAGGTAGTTGGAACCTCTATCTTCCTATCCCCGGAATCCCTCGATTGTACTCAGCAACAATTAGAGTCGCACTAAGAAATCAGAACAAGTTGTTCACAGTTGAACAATATGTTCACAAAATGCACAAGACACTAGAGTTTCTCTCTCTAGAAATCACTTCACATCATCACATCATGTAATCTCTTTCAATGTATTGAGCTCATTCAAATGATCTCCTATTTATAATCAATTATTCCAACGGTCATCTCCCTCATCCAACTGTCATATTTTTCCTTGAATTTCAAAGGGACCTGTATATGTGTCACTCAACCAACAGTTAGTTAAAAAAAATTGTACGACATCATTTCTTGTAAGAAAAACTTGGGAAACATTATCATGCTTAAGTAATAAAGATCTGAGAAACTTGAAATAATATGTTAAGAAAATTTGACAAGTATGAATAATAGGACTCTAAGTATATCAGTAAATGGAGTCTAAGTATGTATATAAATGGAGTCTGATTTTAGAAGAATGTGGAGTCTGGATTATGAGGAATTCGAAGTCTGAATTTTAGAGAATTCAGAGTCTAAAAATAGTGAGACTCAATAATAAAGAAATTTTAAGGTTCTGAGGTTTAGATAGGAAACTAATTATTCTTAAGGTAAATCGGTCAAAAAAAATAAGGTTAAGATTAGATAATAAAATTTAAGCACGAAAAAGAAAATTAAGTTAAGGTTAAAGAAAATAAATTTTCTTAGAGAAGGAAAATAATATTTAAATAAAAAATGTTTGTGATTTTAAAAACATAAAGGAATGGAAAAAGTCATAATATAACTTATTGACTTAACAATGGATGTCCAAAAATTAACTTTGATTCTCGAAGCACTAAAATACACTTTTAGAAAATCTTAAGGCCTATAAAAGAATGAAAAGTATAACTTTTTTTCTCTAACAGTCCTTAAAAATAAATATGGTTAATACATTAATCTCTGAAGATAAAAAGTAACACTGTTGTTTCATCATAAATAATTATTCATCAAAAATAATTATACATTAACCAAGACATCGTGTAGGAAAATGGTAGGCGTGAAACCCTTACCGTTCTTCAGTGATGGGTTCAAGACCTGCGGCCTTACCATACCTGATTGGTTGTCACTAGAAATATATGATGTACTTTTATAAAACCACGCAAATATAATTTCCAAAATAAATATGATGGACATCCTTGAAATAAGGTTATTCACTACATAGCCTTTTAACTAAGGTTTTCAATGCAATCTCAATACATAAATACTTTCTCCAAATTTTAAATTAAACTTTTCATGAATGGTTAACCTTATAACCCTTTTGAAAGATTAAAATATAAAAATTTAGAAATAAATTCATGAAATTAGATTAATATTGATCCCCCGTATATCATAAAGTATCTCTTGGTTGTCACATTCTAAACATGTTAATACCCTCATGGTAAATTCTCTTGGAACATGGTAACAACCTGAATTACCATAATTCCTTTTGGAAAACATGCATGCTTCCTTATTGTAATGATTACTAGATATATTATTTAAATCCAAAAAGTTTTAAAATTCATTCTTAATTAAATAGAATAATTTCTCAATAATAAGTTCTAGGGTAATCTGTATCGTCCAATTTACTTATTCATATCTAGAATATCTTTATCCAAACATCATTGTCTCAACATCTGGGATTAATTAAGGGTTACCTTTCCCTAATCGAAATATCACAGTTCCATGAAATCACTTTTATATGTCTTCATCACTGTTTAACATGTCCTTTTCAATACTTAATGAAAATTTATACTGAAAATACTTATATATTTCACAGTTTATATAACATAATCTTTGAATTAAAAAACATAAATACTTCATTCTTCCAACATTATTCTCAAACCATTACCCATGATTCATAAAATTATTCCTTAATTTATCTTTCCTAGAATATGAAATATGAATCATGTATTAAGGTTCCTCAACATCAATCAAATAATACTTCTTATGATTAATGTAAACAATACTGGATGAACATCACATACCATTCACATGTCATTTTTTGTCTCTTTATCTTTAGAAGTATAACCAGTACTCATACCACCATCCTTATTCTCTTTATGATATTTCCACTTGGGAAATCGATTTTCATAATACCCATACTTTCCACATCTGAAACATTTAATGTTAACCAGATTCCTTCATGTTTTCTCTGTTGACTAAAACTAGAAATCATAGTGTGAGAAACCTTTATCATATTTGGATATAATATAATCATGAAAATTACTTATATGGCACCTAAATCATGGATAATAATTCTTTAATCTATGAAATCATAGGTTTATAATAGTTTATTCATAGTAATTATCTATTTAAATCATTCATTATGGTTTATAAAGAGTTTTTGAATTCCCAAATCATATCTCATGGGAGTGTCAAACCAGGTGTGCAACAAGGCCCATTATCATGTATCAGATTACCCCAAGTCAGGCCTGATTCATCTTGTTGGAGTTGTTACCCCAAGGTACATCTGTTATAGAGACACATCCACTCATAGTATCCAGGTAGGGATGTATTGATAGGAAACCACTCACTCCATCCTTTACCAAAATTCTAGGACATTTTTTTATACTTTTCCTTATCCTTATACTTATCCCTATACATGTCCTTAGGGTTCTCACTAAGGTTTTCTCATCCTAGATTACAAAGGTTAACTAAACCTTTCCTCTGGTACCAACAATAGAGACCCTCTCTTTTCATACATTAACATTACATAACTTTTGCAGAGTACTTAAATCATTATACAAATAGACGCCCAAAGACCGTACTAGTCTAGTGCCATTGGAAACATGGAAGCATAAACACTGGTATATAAATGAGCTAAATTATCTCCCATTATATTCTTCTTAACTATCACCATTCTTAGAAACATCAGTCATAATATATATCTTCATAACCTGGGGAAGGAAACATAAAAGTGGGTTAGATAAAATGATTAGTAAGGGTAAACAAGGGGGATATGTGAGCATAATCATGAGTATAGGGGTATGAGAACATGATCATAGCATTATATGATCATAACCTTCATATCAAAGATCATAAATATGAATCATGAAACAAATCTTGGCAGTTCATAAGATATGAATCATAAGGAAATAAAGAACATAAGCCAAGAAAGCGTAACATAGGAATAAAATGTTCAATTATGGAATATAAATAAGCATATAATATGATTTCCATAGTAGACAAGTCATCACTACCAAGATTGTCTTGTTAGTATGGGTTCATTCCCCATACCATCTTGGTATTCATGGTTTACTCCCATGGCCATATTAGTAGCATGAGTTCATTCCTCAAACCATATTGGTAGTCATGTTTCACTCCAAGGGTCATCCTAGTAGTCAAGTTCCATTCCCAAGACCATCTTAGTCTATCTCATGAGATATAAATCTTTACCCAATGCATTAGATAGATATATAAGTCCCACCCATCTCATAATGAAATCATACATACATATTACACAAGATCATAAATAATTATATCATAACCCATGAAATGAAATGGGTGTCAAAAACATGTAATCATATCTTAACCTATATAAAAAAGATAGGTTTCATAATCATTTCATCATAAACATAACCTGTGAAAAGAATTGGGTTTCAAAAGAATATAACCCATGAAAGAGAAATGGGTTTTATAAACATTATGTAATCAAAACATAATCCATTAATATAAATAATATTAATTAAAACATTGAATAATTCCCCTATAAAGGCATGATTAATTAAAATGGATGTTATATTATATGGTAAATAATTTTTAAATGTCTTCTAAAAACATTTCTTGAGGAAAATATCCCATATACATTGAAAAATGCTTTTTAAAACATAAAACATCTTTCAAAACCTTTTCCTTTGAAAATAGCTTTTGAAAAATTATAAAGGAAGCTTTGAAAACAAATAAAAATCCTTTTTCCTTGAGAATTATCTTCAATTATTGGTTGAAAAAAATTTTGAAAACATTTTTGAAAACATTTTTGAAAAAAATTTTGAAAACATGATTTTTGAAATAAAACAGATTTCCTATCGAAGAGGGAAATACGGTCAGATTTTTATTAAAAATATTTTATTAATTATTTTAAGTACTTAAGAGTGGGAAAATGGTACTAATCCATAGAGATACCCTGCATAAATAGAGTATAATGAAACTCATGAGTTTTCTTGAGAGATGAATCATAATATTTCATCAATTAAATCACCATCATATACAATCTCGATAAATGATTAGATTGATTTGATAAATCTTACCACTTGGTAAATTTGGATCATACTCTACATGTAAGAAAATGAATTTAAATTAAGCTTAAACTATCATTAAAATAATTATATTCATGATATAATAGATAAAATGAAATTATATACACCTCAAAAAATAATGTAGGTGTATAACAAAACATGTGTCTCAAAGAAGGAAAATTGAGACAAAATTGTCTTACTGATTTGGTAACATTTGAAATATTAACCCCATGAAAGAAAGATAATAGAATGGATTTGTAAATAAAAATAAATTTAATAATAATAATCATATAATACATTCATGGTCAATATATACACCACACAAAAGAAAAGAGTTGTGTCTAAGGCATGTATCTCATAGAAATAAAAAGGTGAGATGAAATTTCTCTTATCTTGTGTCTTGACTCTCATCGTACTTGTAAAAAACCAACCAAAATAAAAAAATGGAAGGTTAATGGATGAATAATTTCCATCCAATTGCTATTGGAAAAGTTTCTAGGTTATTTTGGCTCTTAAATTTAAGGTTCAGTACTTTTTTAACATAATTTTTCTCCTAATCGTTGTATTTAATTATAATCACTTTCACTACTATTTTTGGTCAAAACAAAGTTAAACATATTATAAATTATAAATTATTATTATTAAAAATATGGAATCCATTTTTCCAAATTCTAATCACAAAAGTGATAGAAATTAATTTAAAAATTAAACATGCTAATGGGACGACACTACGGGGTTTTAAAGTAAAAATGTCTAAAAGTTTGATAAGTTTTTATACCTAATTTCAAAGTGAAAATTATTAAAATGACCTAAATTGGATTGATTTATAAAATTAATATCTAAATAAACTTTAAAACCATTTTAAAATATAATTTAACCTTATAAATTAATTATATGACAAAGTAGTTTTGAATTAAAATTTAATGTTTTTAACTATTCATTAAAAAATGAAACCATACAGAAAAATAACAAAATTTTATAATAATATAATTTTTATATTTTTATTTAAAAATGAAGTTTATTTTTTCATATTAAATCTATAAATTTCCAAAAATTGTATTTAAAATGGTTTCTACATTAAAAGGTGATAAAACTTCCTTTGTATAAATATAGGTTTTTAAGCATAAAATTGGGTTTGTTTTTAACTTATATCTATAAAATATATTGGATGATTATCAAAAATATTTTTTTGAATATATAAAATATAAATTTAATTAATATTTTTCATGATTATTAATTAATTTAAATTATTATTATAATTGTATTTTTCATATAAAAATAGAATTTCATAAAATCAGTCCCTTTATATTCATTTGGTTTCTATATTATTTTCTAATTAATGGGTAACCAATGAATTAAACTATATATATTCATAATTTTGTTAATCCTATAATATTAAATTTAATAATATTTTAATAATTAATCACTGTTTGGTAACACTTGGTCTTGCATGTTACGTAATCCATCGAGAAAAGTCAGTCTTGCATGTAACGTAAGCTAACCTCAGTGTTCCATATAGATAAAGATAAAATTTATGTTGCATGTAGTGCACGATTAATTTATTGTTTTGTATAAAACAAGAAATAAATATTTCTTTAATATAAAATAAACTATTTTCAGTGTGGCATGAAATGAAAAATATCAAAGAGATTAAATTAATTTGAAAAAAATATATTTCACAAAATCTTGGAGTGTTACACATCAGTTATTTCCGAGGCTCACCAAGCATCATCCAAGCTCCTTAATACTTCACCAACCATCAAAAACTCACTTGAGGCCCTAAATTAAGACACATGGTCCAAAATAATTAATTATAACATTTATAATTAATTAAACAACTTGGTTCAATAAATCTATAAATGCCAAAAACTCACTAGATTTCTCTGTCACACCGGTATCATGACCAATCATCCATGAGAGGTCCCCTGTGGACCCCTAACATCAAAATAATCCAAATTCTTGAACCTATCATGAAAATTTCATAATCAATTTGATTAAATTTTTAAGGAAACCCCTTAATAAAATCGGTGGTGTGATGTACCTCCATCATATTGATGAGAAACTACATGTAGATGTCATATTAGGATATCCCCTACCCAAGAAAAGTGAAATCCCCGTGATACTCAGTTGATTCAACAATGATTTGGTAGAATTGACACCAAATACTTAACCAAAGAAAGTAGAAATCAATTTTATAGTAGGAGGGGATAAGAGGAGTTCAATGAAGATGAGGACTTACCTCGAAATTCTAGGAAAAGGTTCCATTATCATCACTTGCTCAAGGAGAGGAAGGGGAGGGAAGGAGGGATTGAACCCTAGTCCATGTGAGTAAGGGAGGGAAAATAACGATTTCCCCCTATTTATGTTTAAGGATTAAAAGGGTATTTTTTCCCATTTTTATCCCACTTGTTAACCAGTAGTTTACTATTGACATGGATACAAAAAACCACCACAACCTCTCTTGAGGATCTCTCGAGCCCCCGAGACACCCCCTGAGCTCTATTCCTTATCCAAAAACTTTTATTTGAGGTTTTATAACCTTTTTAATTTCAAAACTCTCTTGGATTTCAAGGATTTTCTGTACATAAAGGGTATTGAAATCTATCCACCATAACACTTATTATCCCTGATAAGTCTCATAAAACATTCTATTATTTGTCCCAACCCACTTAGGTCACCAATATATAACAAAATGTTTATGTTCTATCCTTGAATTCTTAATACACCTATAAATCAAAAAACCAACATAAGGTGTTCAAACCACTAAAACATGATACACTACTTGAATCCATTACCAAAACATTGGTATAACCCTTACCTGATCCCATCCATCTCGAGACACAAAAGTTTCAGAACATAATTAATCACTCATTCCATGATTATCCCCACCATTGGACCTAGATCAAAAGATAATTCTAAGATATGGTAGCTAATCAATAGTAGAATTGCCTACTGAAGTATGATTATTGCATTCTAACAACTCCCTTGATGTTGTTTCTGATACCTTCACCCCAACACATAGAAGAGCACCGGTAATACATCAATACCAACTCCCACTTTCCATTTCCAATCCTAATGCACATGCCTCCACCATCTTGTCATAAAATAAACATGCTAAATTTTCCTCAAAAATACCCATAAACTCCTAAAACAACCTCATTGTATCCAAAAAAATGTGCCTATTGTATATTCCAGATCACCCCATATAATTACTCACAAAACCACTAGTTGGACCTCCTCTTGTTGACCTATCTCAAAAAATCTCATCTTTAGTTGCCAACACATTTCCAAATTACCTGATCATAATTCCTTTGTCCCTAGAGACATCTTGTGATCATTTTAATATTCTCACCGAAGTCTTTACCTAAATCTCTGTGAAAATCCATGATTGAATCCTCAATCATCCATAATGAGTTGTCAAGCTATACTATGCCACAATAACCAATATACCTCTGACATGACCACGCTCAGATTACTTCATTTATCCTGATCCCATAGCTGATGCTCATACTCTATTGGTATCACATCTAAGTTTATATCTGGAATTCACCCAGGAATCCAAATATATTCAGATACACTTATACACCAATATCAAAAAATCCAAATCAATCATTCAATGAATGATCATGCACCTTTGTGACCCTTCTCACAAAGGTTCATTACACCCATGACAGATACCATAATCCCCACCATTGGAATGTCCTTATCATCACACTAATGAACCAAATTCCCGATCACCATAGTCGTATCATGCTCATCACCAAACATAATGATCGTACATCGCCAGAACCTCTCATACCCAAGCACCAACACATACATAAACTTACTACTCATTCTTGTCTTATGGGAACACCGTCAATAGCATTCACCAAAATTCATTTGAAATGAGTTCCACCACCCCCTACCACACTTTGGTGAACTCCCCACCATATGACCTTAATTATACCACTCCTTGAGTGTAAAATCATTAAATTCATCCATACTTATATGTGTTTTGTTCTTCCCATTCCATGAACACTAGGTTCTTGGGATACTAGGTCTGTAATCAACTCACAAAAATCCATCAATCTATAGATCACCCATGACCATCTATGATTTAAAATTCAATAGGTCTTACACATGAACAATATGTGCCACCCCATATCTCCCTAAAATATAATGGTCATATGATCTTATACCACCTGATCACTAAAACCCAACTTTTGGTCTCATTATTCACATCAGGTATCCATTCATGGTCTAACCACATGATTAAATTCCACATGGTTACATACTAAACCAAAAGTGTCTACTCATGCTTACACTGCACTTTTAAAGTACATCTTGAAACAAAAAGGTCAGACATTCAAATGATCATTACCTTCTAAATTCACCATGATACCAAGGCATAAATACTCAAGGTGCATGATCCCACAAAATTCAAGGCATAACCAAGTTTTTATCATGAACTCAATAGCACCTTCAGTGCATGAATCTCAAAAGCTATAATATACTCATGCTTTCTTCCTATAACGAACAAGAATTTTTAGGCTAACCCCACTCATGGTTTTCCCTCGATCAAACAAACCATTGACTCAATAAATTATGATTTGAAACCAAGGGTCTCTAGGTATCCCAAGTAACCCAAAATTCATATCACGTTTCATATAACTCATAACATGTGGGAAGTATTCATGATCACGTCTCAAATATTATATGAGATATAACATGATAAACATCAAGTCTAGGTTCTCATATATCATAGGTTAAGTATCTCATTCCACATCATCATCTTACAAGGGAACTGATTCTCAACAGGCATCCACACATAGGACTACCCCCTCGAGAATCATGATCTCAAGAAACCCCCACCAATCCTCTACATATAGGAATCACCCCCTTGAAGATCAATGTCTCACCATTCATTATTTATGTGTGTGTATATATATAATGATCATCCTAGATGGTTTGTACTAGGTAATTGATATCATGATGTATTGTTATATAGAATTCAATTCTAAGAGATATGGGAAGACACCATATAAGTAGTGATTGGCATTATAAATAACCAACCCTTTATAAGTAACCACCCCCCAAGGGGTTTATCATGAAAGAATCAAATTATTATGTTGACCTACCAGGGTCATTTCACCTATTTTAATATAATACATTATCATCATCCTCATCGTCAAGTATCTCACTATAGATCCACATGACTTCCGTCAGAATAAAATACATATATAGTGTGGTCTAACTAAGTAAAATGCCACTAAGAACTTATATAGGGAAATTTTGTGTGATCTTTTGTTGACACTTTAAATAATTGGGCCTCTCATAAATGATAGCCACACATAGGTAGGAAAATATGTCATATAAATCCTATGTGCCTAATCATGATGCATGAGACACATATTTCCTCCATAGATAAGAGATAAATCCAATGCAAATCATAAACCTAAAACATCATTTGTGTCACACGACATGAAAATAACAAAACTATAACATCATGTATTAATAAAAACAATCTCAATCCCCTAGTAACCTAGAATTCATACCAAAATACAAGTTAATAATGCACTAGCTTAGTGTCCATCACAGGCTCTAACACATTCCTATATCTCCTGACTACCAAGTCTCAAATAGTAAAACAAAATAAAATATAGCTCTGATACCACTTTTTAACATCCCAGAATGGATCACTCAGAATATTAACTAAATGAATGGAACCACATGACCCCAGGTGCACCTCCCCATATACCAGTGGCTACCTGAATAGTAATGGGGGTCTATGGTATTATCGTGGGGAGAGTATAATCCCATATTAGAGTGAAATTTAATGGATAAATAAATAAATAACATCCATATAATCACATCAGATTATGCAGACTAAATATAATAGAATAAATTTATATGAAATACAAAACAAAATTCAAATGGTCATAATCATATATAAGTTTGATATCTCACTAGGTCTATCACATATAAAAAATAAATAAATAAAATACATGAGGTGCTGTTACTACTCGGATTCATACCTCATCTCAATATTCTGATTCCAAGATATCCTAGTCAGTGATTAAAATTTGGGCCACTAACAAAAATATACCTATAAGCAGTGAGATTTTTCTTGGGTTCTCAAGTTCAATGATGGCCCGATTGGAGTTTCAATAAAAAAAACTTTGCAGGACACCACCAACATGGTACCATACATACCAGTAATGTAGTGTTATGTTCATGTAACTTGATTAGATAAAATAATAAATAAATTGTGGTAAATAAATAAACCACAATCGATCCTTAGGTTCATAAACCCAATAGAACATACCTATTTTATTCATTTTTGGGGTGTCTTTAAGTACATAATGATGTTATTCTATCCATATCAGACCCAAGGTTTATTCCCATTATCATATACTAGGAAATATAGTAATGTATGGATCAATAGCTATGAATATCATCATAAAAGGATCAACATATAGATCCCATGTGTCCTGGTAATATCTCTAAACTCTAAGTATAATGAATAGCTCAAAGAAGATTCTTGATCATCCTGATAAATCATCGATCAGAATCATCTCCATGTCACTACGATAACCAGTCAGATCCCAGGCATAATGTCCATCCTAATCAAGTATATGTATATATTAGGAGATCTAGGAATCCCATAATAATCATGATAATAATCTCCCAAGAATGAATTCAAGGATCCTAGAGATTATAGGCCTCATCAGAATCTAAGGTGTCTCATATAGACCTGAGGTCAAATCCTAGAATCCTTGGCATTATTCAAGTGGCTCAATAGTCATATCCTGGTAAGCACATCCTTGCATTTATACCAAATCACTTGAGGCTCAAAACTCGGATCCCAAGAAGCACATCTGGTCATTCCCATCAATATAATCATGTTATATAAGGCTCAAAAGCTAGATTCTAGGATGCACTTTTGGGAATCCCCCAATTCACCACCATCATGTCATATCAGGATCATAGTTCGTATTTCAAGAAGAATACCTATGCATCTATAAATTCATAAAATATAAATAAAATAAGGAATAAATTAATTTCAAGGGTTATTCAAACACTTAAACCCATTATCAATGTCCATAGCCCCTCGGGATTACATGTGTGGTATGGGTTCTAAGGTGATACCCACAACCATATCTACTCATTCCTGGGTTATCATATCATTGGAGAACCAAATAGGGTTCCCTAAGTAATATCACAGTAGAGGCACCCTACACAGTTTCTCTAGGTTAACATAGATTATAGGAAACCTATGTGTGGTCCCTTTAGTAAAAAAAGGAAAGGGTCCCCTACTTGGGGCCCCTTTTCAATCCAAATCATGCCTAAGGTCAAATACCATCACTAAGGAGTAGTACATACCTCAACATGCTCTTAAGAATCTGATTTCCTCATAGGAATAATCAGATAAGCCTCATAAGCAGCACACTAGAGATGGCGCCTCGACCATCTCAATCTCATTGGTCGTACTAAGGTGTTCCACTCACAGAATCCAACTGAATGATCCAATTGAATATAAGTTCTCTCTAGGGTTCAGACATGGCATGCTCGTGCCATTCTACATAATGTATTATACACCTCTATAAGGAGGTTTCCAAAAGCTTCTACATAAGTAATACTAGTCCATACCGAGTCAAGTCTCACCTTTCAAGGTATCCAAAGGGTATAAGTCATCATTGCATTATTAAAAACATATATACATCAGTGGTTAGGGAATCTAGCTAGTGTATAAGTGTTTATAGTATCCCTGGACACCTTGGGAAGCTCACATCTTTTCATATTATTTTTAATTACTTAGAAAGTGTAATTGTTAAACTAATTAAACAGCTCAATTGATCTATTAAATAATTTATTTTTTATCACGTAATGTGGTGATAACACATACCAAAATAACATAAAAAGGTACACTAATTCCAAGGTAAATTACTAGGACCACTTACCTCATTTGAAGCTTTCCAATTTAACTCATATACTGGAATATACTACCTTGGCTTACTAAGAATTTTCCAAGACCGTCTATAGTACAGCAACCACTGATAACTCACCTAAATTCCTAAATCAATACACATGGTCCAAAATAATTATTTATAATATTTATGATTAATTAAACAACTTTTCTCAATAAATTCCTAAACACTGAAAACTAATCGGATGTCCCTGCCATGTCGACATTATGATCAAGCACCCATGAGGGGTCCTCTACGAGCCCCCAACATCAAACTTACCCAAATTAATTTCCTATAATGCCAATTCCATAGTCAATAAATTTTAATTTTTAAATAAAACCTTAATAAAATTATTTACATGATGTATCTCAATCGGATCAATGAGAGACAACATACAAATGTCAACTCAGGTTGTATCCTAAAAAATCCAATTAGAATCCCTGAAATAATCAACAGATTCCACCATACATTAGTGGAATCATCATCAAATCCCTAACCTTAAAAAATTTAAATTGAGACAATAGTATTAGGGGCAACATGAGATCAAAGTATATGATTAATCACCTCATAAAATCAAAAAAAAATGATCCAAGAACGCCGCTTGTTCAAGGGGAGGAAGTGGAAGGAAATGGGGATCTACCCCTGGTCCATTCGAGTAAATAAGGAAAAATAAGAGGGCTTTACCCCTCTTTAACTTCAAGGGGAAATGGTATTTTACCCCTTTTAATACCACTGGCCACTACCTGATACCATTGGTTAGCTAGTGGTTTACTGTAGTCCTAGCTACAGAAACCACCCCAGGATCTATCGAGCTCTATTCCTCATCCAAAAAAAATTATTTAAGTTGATCCAACCTTTGGAATTTCATTATGAATCCTATTATAAAATCTTTCCCTCCAACAAAACTCAAAATTTCACAATTCTCTTAGATTTCAAGGCTCATATCTATATACAGGGCATTACAATATTATTAATATATTGGAATATGTGTGTGTCTAAGGATCAAAGTGTGGTAAATTTTTCTCCCTTAATTATTACTTTCTTATTAGTGGATAGAGAAAAGGTCATCCATGAATCTAATTTGGACTGTCAGGTGATGCATGAAAAACAGATGGGAGATGATCTTATTCTAATATGGTCCTTAGATGGGAATGATATAATTCACATGCATAGAAGAATTTTGGATCCTATATCTATGAGGAAAGAGTTTCTAAGGGACACTCATGCCTCACAATGGGAGGTACATATGTGATTAACCAATATATAACATGACATGAAATTTCATTTCGGGTGTTTGGGAATGAAGAATGATATTACAGGGTCTATTGCTCATTGCCTCACCTACTAGAGGGTAAAGGTAGAATACCAGTAACCAAGTGGATTGTTTCACCCTCTTCTAGTTACCATATGTAAATGGGATTAAGTGATGACAGACTTCATCATGAGACCACCCAAGACTCCAAGAAGTTGAGATGAGGTGTGGGTAGTGGTTGGTTGGTTGATAAAGGTTTCACAATTATTATATATTCAAGAAACCCTATCTATGGATGAGTTGGGTAAGTTATATGTTCATGAAAAATTGAAATTTCATGGTGTCCCTATGATTAAAATATTAGATCAGGATTCACATTTCACATCATTGTTTTTTCAAGGCATGTAGAAGGCATTGGGATCATAGTTAATTCGAGCATGTCATATCACTCGCAGATTGATGGATGGTTAGAGAGGATGATCTGAATACCAGAGGATATATTCATAGATTGTGTGCCTTAAGTGGGTCAATGGATAACCATATTTACTTATTATAGTTTTCATGTAATAAAATATTTCAATATTTGATTCATATAGCTCTGTTTGTGGAACTTTATGGTCGACCACATCATTCACCACTATGTTGGATTAAGACAGGTCATCCAGTAGTGATTAGGCTGAGCCAAGTGAAAGAGACTTATAAATGGGTGTAGTTAATTATAAAATAGTTGGTTACCACTTAGATAAAGTAGTATTAATATATCAAATAAGGGTGATGATTATTGGAGTTCATAATGGGTGACCAAGTATTCTTGTGGGAGTTGCCTTGTTTAGGGCATTGGCATTTATAGAGGTAGGTAAAGTTAGAACCATGGTTTGTGGGAATGTTAAAGATTTTGGAATGAATTGGGATGGTGTATTATAGTTTAAACATTCCTCTACAACATTGAGGTATTCATGATGTGTTTTATGTGCCTCAACTCCACAAGTATGATCCAGATCCTGCACATGTGATTGATAGTGAGGATGTAGAATTAGAGACAGATGCTTCATATGAGAAACTTTTGATGTGAATTGTTTATTAGACTGAAAATGTATTGTGAAGGAAGGTTTTACAATTTTTTTGAGTTTTCATGGAATCTTGGGCATATCCAAGTAGATACTTAGGAGTATGAATTGTATTTATAGGCTCAGTAGCATGATTTGTTCGAGAAGGACTCCAAGAGATACTTTTTGAGGATAATAAGACCTTTAGAGTGGGAGTTTGTAACACCCCTTGGATCTCTAAGGTGTGTTATGTTTGTATTTTCTTGTTTTTCATATTATATTTATGGTTTTTCACCTAAGGTTTTTTGGGTTTTGGACTTAGGTATTTTCTGGGTACTTTTAGGAAGGCTGGGAATCATTTTAGATGGTGCACAGTTTGTGTATGGTTAGGAGAATTTTGTTGATTCCCAAGGTAACAGTATATATGGAGACCTTGGAGAAAGTGGTGTCCACATGGTTAGCACATGTTTTACAATACCACACATCCCAACTATGTGACCTAACCTAGGTTTGGACAGTGGTTCCTACACAATTAGCATGCAATCTTCTAAATTGTGTGGCCAAACCTTTCTCACGGTATTAATTAATTCAAAAATTAGGATTTTAACTCGAATCCTCCCTAATACCACTCATTATTCATCCAAAAGCTAGGGATCCCAAACTAGAAGATTATTTTGGGAAATTTTAGGAATTCCTTTCCATCTGGAACAAATTTCGATCAGATCATAGACCATGGGGTCAAGGATTCAAATGTATCTTTATATTTTATTCTTCTTCTCCTTGATTTTCTCATCTTATCTAGAAAAGAACCTAAATCAGATCATTTATGCATGGATCTAAGGTTCAAATCAGGATATTATTAGTTTTATTACATCATTGAAGGATATGAACCTAGATCTACTATTTTTACCTCAATTCCCTTGGTTGATTCATGATTTTTTCATTATAGTAGACTTTATTTGGGATTTGGTGTGTTGGCATCAATTCAAGAGGTGGTTTTTAGAAATTGGACTCTGTTATGATTGAGGTAGGAAGTCCTTATTATTTTATGGAGTTTATATAAATATTTTTGATTTATTGGAATGTGGGTGTGTGTGTAGACATATGAGAACCTTACTGTGTGATATTATCAGCATGTGGGTGCATGTGTATCCCTATGAGAACTCAACTATGTGGTTTGATTTATATGTGTGTTGGTCATATTTTTATTATCCATAATTTAGATATTTGAGTCATGGAATAGATTGTTCTATGTGTTTTGACTATATAGTGGCTATTAATTGATGAGATGGTTGAGTTGTGTAATAAAGTGTGCTATTTGTGATGGTCACATTGTGGTTATCCATTGTGAGATGGTTGAGTCATGGAATAAATTAATCTATTTTTAATGATCAAATTGTGGATATCCATTATGAAATGGACATGTCATTGAATATTTTATGCGACCTTCTTCAGATCATGTGACTAGCTAGGCATGTCTTATCTTCTGGTATAGATCAGAAGAAGGTAGGATTGGTGTTTACGGTATCCTAGTTAGTGCACGATGAACTGGGTGATTATGTTTTTTATTATTCATTTATTTCCAGTAATTAAATGCAGATTTATATACACATGTTTCACTTATTCAAAGGATGCATTAGTGGTGTCATACTGGGTTTTTTATACTAACACCAGGACTCATTTATATTTTGGTCTTGTTTATTTTGGTACATCGATTCATCACATTTAGGGATCCCTATGACTTGATATTACTTCGGTGGGTTACATTGTTATAGAATGGATGTTTCATCCTTTTTTACCTCTTCTATATTGATGTGGGTGTTGTTGATTTAATTATTTTATCTCTTTTTTGTTTTTATGATTTTTGGACATCTGTTGTCAAGGGAATACTCTCCCCACATTGCATATCAAGTCCTTGCCTCTAGTCAGTAGCCTCTTTAATATAGGGAGACATGTAAGAGGACATGTGGCACTATGGCCCAGATTAGGTGATTTGGTTTGGGGTGTTATATTACACGTAAGGAAAATTACTCTTATGTTTTGGGTTTTTATAAATATGCTTAAGTGATGCGCCTTACATGTTTAATTTAGTACCCTTATTTATTGCATGAAATTAAGAAAAGTGTTAGAAAACTCTTACACATTGATTATTTTATTTTACATTATAATTATATTACTCTTATGTAATATATTGAGTTTGGAAATTATTTAATTAAAAAATTGGAAGATTCTTACATATTAAATAATTCACTCTTATTTATTGCATGAATTTAAAAATTTAATCTTCCATGTTGGGAGTTTGAAAAATTAGTAGTATTAAACCTATAAGAAGAAACTTGTATATTTGAATTCTTGTCCACAATAAATTCCTACATTTTTCTAAATACATTTTTTTATTTTTTTATAAATCCACTTTATAGTTGAGTGGGAACCTAACAAATTACTGGATATTAGAAATCAAAACCACCACAATCTATAACACCCCAAGATTTTAATATGTATTTTTATTTAAATAAATACATTATTGAAGTAAGACATGTAGTACCAAAATAAAATGATCCATGATATAGAATAAAAATAATTTAATAAATAAAAATATAGTAATTAGTTAATGTGCTTACATAGTATTATTTTAATATGATTAAAATTATTTAATGTCAAAAGGTGTTATTTTTCTATAAAGCGGATTTTCTTTATATTTTGTATTTTAATTTAAAATATAAATTATAAATTTTTATTATTTTAATTAGATGAAATAAAATTAATTTTTGAATTCATAATTTCAAAATTATTTTAGAGTGAAATATTTGGATTTTTCTAAAATAGTTTATTTTTGGCAGAATAGTGAAGATACTAATTTTTCAAATACTAACACTTTTATGAGATTATCATGGTATAATAATGAATTTAAATATTTTTAAAAAAGTATAGATCAAATATATATTTAATAAGTAATATAATTATTCCAAAAATATAATTTTGAAATTAGAAATCTACGTTTGACTTTCTATAAATCTAAGTAATGTTTTATTCTAATAAAAAATGTTTTTGATTCTTTACCTTTACTAAAGTATTAACTATGTTCCTTTAGGTGTTAAATTGGTTTTCAAATCACTTAATTGTAATTTTTTTATTTATAATCCAATTAAATCCATGGGAATCAACATTTTATAATATTTTGGTATAAACTTATTTTTATACTTAAAAATGTCATTTTTTTCAAAAAATGATTTTTGTTAAATTTTGAGAACTTTTATTAAAAGTAATCTTTACCAATTATAGAAATTAAATAATAGAAAATGGATTATATATTTGAAATCAAAATTTTCAAATTTGGTTATAAGTTCAATTTCATTTTTGGTTATATTGAAAAGTAATCATGGTAAAAGTTAGTGACCTCAGTAAAATGTAAAATGGATTGAACAGGGTTTAAAAAACGGGATAAGGCCAAAAAATATCTCAAAAACGTGACTTTATTTCATTGTATGAGTTCATTTCTTCCAAACTCATAATTTCTTTTAAAATATGGAAATTTGGTTCTATTTTCCTTTGATAGTGACTTTTATATTATTTTAAGTAAATAATGAGTACAAAATGTCACTCTTTTTCGTTTAATATTTCTAATATGTTGTCTTTGGAATAAAAAGATGTTATTAATAGTTATAAATGGATATTTTTAAGATTGATAAATTATTTTATATATGAATTTATTTTTAATTCTTGGTTACGGTATAATTACCTTAAATGTTTACACATTGTCAATGCAGTGCTTGTTCAAGTAGTAGAAAAATCAAGCAAATGATATTAAAAACATTAAAAGTAATATGTTTTGGATGAATTTTAGTGTTATATGAATTTTATAGATAATTATTTTGTATTAGTGATGGTTAAATTATTCATATTCTAATTCAATTTTGATCTTGATACATTTAAATTCAAAATAATTGAATAGTCGTGAAAATAACTATAAATGGTAGTTAATGTTTAAAAATATATTAAAATTATTATAAAATTATAAAAAAAACCTATCTTAACTCACTTGTATGAGTAATTTTCGAGACTATCATGAATGGTATATGTGTGTGCCACTTGGAATTTTTAAAATTACATTCATGGCCCTTAATGTTTGAAAATTTATGAAAATTCACTACCACGAAACAGGGTTTCTGCAGCACCACCCTTTAACAGCACTAAATAAAGTGCTGATAAAGGGGGGAATTTATCAATGCTACAAAACAGCACTGATAAAGGTAACTTTTAACATCGCTAAAAAAAGTGATTTTAAAAGTGACCCTTTATCAGCACTGATAAAGTCCCTCCCTTTATCATCGTTTTTTTAGCGATGTTAAAGGGGACCCCTTTATCAGTGCTTTTTTAGTAGCACTAATAAAGGGGGGCTTTATCAGTGCTTTTTCCTAGCACTGATAAATTTTATATTTCAAAAAAAATATGAAAAATAATATATTGTTATATAAGTATATTTATATTGATATAAATATAATATATATTTTTTAAATATGTTTTAGATAATTATAAATAGACTATTACATTTAATATATAAGAAATTTAGAGGAAATGGATTTAAAATATTTTAAAAAATATTTTTAATTAATAATTTTCTAATTATCATCGATTAATAATCATTTAATAACAATTTGAAGACACACAAAATCAAAAAAATTAATAAAAGGTCTAAAATATGTTGAAAATGTAACTCAAACTTCAAATGGCCACAACTTTTGATCCAAGTGTCTGTTTGAGCTCTAAAGCATATCAAATTGAATCTTGTGATGAGCTCTATGCGCTAGTGACCCAAGGGAACCTTATGTCACATTTTTCGAGACCCAAAAGTCCCATAAGGCCTCTAAAATAGAGTTTTTAGTCGGGATACCCTGATTTTTTAACATTCAAATAGGTATAAATTTTGATCCGGATGTCCACTAGGCTTGTACTACATATCATATCGAATATTGTTTCATTTTCTTCAATTTGACTAGTTTTGTAGTTGAAACAGACTTCTGTATTAGAAGTTATAGTCGTTTTAACATTCTATAACTTTTCAAATACATATATATATATGTATTTATTCATATTTGTGTGTGTGTGTTGTATATATGTCTGTATTTATTTATTTATTTATTTATAAACACACATAAAAAACATATTTTATAAATGTATTTAAAACTAATCTTATAAATATGTATTAATATACAAATAAATATACAGATAAAAAATTATAACTAAAAATAAATATAAATTAATATAAATATAAATTAATATATAACTAAATATATATACTAATATATGAATAAATATATATGTATTAATATAACTAAATATATTTATATTAATATGAATCTATGTTAATATAAAAATAAATAAAACTATATATATATATATATAAATAAATATTAATATATATTAATATACGAAAAAATATATATATATATATATATATTAATATATGAATAAATATATATGTATTAATATAAAAATATATATTTATATTAATATGAATCTATATTAATATAAGAATAAATATAACTATATATATATAAATAAATATTAATATATATTAATATACTAATAAATATATATATATATATGAATAAATATAACTATATATATATAAATAAATAGATATATCATTAAATAGAGAAAAAAATGAAATGGATTAGTGGTAAAGGTGCAGGCGCGCACGGGGGAGATCGCGGGTTCGAGTTCGGTGGAAGCAAGGAGGGGTGTGCGGGCATGTGGGGGATGCGCGGGCAAGGGCAGCGCGCAGGAGAGTGGGAGGGGGTCCCACCTAGAGCTGATAAAGGGGGGTCAAGCGCTGTTACAACCTCCCCCTGCATTATATATTCTTTTTACCTTTTTTTAAAAAAAAATTGACTTTTATCAGTGCTTTTCTGAGTGATGATAAAAGGGATTCCATTCATTTTTTTTCAATAAAATGGAGTCACTTAAACATTTTCAAAACAAAAAATAAAGTTTGTTTCCTCTCAATTAACTACCCATATTCCTATATAAACTTCCCTAAACACATATCTAATCCCCTATTGTGACTATAAACCTCTCCTTCAAAGGCCTTAAGCTCAAACCAATGGGGTAAATCCAAAGAGAAGATGATTTTCTTCACCTATACATTTCAATTTATTTCCTCTTTTACCTTCATTAAATTTGTTGTATCCATCCTAATATAATAAAAAGTATCATAAATATAATTAAATGTTATTATTTGGATATAATAGTTATCATATACCTCTTTTGTAGTGACTTGGACCCACACTCTAAGAATATGATGCTCATAAACACCGTCTTTACATACTAGGTTTGAAATTAATTAGAATGACCCAATTGTAAACATAAATTATTGAAATCTCACTAAAAAATATTGAGTCACTTAATTTTTAAGGACCTTTTAGGTTTATAGTTTTAGAGAGTGAAGAAAAACTTTTAACTAACAAATCACATGTCTTTCTCATCAAGTGGATATATTTTCCAATATACAAGAAACTACTTAATCCATGATAAATCTTTAACATCTCACACAAATTATAGACACGTGTTACTCTTCAAGATATATCATATGTAATAATTTTCTCTACAACCTAGGGAAATATAAACATAATAAGGGGTAAGATAAAATTCTCTATAAGGGTAAAAAAAAATAACTTTCAAAGATCATAAGTGATAATAAGATGATAATTAATAATATGACATGAATATATAATAAAAATAATGTCATAGTCAAAAGAGATTGTGATAATGACATATCCATAGTTGAAATATCAATAAATAAACACATTTATAATAATAATTGGTTCCTTGGTGATGAAATTTATAATGTCAGACAGATAATTCCATGACCTGAGTCAAGACATCATGATATTAGACATCATGATCTTACCATCAAGTCCCTGTGTCTAGGAAATATTCTATTCTGAGAATGCATACACCAAAATACCCAAAAAAGTTTATCTCATGAGACATGTTGATGCATCAAGGGGCCATATATATTGGTCCTCATCTATCTCTAATTAATTATAATGCATTCATCATATGAAGGAATGAATAGGTTATACAATATATAACCAACATTACTTAGTGATCAATATACTAGAATATTGTAATAATTAATATAGGTATTTTAAATAATTCTCCAATCAATAAATAGAATGGATTTATATGTAATCATACCTCAACCTAACACCATATAGAGTAAGGGTTATAAGTTTAAGTTAATAATTTCCGATATCAATGAATATAATGGATTTCTATATAAGAATCCATAAAACTAACATCGTATAAAGAAAGGGGTATACATTTAAGTTAATAATTTCCCTAAATCAATCAATGTATAGAATCTAGGTGAATAACCTTTAATAAAATTAAGGAAATATAGATTGTTCATAAATGAAATGAATTAGAAGAAAAATTATGCTTGTAATAGAGGGTGATTTGGATACACGTAGGAAAGGATGGATTTCCACTAGTTTAATGCCCCAGAAGAAATTTTTTGGAGAGAATTTAGATGGTATTTCATGACCAATATATACATGACCAAAGGGAAACAAGTGGTGAATATGAATCATATCTCAATGAGAAATTTAAGATGTAAAAACTCATATGGTAACGGTGATGTAAGAATCAAAAGAACAATATAGGGATACCAAAAAATTCAAATATAGTAAAATGGAAGATATTCATTATACTTAAAGTAAATAGGGTAGTGAATACACCATATAAATGAAAATATGGTGTGAAATGTCAAACATCTCTCATGGAATTGAAAATAAGATAAAGAAACTCTTATAACCTTAGAAACTTTTTATTTAAATCCCCTTAAAGGATATAATTTAAATTTGAACATTGAATACTATGAATAATGAGAGGATAATGATATAAAATGTTAAATAGTCAGTATTTACACTATAAAAAGAAAAATAATGTTGTATAATAATAAATATGTCCTAAGGGGTGAAAATTGAAACAAGAAACCCTTACTAATAACATAATCTTTATGGTAAGAATCATTTTATAATGAGGTTATAAGGAAGAATTTTATAACCCCATAAATTAAGTAGGAAATAAAATACAAATTAGTTATTAGGTAGAAAACAATCAAACTTTAAACAGTAGAGTTTAATAATAAAGTTTGTAACTCAATATAAGAAAATTAAGTTGGCACAAACCCTTATAGATTTAGTATCTTTTGAATCAAAGGCCATTTAAATAAATAACATGATATGACTTATAAACCCCAATGAAATAAATTAATATGTTAAAATAAATTCATTAGGTAGTAATCACACATATCAAATATTTCATTGTGCACAATAATAAATATGTCTCAAGAATTTAAATTTGTGATAAAGAACCCCCTTATGATATTAGAAACTTTTGAAAAAAACACCTTGAAGGATATGATTTCAAATGAAACATTAAATATCATGAAAAATGAGATTATAATGACACAAAATATTAAGTGGAAGAATATACACCATCCCAAATAAAACATGGTTTATAATAATAAATATGTCTCAAGGGGTGAAAATTTCAGATAAGACGCTTAACTTGTTTCCCCACATAATCTAATGCACTCTAAGATTCTGAATAATATATATATATATATATATATATCTTAATATTATATTTTAGAACCTTAATCATTTAAATTAACTTTTATAAACTTTATTTATAATTATTATCTACATGTATATTAGTTAGTTGTTATCTATTTTTGATATTGGTTGTGAGTAATCTTAATCATTTTAAACTATTTTCATAACAGTGGTTCTATTATTCATTATTATCCTAAAGTTAATAATTACTAGATAATAAACGGTACTATAATTTATGACTTATAAATATTTATAATTTTATAATTTCATTCTATTTTATTTTTTGTTACGATCCTTAAATATGAAATTAGCGATGAGCATGTTTTGATGATTTTTCACGAAAGAACGTTGGTATCTTAAATAATGATTTTTATATTAATGATACCATTCCCAAACTGAATTAAAATAATTATTTACTTATTTATATAATATATTAATAGAAATTAAATTCCCATATTCATCCATGATATATATTTATAATATTTTTTAAGCGGGTGGTTAAACCGACCCAAACAAAAACATAGTATAATTAATGGATAATTATGAAGTGATTTAGTTATAATGTCATTATAATAGAAGAATAATGAAATTATTTATTATTTATTAGTATGATATATAATAATTTTATATAATTAAATTAATAATATAATCTATATGAAGTTATTACATAGTAAAAAGAAATCATTTTTTCTCTTAGAACACTCTTGTGTGGTTAAATTTTCTACGATTATTTATTAATCGTATTGTTAATAGGTTTTAAACTTTGTCTCAAAATAAACTTAATAATTTCATAAACATAATATTTATCCATTAATCCCATTCTAATGACCATCCATGAAATGTGGTGATGAAAGTAAAAAAACAGAAATCAATTGTTCCATGGAGGCAATAGTCTACATGTACAAATGGTTGATGGTTTCATTTTCCATAGAATGGGAGAAATATATAATATATTTTATCACTTAATAATAGAAAATGTGTTATAAATATCATAATTATTAGATAAATTAAATGTTATTACCATATTTTTAATGTGGTTAAGGAAAAAAAACTTGACGCTTTGAGGAGGCGGTAGTCAGCACACATGCACAAATGTCGTTTTTGTATTCCTTAAGGGGAAAGGGGAAATGTTATTAATAGTTATTCCATTATCATAATAAAATTAATTATAAAAACAATAATAATGTAATTATATATTAATTATAAAATTATATTTGGAAAATTTAAATATAAAAGAAAATAAATTAGGGAAAATTAGTACTCACGTTGAGGACATTGACTTTCCCTTAGATAACTCCTTGTAAAGGGAGGGATTAGGATAATATATTATACCCAAAATATTAATAAGTTGAAATATAATTATATGGTAATTAATAAATGAATATTTTCAACATTAAAACTATTTTTTGAGTGTTGTTGAATATGTGGTGAGAGGTCCCTTTATAAGTGGTGAGAATGGAATTTTTGAAAATATTTCAACTTAAAATAAAGGGAGCACATATTCCGCATCTCAAGTGGCTCCAAAAATGAAAAATCATAGATTGGGGTGATATAAGGTCAATAATCCCTCAACCATTAATTTTTAAACATGTTTTGAACATATTTTTAAGTACTTTACTCATAGAAATTTCACTTTTACCATTTTTGGTTTTATCGTGGTAACTTGTTTTTACCTAGGTAATTTACTATTAATGAATAAAAATAAAATGGAACTTATTGAATAATTTGGAATTTTTATATATATTAATTAAATTTTATAGGATAAAATTTATATGTTTAAGAAAAATAAATTTTAATATTAGTGAATGTATTGTGTAAAACCCCATTTTTAGAAAAAGTGTATTTTTAAGCTTAAAATTTATGTGTATGATAAAATTATCAATGTATTTCGTTTTAATGATAAAATTTGTTTTTATAAAACTAAAAAAAAAATTCTTTTATATAAATCCAAAACATAATTTTATCAAAATAATATTTAATTATAAGAAAAGACCAAAATCATTTTTTTATTGGAAAATATTTCAAAAGTTCATAAAATGTTAAAAATAGTTTATAAATTAATAATGGTATTTTCAAATGTATATTATTACTCCTTAAATAAATATTTTATCAATTAAAATGTTTTATAAACTTATAGGTCTTTCTTATATAATGATAAAGTTATAAAAGTTACAGTTTTTGTAAAAACTCAATTTTTCACTATTCACCTAAGAATAAATTATTTTAAAAAATCCAAAAAATTAATTTTATTATAATATTGAAATTATTAATCTAAAAATGAAGTTTATGTTATCAAATTTAAATTCTAAAATTTCATAATTTAACTTTTAAATAAAAACAAAAAAAATATAATTAAATTTTTTTTAATAGGAAAATAACATTTTTTAAATATTAACTATTTTTATCGTTACTTAATATCAATTAATAATAAAATTTTTGATAATATATTATTAATATAAACAATATATTTATCCATAAAGTATTTATTTTCTTAAAAAACACATAAAAACCAATTTTTTTAAAGGTTTCATTTTAGAGCATAAATCTATCTTATTAGTTATTTAACTATGCTAATTTAATTTATAAATGTTTTAGTATTGATAATAGCATTTATTTTTTATTTATACTTATATTTTATAATTTATTTACATTTATTTTTACCCTATAATCCTAGATCAATATTTTAATGGTTATATATTGATCTATGGTTCATTTTGTTTTGGTATTGCGTGTATCCCAATATATCGAACACATTAGGTTCTAAAGGAAATAAAATATATAATATTTATTCTTGGGTTGTTATATTCTCCCCTCTAAATAAATTTCATCCTCACTATTTTTAATTTTTTATCTATAAGTAAAATAGTTGAGTGTATCCTAAATATAAAAAATATCCAAGGTTTAATTTCTAATGAGATATAAAGCTCAATATTTTATATATTATTAAACTAGTGATTGAGTATCGAGGTTTACATAATAAAATTAATTTTCATATGAATTTCATAGTCAATATTGATAGATGATCATGGGTTGATTTAGTAAATTTAATGATATTTCCTAATAGAAAAATGGATATGATCCCTTTTAAAGGAGAGGTGATCCATTCCTAATACCACATAAAATTAAGGGAAAAACTAGATCCATAAGAAGTAGTTCCCCACAATCCTTGAAGAAGATTTAATAATAATCGTACCACCATGTTTTTTAGTTATAACTCAATATCCAATAGATTTTTAAAATGTACATGTCATAAAAAATTTGTATACTTGAGTGAAAAATCATTATCCTCTTTAATAGTAGCAATTACATAGGCTTTTTATTGTCCCAATGATCTAGGTGATTCTTGGTGCATATATTCCCCATTAACCATTGTATTAGTGAAATTATTTACATAGTGACTAATTTCCATTTAATTTAAGAAATAATTTTTTGTATATTCTCTCTTTCCCTTGAACCCATTATCTTGATTACCTTTATTTTCACACTTATAGTGAATTCGTATTCCCTTCAAGAAATATATTAGGTGTTTATTACCACATTATTAACATGTAGAAAATTGAATATTCTTTACTTCATTATATTTTTCACCTAAACTTACATATGAATCTATCTTTATCTTCTTTGGTGTATTTTTGGATTCAACTATATTCACATTGTCAATAATAATTTGTGATAGTTGGTTTTTTAGAATCAAAATATTTCTCACACCATCTCTCATCCTGTTAGGTTTCTTATTGGGAAAATGTCTACATTATCCATAGAATATATTATTAAATTGGTTTCCTTGTGCTCTATCTATTACTAAAACCAAAGTATTTTATCATGAGTGACGAACATCCTAAGAGAATTATTATCTGATAATTTCATGAAAAATTCAACTTCAAAACATCTTATTCTTCAAAATCATTACATTTTATTTCTATTCAAAAGAAAAATCACTCTAGATTCAATATAAGTTTCTTTAGGCTGGGTTCTCTCATATTATTTAACCTAATTCCTTAATATAATAAATCTTACAGAGTGTCTTGAAAAAATAATGTGATTAAGCAAGGCATGTCCCATGGGATTATCTATCTAGGAATGTTGTCTTGGGTCTACTCATCATGCACAAAATTAAATATTGAGTTGATACTCAACCAGCCTTTTAAAGGTAATTACACCTAGGGGAATATATTATATATCCACATCCACTAGTAGTATCCAAACAGGGATGTAATTACTAGGAGAACCATAAAATATCTACCTTACCAAAATTTTAGGATGTTATCTTATACATTGACTTATCCCTTATACTTTTCCTTTAGTTTTTCACTAAATTTATCTTCTACTAATCCCTAAAATATTAAATATTACCTCAAATAACCTAAAGGGTTATCTATACCTTTGAAATGATTACCAACCGTAAATTATAAACCCTTAATGACATTTATAACTTTTAAATTATCCTCAAATGATGGCATCTTAATCTCTAAAGTTATTTAAACCCTCCTTTGATACCAACTATAGTGCCCTAAACCCATGATCCTGAAATTTGGGGCTCATAAACACATATTTTACATACCGTATTTGAAATCAAATGGAGTGTCACAATTTTAATTATCAATAATTACAATCTCACTAACAAATATTGATTCACTAACATTTGAAGGACTATTTAGGTTTAGAGGTTTAGGGATTTATGAAAAACTATTATCTGAAAAATTACATGTATTTCTCATAAAATGGATGTATTTTATACTATATATAAAAAATAATTAATCCATGATAATTATTAAACATCTCCTTAAAATTCTCCACACATGCTACTCTTCTAGACACATCATGTATAATACTTTTCTTTATAGCCTAGGTAAAAGTAAATATAAGAAGGGTGAGATCAAATTCTCTGTAAGGGTAAACATAAGAGATTCCAATAAAATATCATAAGTGAGCATAATATAAGCATAAAAATATGGTATAAATATATAATAAAAATAATTTCATAATAAAAAGAACTATGAGCATAACATATCCATGGTTGATATGTCAATAAATAAATTCATGGATAACAATAACTGATTCCTTGGATATGAAATGAATATTTTTGTATAACTAATTCTATTACCTAAGATATGATTTCATGATCTTAGACATCATGATCTTACCATCATGTCCTTTTGTTTTGGCAATATTTTGTTATGGGAAGGCGTACACCAAAATACCCAAGCTAGTTTGTCTAATGAGACCTGTCGATGAAACAACAGGCTATCTGTATCTGGCCTCACCCATCACTAATTAAGTTCAATAAAGACATTATATGAAGGAAAGAAAAATATATACAATACATAACCAACATTACTTATTAATCAATAAACATATATAGTGGAATAATGAGAAGATAGATTTTCAATATTTACCAAATCAATAAATGGGATATATTTCTAGGTAATCATCCTTAAACTAACATTGTATAGAGTAGGGGGTATATGGTTAAGTCAATAATTTCCCCAAATCAATCGACCTATAGAATCTAAGTGAACACCCTTAAATAAAAGGAAGGAAATATATAGTGTTCACAAAGTAAAGGAATTGGAAGAAAAAATTATTCTTACAACAGTGGATGATTTGTAAATAAAAAGAAGTGATGTGTTTCTAAAAGTTTAATCCCTCAAAAGAAAATAGTATGAGAGGATTTAGAATGTAATCCATGACCAATATATATATCACAAAAGGAAAACTAGTGGTGAATATGAATCATATATTAATGAATCAAAATTGAGATGAAAAAACTCTTATGGTAATGGTTATGTAAGAATAAAAACAACATGATAGGGATACCATGAAATTAAAATATAATGAAATGAAATATATTCATTATAATTGAATTATATAGGATAGATAATGCACTGTATAAATTAAAATATAGTGTTAAATATTAACAATGTCTCATGGAATTGTAAATGAGACAAAGAAACTATTATAATATTAGAAACTTTTGAGTCAAAATTACTTAAAATATATAATTTTAATTGAAACATTAAATACCATGATTTTAAAGAAATTTAAATTCCATGTAAATTTATTTTTAATTAAATAGAATTATTATAAGACTGTGAATATTGACGGCACATGATTCTGAGGCCCAGAGAGCCCGAAATGAAATTTTGAACTTTTTTTAAGGTGCGTTTAGTAAACGTACGGGCCCGAATTTCTATCTTTTGAACTGGTGCTTGGATTAAAAATCTGAGGACACTGTTGGACTCATAGTGCTGGGATTCACTTAAGGGAAGCTTAACTTTGTTCAAAAAAAGTTAGATAGAAAAGTTAATTTTTCAGACTTTTAGAAAAAAATAATAAAATAACTAAAGATGTTGTTTTATTCTTTTTGTAACTGTTGAGTGGTGAATGGTGGGACCGTAGAGTAATGTTGGGAAATAAACGTGGGTTATTTAATGCCTTGAACCTCTCATTTTGTAACCACAATGCTTGTGGTTTATTAGGTTCATTAATTATGATTCATTAATGAATCATAATAATGAACCAACATGGGAGGTTATTTATTTTATTTAATTAAATCGTTGGTGTGGGTTTTGGGAACTCACAGGAGGACTCTTGATGAAGTTTTGGTGATGTCTTCCTCTAATGAAGAATAGAGATTTGATTACGCCTTTGAGGATTCAATCCATAGATCGATGAATGTCGATGAACACCTTCAAACGTGGACCCTTCTTCCTCATCTGTAGCATCTTCCAACAAGATCAAGGTAGGGGTTTTGATTTTTATTCTATGAGTTGATGATATTTGAATTCCTTCCCATGTTATAATGCTAATGCGGAGGGCACGGTCCAAACAAAACAAGGCCTGGATCCTCCACCGCTCTCTGTTTTGATGCGTTATTTGTGGGTGAGTGTTCAACTTGACGGAAACGTGAAACCAAGGGCCATGTAGTGTAGGGGGCATCCCGGGAGGCCCATAGGCATAGACAGGAAGAAAATAGAACAACTGAAGCTTCATCGGTGGCCCACGGAAGTGGCGGCTCCAACCGTGGTAGTGGCAGACCCGCGTCTGCGGGTCCCGCCCTATACTGGTCCACCGGACCGGTCAACCGAAGGGGCATTGTCAGCCTAGCACTGCCGGTTGATGACCGGATGGATAGAGTCTGTTCAGTGGGGAGTTGAGACCATGCCCAGCTGGCAGCCACACCCAGCTGATGGACCGGACCAGGTCCAGCCGGGTCCAGCTGGTCCAGGCCAAGCCCAGCCGGTTCGAGCCAGGTCATACTGGGTCAGTTCAGACCCAGGTCAGACCCAATTCGGGTTGGATCAGCCCAGACCGGGTCAAGTCGGGTTGGTCTGGACCCGGACCCCATTTGATGAGGTGTTCCTTTTGATATACTCCACTTGGGTTTTGGATAAATTTTGAATATGACCGGGTTGGATCGAACCTGAATCCAACCAGGCCCTCGGTACTAAAGTGTCTATAACTTACAGACCGAGCATCCGATTGATGTGATGTCTATTACGTTGGAACCCTTATGACATGGAAGTTCTTAGGGTTACTTATTTGTGGGACATAATGATGTTTGAGTTAGGACTGATGGATTGAGTATCGGATCCTCTTGGAATCAAGCGTACTAAGTGAGGGAATCCAATGGTAGGTTGTGACGTGAAGAAAGAATAGTGATCCTATGAGTGGGTCAGCATATAGTGATCCTCTAAGTGGGTCAGCACCTAGTGATCCTTTGTGGGTTTGAACCTAGCGATCCTATCTAGTTCTGCATCTAGCGATCCTTTGTGGGTCAGCACCTAGAGACCTTCTGTGGGTTAGCACTTAGCGATCCTCCGTGAGTCAGTACTTAGCGATCCTCCGTAGGTCAGCACCTAGTAATCCTCTGTGGGTCAGCACCTAGAGATCCTCTGTGGGTCAGCACCTAGCAACCTTTTGTAGTCTAGTATCAAAAGCCTCTTGATAGAATAATATGATCTAGCTTTATGACTAATCATATTTATTCATGTTCTTTAAGTTATATACCTGATGTGAGCTGTCTTTTACTTTGTGCTTTGTAATTGAGATCATGTTTTGTGGTTTTTTCTTTGTGGAATTCTGGGAGACCTTTAGGGGTCCTGGGGTCCTTACTAGGTATTGTTATACTCACCCCTGCACGGGCCTCACCCATAACTTGTTATGTCTTGTGTAGATGATGGATAGATTTGACTAAGATTTGGGAGCCAGGACTAGACTGTGCATGGAGGTGACCAGTTAACGTGGAGAGCTGCAGTGACAAGTTGTATCTACCCTTCAGGTAGGATCCTTGGCGGACAACCTCATGAGTTGTTTTCCTTTTTTCTATAATCTCTTTTCAGTTGGGTTTTTATACAGGTCCATTTTACTTTCAGTTTTCATTTTTACTATAAGTAGTTCTACTTTGTGGTTTTCTTTTGTCATGTACCTAGTTTGTGTGTGCAGGTTTAAATGCAATGTCTTCCCTTTTTGGGATATGCCTTTCTGGTTATAGTCATCAACCCCTAGCTTATAGAAGGCGGGCTTGTGGTAGTCACGGCACGGGCCCTAGGGGACGTGTCGTGATAATGAATAATTAGAGGATCATAATACAAAATATTAAAGGGTAATTAGATCCATCATAAAAATAAAAAAAAGGTCTATAATAAGAAATATGTCTCAAGGGGTAAAAAAATGAGATAATAAACACTTATTAGTAACATAATATTTGAGGTAAGAATCATTTGATAATGTGGTTATAAGAATAATTATAGAATCCCATAAAATAATAAGTAAATACAATAAAAATTATTCATTAGGTAAAATAAATTAAACTTATAACAACAGAGTTTAATAAGAATGTGATAACTCGATAGAAGAAAATTGATTTAGCACAAACCCTTCCAACTTTGGTATATTTGGAATTCAAGGACATTAAATAAATAAATCGATATGGATCCTAAACCCCCATGAATTATATAAATATGGTAAAAGTAATTCATTAGGTATTGATCACACCATATCAAATATTCCATGGCGCATAATAAGAAATATGTCTCAATAATTTAAATTTGAGACAAAGAACACCCTTATGACATTTGAAAATTTTGAATCAAAAACCCTTGAAGGATATGATTTAAAATGAAACACTAAATATCGTAAAATTTATAGTATCATGATAAAAAATGGATAAGTAGGTGCATCATTATAAATACAATAAGGTGTATAATAAGAAATGTGTCTTAAGAAGTGAGAATTTGAGACAAGAAACCCTTACCTAGTTTCCCCGCTTAGTAAAATGCACTATAAGATCCAGTATAACAAACATAGATATCTTAATATTAAATTTTATAAACTTATTCATATATATTTACTTTTATAAACTTCATTTATAATTATTCTCTACGTGTATTTTAGTTGTTTATTATCTATTTTTGATATCAAGTGCGAGTAATCTTAATCATTTTTAACCAATTTCATAAAATAGTTTTGTTCTTAATTATCCTCAAAAAAAATCATTGATATATCATTAAAGTTATAATAATTTATGTTTTATAATTATTTATAATATTATAATTTCATTCTATGGAAGTTTTGGTTATGACCCTTAAAGATAAAATTGATGATTTTTCATGAATGGACATTGGTATCTTATCTAATGAGTTTAATGTTAGTGTTACCATTATAGAACTAAATTAAAATTATTATTTACTTATCTATATCATAAATTACCAAAAATTAAATTTCTATAGTCATCCATGATATAAATTTATATAATTTTTCAAACTGGTGGTTCAACTATCCCAAATAAGAATATATCATGATTAATGGATGATTATGAAGTGATTTATTTATAATATAAAAATAATAGAAACATAATAACCTTATTTAGTATTTATTAGTTTGATATATCATACTTTTAAATAGTTATAATAATAAGATAACCTATACAAAGTTATTACATAATACAAAGAAATTATTTTTTCTTTTAGAACACTGTTTTGGACTGTTGAATTTACCACGGTTGTTTATTTGTCATATTTTTAATAGGTTTTACAATTTGTCTTAAAATAAAATTAATAATTTCATATAAATAATATTTAAAAATTAAAATCACTCTCATGACCATCCATGAAAATTAATGGTGAAAAGAAAAAAGTGGAAATCAATCATTCTAGGGAGGTAGTAGACTGCACATATATATGGTTGATGATTCTATTTTCCATAGAATGAGAGAAATGTATAATATGTTTTATTATTTAATAATCTAAAATATTTTATAAATATCATAATTTTTTATTAAATTCATCACTAGGACCAACTGTGTATGGTGGTTAAGGAAAATAATACATGATGCTTTGTGGAGAAGGTGGTCTGCACACATGCACGAATGTCATTTTTGGTTTTCCTTAAGGGAAAAGGAACAAGTTGGTTAATAGTTGTTACCTTATCATAATAAAATTCAACATAAAAACACTTATTTAATTTCATAGTAACTATAAAAATAGATTTTAAAAGGTAATATATAAAAGATAAAAAAATTAGGGAAAATTAATACTCATGTTGAGGACTTGGACTTTCCCTGGGAGGAATCCTTAAGAAGGGAGGGAATAGAATAATATATTGTGACCAGAATATTTATAGGGTAAAATATAATTTTATTAAAAGTAATAAGGTTATATTTTAAATAGGATACCTAATTTTTTAGTGGTGTTGAGAGGCCCCTTTTATAAGTGGTGGCAATGGAATTTTTATAAATATTTCAACTTAACATAAAGTGACAAGATTTTTTTCTTGTGAAGTGGATCCATAAATGAAAAATAATTTATTATTTTATGATATAAGGTAGATAATCCCTCAACCAATAATTCTTAAAAAAAATTAAATGATTTACACTTAAATTTTTTACTTTTACAATTTTTAGTTTTACCTCGGTAACTAGTGTTTACCAAGGTAATTCAATTTTAATGAATAAAAATAAAATGGAAATTATTATATAATTTGGATATAATGGTTCCAAATATGAAATCCATTTTATTATATAAAATTTATTTTTGTAATAAAAAAATTAAAATTAGCACGTGTAACACGTAAAAACTAGTTTTTAGAAAACATGTATATTTAAGATTAAAATATAAGTATAGGATAAAATTATTAATTTATTTGGTTTTAATTATAAAAATTGGTCTATTGTAAATGAATAAAATTTATATGGATTTTATAGCAATCCAAAACCTAATTTTACCAAAATAATATTTTACATGAATAAATGGTGAAAACGGATTCTTTTATTAGAAAATATTACAAAGGTTTGTAAAATGTTAAACATGGGTTTTATAAACTCATAATGGTATTTAAAATGTATTTTATTACTCTTTAAATACATATTTTACCAATTAAAAGGTTTTATAAACATCTAGTTCTTGCTTATATAATGATAAATTTATGAAAGTTATAGTTTTTGGTAAAAACTGCATTTTTTTACTATTCACCTAAAAATCATCTATTTCATAAAAATCATAAAAAATGATTTTAATATAATTTTAACATGATGAATAAAAAAATGAATTATATTTTATAAAATTAAAATTCTAAAATTTGAGAATTAAATTTTAAATAAAAACATAAAAATATAATAAAAAATTTATTCATAGGAAAATAAGATTTTAAAAAAAAATATTAACTATTCTTATTCTTATTTCATATCAAATACCAATAAAAAATTTGTTAATATATTATTCATATAAACAATATATTTTATCCATAAAGTATTTATTTTCTTAAAAAATACATCAAAACTCAATTTTTATGAATGTTTCATTTTAAATCATAAATTAGTCTTAATAGTTATTTAGATGCACTAATTTAATTTATCAATATCTTATAATTGATAATGAACTTTATTTTTATTTATAAACATATTTCATAATTTAGTTACATTTATTTTTACCCTCTAATTATATAGCTACATTTTAATGGTTATATATTTTTGTTTAGTTCATTTTAGTTTGGTGTCGTGTGCATCACAAGATATCAAATACATTAGGTTATAAAGGAAATAAAATATATAATATCTAATCTTGGGTGTTACATTTTTTAATACAATGTAAAATGAATGTTTTTTCTTGCATATGTATGGACTACTATCTCTATAAATGATGTATCTCATTTTCCATTACCACCTTTCATGAAAAATTATAAATTTTTATCTAATTAATTAAGATTATAATAATGATATAAATATGATTCTAGAAATATTAATCATTATATACTTTCAATCATTTACAATCATTCATAAAATTAAAACAAAATTCACATATACGTATGAACTACTGTCACCATGAACGATGTGTTTTTTTATTGCCACATTGTTTGGATGGTTTAAAAATTGTATATAATGAATAAAAATTATATTCACTAAATTATTAACATTATATATATGATGGAACCATTTTATGTAACATTTGACCATGGTCAACATACCAAATGTTTTTTGGATAAATTGACAAAACAACCTCAAATAGTCAACGTAAACAAAAATATATAAAATGAATAAATTATATTTGATTATAAAAGGACCTTAATCAATGAAATGTAGATTAAAAAAAAATTTAATAAAGTATTTGATAAGTTTAAATCTATTATTATGGAGGATAGAGCATGTTTGACCAAACATGAACCCAAGGTAAGGGTTTTTCATCTCAATTCACTCCATTGAGACATATTTTATATTATACACCTAATTTATTTTATATGGTGTATATAGTGACTCTTTGATATATTATATCAAAAATTCCTCTTTATTCATGTTAATTAAATTTTTAATTAATGTTTTCTATTTTAAGGGGTTTTGATTCAAAAGTTACTAAACTTGTAATGGATTGTTTTATAATCTCACTCTTATTCAGGATTATTCATGTTTAAATTTATGCTTGAAGATTTATATGATATATCCTTATTAAACCCTTTATATCTTATTATCCACTAGATATTTATGGGGTTTCAATGTTTTCTTCCAACTTTTCCTCTCTTTTACACTTGAAATAACTAAAATAATGTTTTTAAGAAAAACCAACCTTATTTCTCCTCTTTCCTTTGGAATCATTCTCTTTCATATTCGTATTCATAAAATTGTTATATAAAAGTTTTTTATTCTTTTTAATGATTTTTTAAAGGTTTTTTTCTACCACCTTTAACTTTATTTACAAAGGTTTTAAATTAATCTTTTAAAAAAATGAATCAGTTATTTTTTTTACTTTTATGAAAGTGTGAAAGGAATGTTCATCTTAATATATACAACATGAATGTATTTTCCCACATCCAAAACCGTTATTCTCTATTTAGATTCATCTAAAAGTTTTAATGGTTTTTCAAATAAAATTGTTTTCTATTATTTTATGAATTTTTAGTTTTTATACGAAAATAAAAAGGCATTATTTTATAAATGGTTGAAAATAATTTTGGAAGCTATTTAAACATAATTTTTACAAAAAGTTATATAAGTTTTAAAAAAAAATTATTTTAAATGTTTGGATTCTCTTTTCCTCTCTATTTTATAAAAGATATTATTTTACTTCAAACCTTTATTTTTTATGAATTGATGGTATTATATTATCCTTTACTAATTTATGGATTATATGTTATTTTTTGATCAATCACATTCTTATGATCATGTTCCCTATCACTCTCTATTATTCATTGGATATTGTTTTTCTCCTTCATGTATATATTTTTTTGTATCATGGACACAATCAATATCATTTATACTAATTATATTTCGTATTAATTGTATACCATTCCAATATATGATGTTACTTAATGAAAACTTATTAATAAAGTTATTTTATTGACTTGGGAAATATTAACATTTTATATTACTGATTCAATATAGATATTTATTTATTTATAAGTCATAATAATTATATATATGAGGAATTCATTGGTCATATGTAAGTTATAGGTAGGTCCTAGTTATAGATACCCCCTCAATGAATCGATAGGTCTCATGAGATAAACAATAATGGGTATTTCTTGATGTATATCGACCCATGCAATGATAATTTCTTAGCATAAGTCCCTAACAATAAGTTTTGTGATGTATTAGCATGAAGAATTTATGGTAAGAACATGATGTTTGGCATTATAAATTTACTTTGTTTAAGTTTTTAGTTATTATTATCCATGTGATTCTCATATTGATATTTTCCATGGATATATTTTGAATCTCAAGTTATTAATTAAGTGGAATGTTTTTTTATTATTCACTTTTTCATATTGTTATGCCTTATGTATTCCTAATAGCTTCTTTTGTATTCCTTCTCTTATTATAAATCTGATATCACCCTTTATTTTTTTTCTTTCCCGGGGATACTAAGAAGGGTTCTTTAAATAATTTCAAAGAGGAATAATAAAGTTTTCAAGAAGCTTAAATGTTTTATTTTAATGTTTTCAATATAAAATGGAAATCATGTATGTATATAATATCTCAAGATTGTAAAACTATTTATATTTTTAGGATTCAATATCTTGTATCTAGGCCCAATATAATAAATTAAACACTAGATATGGGAAACTAGAGTTGAGGTTGTTGCATAATCAAAATTACACAAATTCAAAAATTAATAAAACAAAAACCATCAATTCAAATTTTTAAAATTTAAACACATACACACATTGATCTTAGTGCCACTAAATCACATTAGGTTTTGATATAACAAAAAAATATATACCTTGAGCCACGCCCCCTAAAATTCTAGCTCAATATCATAATCTCTACTTCATTGGTGAGAACCTTCCAAAAATAAAACCATCATCACCATTGAATAAAACCAAAACAGATCTACTAAAATCCATCAGAGTAGAGGGTCAAACCATATTCACCATTCAATTATCAAAGCTTCAATAGTCTAAAAACTACAAAATAAAAAAACAACTCTCTACAAACCAATGCCAAAAATATAAACCACAAAAAAGGAATGTCATTATAGACCTAAGGAATGGATTCTTATATCAGTCACAGCTCCTGGAACAGCATCTATCACTTGAAAAAAACATCCTAAAACCTCTTTGAAGAATACCACACTAGAATAAACTAGTTAAGGAGTGATGGAATAGGTGTAAAGGGTAGAGTTTAATGTCGACTAAGGCCTCTACAGCAAGTTGTGGCCTTCGAAAAGACTTGAAACCTTCCTTTAGGACCACCAAAATGTGAACTGAAATCACCCACAATGTCTTCTCCATGAATAATAAACCACTAAAAACCCATATTTTCAAACAACTATAAATTATATAATTATATTTGAGAATAAATACTGAAAACCCACCAACATAGAACCACAAAAAAACACACCAACTGAAGAAATCAAAATCTAGCAAACCTTTCACCAACTAAAAATGCACCAGGAACCACGACCATATAGGAACACCACCCCACTCCAAAGAAAAGAATGAAACCAATGTTGTTCACACCCCTGAGACACCGATGATAGATCTTCTAACACATCCCAGACAATCTCAAAATAACCAATCACTACACCAGTATGGGGTCAAGAGCATAGGATTAGGAAATAATATAAGAGGAATAACTAAATGAGTGATTTATCATAGATCTAAAATTATAGAGAAACACACCCAAGAAATTAATTTCACCAAATAAAATAGAGAGACCACTATATTCCACCCAAAATATATCTGAAACCATTGTGAAATTCGTCAAGAAGAACTATAAATGGGGTATGGTATGGTGATTCTAGAAATAGGGTAAGAATATAATTGTTAAAATAGCCCAGGAAAATGAGAAATTCCAAGACGTAGATTGGGGAGATAGGCTTAGTGAAGTAAAATTCACCAATATCAGAGCACACACATGAAAACCTAGAAGGGAAGTTGATGCTAAAAGGACAAGAGGGGGTTAGGGAGTGTGGATAATAGAAAGAGATAAAAATAAAGAGTATATGAAGGGTGATGCTCGAGTATATCACAATTTCAACCATGAAGTATTTCAAGAGGAAAGCTAAAAATCGTGGATTTAAGAGAGAGTGAGACTCAAGGAGAGTGTGGTGCCATCACTATTATAGATTGAATTTCATGAAATTTTTAATAATAAAAATATACGAATATCAGTCAATGTTACATTTCTAGTAGAACATATGTTACAACATATAAAATCATTTTTATAATATTAAATATTTTAAATCCATTATAGATATTATTTTTCAATATTAAGAAGATTATAGGAAATGAACTATGACACGTAGTATGCTTTATGGTAAACAAATATTGGAGATAATATAATTCATGCCTCAAATTTTATGACAATAAGAACATTGTATGTTGGTTGAGTTTTAAAATATTGAGAAATGGAAGCTATGATTTAGGATGTTATAAGTTATGATTTAAATATATCAAAAAATATAACTCAAGTATAAAATAGTACTAAATGTAATGTTGAAATTATTTATCATGACTTAAGTCTGCTTCAAACATATTATGATAACAAACTCTGATTTAGCATCATTTAGACATTTTCATATAATGTGGATTACTTTGGTTTTTTATATCTAGTTTATCACATCATTTTTCATTTTTATATTCTAATAAAGCTACTCAAAGTGAATTTGAAGATTTTTTTAT
The DNA here is from genome assembly GCA_963277665.1 of Viscum album. NCBI lineage: Eukaryota > Viridiplantae > Streptophyta > Magnoliopsida > Santalales > Viscaceae > Viscum > Viscum album. Next base: position 135,077,549 of record OY728156.1, read on the forward strand.
AGGATTGAATGTGTTCTTGATTGGAGGTATTGATGGTTTAAAATTTTATTTGAATATTTTATTTATGATATGAAAATATTTAAAATTTTAAAAGGATGAGAAATGGAAATTTAGTTATGTATGAATTTAATTTTACATTTTTTGAATTTTTACTTTTATGTATTATCATACTTGGGAGATTATTTTTACAATACATGAAGAATTATCATATCATGACCAAGAGAAATATATCATGATGTTATGAGATAAAATTAAAATTAATTATTTATTTTAATATTAATATTATCACTATATGAAGAAAAATTCACATTATGATCATACTGACCATGAAGAGAATAAGATAAGGGTTAAACCATGAAGTGAATTACCATATCATGAAGGAATAAAAGCATGAGAAGTTAAGTATGAACGATGTTGAAGAATTATCTATTTTTTATTATGATTGGATTATCTATCATAATCTATGAATAATAATTTTGGAAATATTTATTACATTCAATTTCAAATATATACTATTTTTGAAGTTCATTGTTATCATGTGATTGAGGGCATCAGTAAAATGTTTAAATGCAAATTATTTTAGAGATATTGAGAATATTTAATGGTTATTTGAAGTTGATATCTAATCTATTTAAATTTTTTCACTTAGATTATTTTGAGAAGTAAATTTATAACAACTATGATATTTTATAGAAGAATTTATAAAGTTATTTGACTATTTTTATTTTTATTTTTCAGAAGTAAGAAGACTGCAATAGTTATATTATTCTTTGTATTTTATATTTGTTTTTTGGTATGATTGAGAGAAGTTACAACACACTAAAACAACTTTATATTCAATTATTCTCCTATTGAAATTATTCAAGAATTCTTTAGGACTAAAATAAATATAATAATATAAAGAAATAAAAAAATGAGGAAGAATTAAGTTACTATTGTTATGTTGCCTGGAAGATTATTTTACTACTACTACTATGTTCATTGAAGATCAAAATTATAGAGAGGATCTCTTCAGAACTAATAAACCTTGAAGAATTGATTTCTTAAGGACTATAATATTAATCCCAAAATATATTTGAACATTTTTGAGTACTTTGGGAGATTAATGAGACAACGAGTTTCCTCTAGCATGTGGTATTTTTCTGGAGAAGAATAATTTAGGGAGTTGAAGTTTATGGGGTTAATGTGTTGGATTTTATTGTCAATATATAAATAATATTAAAAAATATATTAAGTGAAGTATATTATGTAAAGTGATTGAGATTTTAGATGTTTGGAAATGTTTGGAATATGTTTGCAGAAGTCCATAAAATATTTGAATAAATTATATGATTGTTTAATAAGTATGTAATTTCATAGTTAAGACTAAAAATGAAAAAAAACATGAATATTTCACAAATATTTGGGGTAATTCAAAATAATTCATGTGGTTATGTATAAACTTTAGTATATTCATAAGAATTTCAGTCTGGTTTAAGAATTTCTGGCATTCATGTAAGACTCTTTATTTTTTCAAATTTCCAGAATCTCATAAGACTTTTAGTATGCAATAAGACTTTGACCATATAAGAATTTGTGACATAATAATTTGTGGTAAAGTAATATTATTTTCATAAGAATTTTTTAATTAGATATAATATTTTAATAATTAATTATACTTGATCTCAAGATTAATAATTTTTGAAGCAGGTGTAATACTTTGATAGATTTTGTATGACTTTTCCACTTTCTAAGAATTTCAAAGCCCTATAAAAATCATAAATTTAAAAAATATTTATTCTAAAGAAAAATATTGTTCAATAAAATGATCAGGTTTTTGGTTCATGGATTAAATATCACAAAATGGTATTTTTTATTGTAGAAAAGTTAGAATAAATTTTTTAATAAGAAGAAAATAGTTACTATGAATTTGAGAGGATAAGTTAAAGAATAGCCCCTTGGTAACTCCACATCTTGTGTTGCTATGTCATAGTGTCCTATAACTGAGTTTTAAAATAAGATTAAAGAAGCAATAAAAAATAATATGTTGAAAAATAGTCAAAGTTATTCATTTGAATTTGAATTTAAAATTCAAATTTGAATTTGTTTTTGTTGTTTTTGGTATATGATATTATTATAGTTTCATGAATGTAATATGAGGTGAATTCTAAATAAAGTATTATCAAGAATATTTTTTTTTGATATAAAGAAAAAGAAGAATAGGTTTTCCAATTCTTACAAATAAAATAGAAGGAACCTATAATAATATAGATTAAAGAAGAAGAAAAGGAATCAATACTATAAGAAAACTTTGAAAGTCCATTTTGGTTAAAGGATTTATTACTGTTGAAATAAAATAATTTATCATTGTAATAGTATAGGAATAACTCAACATAGTTGGGATAATTTTATCACATGAGTACATGTATATTCTTTGACAGTTGTAACTAGCATATTGATACTGGTGGGCCATATCATCTCAGTGAAATCTAGATTATCTCAAGGATTAATCTTCTCATTTTGAGAGGTGAACCTTGTAAATATATTGTACATTTTTTCTATATATGTGACATAAATTTAATAAACACATATTAATAGGTGTAAAAGTTTTTTCCAATATTAAACATAAAAAATAATTTATAATCACTAATTCACTCCCCCACCCCCATTAATTTGACTAATAGTAAGGGTCTTTTTAAGTGGTATTTGATCCATTTTTCATTTATTTATGATCTTATGTTTAAAGGTTAAATTTTATGGAGTATATATCATATTGAGGATTAGTCATTGAATTATTATAGATAATATGAATTATGTGAATAGTAAGGGGGTTCCCACTTTTTATAGAAATAATTGTCATATTTGGAAAGATATGGCATTTCCTTATTTACTTCCCATCATTTTGGATGTCTTATAGGTTATTGTTGATATATTTCCACCTTGTGTTCAGTGTAACGACCCCAAATCTAGTAAATTGGAGTCGATGCATAATTTATTACATTGTATTATATACAAGGGGTCAAATATTGAAGGACTGATCAGTTTAGTAGTTTTGGATAACTAGATATATATATATATATATGATACCCATTTTACATATGTAAATAAAATAAAAATCATAATAATGGTAAACATTTGGCATCCTTGAATTTCTTCCAAGAATTAATATTTATATCCCATGGAAATGAAACAAAATAAGGGTGATCTCAAATGATCAATAAGGGTTATATGCACTGTAAGCTATCATAAATCAATAAATAGTAATCAATATGGAAAGGTAAATAAGTAAACACATGTCCCATTTAATCAATAACTTTACTGTCATAATTTTATAGGTAATAATTAATAATACATTGTAAATAATTGAACACACATTTCATTTAATCAATAACTCAAGAATGAAATGCATTTAGAGATAATATCATTGTGAAAATTTCATGGATAATAATAATAAGTGAATTTTAAATAAATGGAATGCTTAATTATTATATTTCATGATCTCAAGCATCATTAATACCTCTACTGTCAAGATCTTTCTCAAAATAGTTTAAAACTACTAGATAAAATCCCATCTAATTTGGCCACCTTATTTTCCTCATGAGACCTATCTATGCATTGAGGGGCTATCTATAACCGGGTCCCACCCATAACTACATGTAAAAATAATTCCCCATATATATAATAATCGATTTAATTCATGAATCAACATGACTTATCATCAAATATCTATATTGAGTAAATAATATATATTTATCAATATTTCCCTAGTTAATCAATTAACATTCAAAATAAAAATCATATAAAAAATGGTATAAGGTATAAGAAATAATCTTATAAATGATACAAATAATATTAATATTTAATATAAATGTAATTTTAAAAGAAAAATGATCACAATAAATTGATTTTTTCAAGAGAAAGTTAACAATCACAAAAAAAAGTGAGAATGTACAATAATTTTTACCTCTTTGGTAACATTTAAATTTTAACCCCTTGAAAAGTAAAATTGAAACAAAACATTAATAATAATTAATAAATATTTATTAATTTAAAATACATCAAAGGGGTAGTATATACACCACATAAAATTTAATAGGTTCATATTAACAAAAAAATCTCAATTAAATGGAAATTGAGACAAAATCCCTTAATACTCGGTAACATTCAAGTAAAATCCAATTAGATGAAATAATTCAAATTGATACTTAAAATACCATGAAGTTTGAATTATTCATGATATGATATGAAAAATGGTCAGTATTTGAACCATATAAAAGAGATTAGGTGCACAACAATAAAATATGCCTCAGTAAAGGGAATTTGAGATGAAATCTCTTACCTCACACTCTCCTTTAGATAAACATGATTTAACCTCCTTTATAATGGTTTTAAAAATGTTATTAATTTATAAATTAACCATAATCATATTTATAATATCATATATGATCCTCTTATGAAATTTTATCTCCCTTTTGTTAATAATATTTCATTATTTTCATTGTTTCGGGTGTTAATTTCCTTATTTTCTCATGTGTGTTTTGTCATGAAAGTTCCATTTATTGCACATAGGATATAAACCCATCATCTCCATAATGATAATAATGTTATAGATATCATATTTACTCATTATATTCACTATTATAATCATTCTTGAATTTTTATCATGGAAAATGAATCGCATCGCTTGATGGAGATGGTAGGTTATACATATGCACGAGCGATGATATCATTCCATTAATGGGGAAAGGGTAAGAGAGCGTATGATTTATTAATTTTAAATAATTTATATAATTTCATATATATTTAATAAATTTAACCTTATTACCTTCAATGTAATTTATAAGTTAAAATGAATTACATCTCTTTGTGAGCTGGTAGTCTTCCATACACACGAGCGACGTTATCGTATATTAAATGGAATGGAATATAAGAAGGTATATATGATATAATAATTCTAGAAGTATAATTAATCATTAATATTATATATAAACATTAAATCCATCATTATATTCAATTGTTCAATGTGTTTATAGAAAATGAGTTACATCAGTTCGTGAGGTAGTAGTCCTTCGTACAAACGATCAACGACTTCGTTCCCCATTTGATAAAAATGTAGATGGATATAGTTTATGAAAATAATATTTTAGATACTTGTGTTATTATATTATTATTATTAAATAATATTTTATGTAGGTTTAATAATAAACAAAATTAAAATGGTCATTTAAGAACGTTGCCTCTTCTTTAGGGAACTTCTTTAGGTTTGCACCAAAATACTTCCTATGGTGGATATAGGATCCAACCAAGAGGTATAGGATGTTGTTAGGGGAGTAAGAAAGTTATTTTAGTAGGTATTTTCTTAAACAAATGGATTTTTAAGTTTTAATATGGGAGTATAGGGGTGGCCTTTTATAAGTGGGGGAGAGGACACACATGGAATATTTGTAAATATTCAATTACACTTGCATTTTTATCATGTCAAAAGCTTACAAAATGGCTCATTATAAAAAATTATACATTATAGGGTTTAAATATTTCCGTTAAAATAGTTTTTGGACCATTTTTATGTCATTTTTATCTCTTATCTTCTTAGTTTAACCCCTAGAAAATCAGTTTTTACCTTAACCGTGAAAATTAATTTTTTACTTATTTTACTATTAATAACGGTAAAAAAAATTAACCATACCTTATTAGATAATATAAAAATATTATGATTATAAATATTTAATGAATTTTCTCAAATTAAATTCATATAATTAGTCGAATCCAATTTAAAATTATACCCACAAACATGATGAAAAAGCAGGTTTTCAAAGAGAAAATTCTCATAAGTATAAAAGGTTTCAATATCATAATTTAATATAAAATTGATTCTAATAACCTAAATTTTATTTAATATAATATAATTTAACAGATTTTACTTTAATATTAATTTAAAATATAATTTAAATATGTAAATAATTTAAAATAAAAAATTATTTCAATGAAAATCAGTATTTTTTCTATTCATTGAAAAAATGAAATTTTTTAGAATAATAACTAAAATTAACCCTAAGATGATTTTTTATTTATTATTTAAAAAATTAATTTTATTTTATCAGATAATTTTTCTTAAAGTTTCATAAATTAATTTTATCATAAGAGTGCAAGAAATGATAAAGCTTTTCTCTTTGAAAAAAATACAGTTTTTTAGAAAATATTTATTTTACTTTAAAATGATTCTTAGTTTTATTTATAATCAATATTCAACAAATTAAAGTGTGTAAACTATATATATTTTTCATAATTTAGTTATTCCTATTCATACCCACCAATTTAATGTTTATGTTATAATGGTCATGTTTAAATAATATTTTAATAGAGTATCGTGTTTCGTTTAAACATAATGTTGTGTGCATTGCAAGATATCAAAGGGATTAAATTTATTTAAAAGGAAATAAATCATAAATTATTGAGGTGTTATATTCTTACCTCCTATAAAAATACATCCTTTAAATTTCATGGATATTACCTTATTAAAAAATGGTGGTAGTTCTTCTTTATAACACCCTTTGGTTCCTACATTGATTCCTCCATTTTATGATTTCTCCAAAGTACCTTTACCATATGAGTCATCCAATTTATTAATACTTGATCTCTAGTATCAAGAATATATATGGATTCTTCATGGTAATATTTATCATGTTTCAAATCTATTTTATCAATGTTGAGCACATTCACTATGTTTGGTATGTACTTTCTTAACAATTATATATGAAACACATCATGTAATTTTGAACGACTAGTTGGAATTTCCAACTAAAAAGACATGGCTCCAATACTTACTAAAATTTCAAAGGGTTTTATATACCTAAGTCTTAACTTTCCCTTCTTACCAAACCTTATAACACCCTTCCATAGATATATATTCAAGAAAAAATGATCTATCAATTGGAATTCCAAATACTTCCTTAGATTATTGGAATAACTCTTTTTCCTACTTTGAGATACTTTAATATGATCCTGAATAGTGTTTACCTTTATTGTTGTCTCTTCAATAAGTTTTGGACCAAAAATTTTCCTTTAACCAACTTCATCCTGGAAATTTGGAGTATGAAATCACTTTCCATATAATATTTCATATGGCACTATTTGAATACTTGAATAAAAATTATTGTTATAGGAAAAAATATAAAAAAGGTATATACTAATCCTACATGCCTTGAAAATCAAGTGAGCATGAACTCAATATTTATTCCATTGTTTAAAAAATCCTTACATTCAGTCCATTAGTTTGAGCATGGTAGGTGGTCCTCAAATGAAGCTCAGTATCAAGATCCTTCTAAAGACACTTCCTTAATTTAGATGTAAAATGTGGATCACGGTCAGACACAATTGAAATAGGTGCAACATGAAGTCTTACAAATTCATTAATATAGATCCTTTTGAGGTGCTCAATAGGTAAATATTCTCCTATAGAAAAGAAATTTTCATATTCGTTTAGGTGATCAATGATAACCCATATTATATCATTATTTCTAGGATTCTTTGGTAGTCTTATAAAAAATCTATAGTAATTCCATCCCATTTCCATGTAGGAATAGGAATAGGTTTTAGGACTCATTTAGGATGTTGTTTCATGGCTTTAATTTATTGACAAACCCAACATATAGACACATAATCCACAATTTCCCACTTTATTTTATCCTAAAAAAATATTCCCCCAAATCCATATATATCTTTATGCTACTAGGGTGTATAGAGAAATTTTATCTATGAGAATCATCCAAAAAATTAATTTTTAGATCAATTATAGATGGAATAAATAATCACTTTACAAACACCATATTCATAAAATAAGTCTGAAATTTCCCATCATTCATAACCTTAATTTTATTCTGAAAGTTCTCATAATAAAATTGATAACTTTTTATCTTTTATAATAAATATGGTTTTACAATAATTTGAAAAATGAGTGATGTATCTCCTTACTTAATAATTCTCATGTTTATCTTTACTAGATCCAAGAATATAGGATCCCTATCGATCCTAATTTGGGTTATAACTCCATGATATTTTATAATCAATACATCTTATACCTTATTTTCTTTCCTCGGGTAGTAGTGTATGTTGGGAATGTTTTGATCCAACAATTTCATTAATTTATTTTTGATTTTGATGCTCACAAACACCCACATATATTCTACTAATGAAGTTATGTCAAGTGAATTTTAGGATAATAATCATTGGAATAATTATTTTATTATGGAATCATTTTTAGACCTTAAACCCATGGAAGGTAATCTTATTTCTCAAAGAATGGGTATTTTTGACGTGTTTATAAGAAGTATGAAAACACTATTCATACCCTACATTTTAAGAAGAATGTATGGTTTGTGTACCCTATGTTTGGAATGAATGTATGGATCGGGAACCCTATTTTTTGAAGCAACCCTATGTTTTAGGATCAAACATGTGGTTAATCATCCCTAATTTTGTAATCAATTGTACATTTTCAATCATAATTCTGAATTTTATCACTATGCAGAGAAATGCTACATTTTACTTGGTCAAATACAAAGTTTTGATCTATGGATTATTTCTGCATTTTCTATAATGGTCTCACTGGAATTAAATATCTCTTTAAATCTATCTAAATACTGGTTCAAAGTATCACATTTAACATATTAAATCATTCCTATTTCTAAGGTAAGTTAAAACTTTCTTTGAATATTTTAAATTCAAATATTCATGGCTTATCATGTGAAATTTCTAGAGCTATTTGAACTGAAGTAATTTGACTATTATGTTAAATATAGTTGTTCTTCTTCTAAAAATACTGATGTTCCTATTTTTAAGATACATATGTTCATTCATAAATAATATTTTGTCATCTCCTATAGAGATACATTTTGGAGACATGCATGTTTTGATTCTTATCTATTTTAACAACTCAACTGTTGTTGTTATTGTTGTATTTATTTGTTAATATTTTGTTATAGTTTAAAAAAAGAACTTATCATAGCTACACTTTAGATATATACATGTTGATCATCTTATTGGTGTTTTCTCTTGTAATGATTAAATAAATCTTGTTTGATGTTGAAGAATATTCTACTATTATGTTTTATTAAAGATCATTTCATTTATCGGTTTTTTTTTGTAACTGTGATATGAACCAGTATTCAAATTATTTATCCTAATCTATTTACTATTGAAGTTTTGACTTCTCATAATCATTTATGGTAAAGTGTTGGCTTCTCATACTAATATGTGGATATTTTGGTTCCCTATAAAAGAACTAAAAGTCCATATCAAAGCCTTGTGCCTTGAACCACTATTCATTGTTGTGTTATTCTCTTCATTTATTTTTATATACTTACTCATATTTAAGATATAAGGAAAGAATCGCTTTAATCTCGAGAGGGAAATATTGTTTCTATCAAGTTTTTAAAGGAACACAATTCACCCAATCCCTCTTATGTCTTCACCTTTTCTGTTACGACCTAATAATTGGTATCAAAGGTTGGGATATATTTATTTATTTCTCTTTTTAAAAATACTTATTGTTTCTTCCTAATAAAAATAATTGACATCATAAGAAAATATCCATTGGATATATTTATTTTTTTTAATCCTTGATGATTATCTTGATTCTACCTGATAGAAAAAAAATTATATCATAAGATATAATTGATTACTTATATTTATTTTGACTCTAAAAAGTCAAAGTTAAAGATCCATACAAAGATATTTTTCAATAGATGGTCTTAAAAAAGGTATGTTGATGATCTATGCATCGAATATTAATAGAGATAATTATATATGCTAGAAATAACACATGATTATTATTTTTTAAAATCTCAAAATAAGATTTTATTTAAAGGAAGAAAAGCCATATGAGATTCCTAAAGAAGATCTGAAAAAATGGAATGCTAGTCAAGAGAAAAAATATGATCCTGATTCAAGATCCATGAATTCTATTGTCCTTGGATTAGGAACTGATGAATTTAATTGAGTATCTAAGTGTGCTACCATATATGAGATGTGGAAGACCTTTATATTAACTATGAAGGAACTGATAATGTTATACAACTAAGGTAAAAAACTATAAAATCAAAATTTAATACATTTAGGATTCATGAATATGAGATAATTAATCATATTAATTTAATATTGATAGAAGTTTCTAATGATATTTCAGCCTTTGGAGATCCAATTAAATTACCAGATCAAGATTTAAAGGTACTCAAAGTTTTACCCTCTAATTGGAATGGAATGTCTACTATTATTCAATAATCCACACTAGTTAAATAATTGACAATGAAATAACTAATTGTTATATTGATGATTTATGAAGCTAAAATGCAATTCGAAGATAAAAATCATATTTCTATAAAAAATTATGATGTCGCACTTAAAATTGTTATGGATGAATCATCTAATTCATGTTATTTGGATTCAAGAAAAGAGTTATTAGATCTTTCTAAAAGATTTAAAAAAAATTACAACTAGATAAAGAAAAGTAATAAAGAATATAGGTGTTATAAATGAAAGGAGAAAGTTCATACAAAGTCTAATTGTCTTGTGATTAAAACGTAAAGGAAAGATGATTATAAAAGAAAATGTAAGATATTAATGAGGACTAACTGTAGTGATACTTATGATTCAAGTAGTGACTCCACTAAAGACTCTGAAGTTGGGCATGAAAATAAAATGGTAAATCTATGTCTTATAGCTCATGCTGATGAGGTACACACTTCTTACTCTCAAAATTCTGATTTAGAAAATTTTTCTTATGAGGAACTTAATAAATATTGTTTTCTACATTAGTACAAATTTGAATCTTTAAAAAAGGATCATAGAAAACTTATAAAATCTTATGATATTATTTCTAATAATAAATAATTTTTATCAAAAAATGTTTTAGATTTAAGATCTAATTATTCCAAATGTTCTTCTATTTTGAATGACAATAAAATTAAGGAACTATTAGAATAAGTTAATACATTAAAACAAGACTTTAGAATGATTTTTAAAGGATAAAACAATTTGAATCAAATTATTGGTAAAAATAAAATTTGTAAAGGAAAACTTGATATTGGAAGTAATGGAGAAAAACCCAAATTATATTGAAATTATGTTGTTTATGGTTAAAAAAGAAAGAGTATACCTACTATTAAATGTTTTCACTATGGAATAAATAGACATTATGTTAATGACTACTATTTTAGAAAACCTCAATTTTATGGTATCAAGCATATTCATTATTAAAAATAATTATCAAGCCTTAATTATGGAGTCTCTTCTCAAAGTAAATAGATCTGGTTACCAAAGTCTTTAGTTTCTAACACTGCCAGACCCAAAAGAATATGGGTACTAAAAGGCACTTGTATTTGATATTTTGGATGTATGCACCTTTGGAATTAATTGTTATATCATTAAGTTACTGCTTGAAATTTATGGTAAATTCTTATATTTCTATTTCTTATTCTTTTAAATGAAAATTTCAATAGATTTGGAACTATTAATTCAGGAAGTATTTCATTTCCATTTTAATATTCAATTTAAATGCACTAACTATTTTTTATAAAGGGAGAAAAACTTTTAAATGTTTTACCTTTTTCATCTATATTTAATTATCCTTATATTTAAATTGTTAATCTTTTCTCACTCTAATATTTTATTTGATGAATAAATATATTTAACTATATTTATGACATTATGCATACTTCTTAAATATTATTTAATTTCACATTAATATATGTAACAATATTGCTAAAGTATTATACTATGTGTAAACTTTTTATATTTTTATTATTTTTATAAACATTGTTTTATATATCTTATTAAGACTAGTTTTTAGGAAGATTTATAATTTAGATAGAGTATGTATTAATTTATTGTATTAACTTAAAATCACATGAAGAAATATAAGTTTATTTAGTAAAAAAAACTATGTTCTTAATTTAATCTTTCATTTCATAAAACTTTTTTTAAAATTTTATTTTTCCCAAAAACAATTATTCAATTATATAAATTTATTCTTTCAAAATAGTTTTCTTATATAAAAATACCTTTTAAACTAAAAAATATGAAATTATTACTCTTTCTTTTGTATTAAGAATATGAAACATCACCTAAAAACCATTAGAATATAACCTTTCTTATTTCTCTTTCGAACACTAGATTCTTAAAAAAATCTCTCAAACCATTTATATTCCTTCTTTGAAATTCCAAACTCAACGAATATTGAAGAAGAAATTATGAGTGTCATGAAGAGACATAGGACTTAAAGCTCAAAGAAATTTTATTCTCAAAAGATAAACAAAAGTAATTCTTTTCCTAATGTTATGAATAATTTTTTTAGAGAACACTCTGTTAGTTTTGTTAAGGATTCCTTTAAATAATATTCTGAAAAAGATACAAAAATACTTGGTTTTGAAGAAATAAAAGTTAAAACTTCTAAAATAATTAAATATGGAATGCTCTCTATAGAGTTTTTTTTCAAGTTTAATATTTTTAATGAAGAAGTAGTGAAGTTTCATGAAGATCTAAAAAGTTTGAGAAAATATTTTAAAGAGATGCAAAAATATTCTATTTCAAAAGAAATTTTTTATAATCTTTAAATAAAGTATCAAATTTTCTAAGAAATATCTATTTATAAAGAAAACATTGATGTGGAAATGATAATTAAAATGGATAAAATTAGACGTGAAGTTGTTACCAAGTCAGATCTTAATGATCTAAAATATTTTTTAGCTAAATAGTTCCCATATTCTTTGATGGATCAAAGATATAAAAATGTTCATAGGAAAATAAAACTGTTATCAAGAGTTTTATATATTGTGAGTGAAAGAGTTCAAAGTTTTCAGAGTGATGATGAACTATTTAACCTTTCCAAAATTCTCAATTCTTTTCCACCACTGTAGTCTATCCAAATTCAAAGACAAAATATTTTTTTTTAAATCTGAATTTTTTAAAATATCTTTTTCTCAGTTTAAGCATCATTTTTATATATATTTTTTCCTACCTCAAATGTACATTAATATGTTTCTTAATTTCTTTTTTATCTCACAAAAAGGGGGATAAATTTATGGATTAATTTATGGGTTAATTTATGAAGAAATTAATGGGAGAGATGTAAAAATAAGAAAATTTTGAGGAATAAATATTAGAAATGTGTGGAAATAACTATGTCAAAAATAATATATATATATATATATATGGGAGAAATTTATTTTTAAAAACATTTTTCTTTATGAGGAAAAAAAATTGCTTGAAATTTATTTATTCTTATAATTGTAATATTTCATTTCTTATTTGTTTTTATATTAATATTGGTTTTATGGGTTCTGTTATCACAAAAAAAGGGGGTGATTGTTGGGAATGTGTTGATCTAACAATTTCATTAATTTATTTTTGATTTTGATGCTCAAAAACACCCACATATATGTTAATAATGAATTTATGTTAAGTTAATTTTAGTATAATAATCATTAGAATAATTATTTTATTCTGGAATCATTTTCAAACCTTAAACCCATGAAAGTTTATTTGATTTATTAAAAAATATGTATTTTAGAAATGTTTATAATAAGTCTGAAAACATTATGCATACCATATGTTTTAATCAAAATGTATGGTTTGTGTACCCTATATTTGGAATGAACATATAGATTGGGAACCCACATTTTGGAAGAAACCCTACATTTGAGGAACAAGCATATGGTTCATCATCCCTATTTTTGTAATCAACCATATATTGTCAACCTTACTTCTTAAGTTTATTATTATATAGACACACCTTAAATTTGACTTGGTTAAATATTGAGTTTTGAATTATGGATTATTTAGGTATTTTCTAGAATGGTCTCATCAGAATTAAATATATATTTAAATCTGTTTAAAGATTGGTTCAAAGGATCGTATTCAAAAAAATAATTCCTATTTCTAATATAAGTTATGACTTTCTTTGAATGTTTCAAATTCAAATATTCATAGTTTATCTTGCAATATTTTTTTATTTTCTTAACTTAAAGGAATTCGATAGCCATGTTAAATACAAATGTTATACTTCTAAAAATATATATATTCTTCTTCTAAAAATATAGATGATATTATTCTAAACATACAGATGTTCATTCAAAAATAATAATGTATCATCACCTCTAGAGCTACACTTTGGAGACAAACATGTTTTGATTCTTATCTATTTGATCAATTGAACTATTACTAATATTATATTTATTTGTTAATATTTTATTATGGTTTGATAAATCACTTATTATAGCTACACTTTGGATACATATATGTTTGATTATCTTCCTAGTATTTTATATACTATTATTTAAAGAAATCCTGTTTTATGTTTAAGAATATTCTATTACTGTTTTTTTATTGAAGACCATTTCATTTTTTAGTTGATGCTAAAAATGTGAGTTGAAACATTATTCAACCTCTTCGTCTTAATATATTTATTATCAAAGTGTCGACTACTCATACTTAGTCATGGTGGAGCATAATATTCTCAAACTAAGATGTGTATATTTTAACTCCTTATAAAAGAACTAGGACCTATAACGACCTTGTTTTAAGGTATTAATTGCTTGTACTCAGTTTTAGAGGTATCTAGATAAGAGGACCAACTAGTGAAAATCACTAAAACTCATGGAGTAGAGTGTTTTTGAAGTGGACTAGGGGATATTTATTACCTAAACCACTATACATCATTATTTTATTTTCTTCATTTATTTTACACTATTTACGCATATTTAAGATATAAGGAAAGAATCACTTTAATATCAACAGGGGGTATTTTTTCTATCAATTTTTTAAGGAACACAATTCCCCCTGCTCTTGTGTCTTCATCTTTTCCATTCTGGCCTAATAGTGTATCGAGCAATCATAATACCTAAGTAGCTCAAGTCATCACCTTTATATCCTATTGAGTTATTTCCATGAAAATATGTATTTTAGTCTTTTATGGTTCATTTATATCTCACATATTTCACTATATTGATAATGTATCCATATATTCAAAGAAAATATTACAGATTCCAACACTAGATCATGGGTTAGATTGTTTAGTTCATTATTCTTCAATTTCCTTAATTCATATGAAATAACTTTATCATTTTTCATTAGGAAAAAACCAATTCCCTTCTTTGATGCATCATTATATATCACAAAACCATCATTTCTATATGGTAAAGTCAAAATTGGATCATTGGACAATATCTTAATTAGTTCATAAAAACATTCTTTACATTCCTTTTCCCTAATGAACTTAACCCCTTTATGTGTAAGATTGGCTAATGGGTTAGTCAATTGGGAAAAATTCTGAATGAATCTTAGATAGTAACATGTCAAACCAATGAAACTATGTACCTCATTTATGTTCATTGGTGTAGTAAATTCCCTGAATTCCTTTTTTGTTATAGGTTAAACTGAGATTATATCTTTGGAGACAATATAGATAAGAAAAGAAACTTCTTAAAGCTATAAATCACACTTATTAAATTTCTTATATAACTCCTTCCTTCTAAAATTATCAAGAATAATCTGCAATGGATTCTCATTATCCCCATATCTTTTATAATACACCAATATATCATCAATGAATACCACAAAAAATCATCTAGATATTCCTTGAATAATTTTTTCAATAAATCCATAAAAATAGAGGGTGCATTAGTAAATCCAAATGTAATTACTATAAAATAATAATGTCCATACCTCATTCCGAAAGTTGTCTTCATAATGTATTCCTTACTCACAATTGATGATACCCAGAATAAAGGTCAATATTTGAAAAATATTAGGATCTGTGAAGTTGGTTGAATAAGTCATCAATGAGAGGTAGAGGATAATTGTTCATTATCTCAATATCATTGATTTACCTATAATAAATGCATAGAAACATGGATCCATATTTCTTCTTAATTAAGAGAATAAGGGCTCCTCGTGGTGAAACACTAGGTCAAATAAATCCCTTATCACACAAATACTATAGTTGTTTCTTTAACTGCATGAATTCCATAGTGGTCATTATTTAGAGAGTCTTCAATATTGGTCTTGAATCATGGGTTAAATAAATGGAAAACTCAAATTCATGCTTTGGGGAATGTCCAAGTAATTCCTCAGGAAATACATTAATGTATTCTTTTACAATAGGTACATCCCCAATTTGAATATTACCTTCTTAATCCCTAGATTTTGTTTTCTATTCTTCCTCAATAATATCATTTAGTAGAGCTACTAGGGTCAGATATAGACATGTCTCAGATGAATATGTATCTTCTCTAAAGATAAGTAATTATATATCTTCATCGCAAATCATAATTTAATTATTATTGAAATAAATTTTTGAATTATATTTTGAAATTTAGTTAATACCAAAGATTATATCAAATTCAAAGGTATGATAATGTGTTCATCAAATAAATCTTGTTTATGTGTCATAATGGGGACTACCTGACACATCCTTATTACAGTGAGACTTTCACTATGAGTTTTGACTGATAACTCCATTTTTAAATTTCTAGAAAAATATCTAATTTTCTTGTAAAACTTAGAAGGTATAAAAGAGTGATAGGATCCATAATCAAATAAATAATTACCTAAATTTCAATCTATGATTAAATTATCTACCACCATATCATTAGGTACTTCCACCTCAGCTACAGTGATCACATAAGCTTGGATTTCTCCTCTTAGCCTCTTTTATAGTATATTCCCTTGAGGATTGGGTCATTTTTTTGTGGATTTCCTCATCTCCCTATAGTTTAAACACTAAATATTAGCATTTTCTTTCTTCTCCATTCATTATTTATCCTGATGAACTATATCCCCACACTTATAACATATTCCTAATCCATTTAATAATTTACTAGGATGATTCTTTCCACAGTTCTCACATGGTGTAAATTACTTCATTATCTTCTTACTCTTTGTTGTGTTACCTTTTTCTTGGTTCTCATTCAACCTATTATTTTCTTGATTTCCCTTGAATATATAGGAAATAGATAATTCCTTATCTATTTTTATGGAACATATAACTATTTCATCATATGAAGAAAATGTTTGAGTGACTAACACCCTTTAGAGACTTGTCTTAATCCCTTCAAAGAAATGGCCAATATTTCACTCCATGTTATGTATTTAATCCATTTAATAATTAGATAAACTTGTAAAAATAGCCTCATACTCTACAACACTTTCTTCTTCCTTTTTATTTAACCTAGGTAACTTTCTCTTAATTTCAATTTGTTTCTCATGAGGGGAATATTTTTCTAAGAATGTCTCCTTAAAATATTTACATTCCATGATTTATATTTCCTCTTCCTCCCTAGTATTCTAGATTAATGACCACTATTGATCAGAATCTCCTTTGATATAATGCACTGAAAGTGTAACCTTTTCCTTTTCATCACATCTAAAGTCCATAAATATCTTCTCAAGAGACTTAATCCATTTCTCAACTACCATTTTATTAGTAGTCACACCAAATGATAGGGGATTTTTTCACATGAAGAGATCCAACATAGGATAATCATGATATGGAATACATTTCTCCATCCAGGAAAGGTTATTTTCATAACCTTATTAGGATTCTCTAATATAGACATGATCTGATCAGTTCTAATATCAGCAGTATTGGATTTCTCAGAAGGGAAATCTATATATTGGACATGTGTTTTTATACCCTTATTTCTTCCAATAACCATTTTTAAACAACAGTATATACTGGATTAGATCATAAAATTATAAATTTTAAATCATAATGTAAAATTCTAAATATGATGTATCACTTAACATAAATTAAAAAAAATTATGAGTTTTTAATCTAATAATTATAAACATGGTTTTTGGAGATATATTTATTTTCAAATTCTTCATAAAGGTTTTTAAAGAAAATGTGAATTATCCTAAGCATATCCACCAATAGTGTCAAACCAGGTGTATAGTAAGACCCACTTTTATGCACCAGGTGACGATCAGGTCAAGCCCAATGTGCTATTTTTAGTGTTATTACCCATAGGTATATCTGTTCCAGAACTATGTCCACTTGTAGTATCCAAATAATGATTTATTGTTAGGAAAAAACACATATTCCCTTCCTTACCAAAATTTTTGGATGTTAATCTATGATTATCCTAAAATTTTAACATAGGGTTTTGTTCCCTAATCTAAGTTTTACTTAATCTATTTCTCAATCATTCTACTAAATTTCCTCTAATACCAATTGTAATAACCCTGACCCCAGTAACTCAGAGTTGGTTCCTACTTTATTACATTAGCTTAGATAAAAGTGGTAAAGTCCTAGAGGACCAATTAGTTTAGTAGTTTTAGAGAAATGGATACATACATGATATCCATTTTAAGTAGGGAAATAAAATAAAAAACATAGTAATGGAAAATATTTTTCATACTTGAACTCATTCTAATAATTCTTAAGGAAACCAAATAAAGGTGAGCTCAAATGCTCAGTAAGATTTATATATAGAGGAAGTTGTCATGAATCAATAAATAATAATCAATATGGTAAGGAAAGTAATTTAACACACATTCCATTTAATCAATAACTTTACTATATTAATTGGATAAGGAAAAATCAATGTGGAAAGGTAAATAACTGAACACACATTCTATTTAATAAATAACTTGAGAATGAAATGCATACAAAGATAATATCATTGTGAAAATATCATGGATAATAATGGTAACTGAATTATAAATGAAGTAAATGATTAATTATTGGACATAATGATCTCATACATCATTAATACCTCTATTATCAAGACCATTCTCATGACAGTTTAAAACTACTAAGTAAAAACCCATCTAATTTGGCCAAATAATTTGTCTCATGAGACCTATTGATCCGTAAAGGAGATATATATAAGTAATACCCACCTATGATTTCATTTCCAAATCATTTCTCATATATCATGTAATCTATTTAATTTATGAATCAATATCCCTTATCATCAAATATCTATGTTGATTAAAGAATGTGGATTTATCAATATTTCCCATATTAATCAAATAACTTTCAAAATAAAAACCGTATGTAAAAATGGTATAAGGTATAAGAAATAATCACATAAATGATACAAATAATATGTATATTTAATATAAATTTAACTTACAATGAAAATTTATCATAATAAATTTATTGTTTCAAGAGAAATCTAACAATCACAAAAAGAAAGTGAGAATGTATAATAATTTTTACCTATTTGGTAGCTTTTAAATTTTAACATATTTAAGAATAAAATTGAAAAAAAAACATTAATAATAAAGAATAAATATATATTCATGTTAAATACATCAAAGGGGAAGAATATACACCATGTAAAATTGAATGGGTGCATATTAACAAAAATGTCTCAATGAAATGGAAAATGAGATGAAATCCCTTACTACTCGATAACGTTAACGTAAAATCCACTTAGATAAAATAATTAAAATTGAAACCTACGATACCATAAAATTTTAATTATTCATGATATAATATTAAAAAAAATTATGCACATGATATAAAATAAATTAGGTGTACAACAATAAAATATGCTTCAATGAAGGGAAATTGAGACAATGTCCCTTACCTCATGATTTCCTTTAGTTGAACATTCTTTAACCTCGTTTATAATAGTTATAAGCATGTTATTAATTTATAAAAGAAATATATTAATATTTTTAATATAATATATTATCCTATTATAACATTTTACCACCTATTTGTTAATAATATTTCATTATTTTCATTGTTTTGGGTGTTAATTTCCATGTTTTATCATGTCTGTTTTGTCATGAAAGCTTAAATTCTTGTACATAAGATATAAATACATAATATATATTATTATTATAATGTTATAAATATTATATTTACTCATTATATTAATTATTAGAACCATTCTTGAATGTTGGTCATGGAAAATGAGTCACATTGCTTTGTGGATATGGTAGGTCGTACGTTGCATGAGTGTCGATATCATTCCCTTAACAGGTGAAAGGGTAAGGGGTTGTATGATTAATTATTTTTAAATAATTTATTTCATGTCATATATATCACATGTATTCTTTAAATTTATTCTTATTACCTTTCATGTAAAGCGTAATTGAAAAATTAATCACATCACTTCGTGAGGCAGTAGTGCACCGTATAGACGAGCGACATTATCTTATTTTAAAAAGATTGGAAAGTAAGAAGTTATATGTGATATAATAATTTAATAAGTATAATTATATCATAAATATTATATATAAACATAAAATTCATCATTATATCCAACCAGGAAAGTTTTTGATAGAAAACAAGTTACATTAGTTTGTGAGGAAGTAGTCAACCGCACAGATGATCGATGATTTCATTTCCCATTTGATGGAAGTATAGATGGTTATAGGTTATTAACTTAAAATAATAACATATAATTATATTTTAGATACTTTTTTATTATATTACCTTGATTTAATGATATTTAAAGGAGTTATAAGAATAAATAAAATTAAAATGCTCGTTTAAGAACGTTATCTCTTCTTCGGAGAAATTATTTAGGTTTGCATCAAAATCCATCATAGGATTCATTTATGATCATAAAAATGGATCTAGGATGTTTTTATGGAATTAAGTAAATTATTTTTTGGGTCTTGGCCAAAAAAAATGGCTTTGGAAGTGTGAATAGAGGACGAGAGGGGTGGCCTTTTATAAGTAGGGGAGAGGGTGCACATGGAATTTCTAAAAAAGATTCAATTACACCCACATTTTTGTCATGAAAAAAGCTTTAAAATGGGTAATTATAGAAACTTAAATATTATATAGTCTAAATATTCCTATAAAATAAGTTTTGGACAGGTTTTAGGTCATTTTTAACACTTATCAACTTAGTTTAAACCCCGGTAAATCAACTTTCACATTAACTGAAATAATTAATTTTTTACTTATTTTAATATTCATAATGGTCAAAAATTAAGTTGAAATAATTTAAATAATTTAAATTATTCTGATTCCAAATATGGGATACATTTTTTAAAAAATTTAATTCACAGAAGTGTTAGAATCCAATTTAAAATTATACCCACGGACACGATGGAAAAGCGAGTTTTCAAAGAGAAAGTTCTCATAAGTATAGAATGTTTTAATATAAAATTTTAATATGAAATTGATTAAAATGACCTAAAATGTATTTAATATAACATAATTTTACTAATATTACTTTAAAACAAATTAAAATATAATTTAATTTTGTAAATAATTTAAATAAACAGGTAGTTTTCAATAAAAATCAATATTTTTCACTATTCATAAAGAATGAAACTTTTAAGAAAAATCAAATAAAAATCACCCTAATATAATTTTGGTATGATTATTAAAAATAATAATTTTATTTTATAAAATAAGTTTTCTAAAATCTTAAAAATAAATATCATATGGTGCAAGAAGCGATGAAAGAATTCTCTTTGAAAAAATACAGTTTTTTAGAAAACATTTATTTTACATTCATAATTAATAACCAATGAATGTCTATAAACAATATATTTTTCATAATTTAATTAGTATTATTAATACCCATCAATTAAATTTCTATGTTATAATGGTCATTTTTAAATAATATTTTAATAGAGTATTATGTTTCGTTTAAACCTGGTGTTTCGTGCATCGCAATCTATCAAAGAGATTGAATTTATTTAAAATGAAATAAACCATAAAGTATTAAGGTGTTAAATTAAGAATTTTTTTATGTCAGTAGATGATAGTAATAATCTTTATAATTATTTTTTCTCTTTAAATTTCATTATATCATATTTATTAGAGAATTAATTTCTCAAAGTAAAAGGTATTAAAACAGCTAAGGGCATATAGGATAAGCTCGAGAATATCTATGAAGGAAATTAAAAGTTGAAGTAAGCTAAAATATATAATTTTAGGTCAATATATTAAGACATCAAAATATAATAAAATAAAACTATATATGACTTATTCATAATGGTGAATGAGATAGTAATTAAAATTAGGATTTGTAGTGAGAAGTTGGAAGATACAACAATGGTTGAAAATATACTTTGCATTGAACTGGCCAAGTTTGATGCTAATGTTTTGACTCTTGAAGATAGAGATACAATTATGCTTCCTATATATGATCAATATATTATTCTCATATCATATTATATGAGTAAGTATAAATCTACCAAGAAGGGTAAGTCTAAAACATAAATTTATTTTAAAGCCTCAAAGAAAGAAAATTATAAAAAAGAAGTTGAATAAGAAGAATTTTTTTATTCAAATTCTGGAGAATATATTGATGAAAATTTTTAAATAATTTTATCTATCATCTCAAGAAGTATAATAAGGGGTATGGGGATTTCTAAAGGGAATATTCCATGAAAATATTTCAAGTTTGGATCAATTAGACATTTAACTACAAATTTTCCAAAATAAAAAAAATAAAAAACCAGGGGAGATAAATCTAAAAGATCCAAAAGTTTCTCTAAGAAGAAAGAAACTATAATTGATATATCAAAGTTTTATCCAAAAGGGAAGGTAAATAATTTATCTAAATAAAAAAATATAAATTATTATCTAAGTGTGATGGAAGTGATAACTATGAAGATGAATAGAAAGTTAAGACTTATAGAGATGAATTTGATGATAAGAAACTTATTACTAAGGTGAATAATAAAAATTTCACTAGTGATGAAAGTATAAATTATGGAAGTAAATAATAATATGCCCATATGGAATTTATTTTGAAGATAAATTTTAAATAATGAATCAAAAAATTCAAATCTTAAAAAGTTAAACAGGAATTTGAAGAAAGGTGAGCAACTTACCAACTGTAAGGAATTTGATTATATATGAGAAAAATCCAAATTTATTAAAGATATTGATTCTTTAATTATTTTTACTAATGATTTTAAGACTTTTTAACATCAATTTGTAAGATAAAATTAATGATGAAAATATGTAACTTGGATTTGTACAAAATAAACTTGTCAAATTTAAAGAATATCTGAAAAAATATAGATTAAATTTCAAAGATTCTATTTAAGAAGTTGGGAATGTTTAAAGAAAATAGATGCTTATAGAGATCAGAAAAAACTATTCTCAATAGGAGAAAACATTACTAATAATGTTGGTGAAAATTTTTAGTAGGAGAAGAAAGCTAAGGAGATAAAGTTTGTGACTAAATCAGAAGAATCTCAAAAATATAGAGATTCTGGGAACTTTAACTTAAACTCAAAAACTAAAACATTTAATGAATCTAAAAAATATAAGAAGAATTATAAGTTAAAGAAAAATATTTCATGATTTCATAATAATTTAGTTCAAAAAAAGGATCCAAGATTGATGACTCGAAGAAGCATTAAAGACTGGTGTTGACTTATAAAACATAAATCTTTTTTCAGATGTAAGTATGAATTTTATGGATACTATTTGAATTATAGAGGATTTGGGTATACAGAAAAACAATTTGGTTTAATTATCAATTTCATAATGATCTTAGGAGGCTTGGAAGGTAGAGATTAATGGGGATAAATCCCACTCAAATGTGAAAGTTCAAAAGTAGGCCTAAATTCCTTGGTCTAAAATCACAAAACAAATTTGAAGTACTTAAGTAAGTATGTGGATGATGTAACCAACTGTATCATCGTGGAAATGAATCCCTCAACCTTCTACCATACCAACTGATTATAAGTTTTAATACTCCAAAGACTCAAAATATAAAGAGTAAAGGTAAGTATAAATATTTGGCAGTTAAAGTGGAAATAAAAAAATAAAATGGGGAAAATACATGGATTCTAGATAGTGGATGTTCCTCTTATATTACAAGATATTTAAAACTCTTGAAAGATGTTTAAAAGTGAAAAAAAGGCTCAATGTCCTTTTTTAATGATGGGTTACTCAAAATCAAAGGTGTGGATCATTTGTGATTTGGAAAGATCAATTGAAATCAAAGAATAATTTATTTATTAAAGTGGTGAAACACAATATTATTAGTTTTTATTAATAATTTTATGAAGGAAATGAATTAATATTTCAAAAGGATGGATTTTTGGGGAAGATCGTGGAATATTGGTTTATTTTTATTAGAGGTCGGTGAACTATATGAAATCTATTTTCATTGGGTGATGCTAGAAATTCATGTTACTAAATCATGAAAGAAAAAAATTAGTTATGGCATAAAAGTCTTGGTTATTTAGGAAAAAATAACCTGAGAAATATTACCTTAGGAGATAATATTTTTTATGTACCTATGCTAAAAAGAGAGAGAAATTAGATTTTATTAACATTTAAAAAAGGAAATATTATTAATTCTTCACACAATAATGTTGAGATTCAATAAACTCATTCATTTGAGATTATTCATTAAAACATTTGTGATACCATGCGGAAGAAACCAATAAATGTATATAAGTATTTTATCTACTTCATTTATTGTTTTACTTGAATTACTTGTATCATGTTTATAAAACATAAGTCATAGGATGTAGAAATTTTAAAGAGTTTAAGAAGAAGTATAGAAAAGGAGTGTTGTTTCTTATTAAATAATATCTGAATAAATTATTTTGTTAAATATAAAAGTAGAAGATTTAGATATTATATTATATTGAGAAGAATGGTATTCACCATGAACTCAGTACCCTATATATAGTAAAATAAAATGGTGTTTCTAAATGAAAGAATAGAATTTTAGTAGAGATGGATCAGATTGATAGATCACGATACATCTCTATATTTTTATATACAATCCATTAGAGTATTTTTTTCATATTCAAAATGATTCTTATCAAGGAAAAAATAATATATATCCATATATTATATTTATTACAAAAAATATCCAAGATTTAAGTACCTAAGAGTGTTTATAATCCCCTACATTATCAATGTTAAAGGTGGAAATCTAGGCATGTTTCTTTGTTACCATAAAAATGGAAGATAATACCATTAATATAAAAATTTTAAAGGTAATATTTTCTATTATAATTATGTGAAGGTTATGGAATGTAAAAAAATAAATAAGAAACACTTCAAGAAGCATGCTTTAGAAGTGATGATAAAGTTTTTTTGTTAAAAAACAGGAATAAATTTCTGAAGATGATGGAATTTTAGATGTTTTATAGGATGAAGAAGATTATTTCAATATTTTAAGTGATTATTATCAACATTTTTCATCTCATCCATGGATTAGAAATAAACTTTATGTCCAAAACATCATTGGTGAACAAATACAATGGGTTCAAACTAGAATAACTCTGAGAATAGGAACACATGCCTCACTGTTTTCTCAAGTTGAACCGAGATATATTGAATAAGATTTGAAGCATCAAGAGTGGTTTTATTCAATGAAAGAGTAATTATAATAGATAGAGAATAATTATTTTTTGGAGTTCATACCCAACCTTGAAGATAAAAATGTTATTGGAACAAAATGGGTGTTTTGAAATAAGTTGAATGAAAGAGG
This sequence comes from Viscum album, assembly GCA_963277665.1. NCBI lineage: Eukaryota > Viridiplantae > Streptophyta > Magnoliopsida > Santalales > Viscaceae > Viscum > Viscum album. The sequence goes on from OY728156.1 coordinate 135,102,976, forward strand.
ATAAGTTGTGATAAATAAATAAAAAAATTTTGTAAAGGGTATTATAAAGTATAAGTAATTGATATTGATGAGACGTTTATATGGTTTATAAGACTAGAAACCATGATAATTTTTCTTTATATTATAATTCAAAGGTGATAAAATATATTCAAAATGGATGTAAAGTTTTCTTTCCTCAACGGTGGATTGTAAGAAGAGGTTTATTTTGAAAAACCTTGTGGTTTCTTGCTTGGAGAATATGAGTACTATTTATATAGGTTAAATAAGTATTTTTATAGATTTAAATAAGAACTAATAATTTTTTATTCTAATATGGATACCTGTTAAAATAAGTTAAAGTTTATAAAATGAAGAGTGGACATAAACCACTACATTAAATATGAAAAGGTGGTGTATCTCATTATTATTATTTATGTAGATGATATTATATTTTCTATAAATAATGAAATTATTTGTAAATAATTTTCTTTAAAGATAAATATGTTTTTTTAAATTTCCATACTTAGTGAGATGATATATTTTCTAGTTGTACATATCTCTCAATAGAAATATCACATCTTTCTTTCTCAAGATAAGTATGATCGGGAGCTTCTAAAGAAGTTTGGAATAGAGGTTTCAAAGTCAATTTCCAATCCCATTTCGGTGGGAAATAATTTTTCTAAAGATATATAAGAAAACTAAGTTGATCTAATATAATTACATAAGCTTATTGGAAGTTTGTTATACTTTAAATCTTCAAGGTTAAATATTATCTATGTTGTTACACTTTTTTTCAGGTATCAAAGTGTTCTAAATGAGTTTCCTTTTATGAATATAAATATAATTTCCATATATATTAAAGGTATAATATATTTCAAAATGAAATATGGCAGCAAAGGATAGATTGATCTATTTAGTTATATATATATACAGATTGGGTAGTAAATGTTAATGATAGAAGGTCTAAATCTAATGGAATTTTATTTCTAGGAGATTGGTGTGTATGTTGGAACACTAAGAAAAAAATTATCACCTTGATCACTATTGAAGTATAGTACATGGATATAACCCAATTCATAACCCATTTGATGTGGATAAGAAATCATTTGGAATATCTCAAGGTTGAATTGAATTTTACACTACTTGTTGTATGTGATAATCAAAGTGCAATAAATTTGTCAAGAAATATAGTTAAAAATTAAAGATCTAAGTATGTTGATATTAAATATCACTTTACCAAATTGATTATATAAAATAATGTGTTAAATCTAAAATTTATTCCTATAAAGGATCAAGTGGTTGATATTTTCTCTAAACCATTTCCAAAGTATGTTTTTTAAAGTTTGAGGTTGATGATGGGAGGTCAGCCTCATCCCTCTTAAGGATTAGGTATGGTGATTCAGACCCCTCTTTAAAATTTTTCTTTTGATATTATTGTAAAAGGGGGATAAAAAGGTAGTATAAATATTTATTTGTGTCTATATTATTTTGTATTTTTAAAGGGGTACAACATCAATATAGGGGGAGTTATCCATTGATATGTGTTTAACCTTTTGTGGGAGAGATATATTAGGGGTTCATATATTTAGAGAGAGTTATTAAAAGGGGAAATCAATGAGGGACAACATGTGGTGTGTGGGTCCTTGTGAACTTTTTTACTTGTTTTGATGAGTATATGTGCGGGAATATATATGAATCTATTTTTATAGAGGTTTCAAAATGATTCTTGAAAGTGTAAAAAAGAGGATAAAAGGCTATAACAGTGTGTATTTAAATCACTATTTTATGAAAAATGTGGTATTATTATTCAATATTATTATTTCCTATATCAAGTTTACTTGAGTAGGATTATAATTAAGGAATGATATTCATGGATAAGTGGTCTGAGTTTGAAATTGATCTATTTTTCTTGGTTGAAAATAAAATAAAAATAGGGGTGATTATTAATCCCAAGAGATGTTTAGAATATTTTTAAGTAATTTGGAAGATTGTTGAGACAATGAGTTTCCTTTAAAAAGTGGTATTTTTTTATAGAAAAATACATGGATAAGTTGAATTGGATACAGTTAATGTGTTGTATTTTGTTGTTAATAGATAAATCATATTCAAACTCACATTAAGTAAATTCTGTTTTGTTAAATGACTATTTTTTTATGTTTGGATGTTTTTGGAATAGGTTTGGAGAAGTTTGGAGAATATTTGAATAAATTAAGTGATTATTTGATTGAGTCTAGAATTTTGGGGTTAAGGCTGAAAATTGAAAATTCATGAAGGTTTCATAAGGATTTGGTGAAATTTATAAGACTTTATGTGATCACATATGACTTTGAATATGCATGTAAGAATTTTAGTCTATCATAAGACTTTGTGTCATTTGAATAAGTCTCTTTAATTTACTAAATTTTCAAAATCTCATAAGACATTTAGTTTATTGTAAGACTTTGGATCATGTAAGACTTTATACTTTAAGACATTGAGGCCATGTAAGACTTTTCACGTAATATTTTATAAATCGGTCATAATATTTTAATAGTTCGTAACACTTTATTTTGATTGTAATACTTTATGAAGTGGTGTAATAATTTCTTATATTATGTATAACTTTTTCAATTCATAAGTCTTTAAAAGTTCTATTAAAATCAGTAATTTCCATAATATTTATTATAAATAAAAATATTCGTTCAAATGATATTCAAGTTGTTTCTTAGGGATTAAACATCAAAAAATGGGATTTGTGATTATATAAAAGGGAGAATAAGGTGTTCATTGTAAATAAAAGAGTCATTACGAAGAAGATAGGAGCAGTTACAGCATAGATGCTCAGACACGCCATAGCATGTGCTACAATATTGCAGTAGCCTGGAACTAAGTTTGAAAAGAATAGGAAATAATTGGTAATAATAAGAAAATGTTGAAAAAAATATTTTATGGAAGTTATTTTTTTGAATTTTTATTTCAAATTTGAATTCGAATGTGTTTTTATTGCTGGTGGTGTATGATATTATTAGGTTATCATGCATATAAGAAGAGGTTAATTCTCTCTATAGTATTACAAATAATATTTTTTTAGATAGAAAGTTGAATAAGAATAGATTGTTCTGTTTCCCACAATGATATGAGAAGGAACCTGCGATATTACATATTGAAGAATAAGAAAAGGAATAAGCACTATAACAACACTTTGGAAGTCCATCTTGGTTAAATGCTTTCTTATTGTTAAAATAAAATCATTTATCATTGTAATAGTATAGGAAGAAATCAATACAATAAAGATACTTGTTTAACATTATTACATGGATATTTCATTTTTTGTAACCTACATATTAATACTAGTGGTTTGTATGTTCTTGGTGAAATATGGATCATTCCAAGGGTTAACTTTTTATTTTTTACTGGTGAGACTTGTAAAAAAAATTTCCCTTTTTGTGTGTATATGAAAAATAAGTTATATAAACATGTCATAATATTTGGAGAAGTTATTTTAAGAAGAAATGTAAAAAAGGAATTTATAATCACTTATTCACCCCTACCCCACATTGATTTCATTGATCTTGAGGGTCTTTTCAAATTCATCTAGTGTCAATTTATAGATTTGAAACTGTAAACTAAAGTTGTTTTCCATTTCTACACCTTATATATTTATATTCTAAGTTTCAACTTCATATACTCAATTATGGATTTAAGTTTCAGATACTTGTAATTAGTTGTGGAGTTAAGTTCCAAATGTTTTCACTTATTTTTCTGGTCTTTGGTAAAGGGATATAAAGGCCCAAAAAAATCGTGTACCAAGTTTCAACCTCTTGAACTAAGTTGTGAGTTCCCTAAGAAAATTATTTGAATAAAATCACTAAGAATGAATTGTGTGTTTGGGGATTGGTTTATGGGATGTTTATTATATCCTTGAACCCCTATAAAAATATTTTGTGTCATGCTCTTTACTTTAGTTCTTATACATTATCTAATTAAAGAATAAGGATGGTTTATATCTAAATTTAAATGGGAATATTTGAATTGGTGAAATTATTAAATAGACTCAATTCACCCCCCCCCCCCACCTCACCTCTTGAGCATTTTTCTTCAAACTTTCTGTGATAACATAACACACAGAGAGATATATATATATATATAAACACATAAAAACAAACTTAACAAAAATGTGTGTGTGAATAAACATATAAATTTATATAGACATTTATGGACACACACACATGAGCACACACACACACATATATAGGGGATAGAGTAGTAAGATTCATCAAGGATGAACACCAAGATCAAATATCAACATATACATAAATAAAAATCCAAAAAATGCTAAAAACACATCATTATCGGTGGGGATATCATTAAAAAATAAGTTTTGAATTTGATATATTTGCTTTCATAAGTCAAAACGTAAAAAATGATTATGTGGTGCAATGAAAGAGTTTATATTTCACGATATCTTGAATGGAAGGCTGGAGGATAAATACAGTTGGGATTCTTTTAAAAAATAGTAAAGGCATTATTATCTCTTACTAAAAAACATTGATAAATGTATTTAATTACCACTAAAATGGTAGGCACTAAAAAGGTACAAAGAAAAAATAATAAAATAATAATTCAAATATGTATATATAATATTAATTATATAAAAAATATTAATAATTAATAATTAATAATTATATTTAAATATAGTTTATTTCATTTAAAGAATATTCATTATTGGAATATAAGATTATAAATAATGCAAGGCCTAAAGGCCCAGTGTCCTATAGGCCTTAGAAGATGGTGGCCTAAGGGATTATCGACCAGAATACTGAATACATGGTTTTCCCCCTAATAAGCAGCTTGCTTCATGCCATGTCACCATTCTGACTCCTCGCAACCCCCCCCCCCCCCGTTAGTGGTCATCATACCATGTCACTAGTATAAAAGATACATCCCCACCACCACTAAGAATCATTGCATCATGCTAGCATCCAATGCACTGTGGTTGAGCACCCCTCCATCCCACATTAAAGATTCATGCGAGAAGAGGGTCAAATGATAGGTGTCAACACACTCATCTCTCATCTGATTCATCCACCCAGTGGTCCCTGCATGGAACCCCCTACATCTTCTATATGTTTTGTTTTACCATATTACTAGTTTCACTGTGTTGATAGTCACATGGTAGGGAACCCATCTATCCCACATCATAAATCTATGTGGATGGTTGGCTGGTTGATAGGTTCTAGTACACCCATCCCTCTTTCGAAGATTCCCACCTGGTGATATCTATGTGTCACCATGCAGCACTCCCTACCTATTGCATCAAGTTGTTTATATGATCCCATCATGCCACTGTTGGAAAGAATATTTTGTTCCAACATATCTTCATGTTATTTTTTTGATAACTCAAAAAATCCCTAATTTTATTCTAAAAATTTTATCCTAAAGTGTTTCATATTATGTTGATCTTACAATATGTGTCCAAGTGTTTATATTATGATATGAAAGAATTTTATCTTGTGAGAGTTGAATAATATCTTTAATTTCTCAGAATCATAAAGTTCCATGTAAGACTTTATCTTATGATGTCTGACTAAGTTTATCAAGATAGATGCTCTAGTCAAAATGAGATGATAAAATAAATTTTTCTTCTGAAAAGAATATTCATAACCAGAAGAAATTAAAATTTCTAAATGTTACATTAGAGTAACAATTTATATTTTATGTGTGAGAATTATCTTATGCTACATTGAAGTCAATTTATCTTACAAGGATGGTCTGCTTTATCTTATGAAAGTTATCTTATGGTGAACAGTGCTTTCAGTTGATATCTTATGAAGATATAGTATTAAAGAACATCATGATTACTTGTCTAATATCTTGATAAGTCAATTCATTCCTTTAGAGAACATAAAAAGGATAATATCCATTTAAGGAAAGATTTTTTTACATAAGAATTTATTGAATAGGACGGTCTTAAGAATGAGAAGATCTATGTCATCACTATTGAAAAAGAAATTCCTGTATTTGAAAAGCTTGGATGCATATCCTTAATAGACGGTCTAATCAAGATCATTGTATAAGCCTCACTCGACCATTATAGTTATCTTGCACTCAAGTTTAAAATAACATATAAAAATATATGTTAGCCACTACAATGAGAATAGTAAGAATGATAGTTGATCGCTTTTTTTAACATCAAAAAAGAAAAATTCTAGAGACTTGTACATAGTTAAGAAAATAAATCATTTATGTTGTTACCATCATTTTTGTCAGTTTCACTGAAGATCATCCTGAGATACTTTGAAGTCTATCATTCTCTTAGGACTAATCTTCATCAACTGTCAGTTTCTCCTTGCAACTGTGTGATGTAAACATTCCTCTCAAAGTTTCTATTAATTTTATCATGTTGTTAATGAGTTTAATAGTGTTTTTAAGACCATGGATCGGTCTTGTAAAGGGAGATCCTAGTTTAAATATCTTGGATCTTTGTATTAAGTGAAAACTGCTTGTACTCATCTAGGATCCCCCAATAAAAGGGTTGTTATAGTGAAAATCACAAAACTCATCGAGAAGATTACTAGTGGAGTAGACTATGGGACTTTTATTCCCCAAAACACTATAAATATCTATGTTCAATTTCTTTTCCACATATTTTCATATTTACATTGCATGTATTATTAAGGAAATAATTGAACTTTCATACTTCGGATAGGGTGGTCTAATTTTCAATATTTTTTTAGGAACTTATTTTGCCCCCCCCCCCTCTTGATTTATACATCCAGTAAACATCTAGGACACCAATTTTTATTAGAGAAAACGACTCTTAAGTTCACATCTATCGAAGGTTTAAGTCCAAATATCTCTTTGAATGGATGTTATGACTGGTAACCGAGAAGTTATGTCAATGTTTAGAGCTTCATATTTCAATGGTGAGAACTATGGTAGTTGTAAAGCTCGTATGATCATTTATTTGAAAGTCTTAGTCTAAAATTCTATATAAAAGACATTAAGCACTATGAAATTCATAACTCAGAACCTAAAACTTGGGATGTTGCAGCTAAATCAAATTATGACCTAAAATCTAAAGCTATGAACTCTTTCATTTGTGGGATAGGACCATATGAGTTTGAAAAAATATCTCAATGTCAAATAGCACATGAAATGTGGGCCACTATAGTAGTTTCATATAAAGGAATTAATAATGAGAAAGATCTTAGAAATGATATAACTAATCTTAAGTTATATACATTAAAAATTTCTAAATGAGGTATTATTACCCAACTAAATAGAATAATCACTGAGATTGTAAACAACATTGCATCTCTAGGAATCCCTATCACTGAGCATGAACAAGAATTGAAAGTTCTCAGAGTATTACCACCTAAGTGGAGTGTAATCTCAGTTGTTATCAGAAAATATATAGAAGTTGAAAATTTCAAGATAAAATATCTCATCGAGACTCTCATGATGTATGAATCTAAAATGGAAATGAGAATTGAAGAGCACAAGATGATAAATAAGGAAAATGATTCTTTTAAGGTTTATAATTCTAAAGGTGATAGAAAGAGAAAAAAATTTCAAATATCTAAAGAATCTAAAGAAGAAGATTTATCAAGAAAATAAAGAACAAATGATAAGCTCACTCAATTTTCTCAAAAGTTCAAAAAGTTATATAACAAGAGGTGAGGTTTCAAAATATCCTTTAACAAGAATAGAAATCACGGTGACAACTCTAAAGAGTTGATGTGATATGAGTTAAAAAAGTTGGGACACATTATTCTTGACTATATGATAATTAAATATGATAAGAAGAGGGAAAATAAATAATTTAAGAAGACTAGATATATGAAATATAATAAATCTATGAAGGCATCTTGGAGTGATTTTGAAGATTCTAGAAAATACACATCATCAGAATCAGAATCAGAAGCTACAAATCAGAAGTCCAATATATGTTTCATGGAATAGTCAGATGAGGTGCATTCTTGTTACTCCCATGGGAATTCACATGAATCATAAAATGAAAATTGATCATACAAAGAATTAAATGAGTCTTGAAACATGTTGAAAATCAATAATGAAAGTCATAAAAAGAAAAATAAATCCATTCAAAATTCATATAATAAAATTATTAGTGAAGACGAAAATATAAACAATCATATTTTAGACTTAAAAATTCAGTTGGAAAAATATACTATCTTAAATACTGAACAAGAAAAAATAATTGAAAACCTACAGAAGGAGTGTAGCACCCCAAGACTACCATATTTACCTTTAGATATCTTTGTAATACACACAACACGCGATTTAAACAAAACATTATTTAGTCATGTTTTCGTATTAAATTAAATTATATCACTTTTATAAGATTTATTTATATATTATATATCCAAACAAATAATTTTAAACTTTTATAATAGGCATAGGCCAAGAACAAACCCAATATTATACATAAAATACTATATTTTTAAGGTAATTTTACCGCCTTTTAATGGTGAACCTACTTTAAATATTAATTTTGACACACTTATAAATTTAATTTGATAAAATAAACTTCATTTTTGAATTTAAAATGTCTAATTTATCTTAGGGTGAATTTTTGGGATTTTTCTAAGAAACATCATTTTTTTAGTAAATAGTGAAAAATGCTACATTTTAGTAAAAAACTGCCTTTTCATTTAAATAATTTTTAATGTTTAATTATCTCCTAAATTTATTTTAAAGTAATATTAGATCAATTATAAATATATTAATAAAATTTAGTTCATTATAATCAATTTAAATTTTAAATTGAATATAAAAACATAACAATCGTTTGAACATTTTTATACTTAAACCAGTTAATCCTTCTATCTGTGAGATTAGCATTAATCCTAATTTTTCCGCTTCTGTGATTTGAATTTTGAAAATATAACATACACCATTGTATTAAATATTATATTTTTATTCTAATAATATCAACTTAATTTTTTACAAAAATTATTGGTGAAAGTGATTAAAATTAATTACGATGATTAAGGTGTAATTAGGCTTAAAATGGACTAAAACCATAAGTTTAAGGGCCCAAATAACCTAGAAACTTTTCAAAAACCCATTTTCTGGCCATATATAATCCATTAAACTTAAATTATTTATTTTGGGTGGTTTTTTATGACTTTTTTTAGGTAATAACGTGTTTCCACCTAACTTCTTTTCAAGAATACCAAGTGAGTCATTTTCCTGCCCTATAAAAGGGCACCACCTCTACCCATTCCTCACACATTTAAATCCTATCAAGTTCAGAAAATACCTACCCAAATTTTATCCCAAAATCCCTCCCCATGACCTATAATCCTTCCTTTTTTCATAAATCAATCTAAGGAAGCTTTTGGTATACACCAAAAGAAGTTACCCAATTAAGAGCTAACACTTTATCTCAAACTCTCTAGTTTCATTTCCCTTATCCAATCCCTATACTATTATTATTCTATGATTTCATAAAAAATACAGTATCATAAATATACTAGGATATTTTTATGTTAATATTTATACCAACACTTACACACACCTCCATCTAATGGGTAAGAACATATTGTTTCTGTGTAAGGTGAACTACTGCCTTACGAAATGATGATTGTTCAACTTTTCCCTACCACATCTCATGGTGGCCATTATGATAGAAAATATATTTATATATAATATAGATGTCATTTATAATTTATTTATTCTTTTTTAATTTTTATTTATAACATACCTTTATTCTTCCATCATGTGTAAATACGATAATTTCATTTGAGGAAGTGTGGACTACCACCCCCTCAAAGCAATATGACTCAATGCCATACATGGAACTTATAAAGGTTGGTTATAATAAACATATGAAAAATATATGACATATATATGATACTATAAATTATTATATACATATGTATCATTTAGTTTTATTTCTTTTAATTCAACAAAGAAAAGAAAGTAGCATTCATGCGTACGTACGACCTACCATCTCCATGAATGGTGCACTTCATTTCTAATATCCAAATGATATAGACTATTCTAAATACATATGTACTGAATATATATGATAATTTATTCATGGTTTACATTATCTGTATTATGAAACAATGATATATTTAATAAGAACAACAAATAACAAGTCAAAACACACTTGAGAAAACTAGGCAATTAACACCCAAAACAGTTAAAATAATGAAAGAGCGTTAACAAATGGGTAATAAATATTTTTAAAGTTAATAAATGATATTATAAACATGAGTTTTGTTATTTTATTAGTTAGTAACATATTTTAAACTACTATAAATAAGTATAAATACTACACAACAAAAATAAGGATGAGTTAATGGATTTCGTCTCAATTTACGTTCCATTAAGACTTACTTTTCTTATGAAGCAATTAACTTTTATTTGGTCTATATAATTCACATTGACATTTTATATCATGAATACACTTCTTATCATGATATTATAAGTTTCATTTAATTCAAGAGAAATTATGATTTAAATGTTTCAATGTGGTATGGGACACATTGGAATGTTTAAATATTATTTTTCCTCAAGAATATTTTAATGTCAACAACCCCTGTTGTACTTAACCTCCTTTGAGGTAGGGGTGTCCAGACCCAACCCAACCCGACCAACCTAATGCGACCCAATCGGGTTGGGTTGGGTTGGGTCAGGTTAAAAAATGTATACCATGGGTTGGGTCGAGTTGGGTTATATCATGGTCGGGTTGGGTCGGGTCACGAGTTGGGAAAAAATTGACCCAACCAGACCCAACCAACCCGACTACTGTGAGTCGCCTCTTCGGACTTCACCCTCTCTCCCAGCCTCTTGACCCAATTTCCCCTCACCCTCGCCCCAGACCGCTGTCTTTCTCCTTTCCTACACCATCCATTGAGTCCATGCCATTTCCCACCATTACATGAATACTCTATTAATCGCATAGATGATTGAATCTTCCATTAAATTTCTAAGAAAAACATAAAATAAATTCAAAGGAATCGAGACATGTGAAATTAGTGGAAAAACAATGTCCGGTCAACAATCAAAAATATTAAAATAACTGGATTTCATTCTATTTTGCTACGAGAACTAAAGAACAAGAAAAAAAAAGGAAGATAGGACAATTTTAATGATACAAAGATCTGACGGTGGAGGATCAACCAAGAAAACGATCATTGAACATCTCCCTCACCCTCACCAGTCCAGTGTATCCACCACGCCGCACCTGCATGTACCCCCTGCCTCTGCCACCACCTCCATCTTCTTGTGACTATGTGTGGTGCCAAATCTATTAGTGTCAGCCACTACCCCATTCTCATCACCCTCTTGGCCTCACCTTGAACCTCCTCAAACCTTGATAACTACTTATAGGAAAGCTAATCACATCACACCATCAAGTCACAGACTAACGTTTTTTGGGGTCAATTTATTATAGGGCGGAGGATGCGGGCATTCCCTAGTGTGGTGAAGAAGAGGAATAGGTAACCCGATCAACCCACGGGGCGATATTCAAAAAAAGAACAATTTTTTTTTTGTCGTAACCTGGTCAACTTGCGGGTTGGGATCATAAAAAAATACCAAACAATTTTTTTTCCTTAACCCAATCTACCCGACCCGACCCAACCCAATTTTAGGCGGGTCGGGTCAGGTCGGGTCTGAATCCAAAAAAATCTCTGACCCGACCCAACCCGACCCGACTTATTTTCCATGGGTTGGGTCCAAAATAGCCCTCAACCTGACCCAACCTGACCCATGGACAATCCTACTTTGAGGTATTATTAATAAATACATATTCTTTATTCAATATAGATATTTGATAAAGAAATTTATTTATTTGATATATGAGGAATTCTTTTTACATGAAATACATAGGTTGGGGACCATTTAAGGAAAGCCCTACGAGTTGGGGACCGGTGAATGAAAGCCCCTCGATGCATCAGTAGTCTATTGAGGAGAATTAGTTTGAAAAACAGTTTAAACTACCTTTTGATGGTAAAGGTATCACGTGTCTAGGAAACATGATGTCTAACAAATAAGTATTCCCTTTATTGAGAATTCAGCTATTAATTATCCATTATATTTTGCATCGACATATCTATGGATGAGTTTTATTTTCAGTTCATTGATTTAATGGCATGTGTTTCCAGTTTATTACCTTTCCATATTGACATTTCCTTGTCTAGTTATTAAATAAAAAATTGTATCAGTTATTTACCTTTCCATGTTAGTTTAATTCCATTGATTCATTATTTCTTCCACTTTACTTACCCTTACTGGACATTTGATCTCACCCTTATTATATTTCTTTCCCCAGGTTATGAAGAAGAAATATTTGGATAAGAATTCAAGGATGCAGTTTATTTTATTTCTATATATCATGTTTATATATCCTATTTTCCCAATGTATTATGGGTATCATTTATGTAATCTCTATTTACAATACTACTAAATTGAATGGTCCTTCAGGATTTTATTCCTTATAATAGTTCTAATGTAAGGAAGATTGGATACATGGTTTCCCCCTAATAAGAATCTTGCTTCTTCCATGTCACCTGTTTGACTCTTCGCAACCCCCCCCCCCCCCCCGTCAGTGGTTATCATACCGTGTCACCAGTATAAAAGCTACATCCCCACCACCACCAAGAATCATCGCATAAAGCTAGCCTCCAATGTACTTTAGTTGAGCACCCCTCCATCCCACATTAAAGATTCGTGTGAGAAGAGGGTCAAATGATTGGTGTCAACACACTCATCTCTCTTTCGAGTCGTCCACCCAGTGGTGCCTGTATGGCACCCCCTACATCTTCTATATGTTATATTTTAACATCTGACTAGTCTCACTCTGTTGACAGTCACATGGTAGGGCACCCATTTATCCCACATCATAAATTTGTGGGGATGGTTGGCTGGTTGATAGGTGCCAGCACACCCATCCCTCTTTCGATGATTCCCACCTGGTGATATCTATGTGTCGCCATGAAGCACTACCTACTTGTTTCATCAAGTTGTTTATATGATCCCATCATGTCACTGTTGGAAAGAATATTTTGTTCCAACATATCTTCATGTTATTTTTTTGATAACTCAAAAATTCCCTAATTTTATTCTAAAAATTTTATCCAAAAGTGTTTCATATTATGTTGATCTTATAGTGTGTGTCCAAGTGTTTATATTATGATATGAAAGAATTTTATCTTATGATAATTGAATAATATTGTCACGACCCGTCCTCGGGGCCCGTGCCGTGACTACCCCAAGCCCGCCTTCCATAGGCCAGAGGCTGGCGACTAGCACCAAGGCGTAAATCCCGGTAAAAAGGGAAGGCATTGCCTTTGTAAAGTAAACAAGCACCACAGAGTAAGAAAGCGGAAAAGTAAACACTAAGTAAAAACAGAGTACAACTGAAGTGCGGAAAAGTAAATGGGCCAGAATAAAAACCCAAAAGAAAGTACAACTACAACTGAACAAAGTACAATAGAAAAAGACAACAGCTGGAGGGACGGAAGCGGCTCCTGGGTCGTCCTCCTCGGATCCTACCTGAAGGGTAGGTACAGATGAGGCAGCTCCTGGATCGTCCACCACGAATCCTACCTGAAGGGTAGGTACAGATAGCCTCCACAGCTCCTCGGTCTCCGTGCTCCGCCCGCTCGACTCTGGGAGGGTCCGCTCCACGAGCTTCAAGTCGATACTCCAAGTATCTCAAGGTCCCACGAAGAAGTATCTCAAAGTACCTCCTCGTCACAGGGGTCTCAGCGCAACAGACGGCGCGTCGATCGGACGCCCGGTCTGTGAGTTATTAGCCTTTTCGTCCCAGGGGCCCGGTTGGTTTCGTGAGCGAACCAAACCCAGCCGTATCTCAACTGTACCCCGAGCTCTCATAGGGTATACTCATAGGGACCGTTTTTCAACGTGATCACCAACGCCGCTGACGGTTCGTCAAACGGACGTCTGGTCTGAAAGATATCAGCTTTTCCGTTCTAGGGGCCCGGTTGGATTTCAGTGCGATCCAACCCGGCCACTATCCATCTGCATCCAAAACTCGGGCGGAGGATGCCAAAAGTTCCGTCTCATCAAGAGGAACTCAACGCAATAGACGGCGCGTCAATCGGACGCCCGGTCTGAGAGTTATTGGCTTTTTCGTCCCAGGGGCCCGGTTGGTTTTTAAGGAAAAACCAACCCGACCGTACTCCACTTGCGTCCAAACCTCGGGCGGAGTGAGCCAAAAGATCCGTCTCACTAAGAGGAAACTAACAAAGCTGACGGCACGTCAATCGGACGTTCGTAGCTCAAGATATGAGTGTTTCAGCTCCGAGGGCCCGGTTGGTTTCGTGTACGAACCAACCCGGCCGAACCCAAAGTATTCTGAAACCTTGAGTGCGATACCGAAACGACTGTCTCGATCCAAGGACCGTGTTGCCGCTGACGGCGGGTCGTTTGGAGGCCTGTAGCTCAAGTTACGAGCGTTTGAACGAAAGTCGGCCGAAGACGGGGGGGTCCGGGCCCGGGCCGACCCGGCCCGACCCCCCCCCTGGTTGGCCCGAACCGGGTCGGGTCCGACCCGGTTGGCCTGACCCGGCCCGGCTAGGGCTGGTCCCGCTCGGCTCGGCCGAGCGGCCGACGCGGGGGAAAGCCGTCGCCACGCGTGACACCCCCGCGGCACCCGCGGGGTGTCGGCCAGACAGCCGGACGTGCCGCGTGACAACCCCGCGACACCCGCGGGGTGCCGCCCTGGACACCCGCGGGGTGCCGCGTGACAACCCCGCGGCACCCGCGGGGTGCCGCGCTGGACACCCGCGGGGTGCCGCGTGACAACCCCGCGGCACCCGCGGGGTGTCGCGCTGGACACCCGCGGCACCCGTGGGGTGTCACGCTGGACACCCGCGGGGTGCCGCGCGGGACACCCGCGGGGTGTCGCGTGACAACCCCGCGACACCCGTGGGGTGTCGCACTGGACACCCGCGGCACCCGCGGGGTGTCGCGCTGGACACCCGCGGGGTGCCGCCGCCTCCGGTGGCCCGTTTTCCTTCCCGTCTGCGCCGTTGTTCCTCCCGGGTTCCGTTCTTTACTGCGGGATCATCAAACATCCGTTGCGGCACGTTCCGTCGTCGCCCGTCAAATCCGCACAAAACGAAGAATGGCGGAGGGTCGTGTTCGTTTGGCCCGCACCCTCTGCGTTAGAGATAATCAACGGGAGAAAATAAAATGTTCAACACATGAACCAACAATTTTAATAAAATAAAATTGTTTCTTTGATTCCGGTTCTTTAATTTTTTTAAAGAATGTTCACGGGAATATAAGGAGGGGTATTTCCAAAATATAAAATCCCTACCTCGGAGTCGTCGCGCGTGAGCGTTCTTCGTGGAAACTGCTCGTCGCGGAAGGTGGAGATTGTCGCGTCGTCGCGGAAGGGCGTCGCGTCGTCGCGGAACACGGCGTTGAGTCGGCGAACTCAACGCACCATGAAACAGCAGATTTAAATTAATTAATTAAATTCTTGTTTTGGTTAAGAACCACGAAGGAGATAAAAAGGAAGGTCCGAGACTCTTACCTCAAGCAGCCGATCGAAGATCCGTCGCGGAGGAAGAGACGTCGAAGAAGAACGGTGTCGGCATCACGGATCACGGTGTCGCGTCGTCGATTTCCGGGTTCGGCGTTCTTCGCATTCTTCGCGTTCTTCGCGTTCTTCGCGAAGGAGGCTGAAGGTTCAAGGATCCTTTCTCAATGAGTAATCCTCCAAAAGAAAAAGGTTGGTCTTATTTTATTACTACGCCAACGAATATGAAAACTGGTTAAGAAACGATCCATCAATTTGTTGAATTAATTCAACGAAAGAAACAGCTCATTTAATTCACGAAATAAACCACCCAATTAAATGGTTTGTTAAGATTTTAAGAAACGTGTCAGTTGACTTTCATAAAGACGGGTTTTCGCGGGTGCGTTTCTTAGCGGAAAGAAACGGCGGGGCTCGTGCGGGCCCCACCTCACAAATATCCTACCAAGGGGGTAGGATATTTCTGGATAGCATACTATCCGGTTCAACTCAGTTCAAGACGCCTTTAAGTGGCTTCAAGTGGCTTCCAAGTGTCTTAAGTGAAATAAAGTTGTTGTAAAATTATTTTATTTCTCAACTTTAAGCCCGAAAATTAAAAACCACACCCGAGAAAACGCAACTCCGGAAGAGGCGTTTCTAGGCAAATACCGGCGCTGCGATTTCATCGGTTCCCACAGAATTCGATTCCGGGCACCGGTTCAAAAGTTAGAAAAACTCGCTCGTCCGTTCACTGAACGTACCCGAGCCAAACTTCGGAAATTGATTCCGGGCACACCGGGCCTCGGAATCAGGTGCCGTCAGAAACTGCGCTCTTGTAAAATTCCAAAGAAAATTAAGAAAAAAAAAATTCCTTGAAATTTACGGGTCTTTACAAATATCTTTAATTTCTCAGAATCATAAAGTTCCATGTAAGATTTTATCTTATGAAGTCTGACAAAGTTTATCAAGATAGATGCTCTAGTCAGAATGAGATGACAAAATAACTTTTTCTTCTGAAAAGAATATTCATATCCAGAAGAAATTGAAGAATCTAAATGTTACATTAGAGTAACAATTTATATTTTATGTGGGAGAATTATCTTATGCTACATTGAAGTAAATTTATCTTACAAGGATGGGCTGCTTTATCTTATGAAAGTTATTTTATGGTGAATAGTGATTTCAATTGATATCTTTTGAAGATATAGTATTATAGAACATCATGATTACTTTTCTAATCTCTTGATAAGTCAATTCATTCCTTTAGAGAACATAAAAAGGAGAATATCCATTTAAGGAAAGATTGGTCTGCTTAAGAATTTATTAAATAGGATGGTCTTAAGAATGAGAAGATCTATGTCATCACTGTTGCAAAAGAAATTCTTGTATTTGAAAAGTTTGGATTCATATCCTTAATAGACTGTCTAATCAAGATCATTGTATAAGCCTCGCTCAACCATTATAGTTATCTTGCACTCAAGTTTAAAATAACATATAAAAATATATGTTAGCCACTACAATGAGAATAGTAATAATGATAGTTGATCGCTTTTTTGAACATCAGAAAAGAAAAATGATAGAGACTTGTACATAGTTAAGAAAAAAAATCTTTCATGTAGTTCTTATCATTTTTATTAGTTTCATCGAAGATCATCCCGAGCTACTTTGAAGTCTATCATTCTCTCAGGATGCGTCTTCATCAACTGTCAGTTTCTTCTTGCAAATGTGTGCTGCAAACATTCCTCTCAAAGTTTCTATTAATTTTATCATGTTGTTAATCAGTTTAAAAGTGTTTTTAAGACCATGGATAGGTCTTGTAAAGGTAGATCCTAGTTTAAAGATCTTGGATCTTTGTATTAAGTTAGAACTACTTTTACTCACCTAGTATCCCCCAATAAAAGGGATGTTATATTGAAAATCACAAAACTCATGGAGAATATTATTGGTGGAGTAGACAATGGGAATTTTATTCCCCAAAACACTATAAATAAATTTGTTCAATTTATTTTCCGCATATTTTCATATTTCCATTGAATATATTCTTAAGGAAATAATTGAACTTTCATACTTAGAAGAGGGTGGTCTAATTTTCAAGATTTCTTTTAGGAACTTAATTCACCCCCCCCCCTTGATTTATACATCCAGTCAACATCTAGGACACCAATTTTTATTAGAGAAAATGACTCTTAAGTTCACATATGTCGAATGTTTAATTCCAAATATCTCTTTGAATGGATTCGATGATTGGTAACCGAGAAGTTATGTCAATGTTTAGATCTTCGTACTTTAATGGTGAGAACTATGGTAGCTGTAAAGCTCGTATGATCATTTCTTTGAAAAGTCTTGGTCTAAAATTCTATATCAAAGACATTAAGCCCTATGAAATTCATAATTCAGAACCTAAAACTTGGGATGTTGCAGCTGAATCAAATTAGGACCAAAAATCTAAAGTTATTAACTCTTTCATCTATGGGTTAGGGTCATAAGAGTTTGAAAAAATATCTCAATGGAAAATAGAACATGAAATGTGGACCATTATAGTAGTTTCATATAAAGTAACTAATAATGAGAAAGATCTTAGAAATGATATAACTAATCTTAAGTTCTATACATTCAAAATTTCGAAAGGAGGGATTATTACCCAACTAAATAGAATAATCACTGAGATTGTAAACAACATTGCGGATCTAGGAATGCCTATCACTGAGCATGAACAAGAATTGAAATTTCTTAGAGTATTACCACCTAAGTGGAGTGGAATATCAGTTGTTTTTAGACAATATACAAAAGTTGAAAATTTCAAGATAAAATATCTCATGGAGACTCTCATGATGTATGAATCTGAAATGTAAACAAGAATTGAAGAGCAAAAGTTGATGAAGAAGGAAAATGTTTCTTTGAAGGTTTCTAATTCTAAAGGTGATAGAAAGAGAAAAAATGTTCAAATGTCTAAAGAATCAAAAGAATAATATTTCTTCGGAAAATAAAAATAAAATTATAAGCTCACTCAATTTTCTCAAAAGTTCAAAATTTTATATAACAAGAGGTGAGGTTTTAAAATATCCTTTAACAAGCATATAAAGCACGGTGACAACTCTAAAGAGTTGATATGCTATGAGTTAAAAAAGTTGGGACACATTAATATTGACTATATGAAAATTAAATATGATAAGAATATGGAAAATAAATACTTTAATATTACTAGATATATGAAATATAATAAATCTATGAAGGCAGCCTTGAGTGATTTTGAAGATTCTAGAAAATACACGTCATCAGAATCAGAATCTGAAGCTACAAATTAGAAGTCCAATATATGTTTCATGGAATAGTTAGATTAGGTGCATTCTTATTACTCTCATGGGAATTAACATGAATCATAAAATGAAAATTTCTCATACAAATAATTAAATGAGTATTGAACCATTTTGAAAATAAATAATTAAAGTCATAAAAAGAAAAATAAATCTATTCAAAATTCTTATAATAAAATTACTAGTGAAGAAAAAAATATAAACAATCAAATTTTAGACTTAAAAATTTAGTTGGAAAAATCTACTGTCTCACATACTGAACAATACAAAATAATTGAAAACCTATAGAAGGAGGGTATCACCCCAAGACTTTATTGTATTTACCTTTAGATATCTTTGCAATACACACAACACCCGATTTAAACGAAACATTATTTAGTCATGTTGTCATATTAAATTAAATTATATCAATTTTTTAGACTTTATTTAAATATTATATATCCAAACAAATAATTTTAAACTTTTCTAATAGGCATAGGACAAGAACAACCTTATATTATACATAAAATACTATATTTGTAAAGTAATTTTACCGCCTTTTAATGTTAAACCAATTTTAAATCTTAATTTTGAAAAACTTATAAATTTAATTTGATAAAATAAACTTTATTTTTGAATTTATAATGTCTAATTTATCTTAGGGTAAATTTTTGGGATTTTTCGGAGAAACTTCATTTTTTTAGTAAATAGTGAAAAATGCTACATTTTAGTAAAAAACTGCCTTTTCATTTAAATAATTTTTAATGTTAAATTATATCAAAAATTTGTTTTAAAGTAATTTTAGATCAATTATACATCTATTAATACAATTTAGTTAATTATAATAAATTTACATTTTAAATTAAATATAAAAACATGACAATCATTTGAACATTTTTATACTAAAACCAGTTAACCGTCTGTCTGTGAGATTAGCATTAATCCTAATTTTTCTGCTTCTGTGATTTGAATTTTGAAAATATAACATAAACCATTGTATTAAAGATTATATTTTTGTTCTAAGAATATCAACTTAATTTTTGACTAAAATGATTGGTTAAAGTGATTAAAATTAATTATGATGATTAAGGTGTAATTAGGCTTAAAATAGACTAAAACCCTAATTTTAAGGGCCCAAAAAACCTAGACACTTTTCCAAAACCCATTTTATGGCCATATATAGGCTATTAAACTTAAATTATTGATTTTGGGTGGTTTTTATGACTTTTTTTAGGTAACAATGTGTTTACACCTAACTTCTTTTCAAGAATACCAAGTGAGTCCCTTCCCTTCCCTATAAAAGGGCACCACCTCTACCCATTCCTCACACATTTAAATCATATCAAGTTCAGAAAATAACTACCCAAATTGTATCCCAAAATAACTCCACATGACCTATAATCCTCCCTTTTTTTAGAAAGCAATCTAAGGAAGCTTTTGGTATACACCAAAAGAAGTTACCCAATTAAGAGCTAACACTTTCTCTCAAACTCTCTAGTTTCATTTCCCTTATCCAATCCCTATAATATTATTATTCTATGATTTCATAAAAAATCAAGTATCCTAAATATACTAGGATATTTTTATGTTAATATTTATACCAACACTTACACAAACCTCTATCTAATGGGTAAGAACATATTGTTTCTGTGTAAGGCGAACTACTGCCTTATGAAATGATGATTGTTCGTCTTTTCCCTACCACATCTAATAGTGGCCATTATGATATAAACTATATTTATATATAATATATATGTCATTTATAATTTATTTATTCTTTTTTAATTTTTATTTATAACATACCTTTATTCTTCTATCATGTGTAAATAAGATAATTTTGTTTGAGGAAGTGTGGACTACCACCCCCTCAAAGCAATATGACTCAATTCCATACATGGAACGTATAAAGATTGGTTATAATAAACATATGAAAAATATATAGCATAAATATGATACTATAAATTATAATATACATATTTATCATTTAGTTTTAATTCATTTAATTCTACAAAGAAAAAAAGTAACGTTCATGCGTACGTATGACCTACCATCTCCATGAATGGTGCACTTCATTTCTAATCTCCAAATGATATGGACTATTATAAATACATATGTACTGAATATATATGATAATTTATTCATGGTTTACATTATATTTATTATTAAACAAGGATATATTTAATAATAACATAAAATAACAAGTCAAAATGCACTTGAGAAAACTAGGAAATTAACACCCAAAACAGTTAAAATAATGAAAGAGTGTTAACAAACGGGTAATAAAATATTGTAAAAGTTAATATATGATATTATAAACATGAGTTTTTTTATTTTATTATTTAGTAACATATTCTAAACCACTATAAAGAAGGCTAAATACCACACAACAAAAAAATAAGGATGAGGTAATGGATTTAGTCTCAATTTATGTTCCATTAAGACTTACTTTTCTTATGCACCAATTAACTTTTATTTGGTCTATATAATTCACATTGACATTTTATATCATGAATACACTTATTATCATGATATTATAAGTTTCATTTAATTCAAGAGGAATTATGATTTAAATGTTTCAATGTGGTATGGGACACATCGGATTGTTTAAATATTATTTTTCCTCAAGAATATTTTAATGTCAACAACCCCTATTGTACTTAACCTCCTTTGAGATATTATTGATAAATCCATATTCTTTATTCAATATGGATATTTGATAAATAAAATTATTTATTTGATATATTAGGAATTCTTTTTACATGCAATACACGGGTTGGGGACCATTTAAGGAAAGCCCTACGGGTTGGGGACCGGTGAATAAAAGCACCTCAATGAATGAGTAGTCTCTTGAGGAGAATTAGTTGGACAAACAGTTTAAACTGACTTTTGATGGTAAAGGTATCATGTATTTAGGAAACATGATGTCTAACAAATAATTATTCAATTTATTGAGAATTCAGCTATTAATTATCCATTATATTTTGCATCGACATATCTATGGGTTGGTTTTATTTTCAGTTCATTGATTTAATGGCATGTGTTTCCAGTTTCTTACCTTTCAATATTGACATTTCCTTATCTAGTTATTAAATAAAAATTTGTATCAGTTGTTTACCTTTTCATGTTAGTTTAATTCCATTGATTCATTATTTCTTCTTCTTTACTAATCCTTACTGAACATTTGATCTCACCCTTATTATATTTCTTTCCCCAGGTTATAAAGAAGCAATCTTTGGATAAGAATTCAAGGATGCAGTTTATTTTATTTCTATATATCATGTTTGTATATCCTATTTTACCAATGTATTATGGGTATCATTTATGTAATCTCTATTTTTAATACTACTAAACTGAATGGTCCTTCGATATTTTCTTCCTTATAATAATTCCAATGTAAGGAAGACCAGATACATGGTTTCCCCCTAATAAGTAGCTAGCTCCATGCCATGTCACCAGTATGACTCCTTGCAACCCCCCCCCCCCCATCAGTGGTCATCATACCGTGTCACCAGTATAAAAGCTACATCCCCACCACCACCAAGAATCATTGCATCATGCTAGCCTCCAATGCAATGTGGTTGAGCACCCCTCCATCCCACATTAAAGATTCATGCGAGAAGAGGGTCAAATGATAGGTGTTAACACACTCATCTCTCTTTTGAGTCATCCAACCAGTGGTGCCTACATGGCACCCCCTACATCTTCTATATGTTGTGTTTTACTATCTTACTGGTCTCATTGTGTTGATAGTCACATGGTAGGGCACCCATCTATCCCACATCATAAATCTGTGGGGATGGTTGGCCGGTTGATAGGTGCTAGCACACCCATCCCTCTTTTGAAGATTCCCACCTGGTGATATCTATGTGTCACCATGCAGCACTACCTACCAATTTCATCAAGTTTTTTATATGATCGCATCTTTTCACTATTGAAAAGACTATTTTTTTCCAACATATCTTCATGTTATTTTTTTATAACTCAAAAAATCCTTAATTTTATTCTAAAAAGTTTATCCTAAAGTGTTTCATATTATGTTGATCTTACAGTGTGTGTCCAAGTGTTTATATTATGATATGAAAGAATTTTATCTTATGAGAATTGAATAATATCTTTAATTTATCAGAATCATAAAGTTCTACGTAAGACTTTATCTTATGATGTCTGACTAAGTTTATCAAGATAGATGCTCTAGTCAGAATGAGATGATAAAATGACTTTTTCTTCTGAAAAGAATATTCATATCCAGAAGAAATTGAAGAATCTAAATGTTATATTAGAGTAAAAATTTATATTTTATATGGGAGAATTATCTTATTCTACATTGAAGTCAATTTATCTTATAAGGATGGGCTTCTTTATATTATGAAAGTTATCTTATGGTGAAGAGTGATTTCAATTGATATCTTATGAAGATATAGTATTACAGAACATCCTGATTACTTTTCTAATCTCTTGATAAGTCAATTAAATTTTTTAGAGAACATAAAAAGGATAATAACTATTTAAGTAAATATTTGTCTACATAAGAATTTATTGAATAGGACGGTCTTAAGAATGAGAAGATCTATGTCATCACTATTGTAAAAGAAATTTCTGTATTTGAAAAGTTTGGATGTATATCCTTAATAGACTGTCTAATCAAGATCATTGTATAAGCCTCACTCGACCATTATAGTTATCTTGCACTCAAGTTTAAAATAACATATAAAAATATATGTTAGCCACTACAATGAGAATAGTAAGAATGATAGTTGATCGCTTTTTTGAACATCAGAAAAGAAAAATGCTAGAGACTTGTACATAATTAAGAAGACAAATCATTCATGTTGTTCTTATCATTTTTATCAGTTTCATCAAAGATCATCCTGAGCTACTTTGAAGTCTATCATTATCTCAGGATGAGTCTTCATCAACTGTCAGTTTCTTCTTGTAACTGTGTGCCGCAAGCATTCCTCTCAAAGTTTCTATTAATTTTATCATGTTGTTAATCAGTTTAAAAGTGTTTTTAAGACCATGGATAGGTATTGTAAAGGGATATCCTAGTTTAAATATCTTGGATCTTTGTATTAAGTGAAAACTACTCGTACTCATCTAAGATCCCCCAATAAAAGGGTTGTTATAGTGAATATCACAAAACTCATGGGGAAGATTATTGGTGGAGTAGACTATGGGACTTTTATTCCCCAAAACACTATAAATATCTCTGTTCAATTTCTTTTCCACATATTTTCATATTTCTATTGCATATATTCTTAAGGAAATAATTGAACTTTCATACTTAGAAGAGGGTGGTCTAATTTTCAAGATTTTTTTTTCGGAACTTAGTTCACCCCCCCCCCCCCCCACCTCCTCTTGATTTATACATCCATTCAACATCTATGAAACCAATTTTTATTAGAGAAAATAAATATTTAGTTCACATATATCGAAGTTTTAAGTCCAAATATCTCTTTGAATGGATGTTATGACTGGTAACCGAGAAGTTATGTCAATTTTTAGAGCTTCGTACTTCAATTGTGAGAACTATGGTAGCTGTAAAGCTCGTATGATCATTTATTTGAAAAGTCTTGGTCGAAAAGTCTATATCAAAGACTTTAAGCCCTATGAAATTCATAATTCAGAACCTAAAACATGGGATGTCATAGCTGAATCAATTTATGACCTAAACTCTAAAGCTATGAACTCTTTCATCTGTGGGTTAGGACCATATGAGTTTGAAAAAATATCTTAATGTCAAATATCACATGAAATGTGGACCACTATAGTAGTTTCATATAAAGGAACTAATAATGGGAAATATCTTAGAAATGATATAACTAATCTTAAGTTCTATACATTAAAAATTTCTAAAGGAGTGATTTTTACCCAACTAAATAGAATAATCACTGAGATTGTAAACAACATTGCGGCTCTAGGAATTCCTATCACTGAGCATGAACAAGAATTGAAAGTTCTCAGAGTATTACCACCTAAGTGAAGTGGAATCTCAGTTATTATCAGACAATATATAGAAGTTGAAAATTTCAAGATAAAATATATCATCAAGACTCTCATGATGTATAAATCTGAAATGGAAACGAGAATTGAAGAGCATAAGATGATCAAGAAGGAAAATGTTGCTTTGAAGGTTTCTAATTCTAAAGGTGATATAAAGACAAAAAATGTTAAAATATCTAAATAATCTAAAGAAGAAGATTTCTCGAGAAAATATAAATCAAATGATAAGCTCTCCCAATTTTCTCAAAAGTACAAAAAGTTCTATAACAAGAGGTGAGGCTTCAGAAGATCCTTTAACAAGTATAGAAAGCATGGTGACAACTCTAAAGAGTTGATATGATATGAGTTAAAAAAGTTAGGACATGTTAATCTTGACTATATGAAAAATAAAAATGATAAGAATATGGAAAAGAAATACTTTAAGAAGATTATATATATGAAATATAATAAATCTTTGAAGGCATCTAGGAGTGATTTTGAATATTCTAGAAAATACATGTCATTAGAATCAGAATCTGAAGCTACAAATCAGAATTCCAGTATATGTTTCATGGAATATTCAGATGAGGTGCATTCTTATTAATATCATGGGAATTAACATGAATCATAAAATGAAAATTTCTCATACAAAGAATTAAATGAGTATTGAACCATGATGAAAATAAATAATGAAAGTCATAAACGAAAAATAAATCCATTCAAAATTCTTATAATAAAATTATTAGTGAAGAATAAAATATAAACAATCAGATTTTAGAATTAAAAATTCAGTTGGAAAAATATACTATCTCAAATACTGAACAAGACAAAATAATTTAAAACCTACAAAAGGAGTGTAGCACCCCAAGACTTTACCATATTTACCTTTAGATATCTTTGCAATACACACAACACTCGATTTAAATGAAACATTATTTAGTCATGTTTTCATATTAAATTAAATTATATCACATTTATAGACTTTATTTATATATTATATATCCAAAAAAATAATTTTAAACTTCTCTAATAGGCATAGGACAAGAACAAACCCAATATTATACATAAAATACTACATTTTTAAGGCAATTTTACCACCTTTTAATGGTGAACCTATTTTAAATCTTAATTTTAACACACTTATAAATTTAGTTTGATAAAATAAACTTAATTTTTGAATTTATAGTGTCTAATTTATCTTAGGGTAAATTTTTGGGATTTTTCTAAGAAACTTCATTTTTTTAGTAAATAGTGAAAAGTGCGACATTTTAGTAAAAAACTGCCTTTTCATTTAAATAATTTTTAATGTTAAATTATATCCTAAATTTTTTTTAAAGTCATATTATATCAATTATACATATATTAATACAATTTAGTTCATTATAATCAATTTAAATTTTAAATTTAATATAAAAACATAACAATCGTTAGAACATTTTTATACTAAAACCAGTTAATCCGTCTGTCTGCGAGATTAGCATTAATCCTAATTTTTCCGCTTTTGTGATTTGAATTTTGAAAATATAACATACACCATTGTATTAAATATTATATTTTTTTCTAATAATATCAACTTAATTTTTGACAAAAATGATTGGTGAAAGTGATTAAAATTAATTACGATGATTAAGGTGTAATTAGGCTTAAAATGGACTAAAACCCTAAGTTTGAGGGCCCAAATAACCTAGACACTTTTCTAACACCCATTTTCTTGAAATATATAGGCCATTAAACTTAAATTATTTGTTTTGGGTGCTTTTTATGACTTTTTTTAGGTAAGAACATGTTTACACCTAACTTTTCTTCAAGAATACCAAGTGAGTCCTTTTCCTTCCCTATAAAAGGGCACAACCTCTACCCATTCCTCACACATTTAAATCCTATAAAGTTAAGAAAATACCTACCCAAATTGTGTCCCAACATCCCTCCCCATGACCTTTAATCATTCCTTTTTACATAAATCAATCTAAGGGAAGATTTTGGTATACACCAAAAGAAGTTACCCGATTAAGAGCTAACACTTTCTCTCAAACTCTCTAGTTTCATTTCCCTTATCCATTCCCTATACTATTATTATTCTATGATTTCATAAAAACTACAGAATCCTAAATATACTAGGATATTTTTATGTTAATATTTATACCAACACTTACACACACCTCCATCTAATGGGTAAGAACATATTGTTTCTGTGTAAGGCGAACTACTGCCTTACAAAATGATGATTGTTCAAATTTTCCCTAACACGTCTCATGGTGGACATTATGATAGAAACTATATTTATATATAATATATATGTCATTAATAATTTATTTATTCTTTTTTAATTTTTATTTATAACATACCTTTATTCTTCCATCATGTGTAAATACGATAATTTCATTTGAGGAAGTGGGGACTACCACCCCCTCAAAGCAATATGACTCAATGCCATACATGGAATGTATAAAGGTTGGTTATAATAAACATATGAAAAATTTATAACATAAATATGATAATATAAATTATAATATACATATGTATCATTTATTTTTAATTCTTTTAATTCAACAAAGAAAAGAAAGTAGTGTTCATGCGTACGTACGACCTACCATCTCCATGAATGGTGCACTTCATTTCTAATCTCCAAATGATATGGACTATTCTAAATACATATGTACTAAATATATATGATAATTTAGTCATTTTTTACATTATATGTATTATTAAACAATGATATATTTAATAATAACAACAAATAACAAGTCAAAACGCACTTGAGAAAACTAGGCAATTAACACCCAAAACAGTTAAAATAATGAAAGAGTGTTAACAAACAGGTAATAAAATATTGTAAATGTTAATATATGATATTATAAACATGAGTTTTTTTATTTTATTAGTTAGTAACATATTTTAAACCACTGTAAATAAGGATAAATACCACACACACAAAAATAAGGATGAGGTAATGGATTTCGTATCAATTTACGTTCCATTAAGACATAATTTTCTTATGCACCAATTAACTTTTATTTAGTCTATTTAATTCACATTGACATTTTATTTCATGAATAAACTTCTTATCATGATATTATAAGTTCCATTTAATTCAAGAGGAATTATGATTTAAATGTTTCAATGTGGTATGTGACACATTGGAATGTTTAAATATTATTTTTCCTCAAGAATATTTTAATGTCAATAGCCCTTGTTGTACTTAACCTCCTTTGAGGTATTATTGATAAATACATATTCTTTATTCAATATGGATATTTGATAAATAAAATTATTTATTTGATATATGAGTAATTATTTTTACATGCAATACACGGGTTGGGGACCATTTAAGGAAATCCCTACGGGTTGGGGACCGGTGAATGAAAGTCCCTCGATGCATTAGTAGTCTCTTGAGGAGAATTAGTTGGACAAACAGTTTAAACTAACTTTTGATGGTAAAGGTATCATGTGTCTAGGAAACATAAATTCTAACAAATAAGTATTCCCTTTAATGATAATTAAGCTATTAATTATCCATTAGATTTTACATTGACATATTTATGGGTGAGTTTTATTTTCAATTCATTGATTTAATGGCATGTGTTTCTAGTTTCATACCTTTACATATTGACATTGCTTTATCTAGTTATTAAATAAAAATTTGTATCAGTTATTTACCTTTCCATGTTAGTTTAATTCCATTGATTCATTATTTATTCTTCTTTAATTACCCTTACTGAACATTTGATCTCACCCTTATTATATTTCTTTCCCCAGGTTATGAAGAATAAATCTTTGGATAAGCATTCAAGGATGCAGTTTATTTTATTTCTATAAATCATGTTTGTATATCCTATTTTCCCAATGTATTATGGGTGTTATTTATGTAATCTCTATTTCCAATACTACTAAACTGAATGGTCCTTTGGTATTTTCTTCATTATAATAATGCCAATGTAAGGAAGACCGGATACATGGTTTTCCCCCTAATAAGTAGCTTGCTTCATGCCATGTCACCAGTCTGACTCCTCGCAACCCCCCCCCCCCCCCCGTCAGTGGTCTTCATACCATGTCCCCAGTATAAAAGCTATATCCCCACCACCTCCAAGAATCATTTCATCATGCTAGCCTCCAACGCACTGTGGTTGAGCACCCCTCCATCCCACATTAAAGATTCATGCGAGAAGAGGGTCAAATGACAGTTGTCAACACACTCGTATCTCTTTCGAGTCTTCCACCTAGTGGTGCCTGAATGGAACCCCCTACATCTTCTATATGTTGTGTTTTACCATCTGACTAGTCTCACTGTGTTGATAGTCACACGATAGGGCACCCATCTATCCCACATCATAAATCTGTGGGGATGGTTGGTTGGTTAATAAGTGCGAGCACACCCATCCCTCTTTTGAATATTCCCACCTGGTGATATCTATGTGTCACCATGCAGCACTACCTACCTATTGCATAAAGTTGTTTATATGATCCCATCAGGTCACTATTGGAAAGAATATTTTGTTCCAACATATCTTCATGTTATTTTTTTGATAACTCAAAAAATTCCTAATTTTAGTCTAAAAATTTTATCCTAAAGTGTTTCATATTATTTTTATCTTACAGTGTGTTTCCAAGTGTTTATATTATGATATAAAAGAATTTTATCTTATGAGAATTTAATAATATCTTTAATTTCTCAGAATCATAAAGTTCTATGTAAGACTTTATCTTATTATGTCTGACTAAGTTTATCAAGATAGATGCTCTAGTCAGAATGAGATGATAAAATGACTTTTTCTTCTGAAAAGAATATTCATAACCAGAAGAAATTGAAAAATCTAAATGTTACATTAGAGTAACAATTTATATTTTATGTGTGATAATTATCTTATGCTACATTGAAGTCAATTTATTTTACAAGGGTTGTCTGATTTATCTTATGAAAGTTATCTTATGGTGAAGAGTGCTTTCAGTTGATATCTTATGAAGATATAGTATTAAAGAACATCATGATTACTTATCTAATCTCTTGATAAGTCAATTCATTCCTTTAGAGAACATAAAAAGGAGAATATCCATTTAAGTAAAGATTTTTTTACATAAGAATTTATTGAATAGGACGGTCTTAAGAATGAGAAGATCTATGTCATCACTGTTGAAAAATAAATTCTTGTATTTGAAAATCTTGGATGCATACCCTTAATAGACTGTCTAATCAAGATCATTGTATAAGCCTCACTCAACCATTATAGTTATCTTGCACTCAAGTTTAAAATAACATATAAAAATATATGTTAGCCACTACAATGAGAATAATAAGAATGATAGTTGATCGCTTTTTTGAACATCGAAAAAGAAAAATGCTAGATACTTGTACATAGTTAAGAAAACAAATCATCTATATTGTTACTATCATTTTTATCAGTTTCATTGAAGATCATCCCAAGATACTTTGAAGTCTTTCATTCTCTTAGGATGAGTCTTCATCAACTATCAGTTTCTCCTTGCAACTGTGTGATGTAAACATTCCTCTCAAAGTTTCTATTAATTTTATCATGTTGTTAATGAGTTTAATAGTGTTTTTAAGACCATGGATCGGTCTTGTAAAGGGAGATCCTGGTTTAAAGATCTTGGATCTTTTTATTAAGTGAAAACTGGTTGTACTCAGCTAGGATCCCCCAATAAAAGGTTTGTTATAGTAAAAATCACAAAACTCATCGAGAAGATTACTCGTGGAGTAGACTATGGGACTTTTATTCCCCAAAACACTATAAATATATATGTTCAATTGCTTTTCCACATATTTTCATATTTACATTGCATATATTCTTAAGGAAATAATTGAACTTTCATACTTCGAATAGGGTGGTCTAATTTTCAATATTTTTTTAGGAAATTATTTTATCCCCCCCTATTGATTTATACATCCAGTCAACATATAGGACACCAATTTTAATTAGAGAAAACAACTCTTAAGTTCACATATATCGAAGGTTTAAGTCCAAATATATCTTTGAATGGATGTTATGACTGGTAACTGAGAAGTTATGTCAATGTTTGGAGCTTCATATTTCAATGGTGAGAAATATGGTAGTTGTAAAGCTCGTATGATAATTTATTTGAAAAGTCCTAGTCTAAAAGTCTATATCAAAGACATTAAGCACTATGAAATTCATAATTCAGAACCTAAAACTTGGGATGTTTTATCTGAATCAAATTATGACCTAAACTCTAAAGCTGTGAACTCTTTCATTTGTGGGTTAGGACCATATGATTTTGAAAAAATATCTCAATGTCAAATAGCACATGAAATATGGACCACTATAGTAGTTTTATATAAAAGAAATAATAATGAGAAAGATCTTATAAATGATATAACTAATCTTAAGTTATATACATTAAAAATGTATAAAGGACGGATTATTACCCAACTAAATAGAATAATCACCAATATTGTAAACAACATTGCATCTCTAGGAATGCTTATCATTGAGCATGAACAAGAATTGAAATTTCTCAGAGTATTACCACCTAAGTGGAATGGAATCTCAGTTGTTATCAGACAATATACAGAAGTTTAAAATTTCAAGATAAAATATCTCATCATGACTCTCATGATGTATAAATATGAAATGGAAATGAGAATTGAAGAGCATAAGATGATCAAGAAGGAAAAGGTTGCTTTGAAGGTTTCTAATTCTAAAGGTGATAGAAATAGAAAAAATGTTCAAATAACTAAATAATATAAAGAAGAATATTTCTCAAGAAAATATAAATCAAATGATAAGCTCACTCAATTTTATCAAAAGTTCAAAAAGTTCTATAATAATAGGTGAGGTTTCAGAAGACCCTTTAACAAGTATATAAAGCACGGTGACAACTCTAAAGAGTTGATATGCTATGAGTTAAAAAAGTTGGGACACATTAATCTTGACTATATGAAAATTAAATATGATAATAAGACGGAAAATAAATACTTTAAGAAGACTATATATATGAAATATAATAAATCTATGAAGGCAGCCTGGAGTGATTTTGGAGACTCTAGAAAATACACATCATCAGAATCTGAATCTGAAGCTACAAATCAGAAGTCTAATATATGTTTCATGTAATTTTCAGATGAGGTGCATTCTTATTACTCTCATGGTAATTAACATGAATCTTAAAATGAAAATTTCTCATAAAAATAATTAAATGAGTATTGAAACATGTTCAAAATCAATAATGAAAGTCATAAAAAGAAAAATAAATCCATTCAAAATTCTTATAAAAAAATTATTAGTGAAGAAGAAAATATAAACAATCAGATTTTAGACTTAAAAATTCATTTGGAAAAATCTAATGTCTCAAATAATGAACAAGGAAAAATAATTTAAAACCTACAGAATGAGTGTATCACCCCAAGACTTTACCATATTTACCTTTATATGTCTTTGCAATACACACAACACCCGATTAAAACGAAACATTATTTAGGCATGTTTTCGTATTAAATTAAATTATATCACTTTTATATACTTTATTTATATATTATATATCCAAACAAATAATTTTAAACTTGTCTAATAGTCATAGGATAAGAACAAACTCAATACTATACATAAAATACAATATTTTTAAGGCAATTTTACCGCCTTTTAATAGTGAACCTATTTTAAATATTATTTTTGACACATTTATAAATTTAATTTGATAAAATAAACTTAATTTTTGAATTTATAATGTATAATTTATCTTAGGGTAAATTTTTGGGATTTTTCTGAGTAACTTCATTTTTTAGTAAATAGTGAAAAATGCTACATTTTAGTAAAAAACTGCCTTTTCATTTAAATAATTTTTAATGTTAAATTATATTCTAAATTTGTTTTAAAGTCATATTAGATAAATTATACATCTTTTAATACAATTTATTTCAATATAATCATTTTAAATTTTAAATTTAATATAAAAACATAACAATCGTTCGAACATTTTTATACTAAAACCAGTTAATCCGTCTGTCTGTGAGATTAGCATTAATCCTAATTTTTCTGCTTCTGTGATTTGAATTTTGAAAATATAACATACACCATTGTATTAAAGATTATATTTTTGTTCTAATAATATCAACTTAATTTTTTACAAAAATGATTGGTGAAAATGATTAAAATTAATTATGATGATTAAGGTGTAATTAAGCTTAAAATGGACTAGCCCGAATGGACCGAAGGCCTTCTTTTTTTATTTTATTGTGGATAATCCCCCTTTTCTGGCCATATCTAGGCCATTAAACTTAAATTATTGAGTTTGGGTGTTTTTTTATGACTTTTTTAGGTAAGAACGTGTTTACACTTAACTTCTTTTCAAGAATACCACGTGAGTCCTTTTCCTTCCCTATAAAAGGAAACCACCTCTACCCATTCCTCACACATTTAAATCCTATAAAGTTCAGACAATACCTACCCAAATTGTATCCCAAAATGCCTCCCCATGACCTATAATCCTTCCTTTTTTCAGAACGCAATCTAAGTAATATTTTGGTATACACCAAATGAAGTTACCCAATTAAGAGCTAACACTTTCTCTCAAACTCTCTAGTTTCATTTCCCTTATCCATTCCCTATACTATTATTATTCTATGATTTCATAAAAACTCCAGTATCCTAAATATACTAGGATATTTTTATGATAATATTTATACCAATACTTACACACACCTCCATCTAATGGGTAAGAACATATTGTTTCTGTGTAAAGTGAACTATTGCCTTGCGAAATGATGATTGTTCAACTTTTCCATACCACATCTCATGGTGGCCATTATGATAGAAAATATATTTATATATAATATATATGTCATTTATAATTTATTTTTTCTTTTTTAATTTTTATTTATAACATACCTTTATTCTTCCATCATGTGTAAATACGATAATTTCATTTGAGGAAGTGTGGACTACCACCCCCTCAAAGCAATATGACTCAATGCCATACATGGAATGTATAAAGGTTGGTTATAATAAACATATGAAAAATATATAACATACATATGATACTATAAATTATAATATACATATGTATCATTTAGTTTTAATTCTTTTAATTCAACAAAGAAAAGAAAGTAGCATTCATGTGTACGTACGACCTACCATCTCCATGAATGGTGCACTTCATTTCTAATATCCAAATGATATGGACTATTCTAAATACATATGTACTGAATATATATGATAATTTATTCAGGGTTTACATTATATGAATTATTAAACAATGATATATTTAATAATAACAACAAATAACACGTCAAAACACACTTGAGAAAACTAGGCAATTAACACCCAAAACAGTTAAAATAATGAAAGAGTGTTAACAAATGGGTAATAAAATATTGTAAAAGTTAATATATTATATTATAAACATGAGTTTTATTATTTTATTAGTTAGTAACATATTTTAAACCACTATAAAGAAGGATAAATACCACACAACAAAAAATAAGGATGAGGTAATGGATTTCATCTCAATTTATGTTCCATTAAGACTTACTTTTCTTATGCACCAATTAACTTTTATTTGGTCTATATAATTCACATTGACGTTTTATATCATGAATACACTTATTATCATTATATTATAAGTTTCATTTAATTCAAGAGGAATTATGATTTAAATGTTTCAATGTGGTATGGGACACATCGGATTGTTTAAATATTATTTTTCCTCAAGAATATTTTAATGTCAACAACCCCTGTTGTACTTAACCTCCTTTGAGATATTATTGATAAATCCATATTCTTTATTCAATATGGATATTTGATAAAGAAAATTATTTATTTGATATATGAGGAATTCTTTTTACATGCAATACATGGGTTGGGGACCATTTAAGGAAATCCCTACGGGTTGGGGACCGGTGAATAAAAGCACCTCAATGCATCAGTAGTCTCTTGAGGAGAATTAGTTGGACAAACAGTTTAAACTACCTTTTGATGGTAAAGGTATCATGTGTCTAGGAAACATGACATATATCAAATAAGTATTCCCTTTATTGAGAATTCAGCTATTAATTGTCCATTATATTTTGTGTCGACATATCTATAGGTGAGTTTTATTTTCAGTTCGTTGATTTAATGGCATATGTTTCCAGTTTCTTACATTTCAATATTGACATTGCCTTATCTAGTTATTAAATAAAAATTTGTATCAGTTATTTACCTTTCCATGTTAGTTTAATTCCATTGATTCATTATTTCTTCTGCTTTACTTACCCTTACTAAACATTTGAGCTCACCCTTTTTATATTTCTTTCCCCGGGTTATGAAGAAGAAATATTTAGATGAGCATTCAAGGATGCAGTTTATTTTA
The DNA here is from genome assembly GCA_963277665.1 of Viscum album. NCBI lineage: Eukaryota > Viridiplantae > Streptophyta > Magnoliopsida > Santalales > Viscaceae > Viscum > Viscum album. The sequence continues at coordinate 135,138,052 of OY728156.1, forward strand.
TTTCTATATATCATGTTTGTATATCCTATTTTCCCAATGTATTATAGGTATCATTTATATAATATCTATTTCCAGTACTACTAAACTGAATTGTCCTTCGGGGTTTTATTCCTTATAATAATTCCAATGTAATGTAATAATGCATTGGCTTCGGGCTTCTAGGGTCCGGAAGTTACAGTTGGTATCAAAGGAGGTTTAGCAATAAACTTGGAAACTATATTTATAAAAACATAGATTATAGAGAACAACCCTAAGATAGACATTGAGGATAATTATAGAAGAACATCCTAGAATTTTGGTATGTAGTGATTATGAGGGTGTTCCTGGAAATACATCCCTATCTAGATACTATAAGTGTGTGTGGTTCTAGTACAGATGTACCTAAGAGTAACAACTCTAACAAGGTGTTTTGAGCTTGACTCGGGGTAACCTGGTATATGACAACGAGCCTTACTGTGCAACTAGTTTGTCACTCCCCTAGGATATGCTTAGGATAATTCAAATTTTATTTACCTATCATTATGAATGATTTATAAGTAATGATTTTTCAAAGTAGCCAAATTTTATGGTACTAGGATTTATGATGCTTAAATTTATGGTATGTGTTATACCGTGTTTAAAGTTAAAGAGAGCTCATGAGCTAATCTAGTATATGTCATTGTCTCTAAATGGATCCTGGAAGGAAGAATTGTGTCAACACTCATAGACAATGAAGAGATTTATATCCTGAGGAAACCAATACAAATAGTATTGGAACATAGAAAATCATGGCAATATTAGGGCAACTTAATCAGCTTATGAAAAATAACCTTGCCCAAATGGAGAAAACTATTCCATGAATGGAATCTCCTATACTGGATTGTTTTATGCGACAGAAGCCCCCATATGTTAGTGGGACTACTAATCCAATTGTAGTTGAGCAATAGATTAAGTCTCTGGAGAAGATATTTACGGCCTTAGAATGCAGTGAAAAGGAAAAGGTCACACTTGTGGTCTATTGTCTCCAAGGTGATTCTGATTAGTGGTGGTCTCTAATCCAGAATACAAGGGAGGAAGAATAAATTTAACTCATAGAATGGGGGAATTTTAAGGATATATTCTTTGATAAATACTTCCCTCGTGATCAACAAATTAAGTTGAAGAGAAATTTCTTTAGCTTGAAGCATAAGGAAGAATAAAGTATTGTGGATTATGAATATATCTTTAGAAGTTTATCCAAGTATGCTATAAATTATATAAGAAACACTGAGTGCAAGATTTACCACTTCTTTTAAGGTCTTAATCCAAATCTCTTAAGGGAACTAGTTTTTCATACTTTCTCATCATATGATGAAATAGTTTTATTTTCCATAAAGATAGAGAAGTAATTCTCAAGATCCTATGTATTCAAAGGAAACCAATAAAAGAAGAGGTAGTCCGACCATCATGAGAAAGGGAATTTTTCAAAGAAGAAGAAGTAAATGAGGACAATCCTACCTTGTGATAACTATGGGAAAATCAATCTCGGAAATGATTTAAGGTATTGGGAGTCTGTTTTAAGTGTGGAGAAAAGGGTCATCATATTAAAGACTACAAATAGAAGAAAGAAAATTTTGATATTTAGTGTTTCACATATAGCGATATGGGTAATGACTCAACTGAATTCCCCAAGCATCAAGGGGATTTACCACAGAAGAGGCCAAGGGAAGATAAAAAAGCATATGTGATCACTATGGTAGAGGTTTAAGTTCCAAATGATGTGGTGGCAGGTACATTAATTTATCTTAAAATTTAGCTAATGCATTATTTGATTCTAGATTATCACACTCTTTTGTATCTACCTAATTTTCTAAGAAAATTAGACATTTCCCTTTTGATCTCAAAAGAGAGTTGTCAGTAAAAAATCTAAAGGGGAGTATCATTGCAACAAAGATGTGCCATTCAGTCCCAATTATGACACATAAATGTACCTTATGTGTCAACCTTATAACCATACCTGTGGTTGAATTTGACATTATTCTCGGTATGTACTGGCTCTAAAAATATGATTCAAAGATTTTCTGTAAGAGAAAGGAAGTTTCAATTTGTGAGGAAAATGTTGAATCCCTAATCTTTAGAGAAAAATCTTCCTTACTTGATTCTTATTTAGATCCACCCTCAGTAGCTCTACTGAATGAAATTCTTGGAGAAGAAGATAAAACAATGTCAAGTGATGAAGGAGGTAATCTCCAAATTAAATAGGTACCTATTTTTCATGAATACATTGATGTATTTCCTAAGGATTTACCTGGACATCCCCCAGAACATGATGTTGAATTATCCATTGATTTAAACTCTTATACAAGGATAATATAAAAAAAACTCCCTATATAATGCCCACAGTGGAATTAGTAGAGTTAAAGAAACAACTAGATGATTTGGGTAATAATGGATTTATTCACCCTAGTGTTTTACCTTGGGGATCCCCTATCCTATTTTTTAAAAATAAATAAGGATCTATGAGGCTGTGCATTGATTATAGGGAAATCAATTCCATTAAAATAAAGAACAAGTATCTTCTACCTTGCATTTATGACATGTTTGATCAACTTCATGGAGCCTAATATTTTTCAAAGATTGATCTTTGTTTTGGGTATCACTAATTGCGAGTGAAGAAAGAATACATTCAGAAGATAGCTTTTTGGATAAGGTATGGAGATTACGAGTTTATAGTAATTCCATTTGGGATAACTAATGAATCCTCTATTTTTATGTACCTAATGAAAAGAGTATTCAAGGAATATCTTGACAATTTTTTTTTTGTAGTATTCATTGATGATATTCTGGTGTATTAAAAAACCTATGAGGATCACTTGAGGATCATCCTTAATAATCTTAGAATGGAAGAGTTATATGGTAAATTTAGTAAATGAGATTTATAGCTTCAAGAAGTCTATTTTCTTGGTCATATTTTCTCCAAATATGGAATATCGGTTGATCCTACAAATACAAAGGTAGACAGAGAATGGGATATGCCGACATACATAAACTAGGTACGTAGTTTCATTGGTTTTTCATATTATTATTGACGATTTGTTCAGAATTTTTCTCTATTATCTAACCCCTTAACCAATATTATGCGTAAAGTTTTTAAGTTTATATGGATAAAGAAATGTGAATAAAGCTTTGATGAGCTAAATAGAATATTGGTTAATTCCCAATTTTGACTCTACCATCTGGTAGTGATGGGTTTTTCATATTTAGTGATGTATCCAAGAAGGGACTTGGTTGTGTCTTAATGAAAAATGAAAATGTTATTATATATGCATCAAGGAAATTGAAGACTCACAAACAGAACTTCCCAACCCATGATCTGGAGTTAGCAGCTATAATATTTTCTTTGAAAATATGAAGACATTACCTCTATGGAGAAAGATGTGAGATATACATAGATCATAAAATCTTGAAATACATTTTCTCACAAAAACAGCTCAACATGAGATAAGTGCATTGGCTCAAACTACTCAAGGATTATGATTTCCCAATACACTACCACCCAAGGAAAGAGAATAAGGTGACAGATTCATTGAGTGGGAAAGATCATGGAGTTCTAACCCAAATGAGGATTGAGAAGTGTCATATGTTCATGGATCTATTGAAGATGGATATGGGAATTTATAAGGAATGGGAGACATCAATAATTTATCAAATGATTGCAAAACCATATTTAATAGAGAGGATAAATAATTCTCAATTTGATGATGAGGACTTTCAGAAGAAAATTAAAGGCATGAATAATGGAAAATTAGAAGACTTTGTTTGTTAAGATGTTGTTCTAAAATTTGGAAAGAGGATATGTGTTCCATCTTTACCTGATCTAAAAAGGGAATTTTTGGATGATTCTTAAAGTAAAAATTTCCCTATACACACTAGGAACACAAATATGTATAGGGACTTGAGGGAACACTTTTGGTGGGATAACATGAAGCATGAAATTATGGATTATGTGTCTCAATGTCTGGTTTTCCAATAGGTGAAAATTGTAAGACAGCATCCTAAAGGAGTTTTTCAACCTCTTCCTATCCCTATATAGAAATGGAATTAAATTACCATATAATTTTTCACAGTACTTCCAAATACTCTTTGAAATAATGATGCAATATGGGTTATTGTTGATCGCCTGACCAAATCTGCACATTTCTTTGCCATAAGAGATGAACCACCTCTCGATCACCTCACAAGACTCTGCATTAATGAATTTGTACAACTTCATGGAATACCTCTATTAATTGTCTCTGATTGAGACCCCCACTTTACATCAAAATTATGGAAGAGTATTCAGAAGTCCCTTAATACTAAGCTTCATTTGACCACTACATACCATCCATAAATTGACGGACAATCTGAAAGAACAATTAAGACAATGGAAGACATATTGAGATTATGTTCACTCGATTTTCAAGGTATGTGGGATAAATACTTACCTTTGGTGGAGTTTTTCTATAATAATAGTTTCTATTAAAGTATTCAAATGGAACAGTATGAAGAATTATATGGAAATAGGTGTCATACTCCAACTTGTTGGGATGAAGTTGGTGAAAGGAAACTCGTTGGTCTAGAACTTTTTTAAGAGATGATGATAAAGGTGAAGTCTATTCAGGCACATATCAAAACAGCTCAAAGTAGGTAAAAGAGTTATGCTGATAATAGGAAAAAGGATTTGAAATTCCAAGTGGGAGATCATGTTTTCCTAAATTTATATACATGGAAGGGTGTTATCAGGTTTGTTAAGAAGGGTAAACTGGGTCCCAGGTACATTGGACCTTTCAAGATTCTTGAAAGAGTTGGAGTTTTTGCTTATCGATTAGCATTGCTTCCAAATCTCTCAAAGGTTCACGATGTGTTCCATATATCCCTGCTAAGGAATTACATGCCAGACCCAAAACATGTGCTCACATCTGATGAAATAGAGTTGGAACCTGACCTTTCTTATTGCAAAGAACCTATCCAGATTCTTTAGGCCGGAGATCAAGTATTAAGGAATCGAACGACTCATCTAGTAAAGGTACTCTGGAGAAATCACAAAATGAAAGAAGCAACATGGAAACCATAGGATTCTATGAAGGAGAACTACCTACATCTTTTTAAATGTAATAACTCTAAAATTTGGAGGATGAAATTTTTTTAGGAGGGAATAATGTATTACCCCAAGACTTTAATATATTTATCTTTAGATATCTTTGCAATACACACAACACCCGATTTAAATGAAATATTATTTAGTTATGTTTTCATAGTAAATTAAATTATATCACTTTTAAAGAGTTTATTTATATATTATATATCCAAATAAATAATTTTACACTTGTCTAATAGGAATGGGATAAGAATAAACCCAGTACTATACATAAAATACTATATTTTTTTAAAGCAACTTTACCACCTTTTATTAGAGAACCTATTTTAAGTATTAATTTTGAAACACTTGTGAATTTAATTTGATAAAATAAAATTAATTTTTGAATTCATAATTTCCAATTTATCTTAGGATGAATTTTGGGATTTTTCTGAGAAGCTTTATTTTTTTAGTGAACATTGAAATATACTGTGTTTTAGTAAAAAAACTGCATTTTCATTTAAATAATTATAAACATTAAATTATATCCTAAATTTGTTTTAAAGTAACATTGTATCAATTATAAATCTATTAATAAAATTTATTTAATTATAATTAATTTAACTTTTAAATTGAATATAAAAACATAACAATCTTTTGAACATTTTTTTACTAAAACTAGTTAATCCATCTGTCTGCGAGATTAGCATTAATCCTAATTTTTCCTCTTTTGTGATTTTAATTTTGAAAATATGACATACACCATTGTAATAAAGATGATATTTTTGTTCTAATAATATCAAATTAATTTTTTACAAAAATGATTAGTGAAAGTGATTAAAATTAATTACAATGATTAAGGTGTAATTAGGCTTAAAAATGACTAAAACCCTAAGTTTAAAGGCCCAAATAACCTATAAACTTACCCAAAACCCATTTTATAGCCATATCTTGGCCATGAAACTTCAATTATTGAGTTTTTGTGGTTTTTTATGACTTTTTTTTAGGTAAGAACATGTGTACATCTAACTTCTTTTCAAGAATACCAAGTGAGTCATTTTCTTTCCCTATAAAAGGCCACCACCTCTACCCATTCCTCACACCTCTAAAGCCTATAAAGTTCAGACAATACCTATCCAAATTGTCTCCCAACATCCCTACCCATGACCTATAAGACTCCCTTTGGTCATAAATCAATCCAAGGAAGCCTTTTGTATACACCAAAAGAAGTTACCAGATTAAGAGGTAACGCTTCAAGCTCTCTAGTTTCATTTCCCTTATCCACTACCTATACTCTTATTATTATATGATTTAATAAATAATACAATATCATTAATAAACTAGGATTTTTTAATTTAATATTTATACCAACACTTACACACACCTCTATCTAATGGGTAAGAACATATTGTTTCTGTGTACGGAAAACTGCTGCCTCACGAAACGATGATTGTTCAACTTTCCCCTACTACCTCTCATGGTGTCCATTATTATGGATACTATATTTATATATAATATTTATGTAATTTATAATTTCTTTATTATTCTATAATTTTTATTTATAACATACCTTTATGCTTCCATCGTGTGTAAATACGATAATTTCGTTCGAGGAAGTGTGGACTACCGCCCCCTCAAAGTGATATAACTCGTTAATGCCATACATGGAACGTATAATGGTTAGTTATAATAAAACTATGAAAAATATATAACATACATATGATAATGGAAATTATAATATACATATTTATCATTTGGTTTTAATTTTTATAATTCAACAAAGAAATGAAAGTAGTGTTCATGGGTACGTACGGTCTACTGTCTCCATGAACGGTGCACTTCATTTCTAATATCCAAATGATATCGACTATTATAAATACATATGTAATAAATATATATGATAATTTAGTCATGGTTTAAATTATTTATACTATGAAATAATTATATATTTAATAATAACAACAAATAACAAGTCAAAATGTACTTGAGAAAACTAGGCAATTAACACCCAAAACAGTTGAAATAATGAAAGAGTGTTAAAAAACGGGTAATAAAATATTGTAATAAGTTAATATATGGTATTATAAACATGATTTAGGTTCTGTTATTAGTTAGTAACATATTTTAAATCACTATACATGAGGCTAAAGACCACACAATAAAAATGAAGGATAAGGTAAGGGATTTCGTCTCAATTTATATTCCATTGAGACTTACACCAATTCACTTTTATTTAGTTTATATACTGCCCATTGACATGTTATATCATGAATCCACTTCTTATAATGATATTATAAGTTTCATTTAATTCAAAGGTAATTATGATTTAAATTTTTCAATGTGGTGTGGGACACATTGGAATGTTTAAATATTATTTTTCCTCAAGAATGTTTTAATGTCAATAATCCTTGTTATACTTAACCTCCTCTAAGGTATTATTCATAAATACATATTATTTATTCAATATGGATATTTGATAAGGAACATTATTTATTTGATATATGAGGAATTATTTGGACATGCAATACATGGGTTGGGGACTGTTTAAGGAAATCCCTATGGGTTGGGTGTAAGAACCTGGTTCTTATTATTGAGGTATGGGGTTCTTTTTTTCCTTTTTCCTTAAGTGTTTTTGAGAAAACAAGGGAAATGTGGGAAAATCCCAAATTTATGGGTACACGACGTGTACTTTTTGTATATACACCGTGTACTTCAGCTATGTGGGATAAGAATATAGGGCGTGTAGGTTTGTCGGTAAAAACAAACTACACGCCGTGTACTTTCATATACACACCATGTACTTTGGTCGTGTGGGACGAGAACACAGGGAGTGTAGAATAGTATGTGGTTCAGGATGTAATAACTAACTACACACCGTGTACTTAGTCGTACATGCCATTTAATCAGTCGGCATATGAACAGGGTGGTGGTGAAAAGTATCCTCCAGAGGAACAGTTAAAAAAATAGTACATGTCGTGTAGTTATGTTTTTTCGTTATAAATGGGAAGTAGCCTCCTCATTCGGCAGAGGGGGCAGTGGGTTCATTTGGAGCACCGGGAGAGGAGTCCAAAGCTTGGAGGAGCTCCCGATCGCACACCGGAACTCCGTTTCTTCCACCATCGATCTCATTTTTGACTGCTTGGGTAAGGTCTTCCCTCTTATTGAATGTTTCCTTCCAATTATTTCCCTAAGGGAAGTTATTTGAGATTGAACGGGTAAATGTTTATCTCAGATCTACGTCGTTCTCAGGTGATTCGGGAGGCGTCATTCACGTATATCGATCAAAGGAGATTGAGGTAGGTGGTCTGGTGTTTATTTCCAACTGTCGAGTTGTTTTTGTGTATTGTTGTGTTATGTGCCCATTTTTGGGGTGTCATATAGCTAAGTCCTTGACTGTTAAGATACCTAGAATTGCTTAGGTAATTTAATGAACAAGTATAATCTACTGTTTGGGATTGTTTCCTTGATCCAGGGCCACCCCATGGGTGCGGTTCCCTTGTTTAGCCGTTTGGCCAGGATACCCGTGGGTATACCGTGATTATAATCATGTTTTGAGTTTTATTGAGAGGAAATGTATATAAATTTCTTATTTATGTGTTGGGCTTGGCCTGGTTACTTGTTAGCCTGAGGGTATTGTTTTGCTTAGCCTGAGGGCAGTGTTTCATTTAGCCTTAGGGAAACTTTTCTTATGCCTGTGGGCAGTAGCTTCCATGCCTGAGGAAAATATCTCATATTACTATGGGATATATTCATTATTTCTATGGGCAGTCACCTGTGGGTTTCTATTCTACTTTCCTGAGGGTAAGGACTTGCATGTCTGAGGACAACTTTTACTTTGAATATTCACTGTGGTGATTTCTTATGTTGTACCTACCAAGCTAAAGCACAAGCTTGGAATTGATAAATAATTAATTAAATGGTAATGGAACTGGTAGGAGTAGCTGCTTTTGAGTACTTCCTAGCTTACTGCATTCCTTTATTTCATACTATTGTTGCACATTTTCACTGACAGTTGGGCACAGGCCTTTGGTGGTTTCCTATTGAGATTTATTTCTCACACTCTGTTTGGTCCATGTCTTGGGACCAAACAGATTATATTGCTGCAGGTGTCGATAAAGGAAACATTTCCTATACAGGTACATGATTGTTGCAGAGAAGTAGGAGGTCATGGGACTGAGCTTAGGCTTGCGATGCTGCTGAGTTCCTGTTGCACTACTATGGTTTTTATTTACTTTATTTTGTACCTGGTCCTATATTGTATTATATTTCAGTGTATTATATTTTGGCTTCCTTTTTAGAATTAGTGACATGATGCATCATGATATCTATATGACTGTTAGTTATATTTTCCTTCTGTTATCCATTTCTGGTTTATATTGTCTACTGCTTCCACTTTGGTATGTTTATTTATTTTATTCCACTGTGCTACACTTTGACAAATGAGGGCATAGTTTCCCCACTATCAGTCCTTGGCCCTCACTGCTAGTTGGAAGCCTCTGGTGTTTGGGGAAATATGCTTGAGGTCATGTGACCAACCGGGTTTGAGGCACCCGTTGTGTGGCTTCCGGAACCGGGACATTTCAAAGTGTTATCAGAGGACTTTTCTTTTCTCTGAGTTATTTTATTATTTGGCGACAATAGAAAGAAATATATTGTTAAGGGATTCGGTAATAAACTGTGCCCAGGAGTAGCTACCCTGTGTACAGGTAAAGGCCAGATTGCCTCTAATTAAATTGTTACTTTTTGTTATGATTATTACAATTTATTTGATTTTTACCATTGGGTGATGCACGTGTGGTGTGTTGTTTATATTTTTATACTTGGGTTCTATTTAGTTGCAACCCGATGAGATGAGGGTATTCCATCTCATGCATCGTTTAGACACATTTTAGAATCACATGTCATTCATAGTTTCCATTCCATGTAGGTGCATTATAAATTTCATGTTTTCATGATAGATGATGTGCTAGAAAATCTATTTTGTTGTGATAGGTACCTTGTTAGATATGCCTACTATTGATAGGGTATTGGTACATGTTATGGTTGGGTTTATGGATGCTAAACTTTGGTTCCTAAGAAGTATGGGCTCTCTTGTACTGGAATTTAATGGATCGTGATCCATCTTTCTGTTGCGTTTTGTACTATAATGTGAAAGGTCGGGTGATAAACTTTGGTTCTCAGGAAGTATGGTCCCCCACGGATTGGAATTTGGCATACCGATGCTTGAGATTTAAGGAAAAAAGGGGCTTTGGAGTAGTTTTTGAGGTCTATTGTCCAGAAACCTAGACAACACGGTGTGTGGTTCTATGAACACACGCCATGTACTCTTCTGTTCGGGAAGAAATGAAAAAAAATTAAGTACACGCCACATACCCTATGTACACGCCATGTAGTTTCTAACTGTGTCATAGTCCATGTAGGCAGAAACACAGGATGGGAAAACTCTAGAGGAAACATGCCATATACCGGTTGTACACGCCATGTCGTGTTGACCCTGTGTCCGCCCATGTGACTAACAACACGGATGGATAAATATTCTCTTAAACATATTGTGTCACTTCCGAACATACTGTGTAGTGTAATCTAGGAATTCGTCCGTGTAATTAACAACACGGGTCATTGTTATCCTTTATAGTACACATTGTGTACCTATGGGAAACGTCGTGTAGTCTTGACTGGTGAGAGACCATGTGGACTTAGCCGTGTGGCTGGAGAAACAGGGTGGTGTACACACCGTGTGTGGGTATAACATGTCGTGTAGTGGCAGTCGAGTAGCTATCCATGTCACTAACAACACGGGCAGTTTGAATCTAAGCCATACACGCTGTGTCTATCTGGAACACGCCGTGTAGTGTGAGCTGTGTACCTGGTTGTGTCACGAACAACACGGTTCGGTGAAGCACATCTTGTACATGCCGTGTAGGACTTATACACGCCGTGTAGTCTCATTCTAAGGAGATTCATGTGGCTTAGCCGTGTAGAAGGACTCGGGCAGGGGAAGAAAATTCAAGTACACGCCGTGTGTAAGGAAAACACGCCGTGTGTTTGGGGTGTTACATGACTAGTGCTGGCAGAGTACACGCCCATGTAAAAGACTTAAGAGAACATGCCATGTTGTTATTATACATGTCATGTAGTCTTGTTTTGTAAAACATGAATGTTTTCTTTATCATGTTCCCTTCTTATGCCTTCAGTTCTTAGTCCTTGATGATCTTAATCTAAGGTATGTTTTTGACCTTGTAGAGTCATGCTGCTGAGACAACCTCGAGTTGTTCTCCAAGAGAGTGGCAACAATTATACTCCAGAGACGGTAGGCCATGAGCTACCGATGGATCCTCTGGTAGTGCCAGATGTAGTGCCAGCCGTTATACTGGACGCAGGCGTGGATGTGCATTTCTGTGAAGGCTTCATGCGGTTCATGCAAACCTTCTAGGTAACACCGCCAATTGCCACATTTATGGCAGAGCTAACATGTATATTCCAGCAGCAGCATCCACCTACGTTTTCAGGGGATGGCAGACCACAGGCTGCGGAGTCATGGCTGGGTTCTATGCAGACGATCTTCGAGCATCTGGAGACATCTCCTGGGAGGAGGGTCAAGCTTGTTATATACATGTTGGGTGAATCTTCCAAGAGATGGTGGGATGTTGCCACCCAGACTGAGCATCACTGAGACATGGCGTGGGAAGATTTTCAGGCAGTCTTCTATGAATTTTTCTATCCATAGATTCTAAGGGTAGATCGAGCTCTAGAGTTCATGAATCTACAACAGGGCGCCATGTTAGTGATGGACTATTCTTCCCGTTTCACCGAGCTACAGTGTTTTTCACCTGTTATGGTGGGTGATGAGACGTTGAGGGATAGACACTTTGAGGATGGTCTTCGATATGACATTTGTGCGCTGGTGGATGTTTCTAGGTCTCCTACAGTGTATGTTATTGTGAACCAGGCATTGATTACTGAGGGGAACCTACGGGAAGCTAGTGGTGTGAACCAGGGCGGTTCGGCACCAGTCTCTGGAACTATTTCTACTGGTAAGAGGAAGAGGCAGATAGATTTCTCTCACGGTGGAAGTAATAGCTAGAAGAATTATTCAGGTGGCCAGGTCATGTGCCACTAGTGTGGTAAATAGGTTCACAAGAGACCTCAGTGTCCACGTGACCCAGTGGAGTGCCGAGCTTGCGGCAGGATAGGTCATCTTCAGTATTTTTGTAGGTAGTTTCCACCAGTGACTAGTGAGAGGGGTTCTGTGTAGACTTCCCGTGTGGGAGTAGGGCCAGCAGCTTCTTACCAGTCAGGGGATTGGAACAAGTCAGGACGTTCAGGACAAGGTGGTGGTCATGGCCGTGGTATCCAGACACCAGGATCTCAGAGACAGTAGGGCAGGTCAGCTCAGGGTAGCTAGGTTGTGTCGTAGGGTCGCGGCACTGGGCATACATATGTAGTGAAACAGACCCAACAGGATCAGGATCCCAGACCTTCCACTGTCAGAGGTACTATTCTAGTTGCTTCTATTTTATCTTCTGCACTTTTCGATACTGGTCATACACATATCTTTATATTTGTTCCCATTGTGGAGATCCTTGGGCTCTACATTTCTTCTTCTTCTGATATTATGATGCTAGACACTCCATTGATAATTATAACGGTAGGTGTGCGTTAGTGCAAGGAGTTCCCCCTAGAGGTTGGTGGGTGTCACTTTCTATAGGACCTCTATGTCTTAGAGATGACAGTCTATGATGTCATTCTCAGGATGGACTAGTTGGTACCCTTTCGAGCCTTTGTAGATTGCTATCGTCGTAGGGTGATTTTCACGTCACCAGAGGGTGGGGAGTTTCTATACAAGGGATAATGGGATGTCCAGGCGAGCCAAGATGGACCTGAGCATCGTGGATGAGGTGGAGTGATAGCCCAGATTGCGAGTTTATATCTGGATGACTGGGGAACTTTTCAGAAGGATTTCCCTCCAGTGGTAAATCATTTTAGGGGTGTCTTCCTGGATGACTTTTCAGGTCTACCTCTGGAACGAGAGGTGGATTTCTCTATTGAGCTTGTTCCAGGAGAAACACCAGTGTCCATTTCTCCTTACAGGATGGCTACACCAGAATTACAGGAGCTCAAGAGGCAGTTGGAGGAGTTGCAAGAGAAGGGTTTTATTCAACCCGGTACTTCTTCTTGGGTTTCTTCTATCTTGTTTATGAAGAAGGCAGATGGTACCCTCAGACTCTGCATGGATTATCAGAAGCTGAATCAGTTAACGGTCAAGAATCAACATCCCTTACCAAGTATTGATGATCTTTTTTATCAAATTCAAGGAGCACGAGTGTTCTCTAAGATTGAATTGAGATCCGGATATCATCAGTTGCGCGTTAGACCATCGGACATACCTCTTATAGCCTTTCGGAGAAGATATGGTCTATACGAGTACTTGGTCATTCCATTTGGACACACAAACACGCCAGTAATTTTCATGGCTCTGATGAATCGTGTGTTCCACCCATATCTAGATTATTTTGTGGTAGTCTCCATGGACGATATCTTGGTGTACTCTCACACTTGACACGACCATGCCACCCATCTTGAGATCATGCTGAGTACACTGAGAGAGCATCAGTTATATGCTAAGCTCTCAAAGTGCCACTTTTTGATGGACTAGATACACTTCCTCGGTCATATTATCTCAGAGGTAGGATTTTCAGTAGACCTAGAGAAAGTGAGAGTAGTAGTTTCCTGGGAGCATCCGAAGAACGTGTTTGAAATACAGAGTTTCTTGGGGATGTATAGTTACTACAGGTGCTTTATACAGGACTTCTCCAACTTAGAAGTACCGTTGATGGGTTTGACTAAGAAGAGTATGAAGTTTTTTTGGTCAGAAGCTTGTGAGACATCCTTTTAGGATCCGAAGGGAAGGTTGAAATCAGCACCATTCTTGATACTTCCAGATCAAGGGAAGAGCTATACAGTTTACTATGATGCATCAGGTATTGGGATGGGAGTAGTGTTGATGCAGGGTGATCGAGTAGTTGTGTACGGATCTCGGTAGTTGAGGCCACATGAGAGGAATTACCCAATGCATGATCTCGAGTTGGATGCAGTTTTTCATGCGTTACGCTGTTGGAGACATTATCTCTTGGGAGAACATTTTGTGGTTTTTACGGACCACAAAAGTCTAAAATACATCTTTAAATAGCATGAACTGAATTTGAGATAGCAAAGGTGGGTTGAGTACCTTCAGTCCTTTGACTTTGATCTTGCCTATACACCTGGTAAAGGTGATGAAGTAGTTGATGCACTGAGTAGGAGGAATCAGATATAGGCAGTGCAGGAGGCCAGTGGTGAGTGGAAGCTTATGTATTTGTTCTCTGAGATGCATTTGGAGGTGTACGATAGTCAGGGGAAAACCTATCTTTCATCCTTAGTTGGGACTTCTACCCTCCTGGATAAATTGAGGATGAGACAGTTATCAGATTCAGAAGGTATAGTTCTACGAGAGTCAGTGGCGAGTGAGGACCCTCCTCCTAGTTGGATGATAGGCGATGATGAGGTACTGCGTATCCATGGATGAGTGTGGGTTCCAGGGGATATACGCGAGGAGTTGATGCAGTAATTTCATGCTTTATCTTGGGAAGTGCATCCTGGAATTACCAAAAATGTACCGTGACTTGAGATGTCAGTATTAGTGGCCAGGTATGAAAAGAGAGGTATCTAGTTTTATTACGAGATTTTCTACCTATCAGCAGGTGAAGGTGGAGCATCAGATGCCAGCCAGACTATTACAACAGTTACCCATTCCGGAGTGGAACTGGGATGATGTCGCGATGGACTTTGTGACCAGGTTGTCGGGGTCACCTTGAGGCAATAATGTTGTGTGGGTTGTTTTGGACAAACTTATGAAGGTATCTCACTTTTTTCTAATCAAGGGGACCTTTGGTATTGATGAGCTCGAGAAATTGTATATCCGAGAGATAGTACATCTTCATGGGGTCCCTCGTTCCATTGTTTCAGAAAGGGATGCATGTTTTATGTCTCGTTTCTGGCAGAGTTTTCAAAGGGCACTTGGTACACAGGTGCTCCTGAGCATAGATTACCACCCTCAGACTGATGGCTAGTCAGAGCGTACGATACAGGTGCTAGAGGAAATACTGTGGGCATGCGTCCTAGATTTTGGGGGCTCTTGGGAGAAGCACATACCCATGGTCGAGTTTGTCTACAATAATAGTTTTCAGAAAACTATTGAGATGGCACCTTACAAGGCTTTATATGGTAGGCCATGCCGATCACCCTTGTGCTGGTTGGAGGCAGGTGAGGCAGCTTTACTGGGACAACGTCTCGTGCAGGAAACTTCAGAGCAGGTCCAGTTGATTCCGAAGTGGATGGATACTGCACAGTCTCATCAGAAATCTTATGTTGATTTCCGCAGACGACCCTTGGAGTTTGTGGTCAGGGATCAGGTTTTATTGCGTGTTTCACTGAGTTTGGGACACAGGTGGATCAGAAGACAGGGAAAACTTTCAGCGAGGTATGTAGGGCCTTTTGAGATTCTGGAGAGAGTCGGTCTGGTTGCCTATCGTTTTCAGTTACCACAGAGGTACCAGGCCATGCATGACTTCTTCCACATATCTCATCTGTGTCGTGATCACTCAGACCCGTATCACATTTTTCAGCCTGAGGTGGTTGAACTTCAGGTCGATTCATCCTTTGAGGATCATCTGATTTATATTGTTGATATGAGCATGAAGGTTCTCTGAGGCTGGTCAGTTCCTCTTGTACGGGTGCTATGGCAGTATGGCCAAGTGCAGGATGAAACCTGGGAGTAGGAGACCAATGTACGTGCTCAGTGGCCAGAGTTATTCTCATCTTTATCTTCACCACACTTTGAAGGGAAATTCGGGGATGAATTGCTTTAAGGGGGGAATTTTGTAAGAACTAGGTTCTTATTCTTGAGGTACGGGTTTCTTCTTTTCCTTTTTCTTTAGTATTTTTGAGAAAATAATGGAAATTTGGGAAAAATCCCAAATTTATGGGTACACACTATGTAGTTTTTGTACACACATCGTGTACTTCGGCTATGTGGGATAAGAATACAGGGCGTGTAGGTTTGTAGGTAAAAACAAACTACACATTGTGTACTTTGGCTGTGTGGGATGAGAACACAGGGCATGTAGACTAGTCGGCAGTTCAGGATGTAATAACTAACTACATGCCATGTACTTAGTCATACACACTGTGTAATCAGTCGGTAGATGAATAGGGTGGCAGTGAAAAGTAGCATCCAGAGGAACAGTTAAAAAAATTGTACACTCCATGTATTTGATAGTGCTTGTCATGTAGTTATGTTTTTTCATTATAAATGGTCATTAGCCTCCTCATTTGGCAGAGGAGGCAGTGGGTTCATTTGGAGCACCGAGAGAGGAGGCCAAAGCTTAGAGGAGCTCCCGATCACACGCCAGAACTCCGTTTCTTCCGTCGTCGATCTCGTTTGGACTGGGCGGGTAAGGTCTTCCATCTTCTTGAACATTTTTTTCTAATTATTTCCCTAATGTAAGTTATTTTATTTTGAACGGGTAAATGTTTATCCCAGATCTATGTCGTTCTCAGGAGATTCGGGAGGTGACGTTCATGTATATCAATCAGAGGAGATCGAGGTAGGTGGTCTGGTGTTTATTTCCAACTGTCGAGTTGATTTTGTGTACCATTGTGCTACGCTCCCATGTTTAGGGTGTCATATGGATGAGGCCTTGAATATTAAGATACCTAGAATTGCATAGGTAATTTAATGAACACATATAAACTGCTATTTGGGATTGTTGCCTTGATCCAAGGCCACCCCGTGGGTGCGGTTCCCTTGTTTATTCGTTTGGCCAAGATACCCGTGGGTATGCCGTGATTATAAGCATGTTTTGAGTTTTCTTGAGAGGAAATGTATATAAATTACTTGTTTATGTGTTGGGATCGGACCAGTTACTTATTAGCCTGAGGGAAGTGTTTTTCTTAGCCTGAGGGAAGTGTTTTATTTAGGCTAAGGGAAAATTTTCTTATACTTGTGGGCAGTAGCTTCCATTCCTGAGGGTAATATCTCGTATGCTTGTGGTCTATATTCGTTATGCCTATGGGCAGTCACCTGCGGGTTTTGATTCTGCTTGCCTGAGGGTAAAGACTTTCATGTATGAGGACAATGTTTACTTTGAATATTCATTGTGGTGATTTCTTATGTTGTACCTGCCAAGCTAAAGCACAAGCTTGGAATTGATAAATAATTAATTAAATGTTAATTGAACTGGTAGGAGTAGCTATTTTTGAGTACTTCCTAGCTTACTTCATTTCTTTATTGCATAATTTTGTTGCACATTTTCACTAACAGTTGGGCATGGGCCTTTGGTGGTTGCCTACTGGGATTTATTTCTCACACCCTATTTGGGCCATGTCTTTGGCCCAAATAGATTATATTATTGTAGGTGTTGATAAGGGAAAGGTTCCCTATACAGGTACATGATTGTTTCAGAGGAGTAGGAGAGCATGGGGCCTAGATTAGGCTTGCGATGCTGTTGAGTTCCTATTGCACTTCTGTTGTTTTTCTTTACTATATTTTTTACCTAGTCCTATATTGTATTATATTGCAGTGTATTTTGTTTTGGTTGCCTTCTTAGAATTAGTGACATGATGCATCATGATATCTATATAATTTATAGTTATTATTTCCTTCTGTTGTCCATTTCTAGTTTATATTGTCTATTGATTCCACTTTGGTATGTTTATTTATTTTATTCCACTGCACTACACTTTGATGAATGAGGGCACAGTTTCCCCACTATCAGTCTTTAGCCCTAGCTGCTAATCGGCAGCCTCTAGAATTTTGTGAAATGCACTTGAGGTCATGTGACCAACTGGGTTTGGGGAACCCATTGTTTGGATTCCGTAACTAGGACGTTACATTGGGGACCGGTGAATGAAATCCCCTTGATGCATCAGTAGTCTTTTAAGGAAAATTAATTGGCCAAATAGTTTAAACTATCTTTTGAAGGTAAAGGTATCATGTTCCTGGGAAACATGACATCCAAAAAATAAGTATTCCCTTTATTAAGAATTCAGATATTAATTATACATGATATTTTGTGTTGATATATCTATGGATGGGTTTCATTTTCAGTTCATTAGTTTAATGGCATGTGTTTCCAGTTTCTTACCTTTCCATATTGACATTGCCTTATCTAGTTATTAAATGGAATGTGTTACTAGTTTTTTACCTTTCCATGTTAGTTTACTTCCATTGATTCATTATTGCTTCTGCTTTACTTACACTTACTGATCATTTGAGCTCACCCTTATTATGTTTCTTTCCTCGCGTTATAAAGAAGAAATATTTGAATAATCGTTCAAGGATGTAGTTTATTTTCTTTCTATCTATCATGTTTGTATTTATTATTTTCCCAATGTATTATGGGTATCATTTATGTAATATTTATTTCCAATGCTGCTAAACTGAATGGTCCTTTAGGATTTTATTCTTTGTAATAATGCCAATGTAATTTAATAATGCACTGGCTTCAGGCTTCTAGGGTCAGGACATTACAAGGAGGTTCAAAATTTCAAAGACATTACAAGTATCTTTACAAAAGGGGAAGATTACTTAAACCAAATTCTTGGTCAAAATAAACCCATAAAAAATTAGGAATTATAAGACAAGTTGAAAGGCCTAAACTTTATAGAAAACATTTTGTGCCTTGCTCCAAAAACAAACACCTTCCAAAAGTTACTTGTTTTCATTTAGGTGAAATGTGACATTTTTCCAATATTTTTTATTTGAAAAATACTCAAGTGTGTGGAATCAAAAGTGTTTTCCCTTTAAAATATTTTTCAAAACAAGCTGCAAAGTTTTCTGGAAAACAGAAGAAAGTCTGGATGCTTAGATCTCTTATAGCTAACATTTATAGACCCAAAAGAATTTGGGTACCAAATAAATATGTTGTTTGATTTGTCATTGTAGGGAACTAGACATATGAACAGGAATACAAAATGTTTTATGGATAGTGTTTGTTCAAGGAATATGAGTGGGTATTACTCCAACTTTCATTCTCTATCCAAATTAGATAAAGGATATGTCATGTTTGGTGACTATGTGAAAGGAAAGATAGTTGTCATTGGAGCAGTTGGAAATACTTAGTTTATTTTCATCAACAAATGACTTTACATTTAAGGCTTGAAGCAAAAAACTAATAAGTATGTCTCAGCTTTGTGATGATGGTTATTCTATTTATTTTTATAATAATTCCAACTTAGTTTTTAAAGATAAATATCTCACGTTTAAAGCACCTATAATATACAATGCTTACGTGCTAGATCTTAATTATTTCTGTAGGCATAATATATACTATTTAAATGATTAAATTAATGAATCGTGGATTTGGAATAGAAGGAATAGACATTACAATGTTCATTCCTTGATAAAGTTGTCTAAAACACATTTGATATCTGACTTTCCAAATCTCAAATTGGATAGAAAGAAGTTATTTGATGTATTCCAAATGGGTAAGTAAGAAAATTCATCTTTCAAACCAATTAAAGAAGTTTCTACTTCTATACCTATTGATTTTATCCATATGAATTTTTTCAGACCAACTAGAACTGCAAATCTTACTGGAAAATCATTTTTTTATGTGTTAGTTGAAGATTTTTTAAGATATATATATGTTTAGTTTTTAATATTTACATGGGTTTAGTTTTTAAGACTAAAAAGTGAAGCATGTTCTATTTTTATTGATTTTTGTAAACTTGTGCCAAATGAAAAAGATGTCAAAATCATGTATTTATAAAGTGATCATGGAGGTGAATTTGAGAATCGTGAATTTAATTCTTATTAATCTAAGTAAGAAATTAAACATACATTATTTTTGCTCAAGACACCTCAATAAAATGGTGTTGTCGAAAGGAGGAATCAGACTTTATAAGAAATTTCTAGGACTATATTATGTGAATATAATATTCCCACTCATTTATGGGTTGAGGCAGTTAACACAGTGTGTTATATCTTTAACATAGTACTAATAAGACCTATCTTAAATAAAACACCCTATAATTTGTGGAATAATGAAAAACCTAAGGTAGGATACTTCAAATTATTTGGATGTAAGGTTTACATCTTGAACACCAAGGATAATCTTGGAAAGTTAAATCCAAATGTTGATGAAGGTATCTTCCTAGGTTATTCTACTACTTCTAAATCTTATAGAGTTTTCAATAAAAGGTCAAGGATTTTTGAAGAATCAGATCATGTTAAGTTTTATGAAAGTGATCCTTTTGGTCACAAAATGATTCAAATTAATGATCAAAATAATTAATTAAAAATATGTGACCTAAACCTCTCTTTAACGATAATAAGTATGATAATTTGGAATGTGATTATTTTAAACTAAACCCAATAAGGATTGACACTAGTGAATCATAAAGTGTGTTGCCTATAATACCTAGAAACCTGAAAGACCATCCTTTAGAAATAGTTATAGGAAACCTAGATGAAGGAGTAAAAACCAAAAGAAACTTAGAAAATCTAGTAGAATTCTATGCCTTTCTATCCTAATTATAACCTAAATCTATAGAAGAGGCATTATCTAATAAAATTTGGTTCTTAGAAATATAAGAAGATATAAATCAATTCAAAATAAATAAGGTATAGGAACTAGTCGAAAGACCCTTGGAATATCCTATAATTGAAACCAAATGGGTTTTTAGAAACAAACAAGATGATCATGGTGTAATAACTAGAAAAAAATCTAGATTAGTTGCTAAAAGATAAAATCATTAATATGGAAAATATTATAAAGAAACCTTTTCTCCCATAGCAAGATTAGAAGCCATTATAATCCTTCTAGCATATGCATCATATATGAATTTTTAATTATATCAGATAGACATTAAATATTCTTTTTTAAATGGTTTTTTAATAGAGGAAGTTTATATAGAATAACCTCTGAGTTTTGAAGATCCTCATTTTAAAAACTCTTACCAAAGATCTATATGGACTTAAACAAGCTCCAAGGTCATGGTATGAAAGATTAAGTTCTTTTCTTTTATCAAATGGTTTTAAAATAGTAATAGTAGATCCAATGTTATTTAAGAAAACTTATTTATTAGATATTTTGTTAGTACAAATATATATATATATATATATGATGTTATTTACATATCAACAAACCAAAAATTGTGCAATTAATTTTAAAAACTTATGAAAAAATAATTTGAAATGAGTATGATGGTTGAACTAAACTATTTTCTAGGATTTTAAGTTTATCAAAAATATTTTGGAAACATTTTAAATCAAATAAAATACATACTTTATTTACTTAAGAATTTTGGACTTGAAAATAGTAAGACCTACTCAACTCCAATGAGTTCCAATATCAAACCTGACACAGATGAAACTGGAAAACCAATTAACAACAAGTTGTATAGATAAATCATTGGAAGTTTGTTGTACCTTACTTCAAGTAGACCAGACATTATTTTTTCTATATACCTTTGTGTAATATTTCAATCTAATCAAAAATAATTGTATTTAAATGTTGAAAAAATAATTTTAAGATATATAAAAGGGATTGTATCTCTTTCTCTTATTTTTTCAAAAAACTCTAATTTTAATTTAATTTCATACTCAGATACTGATTTTTCTAGATGTATATTATATAGGAAAAGTGCCTTAGGAATCTATAATTTTCTTGGTAAATCCCTAGTGTCTTGGTTAAGTAAGAAGAAATACTCTATTACATTATAAACTGTTGAAGCTGAATATATTGTAGCATGAATTTTTTGTGCATAGGTGTTGTGGATGAAACATGCCTTAATGTATTTTGGATTTAATTTTAATTTTGTTCTAATCAGATGTGATAACACAAGTGCTACCAACATCTCAAAGAATCCAATAAACCATTCAAGAATGAAGAACATTGATTTAAGACATCATTTCTTGAGAGATCATGCACATAAAAATGATATCTCTTTGGAATTTGTTTTCATAAAAAAATTGTAGAAATTTTTACAAAAACTTTTCCTATTGATAGATTCAATTTTATTAAGTCGGGATTAGGTATGTTTAATTTTAGGAAATAATATTTTATATCATATTTCTAGTATTTAAATTAAATAAATTATTTTATTTATTTAAATTTATTTTTGTGCCACCGTTTTGAGTACTAGTCATATCTAATAGGCCACACCACCTACTCTTAGTAATAATTACCCTAAAAATAATTGTGCAGTCCCTTGATTACAAAAAATGAAAAAGATTGTGTATCAAATCTGCATGAAAAACGGCTTGAAAACCTTTGAAACCTCTTTCTATTTACTCAAACCTTTGTTACCCTAACGTTCCAACCCTATAACCCTTAAAACTCTCTAAAAATGGTGAAAAGAACAGAATTGATGGTTCCTCATTTAGTAGAATGAAACAACAGAATATCTCAAGGAAAATGTTAAGTGGATGAGCTATTGATTTTCAAAGGTTGGAAAAGATAGATTTTTGTTGAATAAAGTCATAAATCACCAAGGTTGGGAATATTTTTTTGATGATTCACGAACCATGTTTATCTTCAATAAGGAAGTTCATAAGTTTTATAAATCTCCAGTCTTTCATTTAGGTGATAATGAAGACTTGGTTACTGCAATTGTTAACTAGAAAAATTTGTTGATAACCTCAGTCAAGTTAGTTGAAGCACTAAAAAACCCTCATTAAGGGTATCCATTCTTCAACACCTCTTTATATACCATGGACAGAGTCACACCTCTATAAATCATAAAGTCATTGTTCAGAACTGCTGTCATTGAGAAGAAACAAGTAAAGAATTTAAAGCTTGAAAGAATATTTTTCACCAAATTCATCTATTTGGGAATAGCTCAATGAAACAGTGAGTTTGAAAAGATTATTTTTCAAGATATCACCTTTATTTATTTATTTATGTTAGAAAATTATATGATTCTAGCAAGTTATATTCTATGATATATGTTTCATGTTAAAAACAATTCTCTAAATTTATATCCTTTTGGAAAAATCATAACCCTTATTTTTTGGAATATTATTGTTGGCTTGGATGATAGTAACGCAACTATTTGTCATGATTTTATGACCTTCAGTGTGAGTGTCTTACAAAAAAGTGGATTTTGTTATGAATTTTCCTTAAGTTAGTTGGTGTCCCTATCCTTAAATGTTGAAACAGACCCTACATCAACTCAGAGGGATTCATCTCATTTACATGAGACATGGGTTATGGTAGAAGAATCGTCTCATAACATTGAGATTAGAGAAAGTCGTTATGATGAAGAATATCTTGAATTAAGGTGAAGATGAGTAAGAATTGGCATTCAAACAGTAAAACCAACTGATTTTTAGAAGATCACCCCTCCTACCCCTGGTTTGATACCTATGAAAGTTTAGAAATAAAGGATAGCCTCGGCTATCACTCACATAATTTTAATTGGTCAAGACAAGACAATTTTCTTAATACCGAGAACTTATCCTCTCATATTTGAGTCTCATTATCAAGAGTTGGAAAGAATGGATGAAAGAAGAATTTATAGGATAGAATCACAAGAATCATGTAATATGGAAGAAGTACCTAATGTTTCTGAAAAACAATCAATTTGAGAAGAAGCATTGAAGTCCACTAAGAAGGGAATTCCCCTGTTCTTCAAGAACATGGAAATGAAGAAGTACCAGAAATTGATAAAAGTATTTCTGAAAGACCTCAACAGAGCTACTCAAAGTTATTATCTACAGATGAATATCTAAAAGCTTAATTCATTGAATCTAGTTGAGAATTAGAAGTTATTCATGATCAAATGGTGTTGAAATATGATATTTAAGAAGTGAAATTTTTTGTTCAATCTGCGATGGAAAAGTGTTCAAAACAACCCTTGGTAGGAAATATGCATGGTTCTAATGTTCAGTTGAAGATACTAAAATTATCCCAAGTTTTTGATATGATGTATACAGTTTTTGGTATCTACAATGTGAACTCATATCAAGGAAAATGTTTCATGATCTTCAAAAAAATGTTCTTGATGAAGTTATAAGGATACTAGTTCTTCCAAAGGATATTGTTGAATCAGTTGATAAATCAACAAAGGATATTCTTTCAATGAGAACACATAAGCTACCAAAAGTGAAAGAAAATTATATTCAAGTGAATACAGGTGTAAGTTTTATCATTATGGGACTATTAATTATTGATGGATCATTAGAAAAAAAATATTGAATTTGTAGAAAATAAATTGGAAGATTTGTATCAATTAGTTGTTAACAGTATCAAGCCACACTTCTCAGATGATGATGAGGTAGAGGATCATGTCTTTTCAGAATCTTTAGATAGACATGTGCCTTTAAAAGAAAAAGAAATTTCTTCCATAATTCATATAACATACAACAATCTTGAAGTGTTAAGAAATTTGATAAAAAAAATTCAAAGAAGGTAGAGTTACTGAAATTTGTTGTGAATTTCTCTCAAGGTGTGTGGAATAATTTTAAAAATCTTTTGGACCATTGAAAAAAATATATAGTGAAAATAATTGATGCATGTACTAATTCACTTTTTCATATTCAAGGAAGATGGCTGCCTAGACCGCAATTTATTGACCATCGCATGTCCACCGCTCAGCACCTTAAGGAAATATTTGATCTGTATGAGGTCCGTAAAAGGGAAAGTCTGAGGTTTTCTAAATAAGTTTCTTTATCCTTACTTGAATCTTCCACTAAATTAACTTTTAACCATGTAGATAACTTCAATTTGGTGAGGGAAAAGGAATATTCTCTCAATATTTAGTCCACAACAATATGTTTTTCTCATAAAGATCAAGTCAGTCTTGGAGAATCCCTACTGATGTTTGGTGATTTTTTTGGCATGAAAGCTGAGGCCCCTCTACCTTAATCCTTGTTACCTCATGATCAACCCTTATCTTTCAAGAATCCACCTCCAAAAATTCATTTTCTGTAAACTAGTTGATACACTCTAATTTGGTTCATGGAATGGTTTTCCGGTGTGTGGGAACTCTAAAAAACATTTGAATTATACCACTTTTATGGCATTCAAAAATTTGAATCTATTTACTTTAATATCTCTTTTGAATGATTATAATTCTTTACCTTTGCTAAAAAATTATACACCCTTATATTTTTCATGATTATAATACTTTACCTTTGAATATTGTTTTATAGTTTCTTTTCAATATATGTCTCTATCATTACCTTATGATATACTTTTTTAATGCTTTATTATGACTTATATTTAATGATAAGTCTTGTTTATCATTAATAACATTAATCTATTAATACTTTTTTTGTGAAATATGAAATATATTCCTTATTCTACTTATTTTTTATATCATAAAAAGGGGGATAAGTAAAGGAAAATAAAAAAAATCAACTTCTTTCATATGTCAAAAAAAGGGAGAAGGAAATGAAAATTTTAGGGAGAATAAAAGGAAAAGGAGAGGGAGAAAAGAAAACTTCCTTGTTTTTTAAAGTTTAAAGTTCAGTGTATGAAAAAAATTCCATCACATGGGTTTTTTGATCATCAAAAAGGGGATATTATTGGGAAGAATATATTTTTCCAATATATCTTCATGTTATGTGTTTTGAGAAATCACAAAATCCTTACTTTTATTCTAACTAGTTTATCCTAAAGTGTTTTAGATTATGTTTATCTTACTCTATGTGTCCAATTTTTTATCTTACGATATGAAATATTTTTATCTTACAATAATTGAATAATATCTTAAATTTATTATAATCAGAAAGTGCCATGTAAGAATTTATCTTACAATGTTCAACTAAATTTATCAAGATAGATTCTCTAGTTAGAATGAGATTGTAAAAGGAATTTATCTTCTAAAAATAATATTCATATCTAAAATAAATTGAATAAGCTAAATGTTACATCATAGTAACACTTTATATTTTATGTTGAAGAATTATCTTATGCTACATTGAGGTCAGTTTATCTTACAAGGATGAGCTACTTTATCTTGAGAAAGTTATCTTACGGTGAACAATACTTTCAGTTGATATCTTATGAAGATCTAGTATTATAGATTGTCGTGATTACTTTTCTAATATCTTGATAATTCACTTCAGTTCTTTAGATCACATCAAAAAGATATTTTCCATTTAAGGAAAGATTAGTTAGCACAAGACTTTCCTGAATAATATGATCCGAAGAACGAGAAGATGTCCATCATCACTACTGCAAAGGAAATTCCTATATTTGGAAAGTTTGGTTGCATATCCTTAATAATTTATCTCATCAAGATCATTATATAATATTCACTTGAACATTAGAGTTATACTATGCTCAAGTTTAAAATATCATATAAAAGGAATTGTTATACACTATAATGAGAAGAGGAAGAATGATAGTTGATTTCTTTTTGAACATCATAAAATAAAAACATTGGAAACCTGTACATAGTTAAGAAAAAAATTGATCATACTGTGTTTATTAGTTTTATTAGTTTCATTAAAGATCATCATGAGCTACTTTGAAGTCTATCATTCTCTCGGGATGAATTTTTATCTAATGTCAATTGTTGCTTGCAACTGTGTGCTGCAAACGTTCCTCTTAAAGTTTTTTTTTATTTTATCCTATTTACACTTAGTGTAAGAGTGTTCTTAAGACCATGGATAGGTATTTTAAAGGGATATCCAGGTTTAAATCTCTTGGACCTTTGTATTAAGTGAAAGCTTCTTGTACTCATCTGATAGTCCCAGTAAAAGGGATGTTATAGTAAAAATCACCAAACTCGTGGAGAAGAGTGTTGGTGGAGTGGACTAGGGGAATTCTATTCCCTAAACCACTATAAATCTTTGTGTTCAATTTCCTTTCCTCAATTTTACATATTTTGGTTGTATATATTCTTAAGTAAAGAATTTAACTTGCATACTTCGAAGAGGGTGGTCTAATTTTCAAGATTTTTTTCGGAAATGAATTCACCCCCCTCTTGAGTTATACAGTCAGTCAACATCTTGGACAACAGTCACCTATTACTCACTTTTGATGGTTTAGAGGCCCTATAGACTGAAGGATTTTTTTTATGGATGGATGGCTCGAATGCTCAGTGGCCCAGAGGCCCATTTTTAACCTAAAAAAGCTCATTCGAGATGAATAATATCATAGTTATAGTACTCACACTACTAAAAATGTTACAGTACTGTTATAATTCCTACAGAAATAGATTTACAGTTACTATCATATATATTATTATTTATATATATATAACTTTTATTAATTATTAATTATGTCTTACTATTATTAATTATATTTAAAAAATATTATTAAACATATAAATGAATAAATATTTTTTAGAATATATGTATATAATTAATTGTACAATTATATGATTAAATATAATAATATTAATAATTGTATATAATAAAAAGATTTAAAATAATTACTAATTATATATAAAAATATAATTAATTATTAATTATATTTAAAAATATTAATTGTATTTAAAATGCTATTTTTTATATAAAAGTATTAATATTTTCTAAAATGTATCATTAATTAGATAAATGTACAATTATATTGAAAAATAATTTTATATATACAAAAATGATTTAAAATATATATTTCTAATTACTTAAATATAAATATTAATTAAATTGATTGTTAATTGTATTTAAAATACATATATACTATTCATTATTACTTATATCTAATTTATTATTTATATTCTAAAAAAATTAAACTATATATATAAGAAAAATTAATATTATAGTTATATGACCATCTTTATTCACATATAATACATGTGTGTGTGTGTAAAGAACTCAAACACCTAAATGTGTGTGTGATAGGTGAACCAACACATATGTATGTATATAGAACTATATATAGTGTATATAATATTGATTTTATTATAACTTTATATAAAATAATATAAATTACATTTTAATAAAATTAATTATTATTCACATATATATAATCAATAATATATAAAAATCATATTAAAATTTCTAAAATTTTAAAATTTCAATTAATTAATTCATTTAAATATTGAATTTTCATATATTTCATTATAATCAAAGTATATAAATATTTTGTAATCTATATTAAGTATAGGGGGTTACAAACCACCAATACACACGCTCCCAAGCACTGTAGTGGATCAAGCCTCATCCCTTCATAAAAAGTGTTATAATCACCAATCAGACCTATTTTATTTGAATTTATGGTCCAAAGGCCTAGCTCGATGGAGGCTCAAATACCCTTGAAAGAGATTACCTGAAATCCCAGTGGCTCATGACTATTATAATGTCCAAAGACACCCCCCCCCCATTTGGCTCCATCCCATGTATTAAGTGGCCACCTCGTGCCCCCCCCCCCATGTGTGTGCCCCAACATGTGCACCTATTCCCATTCACCGACTCGCTTGTGCCCTCCAACATCTCTTTCTTGCACCCCTGTGCTCTATGTGCCTATTGTCAACTCTACACTCACACAAGTGGGAAAAATATCATCGTCCCAAAAAAATGGGGGGCAAATATGTAGGGTACATGTATAAATATTTTAACTTAAATAAATAGATAAATGTTTTATCAGTGATATTACTAGAGAAAATAATTATGATTTTATCATGATGACATTTATTTTTCTCTATTGAATTTGATATATGAATTAGATTCTAGAGTCAGGAATTTTATATTGGAGTTAGTGCCCTAGAACCAACTTCTACGTATTTTATGATTGCCTATATTCATAGTATTGAATATTAATAAACTACTTATCACTTCATGATTGTTATTTTGTGTGAAAAAAGTATGTGATGATGTATTGAGAGTATCTATTGTACTGAAAGGTCATAACAGTTCTTCATTATGATGAGAACCCATAAGTTCCATGATAGTATTCTTAAATATATGTTTTATAGATGGATGATATAATTTGAGGTACACAAATGATATGGTCTATTAAGGTTGGAGACTCGTATTTCTTTGTGTCACATTCTCATGGTGCACACCCTTTGTAATTTTTGGTGTAGGAGATTATGAGAACATGACCCACCAGTAGGAAACTCATATTTATATGTGTCATTGGATGTTCCTATATTCATACATGTGTATTGATCCTTATACTTTAAGATTATTATTAATGGATATTATGAGTTTTTTACTTTGATGTATTGATTAAAATCATGATTACATATGTTCGTGGTGAAGTAGGATGTGTTGGGTGTGTCATGAGTAATATTTCATTAATGAAGAATGAAAGAAAGGATTTGCCCCTTTTTTTCTTTAATTTAATTTCATATCTTTGTCCCTTTGATGGAAATGATAAAAACTAAATAAATCCATGTACATGGTGTTCTATAGGAAATTTTAATTTTTAGGAAGTCAAATAAAGAGATATTGAGCACATGGGTTGATGGCACCATCATGTAACCTATTTAATTAGAGATATCATGATAAAGAGATTATATTACACAGTGATAATCTGTATTAGGTTTTATATCATTGTGAAACTGGCTTCTTTCTCTATGGGTGTCTTGGTGTGTTTCTAGACACTAACCTTGGACTTTGGGATACTTCACCTAATGCCACTAAAAAGGAGGCCTAAAGAGTTACACACTAAGTATATCCAAAACCTTAGTTAAATAATATTATTATTTATTATTTAACAATGTGAATAAATATTATTACCACATGTTGTTTAATAATTATTCATGTTTTCTAGATCACATATATTCCATCACTGGTTATTTGAGAGAATATTTTGTGAGAGGAATGTTTAATAAATATTTATTTTTTATTTAGTGAATATAATATTTATTTATTTATTGGTGAATAATGTAGTGATATTTATTTATTAAATAAATAGTCATTATTAAAGGTCCATTAAATATTGTGGAGAAATGGTGGATCGAGTTTAATGGTCTTGTTAGAAATAATATATACTAAATATTATTTGAATAAATAATATTTAATTAATTTGCGAGTATGGTGTATGTCAAAAAACAATATGATCATTATTATTATAATTATTATAGATATGGGGTTCCATGGGGATTTTATAAATCATAAGGTAACATGCACAATTATTATTTTCTAATCCTTATAGTATATACACTCAATTATATTATGTCTAAATATGTGGTTGTAATTTGTTTTATTGTGCACAAAAACATCCTGAGAAATTCTCTCAAAGCCCTAATGAGCTATCTCTCTAAGAATGATCTCAAGAATGGAGAGAGATCCTCCACCACCACTCTTGATTCTAGATAGTTCAAATATAATCCTTCTTGAAGTGATTCTAGGTGTGGTCATAGATTAATGACGCAAGCGTCAAGAACTACTGTGCTAGCACTCGAAGGTTCCTATGGTAACATTCAAAGGTTCGTATAGCACGTGTGGATCACCACTGGAGGAAATATACTCTTGATTCCTATAACATAACAATATTATGATGTATATATGTTTTTATATTCATCAATGAAGAAATAATTCATCACAAATTAATTATTTAATTTCTTAAATTAATTATAAATAATATGTGATGATCTGGTGTTCTGGTTTCATTGTTCTCATGTTAATTAATATTTGATTAAATTTATTTGGTCATGAAATTTATCATAGATGTACATATCATATTATTCATTGATTATATTAAAATTAAAATTTGTTCATGCCCCATATGGCTCTTTTATTACACCTGGAACCTTCAAGTGTTATCAGAGTGTTTGCATAATTATTTATAATTATTTAAAGATCGTTGACTGATTTACGCATTTATCATTAGTTTTCAATTATAGTTTAATTTTTATTTAATCTGAATCATTATATATTATCTTATTACTCTTCAATATCACATATATAAAAAAATAGATTAATTTTATGAATAAAAAACATTATAAGAACTCATCCAGAGGTGTCGGCGATTCTAGTCGAATAACCTAATAGTACACACCGTGTAGCCCATTGGTGCACATCATTTACCTGTGTTTAATGCACCAAGAATTAATTCATAATTAATTTAAGTCATATGAATTTATTAAATTTGGTTTATTTAAATACATATCACATGTTGACCAGGCTAGTCTAGCACACGGTTAGTCAGACTACACGGTGTGTAACATCCTTACACGACATGTAGTCCTTTAGTCAAAAATGGGCCATGTATTTTCTTACATGACCTACATGATTGGTGACCATGTAACTCAAAGCCCACACAGATTTTATCCCATGTACTTTATTAATTTTCATGGCATGGTTACACATTGAGTTCCTAGGTGTGTGTCATGGATAGATGGAAATAATTATATACACCATGTATCTGGATAGTAAACATCATGTATATTACCAAATTACATAGAATTAAAAATTAATTTATTATATTTCTTAAACCTTATCAACATGTGTTCTTCATGTCATTTATTTGACTATGTACACACCATGTGATGGGTTTTATATATATCAAATGTCTGATTAATTTCTATGTAATATTTAGGGCTTCATATCATTTATTAGTGGTATTACAGTCATTACTCTACATGCATTAAAACATAACACGCTATGTAAATAACATGTTTTATGTGTGTCATTTATTTGAATGTGTACACACTATGAAATTATGTGATAATTCATGTATGCCACATCTCACATGAGAAAATAGTATACGAATTTAATACACACTAGGTAGTTCAAATGGGTACTCATCGTGTTTCCTCCAATGTACATGTATTGTGCATAGTTAATTTAAAATAAATTTATTTAATTTGTTTAAAATTATAATGGGTGAGAATATCAAGAAATTTTGGATGATAATTAATATAAAATAATTGATTAATTATAGAATATAATTAATGGATTTATTGTAAATAAGAATAATTAAGAATTGAATTCTAGTTTTATAAAATGTGTAATTCATTGCATGTTTGTGGATGATCATGAGAATATACCAAAAAATTTCATGTGATTGGTTTCCTTATAATTTATTATTAAATTAAATTTATGGTCTATGCATCATATCTCCTCTCATTATGTAAGGGTATGTATGTCCATGGTTTCTTTTATGTAAACCCCTTAACTAATCCTTTGGTTCCCCCACCTGTGTGTGAGTAAAATCTTATATAATGGTTAGAGACCCTAATTGAGTGGGGGTGCTTCAAGTTTGGAGCTAAGGTGAAACCAATCCTAGTGGTACATAGGTGGATTGGTGTAAATATTCAATATGAACTTAGTCATGGTTCAAGGTGTTTTTATCCTAGGTCGATAGTTAGTTTTTCATTCTCTAGATAAACTAAACATTAGTAAAAGATCATGATCATACCACTTTATTATTATTATTTTATATCAATTTGTATGATTAATTTCATTATGGATTTTTAGTCATGGTCACATGAATTAATAAATTAATGATCATACAAGATAAAATTAAAATAAATTAGATTATGTGTAAACTTTATCTAAGACATTATTAATCACTTAAGTAAATGTACTTAATATTAAAAAGCATGTAATAAAGATAAAAAATTATAAATTTATGAATAAATATAAAAAAATACCAAAATTATATATATTAAATTAGTATAGACTTCCCCTACTTAAGTTAAAATCAAACTATAGTTCAAAGTGCTTGGCTGGCCAAAGTCGGGGTGCTTTCAATTATCAAAGAATTCTAACTTGATGTTTTTGTATTGAATTAACTTATTTCACATCAAGGGTTTCCTACCAAAGTAGGGCTTAGTTTTAATAAGAGGAAAAGTTTAAGGAAATACAATTTTAGGATTTTAGGATTGGGGATTCCACTCAATAGATCAAAGAACTATGAGTTAATGTAGTTGGAAAGAATAATGTCTACGTAAAACCCTTCAAATAACTTGTCAGACCAAAGTTTGGGTTATGAGAAGGGTATTATGGGTACTTTCCACTATAATTTATAATAAATTGTATGTTATAAATCCAATAGTGAGGGATATTGGGTTTATTGGGAGATTAATAAATAAATATAATATTTATTATCTTCTTTTATCAAATAAAGTACTAAAATTTTACTCTTCTTATTTATAGAAACAATAATAAATATGACTTAAAAATATAAATATGATCCATAATTGAGAAGTATAACCTTCTCATAGACACCAATTTCCAAGAGTGTTAAAGGCACTTACATGTTATCCTGCACTATGAGAGAAAATTATATGTTCTAGAAAACCCTATTCTCAAATTACTTGGCCAAAAGGCTAGTGAATAAGAGTTGTCTCTCTATGAGAAAAATTTGGATGATGCCAAAAATATCCAATTATTCATTCTATAATCCATGAACAATGAGATTATAAAGAAACATAAAGACATGTATATGTATAGCATGATGTCTCACCTTCACAGTCTCTATTGAGAGAAGGTAATACAAGAGAGATAAAAAATCTCAAATGCTCTATTTACAACCAAGCTTAGAGATTCGACACCAGATGGGCCTCATGCAGTCAATATTATTGGTTATATTGAATGCTTGTATGTCTTGGGTATTAAATTCTCAGTTGAGTTTCACACAAGTCTCATACCTTCCATACCACTCAAGTCCATCTCCAATTTTATTGGTAATTACAATATGATAAATAATGATAAGAGACTTTCGGAAATCCTTAATTTTATTCACCATGTTTATGAGGATATGGGTCATGAAAAACCCATCATCCTTATAGTGAATAAGAAAAGGAATAATAAGTTAAAGGGGGGAAAGACTCATAACAAGTCTAAAGCTCCTAAGCACCATCCTTTCAAGAAGAAAATGGTTCATATGAAGGAAAAGGAAAAGGAAGTATTGTTTGTTTCATGTGGAAAGTAAGACCACTGGAGGAGGAATTGTACCCAAAAGAAAGGGGAATCTAAAGTTGTGTTAATTATCGAGTGTAATATTTTAATATATACACATTGGGTATTAGATACAGCTTTTGGTTCTCTCATATCTATCCAAATACATGAACCAAGTAGATTTCAAAATATTTCTAGAGGAGAGGTGGATTTGTGGGCTGTTAATAGTGTGATGTTGTCTACTCTAGCCATTGGAGACTACCACCTTTCATTTCCAATAGGAATGATATTAGTTTAAATAGATTTTTATTATGTACCAACTATTACCGAAAACATAATTTATGTATCCTACATAGATACAGATGGTTTTGTTTTCAATTTTGGAAATAAAATATGTTTCTTTTATAAAGATAGCTTATGTTGTGGTATGCCATGTTTAAATAACATCTTTTATGTATTAAATTATGAAAAACAAGTATTGGAAATTTATAATGAATCATGTTCACACGACTCATATAACACTCAGCTATGGAATCACCATCTTAGTCATGTGAACAAGAAACGTCTAACAAATCTCTATCAAGATGGTTTGTTAGAATATTTTGAGTTAAGACCAATTGAAAGATTCCATGATTGTTTATAAGGAAAAATGACCAAACCATCATTTGGTGTAAAGGGTAAAAGGACCAAAGAGCTTCTAGGATTGGTACACACTGATGAGTGTGGACCATTTCTGGTAGAAGCTAGAGGTGGGTATTCTTACGTCATAACTTTTACTAATTACTTGAATAGATATGAATATGTATACTTATTGAGGTATAAGTCTAGGTCCTTTGATAAATTAAAATAATTCAAGAATGAAGTAAAGAATCAACATGGAAATAAGATAAATAAGGTTTAATATTATTGAGGTGGTGAATATCTTAACCAATAGTTTATCTAATTTATACAATATTTTAGGATTCTTTATCAAATCACTCCACATTACACACCATAGTGGAATGGTGTTAGTGAAAGGAGGAGTTTTACCTTTCTAGACATGGTAATGTAAATGATGAGTCATGTGGATCTTTCATTACCATTTTAGGGATATGTATTACAAACTATGGCTTACACACTAAATTGAGTATCAACTAAAGTAGAAAATGGAATTACCTTCAAGTTATGGAGAGGAGATAAATCTTTTTTGTCACATACATGTATATGGGGTTGTGAGGAATTTGTTAAGGCCTTATCAGGAAAAAACTAGGACCTCGGGGCACAAAGTGTATCTTTATAGAGTATCCTAAGTAAATAAAGGGATGATACCTATACATCCCCTTAGATAATAAATTGATTTTCACTAGAAAATTTATATTTCTTGAGAGGGAGCACATAATCAAGAATGATAGTGGGAGAAATATTTACTTTGATAAATTTGATACTAAAGATATATAAGAGTTTGTATAGGAATAGATTCTATAGGTCCCCATGGAAAAGGTAGTTCATGAAACAAAATTACTATGTAGGAGCACCATAGAGGTAAGAGAACCAGAGAGATATGTTTTTCTAGTCACCAAATATGGTTACTCATTATTGATTGATAATAATGAACCTCTCTCCTACAAGGAGGCAATATAGATCTTAAAAGTTGTAAGATGGTAAGAATCCATGAATTATAAAAAGAAATCATTGTATAATAACCATGTTTGGATTATGGTCAATATTCTAAATGATGTAAATCCTATTGGGTGCAAATGGATATTCAAGAGAAAACTGGACATGGGAGGTAAAGTAAATACATATAAATCAAGGATAATGTCTAAAGGTTTCAAAAAATGTCAAGGAATTGACTACAATGAAACATTTTCTCTATATGAAATGTTTAAATCCATCATAATTCTACTTTCTATAGAAGATTAATATGATTATGAAATTTAGAATATGGATATAAAAATATCTTTCCATAATGGGAACCTTCGGGAAGATATCTATATGACACAACTAGAAAGTTTTGTGACTCTAGGTGTTGCTAAAAATATATGAAAGTTACAGAGATAGATTTATGGATTGAATCAAGAATCCAGGTTATGGAAAATTTGGTTTGATGAAGCTATAAAATAATTTGGTTTCATTAAGAATTATTTTGATCCATGTGTTTAAAAGTGGTTTAATGGGAATGCAGTAATTATCCTAGTAGTATATATTGATGACATATAACTTATTGGACATGAAATTTCATTCTTACAGTCTATTAAGGAATGGTTAAAAAAATTCTCCATGAAGGAATTAGGTAAATCGTCCAACATTCTAGGGATCAATATCATTCATGATAGTTACAAGATGATTCTTGAACTGAGTCAAGGTAAAAACATTGACCATATACTAAAGATATTTAGTACATAACAATCCAAGAGGGTATTGGTTCTAGTGTAATGTGGTATATATATTTCTAAGAAAATATGTCCCCATACACAATAGGATAAAGATAGAATGAGTAAGAACTCAAATAGTTTAGAAATAGGATCAATAATGTATGTCATGTTATGTACTAAACTTGGTGTTTCCTATGCATTGAACATGGTAGGAAGATATCAAGATGATCCATGTGAACATCATTGGTCTGATGTTAAGGTTATCCTTAAGTATCTGAGAAGAAATAAGGATATATTCCTAGTATATAGAGGAGATAAGAAACTACTTGTTAGGGGTTATACTAATTCTATTTTTCAAATAGATCATAAATATTTGAAGTCACATTAAGGATATGTCTTTAGTTTCAAAAAATGAGTTATGAGCTGGAATAGTTCAAAACAGCCAGTTGTCTCTAATTCTACAGTGAAGTTTGATTATATAGTGGCTTCTAATGTAGCCAAATAAGTCATTTGGATTTGGAATTTTTTCCAGGATCTTGATGTGGTACTAAGAAGTAATGACCCTATCACTTTATATTATGACAATACTATAGTGGTAGCTCTTGTAAAAAAGTTAGGGTCACACCAATGGACTAACCACATACTCCGGAAGTATCATCTCTTTAGGGATTTTTCTCAAAGGGGTGAAATTATAGTAATAAGAGTTTCTATGGAAGAAAACATGTAGGGCCCCTTGAATAAATAATTATCTTGTAGATATGAACATCCAATGACACAAAAAACATGTGGAATTCCTACTGGCGGGTATGTTCTCGTAATCTATCATCTTAGAGATTACCAAGTGTGAACTTCATGAGAAGAAGCCTCATATCATTATGAGTACTCACACCTAACAGCCTATGTACTATGTGTCCCATTATAGTATATTATCCAACCACAAAACATTATTTAAGAATATCTTCATAACACGTCAAGGTTCTCATCATAGAGGGGAACTACTATAACCTTATTAATACAACATATACTCTAGGACATTAGTACATTAGAGTTATGCATAACAATGATCAATATTTAATAAGAAGTTTTATTAATATTCAATACATATAATATAAATATAATCAAAGTACAAATAGTTGGTCCTAGGAAAAAAACTCCAAAAAACTCCCACTTGGACTAGAGTCAACTGCCTACAACCTTCAGCCCACTAGAATACACATGATAGTCATGTTTCTGCTGAGTCAAGGCTTTAGTAAATGGGTCCACCTTGTTGACTTCCATGGAAATATTGGTCACTGTAACATAATTTATCTTAGAAAATTTCCTCAATAAATGATACTTTTGAAGTATATGCTTCATCTGTTGATGTGATCTTGGCTCTTTTTCAAGATCCACTACTATATATTATCACAATAGAGTGTGATAGGATCTTTACTTCTAGGTACTATGTTAACCTATTGGAAAAAGTTTCACATCCATACTACTTTTTTATCTACCTTAGAAGATAAAATATACTCAGAATCATCTATAGAATCTACAACCATAGCCTACTTTGAGCTCTTCTAGCTCACAACACCTCTATTTAGACTGAAGATGCATCCTTTTTGTGACTTCATGTCATTTTTATTTGCTTAGAACTATCATATGCATATCCTCTGATGACTAGTTTCTCATATCCTCTATAAACCATGAATATATCCTTAGTATGCCTTGGATACCTAATGATAGTCTTGACTTCAATTCAATGGAAGTCACCTGGATCATCTTGATATCTTCCTACCACACTTAATGTGTAGGCAGCATCTAGCCTAGTACATAGCATAATATACATGACTGACCCAATCACTGAAGTATATGGAATCCTTTCCATTATGTTTATTTTATCATGTGTCTAAGGAAACATTTTCTTGGAAATATGAATGCCATGTGACATTGGAAACAACCCCATCTGGGATTGTTACATACTAAATATTTTCAGTATCTTGTCAATGTATGTACTTTGACTTAGGTCGAGCAACCTATTAGATCTATCACGATGAATCTTGATCCCAATAATATATGCTTCCTCTCCCAATTCCTTCATAGAGAACAATTTATTCAACCACACTTTAATAGACTATAATATTGGTATTTCATTTCCAATGAGTAATATATCATCAACATATACTATTAAGAAAATGATTGCATTCCCACTAAACCATTTATAGACACACGACTCGCATTCATTATTTATAACACCAAATTCCATTATGGACTCATCAAAATGAATGTTCCATGACATGGATGTTTTATTTAATCTATAAATGGATCTTTTCATCTTGAATATCTTGTTGGCATCCTTTTGAGTTGAAAAAACTTCAGGTTGTGTCATATAGACATATTCCTTATAATTCTTATTAAGGAAGTATATTTTGACATCTATTTTCCAAATCTCATAATCATGGAAATCCATAATGGAAAGTATAATTTTGATGGATTTCAGCATTTAAACTAGTGAAAAGGTTTGTTCGTATTCAATTCCTTGATGTTTTTTAAACCCTTTTGAAACCATTCACACCTTATAAGTACTTACTTATCCTTCCATGTCCATTTTCTTCTTGAATACCCATTTTCTTCCAATAGTTTTTACATTTACTAGAGGGTCTACCAAAATCCAAACTTGGTTTTGGTATATGGAATTGATTTTAGAATTCATAGCCTCTTGACACTTGGAAACATCTATGCCACTTAATACATCCTTGTAGGTTAGAGGATCATTATTATCAATTAATGATGAGTCATCATCCTTGGTGACTAGAAGACCATATCATTCTAGTTATCTAACCTATCTAGTACTCCTAAGTAGTAATTATTTCTCTGGAATAGTTTCTTCTTCAATGGGGCTTTGCGGAATTTTTTCTTTTTCCAAATCTTGTGTATATTGAGACTGAAATTCATCAAAGTATATCTCACTTCCACTATCATTTTTAGTGATAAGATCCTCCTCAAGAAATATGGGATTTCTGTCAACCACAACCTTTTTTATGAAGAATTATATTGGTAGTATATCATTGTTTCTTTGGGATATCCTATAAAGATACACTTTGTGCTTCGGGGTGCAAGCTTATTACTTGAAGAGACCTTAACAAACGCTTCAAAAACCCAAAAATTTAAGTAATAGGTATGTTATATCATATGTTACTTTAGTTGTAACTTGGTTTAGTACGTATACTATTGTTTGTAACACATATTCCCAAAAGAATAATGGAAGAGTCGCATGAATCAACATTGATCTCACCATGCCCTACATGGTGTGGTTCCTCCTTTCGCTTACACCATTCCACTAAGGAATATAAGGAGGAGTGATTTGAGATAATATCATGAACTCCCGTAAATAATCAATGAAGTCTTGATTAAGATATTCTCCACCATGGTACGATTGGAGTTTCTTAATCTTATTACCAAGCTGGTTCTCAGATTCATTCTTGTGATCCTTGAATTTATCAAAAAAATCTGACTTATACCTCATCAAGTAGAAATATCCATATCTATTAAAATAATCAGTAAAAGCTATGATGTATGAGTACCTGGCCCTTTCCTCAATAGGAAATGGTCTACACACATCGGTAAAAACTAATTCAAGAATCTCTTTATCCCTTTAACCATTCCCACTAAATAGGGATTTGGTCATTTATGCTTGTAAACATGTGTGACATACACCAAGTGGTTTTAGTTAAAAAGAATATAAATATGCATCTAGATGTAATCATTACTAGAAATAGCACCTATACCCATTGTTTAAAACTATGGGTATAGCCCTTGAAACCGTGGGTATACCCTATACCCATGGTTTCAGCAACCGTGGGCTGCAGTTCCGTCGTAATAGGTTTATACCCATGGTTTTTAGAGAACCATGGGTATAGACTATGGAAAATTGTTATTACCCACGGTTTAATAAACCGTGGGTATTGATGTATACCTACAATTTTCAAACCGTAGGTATTTATGTAAAACTCGTGGGTATGTTGATTCACAGCAGCCCACATTTACCCACGGTTTACTAAATTGTGGGTATAGATTGGCATAATTACAGCAACATTTACCCATGGTTTGGTAAACCGTGTGTATAGACTGGTTCCCCAGGCAGTTGCATCTCATCCCACCATTCTGCACCTCATCCCACCACTCTGCACCTCCATTCTGCACCTATAATAATCCCACCATTCTACACCTCCATTCTGCACCTGCAATATCACATATACATGGCATGTCAAACTAGTTGTTCGATAATCCAACCTAATCCCCAAAATCTAAAAAGATAAACTAGAACTATCAATCCATTCTATGGATGGTTAAATACATGATCCTCTATATAAAAATATCATCCCTACCTCATACATATGAAAATGAAAGCACAATACCGGAACAAGATGATTTACAAAGTTTATTGAAAATCCTACTTTCCATGTTGGTTATATGAGATTATTGCGTCTCTGTGGCTCCACCTACAAGGATGACCTAGATCTAACAATGGCGGTTTTGTCTCCCCCCTCCCCAGTGGAGGGTGGAGTTCCTTCTCATTCTTTGCATCCGACGGGCCTCCCCACCTTTGCTCCCTTCACCAACCCAGAGTTCCTGCCCTCTTTTCTGTGGATTCCGATATGCCCGAAAGTCTCAGAACTGTATTTTGGTTTGCCTCAACTCTCTTTAGCGCCTTCGGAATTCAACTCTGCCTCAGACCTGTTCAAGTTAACCTTGGTGGCTCTTTTTCACCAGAGGCATCCCTCGGTCAATGTATTTGACCGTTTCGTCTTTGAAGCCTAGGATATCCAAGATCGTACGGTCATTGGTCTTCTTGATCGAAGGCATATCATGATTCGCTTTGGATCGATGGATGATCTCATTACTGTGTGGTCTAAAGCCCCTAAAAGATGATGCAGATCATCCTTATATCCTCTTCGGTGGGACTTCGAGTTTCATATGCAGAGAGACAATCCGAGCACAGTGATTTGGGTATGTTTTCCTGGTCTTCCTCTACCCTTCCAGAACCCTTATATTTTGGCTATCCATGGCAATATGGTTGGGCGTTACCTATGCTCCGACACCAAAACTGACATTGTTTGCCACCCAATTTGCCCTCTCATTTTTGTGGAGGTTGATGTATCTAAGCCTCTGGTTGATTGGGTGTGGATCACTGATGGACATGAGTTCCGGTGGAGACAGGCTGTGAAGTTTGAGTCATGGAAAGACTTTTGTGGTTCGTGCAACCGGTTGGATCATTATGCTATGACTTGCCGGAATGGGTCTCTAAGGAAGATGCGCAAGCGGGAGTCTGGAACTTTGGTTGTCTGTGATGGTTCTGCTGTGGAGCATCTGCATCTACAGGGGAAGGGCCAATCAAATGAACCGCAACAGTCTTAGGTGGCGCCTATTGGACCGCAGGTCAAGGATATTTTTGCAAGGGTGAAGCGGGATTTGGGGGAGACTAGTTCTATGAGGGGAAATGGGCCTCGTAGTGTTTTTTCTGATTCTCATATGGTTGTAGGGGGATCTCATGAGTCTTCAGTGATTCAGGTTTCCTCAATGGTGGAAATACCTCGAGGGAAAGTGGTGAGTACTGAGCTGGGTACTCAGTGTGAACAACTGCAAATGTGGTCGGAGTCTAATGATGCTCGGCTTGTGGAGATGGATGCCCCTACTGATACAGCTTGTGATGTGGTGGGAAAGGGTGCAATAAATTGTAGTCAAGCTGGGGGTGAAGTCTCTCTCAGTTTAGGGCATGTGGATGAACCTGCAGCTAAGGTTGTGACCTCTGCTGGACAAGCCAATGGTGATGGTTCCATTGAATTGGTTCAGGAGGATACCAACATCCCTCCTCAGTACATGGGTTATGGATTGGTGCATCCAAACAATAATTTGATGGCCTCTGTAAAGCAGGCTGTTGCTGGGAGTGGTGCACGGGTGAAGTCTTCAGCTGGGATGCAGCCACGGTGTGTGAAGTAGGTGACTGGCATTGAGCTTGGTAACCGTTTTTCTGGATTGGTGAATGATTTCTTGGATCTTGAACATGATGGAGTTGTGTCTTTGGGTGACAAAGTTTCTGAGGGAAAATGCTCTGCAGATCTAGGTGACTCTGCTGAACAGTTGCAAGTGTGGAAGGATGGTAATGAGGTTATTTTCACTGTTGTCCCCACTAGTAACTGCTCACAAGAACTGGGGAATGGGAGGATCTCTACTGGTGAGGAGGGTTTTTCAATAAATAAATATGGAAATGTTTCTTCGAAGGTTGTTTATGGAGGATTGGTTGTGAAGATGGGGATATATGCTGGTCAAGAAACTGTGGATCAATCATAGTGTCCTGTTATGTTTGACATTAACAGCCAACCTCATTAGAAAAAGGGAGTGGTGGATGGTTACTACGACATGCGCTTATCTGGAAAATGGGGGGATTGTCTTGATAGTGACACGGAAAATGATGGTGGCATGGTCTGGACCTCCTATAATAATGTGGTCCAGGGGAGAAAAAGAAGATGTCTGAGAATGAGGAAGCGATGACTGCCCCACCACGAATAAGACCAAGGAAGGATTATTCTTATCTGCCAAAGCCAATGTCCACCAGGTCTTCGGTTGGGAGGAAAGGGTGGGTTGCACAGTCTTCTAAAGAATTTATTTCTTTGGAGAAGCTAAATCTTAGAAGGAAGTACGCCAATATTCTGAAACACTATGATAGTTCAGAGTGGGAATCAGCTACTGCGAAGGAATCAATCTATCATGGACATGGTGATGAATCTAACTATTATGATCTGTAAGTGTCCTTTGTTACTTTGTTTCTCTTGCATGTTTGAATTTTCTTTTCTTTAATAAATGGTCAAAGGCTTGCCTCTGACTGAGCTTCTCTGGTATACGAGACAACATGGATACTCTAATAATATCACTACTAATTGGTTATACACCGTGACTATAAAAATCCATAAAATGGTTATACACCCTATCCTTTATTCAAAAATTGGTTATACACCACAATTTAAAACTCCTTTAGTGATTGGTTATATACCCCATCTAAAAGCCTCATACAACTGTTTATATACCCCATCCACAAGCTTCTTTTTAGAGTTGATCAAGTATAGAAAAATAGACTTCTTTAAATGGTATTCCTTAAATGGTCCTAATACACAAAGTAAAACAACGATCTCCCCACTACCTAGCCCCTCCCCCGCCCTCCCCACTGCATAGCCCTCCCCCTCCCCCTCCCCCCATGCCCAGCCCCTCCCCCTCCCTCCCCACTGCCCAGCCCCTCCTCACTGCCCATCCCTCCCCCCTCCCCCTCCCCCCATGCCCAGCCCCTCCCCCTCCCTCCCCACTGTCCAGCCCCTCCCCCTCCCTCCCCACTGTCCAGCCCCTCCCACTCCCTCCCCCCTGCCCAGCCCCTCCCCCACCCTCCCCACTACCCAACCCTCTCCCTCCCCCTCCCCCCTGCCCAGCCCCTCCCCCTCCCTCCCCACTGCCCAGCCCCTCCCCCTCCCTCCCCCCTGCCCAGCCCCTCCCCCTCCCTCCCCCCTGCCCAGCCCTCCCTCCCCCCTGCCCAGCCTCTCCCCCTCTTTCCCCACCGCCCAGCCCTCCCCCTCCCCCTCCCCCTCCCCCCTGCCCAGCCCCTCCCCCTCCCCCTTCCCCCCTGCCCAGCCCCTCCCCCTACCTCCCTACTGCCCAACCCTCCCCCTGCCCAGCCCCTCCCCCTCCCTCCCCACTGCCCAGCCCTCCCCACTACCCAGCTCTTGGTTGAATACCTGATTCGGGTAGCATACTGAAACCTATTAGAAAATATTATAACAGATTTGATAAGGTACTACAACTCATTATAATATAAAATAAATTATAACAGATTATA
This sequence comes from Viscum album, assembly GCA_963277665.1. Taxonomy (NCBI): domain Eukaryota; kingdom Viridiplantae; phylum Streptophyta; class Magnoliopsida; order Santalales; family Viscaceae; genus Viscum; species Viscum album. The sequence continues at coordinate 135,182,130 of OY728156.1, forward strand.
ACAGGAAAAAAATTATGAATTCGACTCTGAAACTGAATAAGTTCCCTTAAGATAAGTTTTTTGTAAGGTACTACAACTCACTGTAATAAAGAACAAATTAGAACACAAAACATACCAGATTCATTCCCTACATGAAATATATAGATTCATGACATGTTTTATTTGGATGCAGACCCAACCAGGTAAGGTACTTCAACCTGTTAGAAAACATCCTAAATTTTTGATAAAGTACTACAACTCACAGTATTACAGAGAAGATTATAACAGAAAACAAATCTAAAATAGAGTGTCCAACTAAATATGTTCCCTTAAGGTATGTTTATTTAAGGTAATACAACTCACTGTAATACAAAACAGATTATAACACAAGAAATACCAGTCAAACTCATGAATAATGTGATTATCACTGTATCATTTATTGCTTGAGTTGTAAACAATATAAACTTCCATACATCCTATCCTGTTGAAGAGTTAGTTGGGAAAAAAATACCTGCGTCAATCCTCGCTGAGACATAAATGATACACATCTCTTAAGTTTCTTCTTCATGCTTGTAAATTGAAGGCATTCATTCCATCAGCCCATGAACATTCACCAATATTTTGGTTCATCACTATGCTGGGATGAGAACAATCAAAGTATGTCTAGCAACTCTTAGACATGACCCACAAATCTACAACTTTTCATCACTGAACGGATCCATTAACTATTCATGTGAGATGAATATCCCATAATGGAGAAAAAACTTGCTGAATCACAACATAATCATACTAAAATACTACCTTGTCAATATACATTATAGTCAATAGTGAAAACATAATTGTATAAAATAATTATAATCATCTGTTTCATATGAATTTTAGTCCACAAAAATCAATATACAGTGGAGTCAATAGTGAAAACATATCACCTGCATTAATATGTTGGATGAAAGGGAGGTTAACTCCATGATTTTATGACCAATAACCTGTATTCATATAGTGTGTAAATGCAAATGAAAAATGATGAATGGTAGGGGGGTTAATTCCACAATTTTAGGAAAACATACCTATTGTAGAGATTTGGCACTTATTAGTGTAGGATTCCCTTGATCTCTTCATGTGCAGAGTGAGTCACCTTCAATATATAAATAAAAATAATCAATATTCATCTTAAAATATGAAGTGTGTAATAACGTATGAAAAATTATTATGCGAAGGGAAATACTGCAAATTGTCTAGGAGATTATTTCAACGATATTAAAAGAACATACCTATTGCGGGGAGAGAAACACATCGGTCAAGATTCGATTGAGTAGAAATAGTCGACAGCTATAGATGAGGATAGAAATAACAATCTTGAGGGAATTAGGGAATGAGATGGAGTGAATCTGGAGGGTTTTTGACTGAAATTCTTCGAAGAAGTAGGAACTGCGGTCAACATATGAGGAGATGAGGAAATTTGGGATGATGAACCGTAGTACATGACGAAAAAATTAGTGAGGAATACACCTTCAGTGTTTTGTGGGTACTGGAAATGGGAGGGGAAATGCGAGCGACAACCCTAGGTGCAGCGCCGGAGAGGAAACAGCAGTGTGAACCATAAGAGGGGCGCCGAAGGGGAAATGGAAGCAAGATTCATAGGAATTGTGGCGGAGGTGAAACGGGTGCGGGATTCACTGATGAAGGTGGAGGCGGAGGTGAATGGATCGCGATTGATGAAATGAAACCCTAAGATAAAGGGAGGAGTGGAGGATGGATGCACGGGGGAAATAGGAACTCGGTCGACGGATGCCCGATTTTGGAGGGAGCAATTTGTTTTGGATGGTGACGTGGCTGCGTAATAAGGTGACAGGTAAGCTGGAAGAAGCCTGTTTTAGTATAGATAATAGATAGATGTGTTACATATATTGTGTATTAAATGGGTGAGGGTAGGGTTGTGTATCTCTAACTGAGAACTGAACAACTTGCAACTTTCATAGCTCATAATAGATAAATAGGGGTATTATCGTGTTTAAAATGGACAGTTTGGCCTTATATACACTGGATATTATATGGTGTGGTTTAATGGATTGATGAGAATGATATCACATGTTTTAATGTGGTGATTCATGGGATGTGCTAATTGATTCACTTATTTGGGAACATGATGAGTGAAAATCCACCTTACTATGAGTGACATTTACCACTAGGATTCTGGATATGGAGGATCATTTGTATGATGTATATTATATTGACCATTAACAGAGATGATGAAAAAGGTGTGGAAATAGGCTATTAGCGATGTTGTTCATTGTGGTTACTGAGTTCATTGAGGTCATGTGTACAAAGTTCAGGTCCCATGAATTTGTTTTTACCCCCATTTTTTTAGTGGTATCCTCCAGATTTAAGTGACATAGGGTAGATGATGATAATGTTAATTGATACAAAGGATGATACAATGTATTAGGATATGATTGGAGTGTGTGAGACCACTAGATTAGAGTAGGATTATCACTGTATCTATGTTATAGTATAGGGATGATTAGTTAGTCATGGTAAAGAACATGAGTCACTGTGTGTTGGGTTTTGTTAGGATATTGATCTAGTTGTTGGTAAAAAGTTTTGAAACCTAGGGTTGTTGTGATATAATACGTGGATGTGTCATTAGGAAATCATGATTTATACATAATGGTGATAATTTATGAGTTGGAATGTGATTCAAAGTGAAATAAAATTATATGAAAGGTCGAGGGAACTTCTGGTATGATATATTATGTATGTATCTTCCCACATTAGTATTGTACAAGGTAGGTAAAGTCTCACATAGGGGTAGTTAAGAAAAACTAGAAGAAGCAGTGGGGAATTTTGATTGTTTTTTTTTTCATATCATACACTTGTAGATGATTATAAATGAATTCAAAAACTGGTGTTAAGTTATCAGTGAGATTGATTTCAATGATAGGTTTCTTTTCACTTAAATAAGATCTTGAAGTCATCAAAGAATAGGAGAAGGATATCTACAAAAGAAGAGCCAACTCACAGTAATGTGGATATGAAAAATCTGGCCATCGTCTCTTGGGTAGTACACTGAGGAGAACCTTCAATAGCAAACGACAGGAGTAACATTTGAAAGTAATTTGAGGAGAAGCAAATGAAACCCAAAGGACAAAAAATGAGCATAGCATTGGCAAAAGAATTTACAACTTCCCAATATTAAAAGGAGGCCCTTTTATCATTTTTGTTGGAGGTCCTGGCAAGAGCATTTTAAATCTCCCTTTTCTTGTTGAAGTGGCTGCTCTAGGCGGTTTTATTAACATCCACCTCACCCGTGCACTTGCTTTGTGTTTCCAGCACACCCTTCAAGAACACTTTCAGCTTCCAGAATATTAATTCACTCTGCATCCCACATGCCAATTACGTATAGTATGCAGTTATTGAGTTTAGTATAAAAGAAGATAAATAAAGGTTCTTAATTCATAAGAGAGTTGAGCAGAGAATTATGATGGTGACCTGAGCATCCAAGTGAAGGTCCACTTCTTCTACCGCACCTTCAAATCGGGGGTTGTTATTGATAACAATATTCACTACCTTGCGCAGATCTTCAAAAGTCAGCCTGGTGAGGGAAGCAGCCCCGCCCCCTCCTGCCCTCCACTGCAGCCCCCCAACCCTCCCAGCCCCCCCTCCCAACCTTCCCCTCCCATCCCCCCCAGCCCTCCACTACATCCCCCCCAGGCCCAGGCCTCCCCTCCACTGCTAAGGACAAGATTAGATGGAGAGATAATAATAAACACACCAAACCATAAAAAATATATGGCATGTGAAAATTACCTAAATAATTGACAAATAACACCCCTGATGAAAATATAATCCAAAATGCATTTCACTGCATAAAGAAATTCACATACAAGTAGTCCACCAATACTAAAAAAACATTAAACTCCAACACAAGTCTCTCTTATAAGTCAAAAATGGAGGGGATTAATATCCCCCCCATCGCCATCATCGTAATCCCCATGTCCAGAATCATCAGCAGCAGCAGCAACATCGATAGCAACATCATCACCAACCGCATCGTCAACATCATCATCAGCAATCTCATCACCAACAACATCATCAGCAACATCCTCGCCAGCTCTATCGCCACCACCGTCATCGCCACTAGGACCCTCATAGGAATCACCCGAGGCATTATTTAAAGATAGCATTGATTCCATACATGAATGAAAAGTGGAAGCAACCTCTGATGGTAGTGACTAACTCAAAACTGACAGAGCTTTCATGAAATGTTCATTCATTAGCTTACTTTTTTCGCACTCCTCTAATACTATTTTCTTTGTCACAGCTAATTCAGCACGCTCACTTTCCAACTCAGAGGCCTTAGAGGATTCTGATGATGACCAATACCTAGAGGGGAAAATGTTTTTTCCTAGTCTACAACGGACTCTTCCTGGATGCTCCACACCTAACACCTGACTCAAATGATCATTTGGCCCTAAGTTGTCAGCTTCCTTCTCATCCATGGCCTCCAAGGCAGACTGTTGAAATTATAAACATATTAAATTATGAATTTCGTATAAATTTTTGAAATATAAATAAACAAACTTACAATTTTATCTTATGTTTGTGAATTAACTGTAGTTCCATATTTTTTTTTCCTACTGAAGCAGAATAATTTGGCACGAGGTACAGGACCTTCAATTCCCAATTCAGCTTGCTGCATATGAGAAGTGCACAAATTTGGATTACAACCATATATGATAAATGCAAAAAATTGTATTGAAGTGGGTTGCAACAAATACCTACAAATATTGAGGTAAATGATAGTCATAACCGATTGGTGGTTTTCTGAAATGGTTCTGAAGTGGGTTTCAAGGAAATATACTACTTGTTTAGGAAAAATAGACAAGATTTTTCCAAGTATAAGATGTGATTTCCAGGATACATGGACTAACCAGGGGAAGGCATGAATAAGTTATGATGACATGTTATAAATAAAGACATTATTTTAATTCAGATGAATATACCAGCCACTTCTCTTTGTCGGGCATTGTAGTGCGCCCCAATGTGTGTAGATATGTCATTTCATCTTTGTTTTTTTTTTGTTTTTCATTGACACTTCCTAACAAACAAAAAAACAATACCAGTAATAAAAATTAAATTTTATATAAAAACCATTAAATATGGGTAGTACCTTATACTATTCAGTCTTCCAATGTGCGATCATTTTTTGATATTGACTTTTTGGACATTCAAGGTTTGTGTGTACACCCTCTAACTCAGTACCCACTCTGCTCATCCAACCAATATGTAACTCATACTTGTATGACTTCCAATACTCTCCAAGATCACTCAACCTAGAAGCTTTGGCAGCTTCACCGTTAGGAAAGTTAAATCGACTCTGCAACGAACATGTTAAGTCATATAAATACATTACTAATATAAATATAAATTTATAAAATTTTTGTACCCATATTTGCGCCCATGCCCTATCCTTGATTTCGGAACTGATATGTCTCCATGTGACCGATTCCACTGGAACAATATCATGATATTTGGCTAAAGTAGCCATGAAACTTCTACACTCCTTAGCATTTTTACCTATCATTTGATTTTGAGAATTTTAATCCACCATAATCTGAGTTTCACGATTCCAAGCATCCCGTATTCAAGTGTGCCCACGTCGCCTACTAGAAGATCCCACTAAATAAGATAAGAGGTGAAAAGAGAAGAGTTAAGTGACAATACAATAGGAAAAAAGTGAAATTCTATAATTTGAAACATTTATAATAAAAAACCTGATGTAGGCTCCTGAATAGGTTGTGAGGCATCCGTGGACTGTGCTGGATCAGCATCCTCTGAAGGAAGTATCTGTTCCACAACATGCTCCGTCTGATCTTCATGAACAGGAGTGGAAACTGAAGGAACAGACTCAATATGTGTAGGATGGATGGTAGGAAAAGGAGGTGGCATAGACATGTCAGAATATGCATAGTAGGTTTGGGGATACATGAATGGATATGGAAATTGTGCAGGTGAGAACATCGGTTGAGTCGGCATGGACATGGAATGGGAAAAATAGGGTAAATGGGATGATGATGGCGGCATATATGGGAACATCCCAGGGGTCTCAAGCGGAGAGCGGACATGTGTGGTAGATGGGATGTCCACTAATGGGTCAGTGTGGGGAGTGGTAAGATGAGAGCTCCGCCTAGGTCTAGGAGGATCCCTGCTCGATCCCATACTGGGAAGAGGAAACTCTGGAGTTATATGTCCCTAAAAAAAATTGATCATAAATATGAACTTGATATTATATGTAATGCAGAAGATAAATATTAGAATTAATATACTCATTAAAGACAACTCACACTCACATCTAACAGGATCAACATCAAATAATCTCTTCTTGCAAGCATCTGTAGTTTTCTTCATAATCTGCATAAGAATGAAATAAATATTTTTTAGCAACAATTTTTACAAATTATACATACAACTTAAAAAATGTCATAACATCTTTTAGTAATGATAATTTACAACCAAGTTATACAATTTTTAAAACAACATTTTAAACCCAGTTTTCTGAATTGAAAGAAATATAATTAAATGAAACGAAACCAAACATTACTAAAATAGACATATCATTCCAAACTAAAACTAAATTAAAGTAATTACATTTGTACCAACCTGAGAAACTCACGTCAAGGTAAACTAAATGAACTCTGAATATATATGGTTGCTTTTATATATTACCCTCCACTACCTCAGGTTCAACATCATCTCTCACAATGGGAGAATTTGTGTCATCAAATACAATATTTTGGATAACACCGATGGGGGAGTCAATGGTGACAATTTCATCCCTAGCATCATGAAAAATATGTCTTGGGATTACTTCATTAATGACCCCGTAATCAGGTTTCATATGATCTTTCACATAAAACAATTGTTTTGCCATTGATGCCAAAATGTATGGTTCATTGGTATGCATGAATCGACTCATGTCAATAACTCTAAATCCGCAATCATCAATAAATGTACCATGGCGCATCATTGAATCAAACCATTTACATTTCATCATAGTGACTCGACCTTGAGAGTAGTAATCCAATAACAATATTTTCTCAACCAGTCCATAATAATAAACATCTTCATATCGAGGTCGACTATCTGATGCACTGGCATAACAATCCGTTATAATAGTTAACATAACACCATCATGTTGTGTTCTTATTTTCACCACTTTATCAGTTGTAACAAATTTATATCCATTGATTATTAAAGTTTTGCAATCACGAACCAAATAATTGGGACCAAAAGCCAACACTCTTAATTCTTGAGAAATGAAGTCAACAGGTAAACTCAATACCTGGAATACATATGAGTAATATAATTAAATATACATCTATATTTTAAGGTATTTAATGTAATGGTCATACCTTTGATTTCAACCAAGCTGGGAACTCTTGGCTATGCATAGCCTCTCTCCTTCTCAACGGCAAAGACCGATGAACTCTACTTATAATTTGTTTATGTTCTCTACATAAAATGACAATAAAAGTATAAAGTATATGTGATATGATATCGTATGAGATAACATATATATATTCAAATTACTTACTTGATATAGGCATCAAAAAAACCACAATTAAACAAGACTGTATGATGTGCCATATTCCGCTCTTCAAAGCTCAATGTAACCAATGTATATGACCCGAAAATTCCACCTATTTGGGGAAGAGATGGAAACAAGGGCTGAATTTACTCATACTGCTCATCTTTATTTCTCATTGGTCGATTATGTCTTTTGCTCACATCATACAAATACATTGAACAAAAATCCATACATTCTTGGGCCAGATAACTCCTCACAATGGGACCTTTAGGATAATTCTTATTTCGGATATATGATTTCATTGTGCACATATTTCTTTCAGTGGGATACATCCATCGAAAAGCGACTGGCCCCCTAAGAAGTGTCTCAGTTGGAAGATGAACTGTTAAATGCAGCATGCAAGTGAAAAAGGATGGAGGAAAAAAAATTTCCAACTCACACAGAATTAACGGTGCATCTTGCTGCATTTTTATCAACAATGATTTGGATAACCTTTTAGTACAAAGGTCTCTAAAAAAATGACACAACCGAATCACTGCCACCCTTACATTATTGGATAGTAAATGCTGAATTGCTATTAGAATCAATTCATGAATAAGGATGTGATAATCATGAGTTTTTAGGGATTTCAATTTCAAATGTCTTCTATTGACTCGTTTAGATATGTTGTTGGAATAGCCATATGGAACCTTGATATTCTCCAATAATGCCAGAAATTGATATTTCTATGCCGGTGTCATCACATAAGAAGCACAGGGAACTTTCCATTTGTTTTCATTGATAAAAACAGGATGTAGTTCTGGTCGAATACCCCAATCCAATAAATCCCGATGAGATCGGAAGTCATATTTGGTCTTCCCCTTAATATTCAAAAGAATTGAAAGAAACATTTCACATATATTTTTCTCAATATGAATTATGTCTAAACAATGACGTAACAAATTAGTAGACCAATATGGAAACACAAAAAAAATACTTCTCTTTTTCTAATTGTAAGTGACTTCAGTATAAGAATTCTTCCTATTTCGAGATGTCAACTGACCTTTTCCTAATGAAAAGCTGAAATCTTTCAATTCATCAAGAACATCACTTCCTGACATACGTTTAGGTGGTTCTTCAGTTTCAACGTTATTATCAAACCTCCGACGATTCTTCCTGTATTGATGATCCATTGGAAAGAATCGGCGATGCCCCATGAAACTGAAACTACAATGATATTTAAGCCTTCTCGATCATGTATTCTTCATACAAACAGGACATAATAGTTTTCCCTTCGTGCTCCACCCATACATCATTGCATAGGCAGGGAAATCATTTATGGTCCATAGAAGGGCAGCACACATCTGAAACATATTCTTTGAAGAAGCATCAAATGTCTGCACACCTAAATCCCCAAGTTGTTTCAACTCTTTTATTAAAGGCTGCAAGTAGACATATATATCATTACCAGGATCCGAAGGTCCATATATCAGTATACTCAAGAAAGTGAAAGTTTTTTTCATACACATCCATGGAGGAAGATTATAAACATGAATAAAAACCGGACACGTGCTATGAGCAGTAAGCATCTGACCAAATGGATTAAAATCATCACATGATAGGCCCAATCTGACATTACGCACCTCAGCTACAAAATCAGGATGTTGTGCATCAAATGTCTTCCATGCTAATCCATCTGCAGGATGGACCAGCTCATTATTACCTTTAATTCTCTCAACATCGTGCCATCGCATATTGACTGAGATTTCTGGAGACATGAATAGATTTTTAAGTCTGGGAATCAATGGAAAGTGCCACATGAATTTCTTTGGCACACGAGATGGTGTTCCATATGCATTTGTCTTCCATTGAGATGTACCACATTCTTTATAGTCTTTACAATCAGCTGTTTCCTCTAAAAATAAACCACAATCTTTCAGACAAGCATGGGCTTTATTAGTAGCAAATCCAAGCTTCTTAATTAACTTCCATGCCATGTAATGATTTGAGGGAATATTTGCACCATCAGGAAGAAAGTCCTTCAAAAATATAAGAATATAATCAATGGAGGTATTAGAAATCCCATACATGGTTTTCCCATGATATAACTGTATTAAAAATTCCAACTTGGTCATTTTAGTACATTCTTGATATACTGGAGTTCTGGAATCATCCAATAAATTTTTCACTCTTTCAACATCATCATCTTCAGTATTTTCCTCATGTGTACTGATATCATTGTCTTCTTGCATCGGCATGTTATCTCTCTCGGGATGATGCACATATGGAAACCGATCAAATATCAAATTCTCCATGTCACTTCGTTCATTTCGTTTATGAACAGTCGAAGATTGACTCGTCTCTCCATGGTGAAACCAAACATTATAGTTTGCTTGAAATCCAAATTTTGTTAAATGGTAACTAACTTCTTCTCGTCTTAACCATGGTCTTCCAACACAATTATAGCAGGGACACTATATACAACCTCCATCTAACGCATTTCTAAATAAAAAATCTAAAAAATTATCCAAATTATTTTGAAACTCGATTGAAATCTGATCGGTACGATAAATCAAGCTTCTATCCATTCTATAACAAGAAAAAAATTATCATTCAATCAATAATGTAAATCATATTTAAAAAATTCATTACAATCAATTTTATTATTAAATTAATCAAAGCATATTAGTAGCTAGAAAAACATATTTAATGAAAAGAGGATTCCATGATTGAATAAGTAGGAAAAAAGGGTAAAAGGTCTACCTTGAGGTGTAAAATAAAGAAAAAAGTTAAAAAAGACACTCCCAAGTGGTCATTGATGGGGAATAAAAAAGAAAATTTCAAAGTAAAATACTCCTTTATAGATATAAAGTCATTATACACATGGGAAGAAAATTTTATTTTAATAATATGAATTTATAATTTTATAGATTATTTTGTAGGGGTTATTTGATGGGGAATAAATCATTAAATGAAAATAGAGTAGTTATAACTTTAATGTTTTGGAATTAATATTGAAAAAATGTTTCAAGGTATCCTACAAATTTTGTACAACATGATACTTAAAAGATATACTTTTTATGGATTCTATTAGAACTTTGGAATATTTGTTCATATGGAAAAGATATGTTTTTTAAAATATACATCATGAAATACTTGGGAGTATTGAGAATCAATGTTTGGTGGTTTTAACCCCTTTAAAGGAATAAAAGTTAGAAACGTATTGTAAATTCTATATAGAAATCACAGAACATGTTTGATATTCTTGAATAAGTCTATGGAAGGTGTAACTATCCTATTCATGATGAAAATAAATGCCTCATCGTTATACCATTCTGAAAAAATTTGAGTTTTAATACTCAAAATCCTCAAAAGAAGAATAGAAAATTGAAGGAGAAAGATTTAGTTGTTGAAGTTTCACCCAAAGTATCCAAAGGGGAAAGTCCATGGATCTTGGATAGTGGATGCTCTACTCACATGATAAAAGATTTAAAAACATTGGAATCTATTTAAAAATGAAATGGATGCTTACTTAACTTCATAAAATATGGGTCACTAAAGGTTAAAGGAGTTGGTTTAATTATTATTGGGAAATAGAACCTTAAATAAAAAAACACTCTTTATGTTGATGGATTAAAACACAATCTATTAAGTGTTTCTCAACTTCATGATAAAGGAAATATATTTTTTTTTAGGAATTATGGGTTATTGGTTAGAACATTGAGGATAGAAGAGTGGTTAAAAGAGTATAAGAGTGCTAGAGGCTATTTATTCCAAGTGGGTGATGTTGAAAATTCATGTTATCTAAGCATGAATGAAGAGAATGAATTACAGTACCATAGGATTGGAGAATATAAATGTTCTATTTTTTAAAAAGGATATGGAATCTCTTTTTATTTTTATAGGAGATGATAAATTGAGAATATATAGAGAGTTTTTCTTATTGGGGAGACTTAGTGAGTTGGCAGTTGAAACTTAGAGAAGAGTTCATGTGTTGTTCCCCATGTTTTTGACAAATAAAAAAGAGGAAATTGAAGAGCCCTTGATGATCAGAAAACTTAACATGTCTTAGAGTCTAAGATCCCCCATTAATTTAATTGATTAAGGGGGTGGTGATTAAATATTAATTAAGACATTGCTAGTATAGTGTTGATCTTTACTCTGAGGGTTAGATAATTAGGAAAACCATTATTCATTACAATAGTTCAGTGTTTAAAAAAATTTAGTGTTTGATTGCTATGAAATTGTTAATGAATAAAATCCATTCAGGGATATTGAATGAAATTGTTATGTTTTATTTACTGGAATCATACTCATTGATGGGTAATAAGTGAATTCGAGATAAGTTTAAGAAAAATTAATAAAGAAAATCCATCAAATTCCATGTCTACATCATGGTTGTAATGACCCCTACTTTTTATATGGTAATTTACCATTGAATAAATTATATTTGTGATATTTCATAAAAAATAAACAAAAGATTACTAGAAATTCAGAACTTTTCATGTCCATAATATGATCATTGGCCATTATAGACATTAGAGATGTAGTTGTTATAATGTGATAATTAGAATTGGTGCATATTAAGGGTAATGATGATAGATAATTTATATATTGGGGTAAATGATGGCCTAAAATAGTAGGAAATAACATTTTCTAAACACAGTAATCTGAGCTTGGGAGTGAAGTTTCATAAATGGGGTTTTACCATGAAAAATTACAAAAAGAACATTAAGAAGTGAGACTTGATCATAACAATCAAGTGATGAGATGAAGGTGTTGAGAGTATACATGTTGGAGAAGAAGATTCATTTATTTCAAGTGACGATGAACAATATCATTCATCTTATATAAAGCAGAGAATATAAGTGAAGCTCCAAAATATCATTAAAGACCAAATATAGTAAGTACAGAGTAGGAGAACTTTAAGGATAACAAATCATACATCATTATTTTCTTAAGTAGAACCTAAAAATACTGGAGAAAATGACAATTTATTAACCTAACCATATTACTATATCAAGACTATACATTATTATAATCCCCCTCCATTACTTCATACCATGTTTTTTGATCCATTCCCTATGAATCTAGGACTGTAGTATCCTTATAATACTAGTTTCACTTACCATCTTTCTCACCACAAACATGTCCATCTTGAAATGGAAGAGTTTACAAATACCCATAACCTAACCATATCATCACCATCGACCGTATCTTGAACCACCCCTATTCAAAAAGATTGGCCCCTCAAGGAAATCTCATGCCCCTGACCTAGGTATTCCTGAGCATCCTTAGATGAGGTACCATTTGACCTTAACTCACAACCTATTTCAATTATCTAATTCGAGTCAGAAACTATCATAGACTCATCACCATTCTTATTCCTAAAATAGTATTTTATATCTTTCCTCTTATTAGAATAAAAATATCATCATAAATCATTACGACGTTCATCCTTAACAATCCCAATGGCTTGACACCCTGAAAAAAAAGTGGGGTATCCTCATATTCAATTTTCAAACCAAATTCATTATCCAGCATACAGAATGATACCTTCTCAATGTAAGGGGGATTAGGTTCACTTCGACTAATATACAAGCATAGAATCCAAACTTGGATTCCTCTGTTTCTTGGTCCATTTTAATGGAAACACCCAGAGTAGCATCAATTTCATAGAGATTTTTTTAAGACATAAAATCCTATAAATACCAAATATTTTCAAAAAAACCTAAGCCCTCGAGTTCATCACCTCAACGGGATTAAATCATCCCACTCTTACAAGAACACTATTCTTAGAATTAACACAATATATCCAATTACTCATGCATTTTTATTTATATCATGAGAATAAAATAGTATATGAATATATCCACGCCCCATAGGGATAAATTTTAAGTTTCTAAAACCCTAAAAGTTCGATAATTGATTGACTAATTTCTGTGTATTCCAGAACTTATTTCCAAATGGATGAACTAGCCGAGAGTTTACCAAATACCAATAGATCTTCAATCATTTAAAAATTAAATCCTGATTCATAGTAAGATTTACAATATTACCTTGTTTAAGAGGCGATGGTCGGGATGTCGAGGCGGAGGCGAAGGCCAGGAGGTCCAGGTCGGGAGCCGGGAGGCGGAGCTGGGAGTCGGAGCCGGGAGTCAGAGACCGGGGAGGGGAGTCGGAGAGGATAGGAGAGGGATGGGAGGCATTGGTCGGGGAGGGGAGGACATGGCCAGGAGTCGAGGGTCGGGGAGGTAGGGTTGAATCGGAGAGTGCGATGGAAGTTTGAGGAGGAGGAGGAGCCCGATATTTAGGTCCAATGGAATATTGAATACCCACGGTTTTAATAAAACCGTGGGTATAGACAACTAAAACCAATATATCCCCGCGGTTCTTTAAACCGTGGGGATAGATGCATGGGGATAGAGCCCATTTCCAGTAGTGAATTTAGTCAAGCACTTTTCTTTACATGACCTATTTGGTGATTCCAAAGTTGAGTGTGGTATGATTCATGTGAAGTAAATTCATTATTGATTGTCATTACTTGGTTTTTGTAATCCAACACATAAAGACCGTTATTTAAATTTGTCTTACCATAACAATTCTATCTTTATAAAAGAAGAAATATTTATTCCAAAATTTGAAAATAAATTCATCTGTATCTAGTCTGGATACATAAATAATGTTTTTGGTAACTAAAGGAATGTAATAATAACCTTTTAAAAACAAGATCATTTTGGTTGGAAATGAGAGGTGGTAGTCCCCGATAGGTATAGTAGCAAGTTTAGCTTTGTTGGATGCTTATAGATCTACCTACCCTTAGTCAATATTTTTTATTCTACTTAGTTCCCATATTTGAATACATATGTGAACACCACAAGCTGTATCTAATACCCAATTTGTAGAAACATATAAATTTCACTTGATAAAAAATGCACCCAAAGCTTCTCCTTACTTCTTTGGCTAGGTACAGTATTTCTTCTAGTGGCCCTTCTTAACACATGTGAAATAGACAACATCATGTCCCCTTTCTTTCCCCTTGATATTCCTATTCTTATAAGGATGTGAAGAAGCTTTGTACTTATAGATCTTCGTTTTCCCTTTCTATTTGTTCACCATAAGGATGGAAGGCTTTTCACACTTCATATCCTTATCAACTTGCCTAAGAAGAGTGAGAAGATCTGGAATAAACTTCTCAATATTGTTCATATTAAAATTCACAAAAAATATAGAGAAGATCTGAGGGAGTAATGCTAGAATGAGATTGGTGCCTAGTTCTTTGGGGAGTTTAAACCCTAGAAACTCTCGGCGCTCAATGTAACCAATGAGCTTGACTATGTGAGGCCCAGCTAGGGAATCCTCTTAAAGCTTGATCTTAAAAAGCACCTTGAAAATCTAAAACTATTTATGTATATCTCTCTCATGATATAGATCACAGAGGTTATCTAACATTTTATATACATCCATATTTTCATGAGACTTCATTAGTTCACTATACATCGATGAAAGCATCAATAATTGAACATCAATTGCGTCACTCAAATTCTTTTCCTACATAAGGAAATATTCATCACTCACCTCTTTAGTGGGAGGATCAGGTATTGAGGATTCTAGAACATAAGATTTCTGTTCATGGCATAGCACAACCCGAAGGAGTCTAAACGACTCCTAGAAGTTACTGTCAGTTAGTAGGTTGTATTTATCCAATATTGATCATAGGTATGGTGTGGATAATGAGATTTTCATTTTATTCTACAATTAAAATAGCATATTATTAGTACTTTTTATTGATTATAAATTATGTGATACATAATAAATTAATTAATTAATTTTATTAAATCTCCCACTATTTATCAAGTCTCAATAGCTCTCACCATTGAACTCTAAATGTCTAGTTTCTATGAAATCTAGTGGAAAATATCCCCATTAATTTTCTTAATGATCCAAACATTAGACATGAAAACCATAAGAAATAAATTTTTGTAGGCGGTCTTGCCAATTGTAGGATTACAACTCCTTGATTCATTGAGTGGATTCCTCTATCCTGAAATCCTGACTAGGATTTCCTCAACACTTGCCTCCAAATTTGTACTAAACAGACTTTGGTCATTAAACTCAATACAAGTTCAGTTAAGTCAACCCAAAACTCTCATAAGATTTCCCTAATAAAAGTAAGTTCCTATACTTTGGTCATGTACTACACTTAGTTCTATGGTTTCATTTTCAATCAAGTAATGGAAGGTTAAGTCTGACTTAATATTAGGTTGGAGGATTTTAATTAATTTATCCATGAATTTTATCTTGTTTTATCATTTACATGTCTTGTTAATATTAAATGGATGCTACTTAATTAATTAATCGTGTTGGATAAAACATTTATGAAAATTCATTTATTTAATTTTCATCTTTACATATTAATTTATTCATTTATATGATTGCAATATTGCATACATAAAATAAATAATGCGTAGAAATAAATAAATAAATAAATTAAATGACCCGATCATGAGCTTATCCAATGGTTGATTTAATGAGCGGACATTAAATCAACCTATGACCTAGGGGAACAAATCCATTTGTCACTCGTTTCATGAGTTACAACATTCCGCCTATATATTTGTGTATCACTGAGTTGGCATCATTATGGTTCCATCTTGAACCACCTCCACGCCCTTGGGTGCTCCATTAATTACATGTATTTATTACTCACATGCCGGTGATGGGAACCAAAAGATTGGTTAAAATGGATTACATAACTATTCTTGGACATGTAGGTCCTTCATAATAATGGAGGGAGGGATAACTCATAAGCCATCGTTTAATTTAATATTAAATAATTGCAAACTCATGCAAATAATTACATTAAATAAATTTAAACACATACTTAGGTCTTGGTCAAGATCATGATCACTCATACATGAAACAAAAATGAAAAAGTAACCAGCTAGCATTAATTTCTTTATTCATTCTTTATTATTAAGATAAACATGATTTCATTAATTAATTAATTAATTCTCTTTCATCTTAATGATCATCTGATCTTAATTGGAGATACCCATAATTTATGGCATTCATGGAAAATAAACGGCAGAACCAATAATGACATATTAATTACAATAAATTAATTGAGCATTTAATATTATTTAAAACCATTATTAAATTGTTAAACACACATTGGTGTGTCAATCAATAAAATAAGGTTTTAATGCTGCAATTTTCAATTTAATGTAATTTTTAATTCTATCCTCTAATGGGAGACTACATGATGTGTACAGTACAACTACATGTTATGTACCTCGATTTTCATGTATTTGAGTCACACACCTGGGGCTTCAGCATGTAAACTCGGTTGGACTACACGGTGTGTACGTGTTAGCTACATGTCATGTATCTTCTTTCCATGTGTCAGGTTGACCCGGTCAACACATGGTGTTCAATAAATGATACACGTGTAATTAATTGTTCGGCGCATCTAGGTACAATGCATATGGGTACATGGATTGTACTCCATCTATACGTTGTGTAAGCTAGTTTTACCAAACAAAGATTTGGCACTTCTTGATGACATATCCATTTGTTCTTCATTTATTCTTAAACCCTTAAAAGATGAAACACTAAATGAATATGATTAATATGTCGATAACATGTTAATTAAAATCAGATTAAAGAATGAATAACAACAAAATGAAAATCTAACCACAATTGTCCATAAATCAACAGTCAAATAAATAATTATAAATTTAAACATGAACACTTTGATACCACTTAACGGTTTTGGGCGCAGTGGAAGCGTGTGGTGGTGGACGATATATTAAAATTTCTTTTAATCACCATTGTCGGAAACAATGAATGGAGATATTTCACGTCATATTTATAATTAATTTATTTAATATCTGAAGAAATAAATATCTGGGCTTGGGAACTTTCTTCATTGATGATTTTTGAACATCCTAAAAGACCCTTTCATATTTCCTTTTGTTGCGTTATGAGATCCCATGATAGAATCTCTCTAGCGGTGATCCACACGTGCTCCAATTATCTCCGAGCAACACCACTCGATCACTGGGTGCTAGCATGGCGAATTGAATATATTGTGTTGTTCGTTCTTAATCATTCGTTATTCAGTCTTGATTTGTGCTTCTCATTTTTGAGAGGGGAGATAATGAGGAGTCAAGAGATAATCTTTTATGTGCAACAATTCTCTATTCTTAATTTTTCGATGTAATATACAATAGGCATAACCGTCTATTTATAGAGTCAGGGTTTAGGTTAAAATATTATTTAATTGTATGTCGGTCATTAGATAACATTTAAAAACTTTAATAAAGCTCATATCACATAATAATAATATCATTATTATTATTTTGTGGTGCACATCAACTTGTGAAATAACAAATATTATGTAACAGTGTTGTTAATTAATATTTGTCATCAAACTCGGTCATGGTCCATTTGAACTCCTCTATCATTTATTGAACAACCGAATAAATATTTTATTCATAAATAAATATTTTATTCACAATCTAGAGAATAAATATTTATTAAAAATATTCAATAAATAAAATAAATATTTTATTCACTGTTGGTCGGAGTGGATACTCAAGAGGGGGGTGAATTTAGTTCCAATTAAAATTTCTGTTAAAAACTTTATGGTTAAGAAAACCCCCAATTTTAAATATGGCCCTGTTAATTAAGTCAGTACAAATGTAAATGTTCAACTGGTCAACATGTTTCTTAAAGGGTGATTAGTCCTCAGATGAATCAGTGTAGAACACCAATTCAACTTTTGAAACAAGTCTACTGAATTAAACAAATACACACACTAACCAAAACTAACTATCAAAGTGTAAGCAAAAACAGTTTTATGTTTTATAAAATATAAGCAGCGGATAAAATCAAAACAGAGTATATGAAGATTTGCACAAAAATTTAAACAAGTGGTTCAGTCTCAAGCCGAGACCTAATCCTCTCCACTAGGTGATCACCTACCACCAAGCAGTTTATATTAAAATTTGATACACATCCTATATCGGGCTTTACAACAGTTTTCACAAATTATCCAAGGAATACACCCTCTACCATAGTTCATTGTGGGAAAGACAAACAAAACAGACCACACACGACCTCTTCCATAGTTATACTTGGGAAACATAGATAAGGTGAATTTTGATGTGAGGATAGTTAATATCCTCTAGTTCAAGCACAGGAGACAGTGTGTGATATAAACAGACACACACACTTATCAAAGATATAAAATAAAGAAACACAATAGAGTAGTTATGATGAAAAAAGAGTTTATAAGGCTCTCTGTGTTTGCAGTTCATCTCTTGACTCCTCGAAATGAGAAATGTTGAAGTTCGAGTCAAACTCTGGAAGTTTTTTCCAAAACAGAGTGTTGAAACTCCAAGTTCAAGCTTTCAGTGTTCTGCTTCTGATGTTGATCAAGAGTTGATGAAGCATAGAGGTCAGGAATGATTTTATCCTAGAATGATCTTCGTGATGCTTGTGGGTTCAGGATCTTAGTGCTGGATGTTCGGCTTTTTGATCTAGAAAGTAAGCTCTATCACACTTCTCATGCAGCCCTTTCTTCATGTCCGCGTATATGTTACTCTTCTTGTTTTTATCCTTGATTCTTTTCTTATTTCTTGGTCTCCCTTTTTATATTTGAGGTCCGAAAATGGGAATGAGTAGATCACGTGCATGCTTTCTCGTACCTCGTGTTGTCTACGGTATTGTCTCCCGAAACGTTTACAATCAGTATTAATTAATGTTAGAGCATTTATTTTATCAAATATGACTGTTAGAAAAGTATTTGATAAATTGAAAAAGTATGTAAGAATAAGCATCAGTAGACTGGTAACGGTAGCCTTCATATCGGTAGGCTTCAACAGTAGGTGCACATCGGCAATCTCCAACTATAACCTTTAACAGTATGCTCACACTAGTAACCATGTAACAGTGACCTTGTCATGATAAGCCTGTAATGGTGATCATGTAACGGTAACCTTATAGTGGTGACCATATAACGGTAACCTTTTATCGGTGACCATGTAGTTGTGACCTTGTAGCGGTAACCTTGTAACGGTAAGCTTGTAACTGTAACCTTGTAGCGGTAACCTTGTAACGGTAAGCTTGTAACTGTAACCTTGTAGAGGTAACCTTGTAATGGTAAGATTGTAACTGTAACCTTGTAGCGGTAACCTTGTAATGGTAATCTTGTAACTGTAACCTTGTAACGGTGACCTCTGTACTTAGATAAATTTTGCACTGTAAGCTTAACCAATCAAGCAGTGAGATTGAAAGTATATGAATATTACTCTATAGGAACAGGAAACGTTAATGAAACATAATTAGAAAGTAATGAAGACATGGATCTCACTTAAATGAAAACAATATTTGGGATTATCAAAATATGATGAGATTATAAAATTATAATTTGAGATTATAAAAATATGATTTGAGATTATCAAAACAGGTGAGTCCAACAATCTCCCCCTTTTTGATAATCACAAATTATGGCATTGTGAAGAGATTTGAATCAAGGTAAAACACATATGCTAATGTCATTGTATCGGAATATTTAAGTTTTGAATATTTTCTCCCCAGTGAGAATGACTTCTCCCCTTTTTCTCCCCTTTAATATTTTCTCCCCCTTTGTGATTAACAAAAAGCGTACAGAACAAAAAAAATAGTGAAAAGAGAGAATATTTATTAATAAAACAAGAGTACATTAAAAAAATTGATACACCAATCTCTATCAACTAAGACAGTTCACACTCAATCCACATCAGAGATTCCCATAGGAGCTTTGTCCTTGGAGGATAAGGATGTAGGTGCTGAAGGTGGAGGGATAGGCCGAGGGATGGTAGTTAGTAGGGTAGGAGGAGCTGCAACAGAAGCAGCAGTGGACCTGTAGTGAGTAGATCTATGAGGAATCGAGGGGGTCAAGCTTCTGATGGCTAGGGTAGGAGTCATCAAAGGGGCAGCACTGGTGGAACCTGAAGTAACTAAAGAAGCAGGTAGAGCAGGAGGAACTATGATTGGAGTGCAGTCCACATGGAGGAAAGGAAAGAGAATATTCTTGAAGTCCATAATGATATTGACACCTCTCTCCATAGTAGAAATAAAATCATCCTTATTTTCCATGAATTTTTCCAAAGCAGGAGTCAATTCTCTAAGTCTGCTAACCTGATCCTTAAAGGCCTGAGTGACAGGTGGGATCCTTAAGTTTTACAATAAAAACTTGAAGTGACCATCCATATGATGTTTGGTGTACACCCGTTTTTAGTAGAAATCAAATTGATCCTTGATGGCCTTCTGATCCTGAGCAGCTTCCCTTAAATAGTTGCCCACAATATTATGAATTTCCCTAGTGATGGAAATAACCTGAGAATCTGAGGAACTGCCACCAGAGAACTTTTCCACTTCTTCACTAACAATGGTCCTAAGATCTTCATTGTCAATTGGAGGAGAAGCTGAAGTGGAAGCAGATACAGCTAGAGGAGCCAGAGAGAAGGCTACTGTTTCCTTGAAAGATTCTGTCAGCCCACTGATCAGTCTTTTGACATCATCATCTTTGCCCTTTCACATGTGTTTCCATAGATTTCTTGAAATCCTCAAACATTGTGAACATTTTATGAACTATACTTTTGACATATGAAAGGTCTCTATTGGGTCTTGGAAGCCATATAAGCATCTAATTTGGAAATATACTATTTCACAGAAACCATAGAATCTGCCAACTCACTGATTTGACTCTGGTATTGACTTACTTCCTGGAGAAGATTAGATTGAATACTGGAGTGCATTTTAGCTAAGTCAGATGCTAGATGCTCATGAGCTAGAGTAACAGTCGTTTCCATTTCTGAATACCTACCCCTAGACACTTTTTGCAGGTCTGATTTTAGGGATTCAAGATCTATCTTTCTGACATAGTCTTGAGGGAAACAGGTTTCTGGAGGGACAAAAATGAGGTTTAGCATTGAGGGTCTTCTGTTAGGCCTCTCATCTTCTGAGTCATCATAGTCTAGACCCAACACCATAAATCCAGGGTCCTCAGACCAGCCTTCAATTTTATGCAAAATAGAAACTGAGCTTGTAACAGTAGGTTCCTCCCCCTCAATTTGAGAAATATCCTGATCGGCCATATTCATTTCCTCCAGACCTCCTTGATCAACTACAACATCAGGAAGGTTCACTTCCACTTCCACCTCAGAATCTTCGACTACTTCCAAGATAGGTCCAGCCTCAACTGAATCAGCAGCTTCTTCTTCTTCTCCACTTTCTACCCTTTCTGTATGTACTATTAGAGGACTAAGACTTATACATTCTTCTTCATTTTCAACAGCAGCTATCTAAAGGTCAGCATGACTTGATTCAGAGTCCTCATTCTCATCTGAGGTATCTCTAACTTCTCTTAAAACAATTTCATCCCCTTCTTCTTCACTAGTTTCCTTATCATTGTCCCTTAGGACAGCTTCCCTTCTTGTCAATATATTTGGTGGGCTAGGCTCACCAAAGGATATAGTAGTCGCATGAGGATTGGAAGGAAGGTCAGGGTCACTCCTTTCATCTATAGGAGAGTCCTCTCTTTCTTGCACAGCAGCAACTTCTTCTTCTTTATCTAAGTAGGTAGGCTCGGCTTCATCAGGCTTAAGACCAGGGTCTCTCTTATTCTTAGGCCTAATAGGATGAGTCATAGGATTAAACTCTTCATACACCTGAGCCTCATCATTCACCCATCTCTTCATCCATGGATTCCAGTTAATCTTCATCAGCTTGCAGATTACTTTGGTGATGCAATGGTTATCTTGTACAACAAAAATTTCTTCCTTATCTCCAGAAACTCCTTTAACTTTCAACGTAATAGATATCAGTTTAGAATATAATAAAGCATTGGATTTGGAACTAGTCTTGGTCATATCTTCAAGTTTAATCATCAATAGCCTACACAGGTTAATCTTATGTCCATGCTTCAGCAAATACATAATGAATATGTACTGATACTTCAAAACAGCGAAGTCTCCTCTCCTAGGACATATCACATGCTGAACAAATTTGAAAATTAGCTTATCCTCTCCTTCCATCTTAGCAGGAATGACTTTCCTAGGAATTACATTCCCTGTCAATTCAGTTAAATCTTCTTCATAGCAAAATAACTCACTAGTGGGAGGCACCACTTTTGAGTAATAGTCATAAATTCCTTCATGAGTAATCCTTAAACATTCAGCCCACTCAACAGAGGAGAAACTTACATTTACTACATTTAATCTAGAATTAATCCAGTTCTCATTCTCAGACTGTCCAAATTTCAGATACTCATAGAATTCCTTCACCAACTTCAGGTAATAGGATCCATTGTTTTTTGCAAAATATTCAACCCAGACCTGAGCTTCCAATGCCTTAAGCACTAAAGATCGACTCAAAAGCATCTACTCTGAACTTAATTCCTTTTTAGCTACTATCTCCCTCTTGGATATATGCGGGTTCAGTACCTTTTCAACTTTCTGGATTATGCTGCTCAATTCAGCTCTAGGTCTCTTAGGATCAGGCGTGTCTCCTTCATCACTGACCAGTGGCCTCTTTAATCTAGCCATTAATCTGAAGCGGTTTGAGGTTTTAGCGGAGGTTTAGGTTCTGAGATTTTAGAGCAAGAGGTTTGGAGGAGGGTTTAATGTGGATCGAAATGTGGTCTGTGTTCTATTTTTATCATTTAGGGATCGAAAAATAAAATAAAATAAATAAATAAATAATAACAGAAAAATGTTTCGGATTCCGATTGAGAGCACATAAAACGCAAAGTCTCAGACTTCAAATGTCTATCGATAAGGAGGTATCTGTAAGGTCTAATGGTGTGGTCCTAACAGTGAGGTCCAACAGTTAGGTCCTAATAGTGAGGTTTTAACAGTGAGGTTCTAACAGTGAGGTTCTAACATTGTGGTTCTGATGGTGAGGTTCTAACGGTGAGGTTCTAACAGTTAACATTTTATCATACCTAACTCATTTCTGGTGTAATTTAACCTCTCATAATTCAAAGGCTTTGTGAATATATCATCCAATTGGTGTTCAGTACCAATGAATTCAAGAGTGATATCACCCTTTTGAAAATGATCTCTCAAGAAGTGATGTATTACATCAATATTCTTTGTTCTAGCATTAGCTACTAGATTCTTAGAGATGTTAATAGCACTTGTGTTGTCACAGTTTATAGATACATGTTTGAATTGATATCCATAGTCTAGTAAAGTGTGTTTTATCCACATAATTTGAGCACAACAACTACCAGCAGCTATATATTCTGCCTCTGTAGTAGATAATGCAATATAATTCGATTTCTTACTACACCATGAAACTAGTGACTTGCTTAAAATGTGACATGTTCCAGAGGTTCTCTTTCTGTCTAACTTTCAACCAGCAAAGTCAACATCCGAATAACTTATTAAATCAAAAGACTGTCCTCTTGGATAAAATAGCCCTAAATTTATAGTATACTTGAGATATTTAAAAATCCTTTTAACATCATTTAAATGAGACTCTTTGGGATTGTCTTGAAATTGAGCACACATGCATACACTGAACATAATATCAGGTCTACTAGCAGTAAGATAAAGTAGACTCCCAATCATACCTCTGTAATTGGTTTGATCCATTGGTTCTCCAGTTCCATCAGCATCCAATTTTCAAGTGGTACTCATAGGTGTATCACTTCATTTACTACTATCCAAACCAAAACATTTTAAAATATCTTTAATATATTTATTTTGATTAAAATAATACCATCTTTGTTTTGAAAAATTTTAAATCCAAGGAAAAATTTTAGTTCCCCCATTAAACTCATTTCAAATTCATTTTGCATCATTGATGAAAAATCAGTACATAAAGAATGTTTAGAAGATCCAAAAATTATATCATCTACATAAATTTGTACTATTAAAACATCTTTGAAAATCCTTTTAATAAAGAGAGTAGGATCTGTTATCCCTTGTGTAAAACCTTTTGAAATAAGAAAAGAACTGAGTCTATCATACCAAGCTCTTGGAGCTTGCTTTAGACCATATAAGGCTTTAGACAGTTTAAAGACACGATTTGGAAAATTGAAATTTGTAAATCCAAGGGGTTGTTCAACAAATACATCTTCAATTATATATCCATTTAGAAATGAACTTTTCACATCCATTTGATAAAGTTTGAAATTCAGATGAGCTGCATAAGCAAGTAGTGTCCTAATGGATTCTAGTATAGCTACAGGAGCGAAGGTTTCCTCGTAGTCTATTCCTTCTTCTTGAATATACCCTTGTAAAACTATTCTAGACTTGTTTCTAATTATATTTCCATATTCATCAACTTTGTTCCTAAAAACCCATTTAGTGTCTATAGTTAATGTGTCCTTAGGTCTATCTACTAGTTCCCAAACTTTGTTTCTTTCAAACGGATTCAATTCTTCTTGCATAGCCATCACCCAAAATTCATCATTGATTGCATCATTGATATTTTTAGGTTCAAGTTGTGAAAGAAAAGCTTTATGTTCAACCTGGTTTCTCAGAGAAGCTCTAGTTTGTGTCCCTCGGTTTAAACCAACTACTACAGCATCTAAAGGATGATTCCTTAGAGTTTGAATACCTCTAGAAAGAGTTGAACTAGATTCCTCATGGTTGTCTATTGGTTCAGGATTGACAGGTGCAGAGTCTGGAAGATTCCCAGAACTGGTTACTTTTACAGGAGGTTCACTATCATTATCATTAAGATCCAGAATTGACATATCTTCCTCAAGATATTCAAGATAGGTTTTGGGTTCATGTGGATTAGTCTCATCAAATTTTACATGAAATTACTCTTCCACACATTTGATTTTATTATTGAATACTCTATAGGCTTTACTCAAGATTGAGTAACCTAGGAAAATTCCTTCATCACTTTTGGAATAAAATTTGTCAAGATTATCTTTATTGTTAAGGATAAAGACTTTTCAACCAAAAACTCTAAATTAATTAACCTTAGGCTTCCTATTGTTCCAAATCTCATAATGGGTCTTCTTAATAATCGGTCTAATCAAGACTCTATTAATAATTTAACTAGCTATATTAACAGCTTCATCCCAAAAGTAAATTGGAAAATCATATTCATTGAGCATTGTCTTAGAAATATCTTGAAGAGTCTTATTTCTTCTTTCCATGACTCTATTCTGTTGAGGTGTTCTAGGAGCAGAGAAGTTGTGACTATAGCCATTGTGTAAGCAATAAGATTCAAACTCTTGATTTTCAAACTCACAACCATGATCACTTCTCAGGGTCTTAATCCTAAGTCCACTAAGATTTTCTACAGACTTGGAATATTTGATAAAATAAGAACAAGATTCACTTTTGTGACCCATAAAGTATACCCAAGTGTACCTAGAAAAATCATCTACAAGAACATAAACATAGTGCTTCCCATTTAAACTTGAAACTCTTGATGGTCCAAACAAATCCATGTGAACCAACTCAAGCGGTTGAGAAGTAGAAACTTCTTTCTTTGGTTTGAAAGAAACTTTGTGTTGTTTTCCCTTTTGACAAGGATTACACACTTTGTTAAGAGGGAATTACAATTTAGGTAAGTCTCTAACTAAACCTTTCCTAGTCAGTTTTCTAAGTGAGTTCACATTACAGTGTCCTAGTCTTCTGTGCCACAACCAGGATTCCTTATGAAACATATTTAAACAAGAGAAATTTTGCTTAGCTAAAGAATCCACATCAACAACATATACATTCTCATTTCTAAGAGCAGTAAATATTAAATCATTTTTAGAATTAAAAACATTAAATGCATCATTTTCATACTCGACATTAAAACCATCATCACACAAATGAGAAATACTTAGCAGATTATATTTTAACCCATCAACAAAAAGTAATTTTGAAATTAATATAGTATTAGGGTTACCAATCTGGCCTAAGCTGACGATTTTCCCTTTATAATTATCACCGAATGTGACATATCCACCATCAACTTTAATCATACTTTTGAAACATGAATAGTCTCCTATCATATGTCTTGAACATCCACTGTCCAAGTACCATAGAGCTCTACAGGAACTCTTTAGACAATTTTCATGCAAAACTGATTAGACATGGGGTAACTTTGGTACCCAGACTTTCTTGGGTCCAGAGAGGTTAGAAAGTAATACTTTAGGAACCCATACTTGTCTCACAGATTTCCTATAATCAATAGATATATTTTGAGACATAAACACTTTGTTTGGTCCTTTAGAGAATTGTTTTTCAAGAAATGGTCCAGAACATGAACTAGCTGATAATTGTCCAGATTTTGGAACAAATTTGGTTTTAATAAACCTTCTATGTCCTGGCTGATATCCTAGACCAGTTGTATATTTTGGGGCAATCTGTTTTCCTAGAAACTGAGTCAAGGTATATCTACCAGTAGTAAATTTTTCAAGATCTCTTTTTAATTGTTCATTGGATAATTTGAGTTTGGTATTTTCTTTTAACAGTTGAGCACATTTTTCTTTCTCAGTATCCAGATCAGATTTGTAATTAGTATTTAAAGCATGTTGCCTTTTCAATAATTTATATTTCTCCTTGAGTTCATTAAAAGTATCCTCAAGCATTCCACAGTATTCAAATAGTTCATCCTTAGTCATATTTTCATCATTGTTTGATTCACCTTCATTCCCAGAATAATAATAATTAGGAATAGGGGAATTAGGTGTTACCTCAGATGTTTCTGTCATGAAGCACAAGTTGACATGATTATTCCATTCACTATCAGAAGCATCAGATCCACTGGATCTGTCTTCTGAAGCACTCCAGGTAGCTTTCATATCCTTTTTATAACCGTTGCCCTTATCTTCATATTTCTTCCTAAATTTCAGCTTGGGGCAGTCTGCCTTCACATGACCTTTTTGTTTGCACTCATAATAGATTATTTCATTTGAGTTGTCATTCTATTTTCTGTCTTTCTTCCATTGTTCTTTACTATCATACTTTCCCTTGTAGTTTGACTTCCTAAAGAATCTCTTCTTTCAGTAGAATTTTTTGAATCTTTTAGCAAGATGAGTCATCTCCTCATCACTATCTGAGTCTTCACTTGTGGAAGTATCTATAGGATCTTGAACTTTTTCTTTATCCCTGTTCTTTGAGGTATTGGTCTTAAATGTTATAGATTTATTCCTTGGTTCTTCATCTACTTCTTGATTCACCTTAAATTCTTCTTCATACATCATAATCTTTCCAATTAGTTCCTTCACTGAAAGTTTTCCTATGTCACAAGATTCTCAGATAGAAACAGAAGTCCCTCCCCATCTGTCAGGTAGGCATCGAAGCAGTCTCATAATCTAGTCCTTGTTGTCCACTGGTTTCCCAAGCAGACTCATAGTATTCACTATCTCATTGAACCTAAGATACATGTCAGAAATGAGTTCATTAGGCTTAATTTTAAAGTTATCATATTTAATAGTGTAAGTATTTAATCTCATTTCTTTAATATTGGTTGTTCCTTCATGAGAAATAGCTAAAGTAACCCAAATTTCATATGCAGTTTTACAAGCAGATATTCTACTAAATTCCTCATCACCTAGAAAATAGTACAAATCATTCATTTCTTTACAGTTATTATTATATGTAGCTTTAGTCAACTGAGACCATGTGTCCCTAGCAGTAGCAGGAAATATATGTTGCTCTTTAATTGTATCCCAGATTTCAAGTCCCGTGCTCTCTAGATACATTTTCATTTTTAATTTCCACTGAGCATAGTTATTGCCATTAAAGAAAGGTGGAATGTTAGTAGCAGCACCCTCAACTCTATTTTCCATAATTATTTAGAATATTAAAGAACTGAAAATTTATATATGACAAAAATTTTAAGATCTTTAAGATACAACTAAAATCGCAGTTAAAAAGAATTTTCATACTAGATAAAAATACTCTGATACCAAATGTTGGTTGGATTATATACTCAAGAGGGGGGTGAATTTAGTTCCAATTAAAAAATCTGTTAAAAAATTTATGGTTAAGAAAACCCCCAATTTTAAAAATGTCTCAGTTAATTAAGGCAGTAGAAATGTAAATGTTCAACTGGTCAGCAGGTTTCTTAAAGGGTGATTAGTCCTCAAATGAATCAGTGTAGAACACCAATTCAACTTTTGAAACAAGTCTACTAAATTAAACAAATACACACACTAACCAAAACTAACTATCAAAGTGTAAGAAAAAACAGTTTTATATTTTAGAAAATATAAGCAGTGGATAAAATCAAAACAGAGTACATGAAGATTTTCACAATAATGTAAACAATAGGTTCGGTCTCAAGCCGAGATCTAATCCTCTCCACTTGGTGATCACCTGCCACCAAGCAGTTTATATTAAAATTTGATACACAGCCTGTATCGGGCTTTACAACGGTTTTCACAAACTGTCCGGGGAACACACCCTCTACCATAGTTCTTTGTGGGAAAGACAAACAAAACATACCACACATGGTCTATTCCATAGTTATACGTGGGAAACACATATAAGGTGAAGTTTGATGTGAGGATAGTTAATATCCTCCAGTTCAAGCACAGGAGACAGTGTGTGATATAAAAAAACACACACACTTCTCAAAGATATAAAATAAAGAAACACAATAGAGAAGTTATGAAGAAAAAAGAGTTTAGAAGGATCTGTGTGTTTATAGTTCAGATCTTGACTCCTTAGAATGAGAAATGTTGAATTTAGAGTAAATCTCTGGAAGTTGTTTCCATAACAGAGTTTTGCAACTCCAGGTTCAAGCTTTCAGTGTTCTGCTTCTGATGTTGATCAAGAGTTGATGAATCACATAGGGTAGGAATGAGTTTATCCCAGAATGATCTTCTTGATGCTTGTGGGTTCAGGATCTTAGTGCTGGATGGTTCGGCTTTTTGATCTGGCAAGTAAGCTCTATCACACTTCTCATGCAACCCTTTCTTCGTGTCCGCATATATGTTACTCTTCTTGTTTTTATCCTCGATCCTTTTCTTATTTCTTGGTCACCCTTTATATATTTGAGGTCCGAAAATGGGAATGATTAGATCACATGCATGCTTTCTCGTACCTCATATTGTCCACGGTATTGTCTCCTGAAACATTTATAATCAGCATTAATTAATGTCAGAGCATTTATTTTATTAAATATGATCGTTAGAAAAGTATTTGAGAAATTGAAAAAGTATGGAAGAATAAGCATCAGTAGACTGGTAACAATAGCCTTCATATCGGTAGGCTTCAAAAGTAGGTGTGCATTGTCAATCTCCAACTATAACCTTTAACAGTATGCTCACACCAGTAACCATTTAACGGTGACCTTTTCACGGTAAGCCTGTAATGGTGACCTTATAACGGTAACCTTGTAGTGGTGACCATATAACGGTGACCTTTTATCGGTGACCATGTAGCTGTTACCTTGTATCGGTAACCTTGTAACGGTAAGCTTGTAATTGTAACCTTGTAACGGTAACCTTGTAATGGTAAGCTTGTAACTGTAACCTTGTAGTGGTAAACTTGTAACGGTAAGCTTGTAACTGTAACCTTGTAGCGGTAACCTTGTAACGGTAAGCTTGTAACTGTAACCTTGTAATGGTGACCTCTGTACTTAGATAAATTATACACTATAAGATTAACCAATCAAGCAGTGAGATTGAAAGTATATGAATATTACTCTATAGGAACAGGAAACATTAATGAAACATAATTAGCAAGGAATGAAGACATGGCTCTCACTTAAATGAAAACAAGATTTGGGATTATCAAAATATGATTTGAGATTATAAAAATATAATTTGAGATTATAAAAATATGATTTGAGTTATCAAAATAGGTGATTCCAACATTCACAATCAAGTGAATAAATATTTTATATATATTCACATGATCAAATAAATTATTTATTAATAAAAAAATAATTATTTATTACCTTGTGAATATCAGTGATTAATAAAACTTAAATAAAATTATTCCTCGATCTTGAGAATGATATTTATTTCAATAATTAAATTCAAATAGAATTTAATCGAGATCAACAGAAACACTCAAAACAGGTGAGTCCAACATTCACAATCAAGTGAATAAATATTTTATATATATTCACGTGATCAAATAAATTATTTATTAATAAACAAATAATTATTTATTACCTTTTGAATATCAGTGATTAATAAAAATTAAATAAAATTATTCCTCGGTCTTGAGAATGATATTTATTTCAATAATTAAATTCAAATAGAATTTAATCGAGATCAACGGAAACACTCAATGTGTGACCCTCTAGAATTTTTTCTCACTGTCACTAGGTGGGCTTGTCTAAAGTTCAAGATCACTGTCTAGTAACCGATCAAGGCACTCAAGAGAAAGAACTTAATATCGCAACAATGATAATCACATACGAACGCTCACTGTGTATTATAATCTCTTTATCATAATATCTCATCAAGCTGGTTACACATCTGTGTCACTAACCTATATGCTCAATATGTCTTTCTTTGACTATGTGTAATAAACACGTCTGTAACAACCGGGTCCCGGTGACAGCACAACCACCCCGCCTTAACATGGTCGTCGGGTCCTGGCCTACCAAGTACCACCAGTTGCCCCACAGACACGTGGGGCCCACCCTAGGGTCCACCCACATGCCCGAACGGGTCATCTGACTAATGATTGTCCCTACCGGCCAACACATGTCCTTTCTAGTGTGATTTGTCCTCACTCACACACACCTTGGGAAACTTCCCAGAAGGTCACCAATCCTGATCACTACTCCAGGCCAAGCACACTTAACTGTGGAGTTCTAATTAGACAGACTCCCGAAAAGGAAGGTGCACCTTATTGATATGAGTCATATCATTTAGTCATTTAACCCTTCATCATTTGGGGGTGTTGCAATCACCCCCCCCCCCTTTGGAGCACAACGTCCTCGTTGTGGTCCCTACATCTCAACCTAGGCAGTGCACCACACTTAAGGTTGGGTACCACCTCTGATACCAATTTGTCACAACCCGTCCTCAGGGCCCATGCCGTGACTACCCCAAGCCCGCCTTCCATAGGCCAGGGGCTGACGACTAGCACCAAAGGTGTAAATCCCTAAGCTGAGAAGGCATTGCCTTTATAAAAGTAACACATACAAACAGAGTACACAATTGGAAGCAAAAACACTAGGTAGAAACTGTATACAAAAGTAGTGTTGAAAAGTAGAGGGGCTAGAAATACAAGCCCAACTGTGAAGTACAAGGAAAAGACAACAGGTATAACTAAAAGACAAATAGCTAGAAGGTGTCTAGCAGCTCCTGGATCGTCCACCATGGGTCCTACCTAAAGGGTAGGTACAGATAGCCACCTCATTGTTCCACGTCTGTCTGTCTCCTCCGGGTACCAACTCATCGTGAGGTCCACCTCTGGGTACCGTCCAATCCTCATACTCTCCTCCTCGGTCAGCACTGTCAGTCGTCTGCATCCAACACAATGAGGTGCGGGCATAGCCCGTGCAGGGGTGAGTATAACGATACTTAGTAGAGACCCCGAGACCCCCGAATGTCTCCTAGAATCCACTAAGGATAAACCACAGTAGTAAGATACAATCACGAAGTATCAATCAACCTTACTTAGGTATATGCCCATACATATACCTAAGTTATCAATCTCAGCCCGGCTCCAACTCTCGAGCCCAATCGCAACCCAGTCCACACAGGAAGTAAAGTTAATCACCACGATGATAATGGTTGAAAGACATGACTCAGCTCACATAGGTATACAACTCACGAAAAGGGGTAGAGATGATTAGATGTAGCCTCTGAATCATATTCTCTGTCGAACCCACATAGTATCCTGGAACAATATCAGCGTTGTCGAACCAACATAGGATCCTGGCACAGAAGTCATCACTGTCGAACCCACGTAGGATTCTGGTATAGTAGTCATCACTATCGAACCCATGTAGGATCCTAGTACAGAAGTCACTTCTGTCGAACCCACGGAGGATCCTGGGTACATAAGTCATCATTGTCGAACCCATGTAGGATTTTGGTACAGTAGTCGTCACTATCGAACCCACGTAGGATCTGTAGGTTCTGGGCGCAGCGGAAGTGCGTTGGTGGTTTTCCCAACTTTAATTTTAACGTTAAACAACATTCAATCCGAGATCCACCATGATGTAAAACGCCGAATCTTCGGAATAGAACGAGGAATGAAAAACTTAAGAGGGAATCCCGGAACCATAGATATAGGATAATCATATGTTGGTTATAATTAATTTAATTAATTCACAAGAATTACCTTGGTGGAATTCTTTCTTTATTGATGTCTCCGGTCACGATCTTGTGATCCATCATTGCGTCGTAGAATCCAAGTGTAGGATTCCTCTAGCGGTGATCCACACGTGTGTCACGTATCTCCGGATGTCGCTGAAGGGATCTATGGGTGATAGCGCAGAAGAAACTCCGCTTGTGATGTCCGCCTTCGATCGCCTTGGTCTCTCGGTCTTGAGAGAGTTCTTGGAGGAAGGATTTCTTTCGGCCTTGAAAGAATTCTCCAGAATTGTTGTGCACAACGATTCTCTTGTGGAAAAGTGTTGGGGTTGTGAGGATATTTATAATCGGGTTTGAGGTTATAGAGTTATGACAATGAATAAACGCGTTATGCGTTTTATTTATTTCATTAACTCTTATTGAAAACCCGCATGTCGAATTATTAATTCCTTGACATGCTCCCACACTGATTATAATAAACATCATTTAATAAAACAATATTATATCCTCAAAATCCTGACTGGAAAAACTACACGGCGTGTAATCATTAATACACGGCGTGTACTCGTTTTCCATAAAACTACACGGCGTGTATATTTAATATACACGGCGTGTACTTTTATTTTCCACTTTCCTTTATTTCCTCCACCACATTTATTAGACCTTGAGTAATTGCTATTTATTTCTTAAATAAATATAACTGCATCACTTGCTAATAAATATTATTTCATCCACAATATATTCTTTCAAATAACTAGTGTCGAAATAAATGTGATCAGGCATCCTTAAATAATTATTAAACCACAGTCGGGAATAATCTTTATTTAACTTGTTAAATTAATATTTAACTGAGATACATGGACACACTTAGTGTGTGACCCTCTAGGCCTCTTTCTTAGTGGAATTAGGAGGAGACTACCTAAAGTCCAAGGTTAGCGTCTAGCAACACGCCAAGGCACCCATAGAGAAATTAGTTAACGCTGAAATGACGCGTCACCTCATACGAACTCTTACCTTGTAATATAATCCCTTTTTCATGATATCTCGAATCAGGTGGGTTGCATGCTAGTGTCATCAACCCATGTGATCGATTATTCTTTCTTTGACTTTCTGGAATAGAACTCGCCCATACCTTACTATGTCCATGGATTTATTTAGGCTATATCAATTCCATCAAAGGGCCTAGGATATCTACTTCCGTTATGGAATAGAAGGGACAAATCCTTTTTCGCATTATCTACTAATGCAGTATTACTCGTGACGCACCCAACGTATCTTACCTCGCTTCGAACAGTGTGTCGTCACAGTTTTCGTCAATACATCTAAGTGAGTTAGTTCTAATACCCATTAATAATAATCTTAAAGTCCAAGGATTAATACACATGTCCACAGATAGGAACATCCAATGACACTATGAAATGTGGATTTCCTACTGGCGGGTCTCGTTCTCATAATATCCTCCTGGATATTACCAAGGGCGCACACCATGAGATGATGCCTCAAAGTTTTATGAGTCCTCACCCCTAATGGCCTGTATTATTTGGGTCCCTCAAATAATATCATCCGACCATAGAACATATATTCAAGAACAGTGTTATGGCACTTCTGGGTTCTCATCATAGCAGGGATCCTCTATGACCCTTTAATGCAACAACTATCCTTAGGACATTCTCACATGCATTGTCACATAGAATAAAAATCAAGATGTGATAAGGCTTTTATTAATGAATAAATTACAAAGTAGTTGGTTCTAGGCCACCAACTCTAACAGACTCCCACTTGGACTAGAGCCAATTGCTAACAACCTTTAACTCGCTAGCTCTCACATAATATTCATGCTTCTACTGAGATAGGCATTTTGTCATGGGGTCTACCATATTCTCTTCCGTGGACACTCTGGTCACTTCAACTTCACCCCTTTGATAGAAATCCCTCAAGAGGTGATACTTTCGGATTATATGCTTTGTTCTTTGATGTGACCTTGGTTCTTTCGCAAGATCCACCGCTGCAGTATTATCACAATACAATGTAATGAGATCTTTACTACTAGGCACCACATCAAGCTCCTGGACAAAGTTCTGAATCTAGATGGCTTCCTTGGCTGCATCAGAAGCCGCTATATATTCGGACTCCATTGTAGAATCGGCGACAACTGGCTGCTTTGAACTCTTCCAGCTCACAGCTCCTCCATTGAGACAGAAAACATATTCAGATTGCGACTTCAGATTATTTTGATCTGTCTGAAAACCAGCATCAACATACCCTTTGATGAAAATCTCCTCGTCTCCTCCATACACCAGGAACATATCCTTAGTTCTTCTCAGATACTTAAGGATAGTCTTAACAGCAGTCCAATGTTGTTCTCTTGTATCTGCTTAATATCTGCCTACCATGCTCAGTGCATAGGCAACATCAAGCCTAGTACATAACATGGCATACATGATGGATCTTATAGCCGAAGAATATGGGATCTTACTCATTATATCTTTCACTTGTTGTGTCTGAGGACACATTTTCTTAGAAAGATGTAGGTCATGTGACACTGGAACTAATCCCCTCTTGGATTGTTCCATGCTAAATCTCTTTAGTATCTGGTCAATGTATGTACCCTAACATAGTCTAAGAAGCCTCTTGGATCTATCACAAATGATCTTGATCCCTATAATGTAGGCCACTTCACCCAAGTCCTTCATGGAGAAACACTTGTTTAACCATTCTTTAACTGACTGTATGACTGGTACATCATTTCCAATAAGCAATATGTCGTCAACATATACTACTATGATAACGATCGCATTCCCATTAAACCGCTTATAAACACATGGATCACATTCATTCTCAATGAACCCAAATTCCTTTATGGCTTCATCAAATAGAATGTTCCATGACCTGGATGCTTTCTTTAATCTATAAATGGATTTTTGCAACTTGAAAACCCATTTGGCTTCACCTAGTGTCACAAACCCTTCTATTTGTGTCATATAGACATCTTCCCGAAGGTTCCCATTAAGGAATGTTGTTTTTACATCCATCTTCCAAACCTCGTAGTCATGGTAAGCTGTTATGTCAAGTATG
This sequence comes from Viscum album, assembly GCA_963277665.1. NCBI lineage: Eukaryota > Viridiplantae > Streptophyta > Magnoliopsida > Santalales > Viscaceae > Viscum > Viscum album. The sequence goes on from OY728156.1 coordinate 135,217,997, forward strand.
GTTCTTATGGATTTAAACATGGAAATTGGCAAAAAGGTTTCATCATAGTCAATTCCTTGACGCTGTCTGAACCCTTTAGCCACTAGCCTTACTTTATAGGTGCTAACTTGACCTTCCATGTCCAGCTTTCTCTTGAATACCCATTTGCATCCAACAGGCTTTACCTCAACTGGCTCATCGACCAGAACCCAGACTTGGTTCTGATACATGGAATCTATCTCAGAATTCATAGCTTCTAGCCATCTTGCAGCTTCTGAGATTTCTACTGCTTCCTTGTAGGAGAGAGGTTCATCATTATCCAACGATAATGATTCACTATCCTCGGTGACTAGGAAACCAAATCTCTCTGGTTCCCTTACCTCTCTTGAGCTCCTATGCAGTACTTGTGTTTCTGGAACCTCTTCCACGGGGACCTGTGGAACTTGTTCTTGTACCAACTCCTGTGTATCTTGAGCATCAACTTCATCGAAGTCAATCTTGCTCCCACTATCATTCTTGAGGATGTGATCCCTCTCAAGAAAGATGGCTTGTCTGGCGACAATAACTTTCTTGTCTGAAGGGTTATATAGGTAATATCCTTTCGTTTACTTAGGATATCCTATAAAGATACACCTCGTGCCCCGGGGTGCTAGTTTGTTGCCTGAGGAGGCCTTAACAAACTCCTCACATCCCCATACATGTGTGTGCGACAAAATGGGTTTCTTTTCATTCAATAGCTTGGAGGGAATTCCATTTTCCGCCATATTTGGTACTCGGTTTAATGTGTATGCTGCAGTTTGTAATGCATATCCCCAAAAGGATAATGGAAGATCTGCATGACTCATCATCGGCCTCACCATGTCCAACAAGGTGCGGTTCCTCCTTTCACTAACACCATTCCACTGTGGTGTATAAGGAGGAGTGAGTTGAGATAGAATCCCAGACTCTCGTAGAAGATCGATGAACTCTTGGTTCATATATTCTCCACCTCGATCCGATCAAAGATTCTTTATCTTCTTACCAAGATGATTCTCTACTTCATTCTTGAATTCCTTAAATTTATCTAAGGACACTAACTTATAACTCATTAATTAGACATAGTCATATCTACTCAAATCATCAGTAAAAGTAATGAAGTAAGAATATCTACCTCTAGCTTCTACTGGAAATGGTCCACACACATCCGTGTGTACCAATCCTAGAAGCTCTGTTGCCCTTTCACCCTGTCCACCAAAAGGTGGCTTGGTCATTTTTCCTTGTAAAAAGGTGTGACATCTATCAAGTGGTTTTAGCTCAGTAGAGCCTAAATAGCCATCCTGGCAGATCTTTGTCAAGCGCTTCTCGTTCACATGACCGAGACGATGATGCCACAACTGGGTGATGTATGGGTCATGTGAGTTTGTTTAGTTATCGATTTCCAACACTTGGTTTTCATAATTTAATACATACAAACCATTATTTAAATGTGTCATACCATAACATACGTTGTTATTATAAAAGAGACAACCCTTATTTCCAAATTTGAAAACAAATCCATCCATATCCAAACAAGATACAGAAATTATGTTCTTGGTAACACTAGGCACATAATAACAGTTATGTAAAACTAGAATCATCTCAGTCGACAGTGAGAGGTAGTATCGCCAATAGCCAATGCAGCCAACCTTGTACCATTGGCAGCTCGAAGATCCACCTCTCCTCTGGAAATATTTTTAAATCTACTTGGTTCCTGCATTTTAATACAGATGTGAGCCCCACAAGATGTATCTAATACCCAATGTGTAGAAATAGAAAGATTACACTCAATAACGAATGCACCTTTAGCATCCCCACGCTTCTAGGTGCAGTTCCTCTTCCAGTGGCCTTTCTTGCCACATGAAAAACACACCACCTCCCATTCCTTTCCCTACCTCTAGATCTTCTCCTTCTTGGAAGGACGGTGCTCAGGGGCTTCAGACCGTTTATAAGTCTTTGTCCCCTTGGCCTTGTCCTTCCTTTTCCTATTCACCATAAGGATTGCGGGTTTTTCATGCCCCATGTCTTTATCTACCTAGAGAATCAAGGTCATAAGTTCTGATAGACTCTTCTCATTGTTGCTCATGTTGTAGTTGACAATAAAGCTAGAGAAGGTCTTGGGTAGTGATGATAGGATGAGATCTGTATGAAAATAATCCGGGAATTTAATCCCTAAGATGTCCAGGCATTCAATGTAGCCAATAAGCTTGACTACATGAGGCCTAGATGGCACAGACTCTCCAAGCTTAGTTGTAAACAAAGCATTGGAGATCTCATAACTCTCATGTCTCGCCTTCTCTTGGTAGATATCCTTATGGTGAGACATCATGTTATATGTGTCCATGTTTTCATATTGCTTCAAGAGCTCATTGGACATGGACAATAGCATGAAACATTGTACATCTGTGGCATCATACATGTGTTTCATATAGAGAGATAATTCCTCATCACTGGCCTCTTTCCCAGGCGCAACTGGAATAGGATCTTACAGCACATACAATTTCCTTTCGTGATGAAGGATGACGTGTAAACGCCTTTGCCACTCTTAAAAATTGGTGCTGGTGAGAAGGTTTTCCTTCTCGAGTATGGTTCGCAATGATATGTTTGAATTCATTTTCTTGTCGTTTCTAAAAATTAAGATGAGAAAAGGTTTAGTACTTTATTACAAAACTGAGACAAATAAATAAATTAATACTTATTAGTCTCCCACTATTTTATCAAAATCCAATAGCCCTCGCCATTGACTTTATAATATTCTTTTGCCTAAATATTCTAGTGGAAAGGATCCATATTTCCCTTTGCATTGCCCCAACTAGGGTTGGTCAAGCAACTTGAAGGGTTTTAGGTAGGCATTCCAAATGCCAACTGCATTAACTCGCAGCTCCTTGATCCGCTGAGTGGACTCCCCAATCCTGAAATCCTTTTATTTTGAATTTTCTCAACCTTTGCCTCTTGGTCACACCAAGTCTTGCTGTGGCAGTTAACTCTTGATGCGAACCAAGTCAAGTCAACCCAAAACCTTGAATTATATTTCCCCAATAATTGAAAGCACCCCAACTAGGGTTGGTCAAGCACTTTGAACTATGGTTCGATTCTAACCAAGATTATGGAAGGTTATACCGACTTAATATTTCTTTTGAGGGATTTTATCCTTATACGTAAATTTCCAATTTATTATCTTTTATTACATGCTTGTTAATATTAAGTGGGATATACTTAAGTGATTAACCATGTCTAAGATAATATTTACGTATAAGCCGGTTTTATTTTAGTTCCATCTTGCATGCTCGTTTAATTCATTAATTGTGTGATCGTGACAACACACCCTCAATAAATAAACCATGAAACTGACAGAAATAAAATAAATGGTATGATCATGAGATTTTTCTATTGGTTAGTTTATTTAGCGGTTGATAAACTAACCCAAGACCTAGGGGAGAAACACCTTGAACCTTTTGGGTTCGTGTTTATAGCTTTCCACCTATCCACCTTTGTATCTCCTTAGATTGGTTTCACCTTGGCTCCTAACTTGAGCCACCTCCACTAGCTTGGGAGCTCCATCCATTACATATACATTTATCTCACACGCGGGTGAGGGGTAAAAAGGGGGTTTTACATAAAAAAATCCTTGGGCACGCAGACCCTACATATTAATGAGGAGATGGCTCGCAGGCCAATAAATTTAATTTAAATAAATAAATTAAAAGAAACCATTCACATAAAAAGGTCTCGGTCTAGCTCATGATCATCCATACATGCAACGATATTTACACATAAATAAAACTAGCATTCAATTCTTTAATCGTTCTTATTTAAGATAAATCATGCTCGAATCAATTAATTATCTTTTAATTAATCAATCCTTTTATCTTAAACCCTTTTCTGAACTTCCTTGAGATTCTCTTCCATCATAATTTTAAACAAATAAATTCATTTAAAATTATCTTTGTATGTAACTTGTACCTTAGAGGCAACCCAGTGAATTCCCATTCATTATGCAGATGTTAAATTAAACATGTATATATAAAACACCTATCATGTGTTGTGACTCAGCTTTATTCATGCACCATGGTACACGTCTCAAGGGTTTGTATAATATAATAATAAATTTTAATAAATCTGTGTAATTTAGGTAAGTACACGGTGTGTAGTTCCGACTACATGGTGTGTAATTTTCTTCACCGTCCATTCGAAGTACACACCTGGGGACATGGCGTGTTAATGTACTTCGGAAATTTTTGGAGTACACGGCGTGTATAGTGGGACACACACCGTGTAGTTTCCACATTACACGGTTTCCAGCCGGGCAAGCCGTGTACGGGGTACACGGTCCAACCCTAACCCGAAGGGACTACACGTTGTGTTCTGTTGGACCACACAGCGTGTAATCTGGAAACCATGTTCCACCTGTCCCTGGTCAACACACGGTGTCATAAATGACTTAGATAGGATCAATACATGGACTGATTTGGCAGACCAATCCGATGTATGAACCTAGACTACACGACGTGTACTTCCGAATACACGTCGTGTATTATTGTGTTGTACGGCCAGGAACGTTTGGCTCCTCCAGATGAGATCCTATATTTTATTTTAATCAAAAATTAAAATAAAAGGTCATTTCTGTATGGTGAACGAGAAAAGATAGAGGAGGAACAGATCTCAAGATTCAGATTTAAAGAATGATTAACTTGAATTGAAACAACTAAATTATTTAATGCGTAGATCACCAACGAAAAACTAAATAATTATAATCAATGATATGACCCCTATGATATCACTTGTAGGTTTCGGGCGCAGCAGAAGCGCGTTGGTGGGTTTTCCCAACTTTAATTTTAACGTTAAACAATGTTCAATCCAAGATCTGTCACGATGTAAAACGCCGAATATTCGGAATAGAACGAGGAATGAAAAACTTAAGAGGTAATCCCGAAACCATAGAGATAGGATCATCATATGTTGGTTATAATTAATTTAATTAATTCAAAAAAATTACCTTGGTGGAATTCTTTCTTAGTTGATCTCTCTGGTCATGATCATGTGATCCGTCATTGTGTCGTAGAATCCAAGTGTAGGATTCCTCTAGCGGTGATCCAAACGTGTGCCACGTATCTCCAGACGTCGCCGAAGGGATCTCCGGGTGCTAGCGCGGAAGAACCTTCGCTTGAGATATCCTCCTTCGATCGCCTTGGTCTCTCAGTCTTGAGAGCATTCTTGGAGGAAGGATTTCTGTCGACCTTGAAATAATTATCCAGAATTGTTGTGCACAATGTCTCTCTTGTGGAAAAGTGTTCGGGTTGTGAGGATATTTATAATCGGGTTTGAGGTTATATAGTTATGATAATAAATAAACACGTTACGCATTTTATTTATTTCATTAACTCTTATTGAAAACCTCCATGTTGAATTATTAATTTCTTGACATGCACCCACGCTGATTATAATAAATATCATTTAATAAACAATATTATATCCTCAAAATCCTGACTGGAAAAACTACACGGTATGTAATCATTAATACATGGCGTGTACTCGTTTTCCATAAAACTACATGGCGTGTATATTTAATATACACGGCGTGTACTTTTATTTTCCACTTTCCTTCATTTCCTCCACCATATTTATTAGACCTTGAGTAATGGCTATTTATTTCTTAAATAAATATAATTGTATCACTTGATAATAAATATTATTTCATCCACAATATATTCTCTCGAATAACTAGTGTCGAAATAAATGCGATCAGGCATCCTTAAATAATTATTAAACCACATTCGGGAATAATCTTTATTTAACTTGTTAAATTAATATTTAACTGAGATACATGGACACACTTAGTGTGTAACCCTCTAGGCCTCTTTCTCAGTGGCATTAGGCAGAGCCTGCCTAAAGTCCAAGGTTAGCATCTAGCAACACGCCAAGGCACCCATAGAAAAATAAGTTAACGCCGCAATGACGTGTCACCTCATACGAACGCTTACTGTGTAATATAATCCCTTTGTCATGATATCTCGAATCAAGTGGGTTGCATGCTAGTGTCATCAACCCACGTGCTCGATTATTCTTTCTTTGACTTTCCGGAATCGAACTTACTCATACCTTACCATGGCCATGGATTTATTTAGGCTATATCAATTCCATCAAAGGGTCTGAGATATCTACTTCCGTTATGGAACAGAAGGGATAAATCCTTTCTCGCATTATCTATTAATGCAGTATTACTCGTGACGCACCCAACGTATCCTACCTCACTGCGAACAGTGTGTCGTCACAGTTTTCTTCAATACATCTAAGTGCACGAGTTATAATACCCATTAATAATAATATTAAAGTCTAAGGATTAATACACACGTCCGCAGATAGGAACATTCAATGACACTATTAAATGTGGATTTCCTACTGGCAGGTCTCGTTCTCATAATATCCTCCTGGATATTACCAAGGGCGCACACCATGAGATGATGCCTCAAAGTTTTATGAGTCCTCACCCTTAATTTCTTGTATTATTTGTGTCCCTCAAATAATATCATATGGCCATAGAACATATATTCAAGAACAGTGTTATGGCACTTCCAGGTTCTCATCATAGCAGGGATCTGCTATGACCCTTTAATGTAACAGCTATCCCTAGGACATTATCACATGCATTGTCATGCAGAAGAACAATCAAGATGCGATAAGGCTTTTATTAATGAATTTAATTACAAAGTAGTTGGTTCTATGCCACCGACTCCAACAGGATCCCGGTACAGAAGTCACTATTGTCGAACCCACAGAGGATCCCAGTACAGAAGTCATCACTGTCGAACCCACGTAGGATTCCGGTACAGTAGTCGTCACTGTCGAACCCACATAGGATCCTGGTATAAAATTCACTGTTAAACCCATGTAGGATCCTGGTACAGAAGTCGTCTCAGTCGCAGCCAGCCATAGGGTTCCTGCACATAGCACGCTCGATTCCGAGAGGGTCCGCTCCTCAAGCTAAGTGTCGATACATCAACTATCAAGAAGTCATGTGTTTATGTATCCAGTAGTTCCATCTCATCATAAAGAACCCATCGTGACAGACGGTGTGTCAATTGTACACCCGGTCTGAGAGTTATAAGCGTTTCCGCTCCAAGGGGCCGGTTGGAGCGGGAGGCTCAGATTCGTGCTCAGTATCCCCATTTGTTCCCTTAGTTCGAGTTGTAGCTTTAAGGGACGTAAAGCCCTGAGGTGGGGGTAATTTAAAGACCTGTAAATTTCAAGAAATTTTTTTCTTAAATTCTTTGGAATTTTACGAGTCCACAGTTTTTGACGACGCTTGATTCCGGGCACACCCGGCCTTGGAATTAGGCGCCGTCAGAAACTGTGGACTCGTAAAATTCCAAATAATTTAAGAAAAAAATTTCTTGAAATTTCCAGGTCTTTACATTACCCCCACCTCAGGGATTTACGTCCCCGTAAAGCTACAACACACACTAGGGAAACAAAAGGGGGTACTAAGCACGCATCTGAGCCTCCCGCTCTCATGTGCTCTCCTAGAGGTTCTCGTGATGCCAGCGAACGCGCACTAGAGGAATTGACCATCCCCGTAGGATCCGCTCCTGTCGATCCTCAATCTCCACTGGGACCTCCGTGAAAGTCGCTTCGTCATCGACGTCCAACTCCCCATGGTCGATGATGTGGGATGAATCGTGCACGTATCTTTTCAGATGAGATACGTGGAAGACGTCGTGCACCCGGTACAACTAAGGTGGAAGGGCCAAGCGGTAAGACACCTTGCCTACCCTGATGAGGACCTGGAACGACCCGATAAAATGTGAAGACAATTTACCGCCTTGGCCAAATCTTCGTAGACCTCATCGAGGTGAGACCCATAGGAAGACGTGGTCACCATCCTCGAACTCCAGCGGTCTCTATCTCCTATCAGCATAGGACTTTTTTCTGCTCTCTGCAGTCTTAATTCGCTCCTAGATGATCTGCACCTTCTCCGTCGTAGCCTGAACCAAGCCTGTTGGGACCTGGTGCTTCGCCTTTACTTGCTGACAAGTGAGGCATCGTGTGACAAACTCTACTACTGATTTCTTCATAGCCAGCCACCAGTGCTGTCGTCTGAGGTCCTGATACATCTTTGCCACTCCTGGATGTACCGCTAGAGGGGTAGTGTGGAACTCCCTCAACACCTCCTCATGTAGTGCAACTGGTACCATGGTACGTCCTCTGAAGAGGATGACATGCTCCCCACCTTCAGAAAACCCATCAGGTGCCTGCCTTGAGGATATCTGAGTACGTCGCGTCTCACAGTCAACATCTCCATGTCGCGCCTCCCTGACTTGCTGAAGAAGTGGGGAAGTAACTATGAGAGATTAAAGAAAGGCTGCTTTGTCCTGATCCACAAAGGATATCTTCAATGTAGCCAGCTGCTCTGTCGCCTCTCCTAGAAGTTGAATACCTATTCTCCTACTGAGAGCATCAGCTACAATGTTCCCCTTTCCAGGAGTATAGATTATCTCGAGGTCATAGTCCTGGAGGAATTCAATTCATCATCGCTGTCTCGGGTTCAGGTCCTTCTGAGAGAATCTATATCTGAGACTCTGGTGGTCAGAGTAGACTGCAAAGTGTTCACCCAACGAACTATGGGTGAGACTAGCCAATTTAAAAGAACTCGTCTACACCCTTCTTCACCTACGTCCTACAAGAGATACTAAGATTTCTCTTTTACCGAAAAGAGAAATCTGGTCTCATCCCCTAGATGAACCATGCACATTGCCTAATACAGTATGTCCTGACATGAACGGTACTAATTCATGCCATGGACGACGTCGTAAGGCCTTGATGCTACTACCAAGAGATCTAACTGTTACTCTCACCTCCAGGGGTTGAGTCACATTGTCAGCATCAGTGTGTGGTCATTGGGTCTCCTCTAGTAGGAATCTTGAATGTGAGGGTCAATTCAATGGTTTTATCCAAAATCTCTTAGTATTATCCACACAAAAGACAGAAAATCAAACGTCACAAGGACAAGTGTCTTTTATTACTGCAGCTCAAAGTACATAGACACAAAGCAACCACAAACAACAACATCAACGAAGCTAGAAGCTTCATGAACAAGGACTCTATGCCTAGAACTAGTCACGCTCCTGTCCTATGGAAGGCGGGCTTGGGGTAGTCACGAAACGGGCCCCGAGGATGGGTTGTGACAACGTCGTTATACCATGACCATGAAATTTAATGTGACGGTTATATTCCAATCAAAGGGTTGAGATATCAACTTTCATAAAGATGGATGTGAAAAATATTTCCTCGACTTATCTATTAATGACATGTTACTCGTGACACACCCATCATATCCAACTTCATCATGAATTGTTATCGTCATGGTTTACGAAATACATCAAAGTACATGAGTTGTAACATGCATTAATAATAATTTTAAAGTCTAAGGACCATTACACATGCTCGAAGATATGAATATCTGATGACACCAAAAAATGCAGAATTCATACTGACGGGTCTGTTCTCATAGTCTCCCGTCTTGGAGATTACCTGGTGTGAATTTCATGAGAAGAATCATCATCTTCTTAGGAGTATTCACACCTAACAGTCTATGTATTATGTATCCCATCATAGTATGTTATCCAACTGCAGAACATTATTTAAGAAAATCGTCATAGCACATTAAGGTTCTCATCATAGTGGGAAACTGTTATGACCTTATTAATGTAACATATACTCTGGGATATTATTACATTAGAGTCATGCAGAACAACGATCAATATATAATAAGAAGTTTTATTAATATTCATTACATTGAATATACATGTAATCAAAGTAAAAACAATTGGTCCTAGGACACCAACTCCAATAGTTTCGGATGCTGGCATATGACCTCTCAGCTGATGCTACTGATGAATATGTTAAAATCAATGAATCTACAAGAATTGAATCTTTAAAGATATTTTGTCGTGTCATTGTTGAGATTTTTGCAGAGCATGCCTTCGATCATCTAATGCTAATGATATTTCAAGGTTACGTTTTATTTGTCAAGAATGTGATTTTCCAGAAATGTTATGTAGTTTGGAATGTATGCATTGGAAGTGGAAAAATTATCCTACAACATGGGGTGGACAATATGCGGGACGTTCTGGATTCCCAAGTATCATTCTTGAAGTTGTGGATAATTATGATATTTGGATATGACACTCATATTTTGGTATACTAGGTACCAATAATGACATTAATGTGTTAGAGTCATCTCATTTGCTTTCTAATCTCTCTCAAGGTATCGCTCATCCTGTTCATTATGTTATTCAAGGAAAAGAATATGGCGTGAGGTATTATTTAGCTGATAATATATATCCAAAAGTGGCATATTATTGTGCAAAGTATTCATGATCCACGTAGTCCAAAGAATAAGTATTTTGCAATGAAGCAAGAGATATATAGAAAATATGTAGAACATGCATTTGGAGCTTTACAGCCACACTTTGTAATCGTCGCGAGGCCAACACGTTTTTCGAGGAATCATGTATTACATGATATAATGACTACATGCATAATCATGTACACTATGATAATTGAGCATGAATGTGATATGAATGCTCCAATTATAAATGCAATGGAAGCACCGACACCGACAATTGAGATGGTGGTAGATGATAATGTTCGATTTCAACAATTGCTCACCTAACACTGAATAATCAAGGATAGAGATGTTCATATTTCATTTCACAATGCATTAATTGAGCATTTATGACATCAATATGGTGATTCGGAAATTTAAGTGTAATGATATTTTCTTTTTATTTGTTTAATTTTATGGTTTTTTAATTGAATTCGATTTTAAATAACAAAGTATGTTTTATTTAGTTTAATTTTACATTATTAAACAATGAAATCATGTTTAATTTAATTTAATCATTAATTTTTTACCATAAAGTCAGTCATAGGTAGACCTCTGACCATTTATTAAAATAAAATAAAGGTTCAGTAAACAAGTACCACAAGCCCAAAAACAACAACTACAAATCATTAAAACCATACCTGTCGCCACATCCATGGTAGAATGTTTCCTCCGCAGTAGTCGATTCTCATTCCGAGCCTTCATAATGCTTTAGGACTTTGGCATACTTCCTCCTAAGATTCAACCGCTCCAAAGAAATAAACTCGTTAGGAGGTTACATACCCTTATTGAGTCTAGAGACTGCCCCGCCTTCTTTTCTGAAAGATGACCTAGTGGACACCGACTTTGGCAAAAAGGAGTAATCTTTCCTCAGCCTTCTTCGCGATGAGACAATCATCACCTCCTGGTTCCCAAACATCTTCAACTTCCCTCCCTAGACAATGTCGCTATACGAGGGTCTGTCCATGCCACCATTATTCTCTTTATCACTCTCAGAAATATCCCCCCATCTGCCAGGAATAGTCACCTCTTGATAACTCACTGGCTGATTCTACTAGAACTGAATGTTAGCGTCGATCATTGCTAAACATTGTGGATGTTCCACCAATTCATGACCTTCACATAGCCTCGTCTTCATACCTCCATTTCGAGTATCAGCCTCCTCAGAAGGGAGCCCAATCTGCACTTTAACACCATTATTTACTAGGGTAATCTCCTCCACATCCTCATGTTACAAATCTTAAAAACGGTTACCCGTAGAAACTGTAATCAACACACCTCCATCATCATCAACCCGACCAATTATCCCATCAACACAGACTTCCGAAGCCCCCACAACAAGATCATAATAATGCACTGCAGGGTCCAAATTCTCCACTACCACAGGCTGTGTCCCCTCAATCCAAGCATCATCCATGGTGTTATTAACCAGCTCACCTTCAGCACCAGAGACACACTTAGCATCAACCCACTTCACGCCATCCCCCATCTGCAGATCATTCTTTAGCCGATTGAACACTGCAGAGACCATCAGATTGAAAGAGGCCTCTGTATCCTTGCCCACTGTCGATGCACCCCGATTCACCAAACCAGAAGCCTTGCCAGGATCAACTGTATGCATCCGCCTCTGTCCCTCACCTGGCCTCACCTTCGGATCACAGGTCCTCCTATTGACACCTTCACTATGACAATTAGACGCCAAATGCCCCATTCGACAGCGGTTCGAACAATAATTGACTCATGATTCAAATACAACTGTTTGTTTCCATCTAAACTCTGCACCGACTGTGATACAAATCCACTCCACCGGAGGCTTCGACACATCCACCTCAACACAAAATATGTGGATTGATCGGGTGACTCACAGTGGATGTGCGAATGTCAGAACAAAGAAAACGACCCACCGTATTGCCAATCATACGAAGAATTGCTAGATTCTGAAAAGGTAGAGGGAGTTGAGGGAGGCTTACCCATATCGCGCTAGGGGGTGGATCACAATTCATACAGAGATCGAACGACCATCGAAGAAGAAAAAAGTTGCAGTCATTGCATTGCTAGGGGGCACTGGACCACGCATGAATCATGTCATCTTCCGAAGCAAACCAAATCATGAAGTGTCGCTTATCAAGAAGACCAACAACCGCACGATCTTGCAAGTCCCATTTACTGAAGACGAATCGATCAAAATCGTCAGTCGAAGTCCTTCGAAGGTTGAAACGCACTACCGGAGTTAGATACAGATAGCTCGAAGCTTCATAGAACTCCGACATCGTAATTGGTAGCTGAGAACCACCAGGATGCAAATCAGGAACTTTCGGGCTTAACAAAATCATTGGGAAATCCGAGATAAAACTAGAGTTAGAAAAGGGGATAAAAGGATTCCGTGAGCTCAGAGGCGACATGACCAATTCCTCCTCCCCCCTCCCGTCTCCAGGAAGGGGGGGGACCATCGTCGATCATCCTAGGGTTCCATCCCCAAGAGTCGCCCATTAAATCACAAAAAATATTGTATTTGTTGATTTTATGGAAAAACAATTAAAAAAGTATAGGATTTTTGTTGAGCATTTTTGAATTAGTGTGGGATTTTCTTTGTATTTATCCCATCTTCAGAATTGTTGTAATATAAACATAAAAAAAAATGCATAAAGAAGTATATTTCAATAATATTTGTTTTGATGTAAAAAATGCGTAATAAGTTAACCACTTTTACAATTCACCCGTCACTTTGGAAGGAATCTCTTACCATTCGCTTCTAATCCATGGCGCAATCCCTACCCGATCTTATCTATATAAGCCCCTTCCGAGCCTCTCATCTCCCCACGCCTAATTCTGGTGAATCCTCCATTCCTCATCCCTTTTCCTGAATTTCTTCGACCCCTCCCCTGAACCGTCCCCTCTCTCTGATCATTGGCTCAGGACGTTTGAGAAAGAGCGGCGTCCTTTTTCTACTGGGATCTTTCTCTTTTCCTCTAGGGTTTTGGAGAAGAGACGGGAGGGGGGTAAGACCCAGGTGTGACAAGTTGCAGACATCACGGCTATACTCGGAGTTTCGCGGTGTCTCATCCATGTCCGAGCGGTGCGACGCAAGGGTTGTGTGATCGAGACCAATCCATCGCGGCACGGCGGGCGTGGTGCGCTACCGTCCGAAGGCGGTAGCCCTTCCGATCTCCTCTTCCTCGCCGGCGGCGGTTTCCTTTATTAGTTTAGGCGTATACATCTCTCTCTCTATCTCTCCCTCTCCCTCTCCCTCTCTATCCATATATTTCGAGAATCTGTGTTAGAAATCATCCTCGGCGGGGTGCTCGTTTCTGGTCCGATTGTTTTGTATCGTCAAAGTAAAGATAATGCTGAAGATCAAAAGGGTTCCTACAATTGTCTCTAATTTCCAAAAGGAGGAGGCGGAACGAACTCCTCGCCAGGGAGGAGGGGGTTGCGGCCGCAATTGCTTGAACACCTGCTGCATTCAAGGTATTTGTTAAAATTCCCCTAATTTTTTTTCTTCGATTCAAGGCATTTTATCCACTCTCTCTCTCGGAGCAGGGGCCAGGTTGCCGCTGTACGGCTTCAAGAGGCTGGACAAGCTCTCGAGCGTGATGCGTTTTCTTGATGACAACAGGGGAGACGCCCCTGTTGCCTTCCTCGAGTCGCTCCTCCTCGGCGAGGTAAATTTGCTTATGGATATCTGATGATTGATGAATGGACGAAGAATCCTGACTTTGATCATAAATTAGTGGGAGGATCGCATGCAAAGAGGGCTGTTTCGGTATGATGTCACTACCTGTGAAACCAAGGTGATAACTGGTGCCAGTGGCTTCATCGCACAACTGAACGAGGGCCGCCACCTGAAGAAGAGGCCAACCGAGTTCCGAGTTGATAAAGTCCTCCAGCCCTTCGATGGAAGCAAGTTTAATTTCACTAAAGTTGGGCAGGAAGAGGTGCTTTTTCAGTTTCAAGCCAGTGAAGACGGTAATGTTCAGTTCTTGCCATCTGCTCCAATTAACACCGAGAAGTCTCCCAGTGTCGTCGCCATCAACGTAAGAAAAAAGAAGGAACCTTTTTTCTTCCTTGTCTGTGGGCATGTCTGTAATTCATTTTATCATCCACCTAACAGGTTAGTCCAATTGAATACGGGCATGTGCTGCTCATCCCGCGGGTTCTGGATTGCTTGCCTCAGAGGATTGACCATGAAAGCTTCTTGCTAGCTCTTCACATGGCAGCTGAATCAGACAACCCTTATTTCCGACTTGGGTACAATAGTTTGGGCGCATTCGCCACCATCAATCACCTTCACTTCCAGGCACGCAATTCCCTTCTCTGCGTTGAACAATTGGAAATCTACTTTTGTGTTGATTTTTTATAGTTTTACTTTGAAACAGGCTTATTACTTTGCCGTGCCGTTTCCGATCGAGAAGGCTCCCACCAGGGAGATTTCCATTTTAGACGTTGGGGTGAAGGTCTTTGAGTTGATGAATTATCCTGTCCGAGGGCTTGTTTTTGAGGGCGGCTCCAGCCTCCAGGATCTGTCCAAATCTGTCTCGGACTCTTGCATTTACCTTCAAGAGAACAACGTACCTTTCAATGTCCTGATCTCTGATAGAGGGAGGAGAATCTTTCTCATCCCACAGGTAAAAAAAGAAAAAGCCAGACACTGTAAATCTTAACCAGTTTCATCAGTTGTGATCTTCTTGAATGGCAGTGCTACGCTGAGAAACAAGCTCTCGGGGGAATAAGCGCGGAGCTTCTGGACACACAAGTGAACCCTGCGGTGTGGGAGATCAGCGGGCACATGGTGCTGAAGAGGGAGGAGGACTACAAGAATGCGTCGGAGGAAAATGCGTGGAGGCTGCTGGCCGAGGTTTCTCTAGCTGAGGTGAGGTTCGAGGAGGTAAAAGCTCTTGTCTTTGAAAATGTCACCCGCGTTTGTGTGTCGAATGTGGAGGATGGTGGTGGTGGCGCCGCCGTGGAGGATGGTCTGGTTGAAGTGGAGGCCGCAGGGAGCGGAGGCGCCTGCCGTGCAGTGGCTGCTGAATGCTTGGTTTTGCAGTGAGGGCTTTGAGCCTTCGGCTCGCTCTTATTACCTAAATAAGTGAGCCGTGTCTGTGTGCAGTTTAGTACATACTAAGTGGCCCTGGTTTATGGGACTGTTTTGTGTAAGGGATTCCCAATATGTAATTGGTGCTTGTGTGTGTGCTTTAAGTGCCCCTGGTTTATGGGCTTGCGTGGGCGCTGTACTTTAAAGGGATTCCCAATATGTAATTGGTGCTTGTGTGCGTGGTTTATGGGCTTGCGTGGGCACTGTACAGTCTAAGGGATTCCCAATATGTAATTGGTGCTTGTGTGGTTGTGTATGCGTGGTTTATGGGCTTGCGTGGGTGTAAGGGATTCCCAATATGTAATTGGTGCTTGTGTTTGTGTGCGTGGTTTAAGTGGCCCTGGTTTATGGGCTTGCGTGGGCATTGTACTTTCAAGGGATTACCAAAAACAAATTGGTGCTTGTCTGATTGTATGTGTGTTGTTTGGGATATCCGTGCAAAACGGGTTGCGGTTCTCCAAGCTAAGTAGGTTTGGGATGGGTTGTGTCAGTGAGGGAGAGCTAAGTAGGTTTGGGATGGGTTGTGTTAGTGAGGGAGGGGGCGGCGTGTCGGCCCTTCATGCAAAAGATTAATCGAGGGGTTGGGGTCGGTAGCATATGAAATAGAGTTTCAAGCATGAATGACATCTCTTCCATTGGCATGGCAGTGGATGAGATGAAATTGGCTTGATAAGTAGATAAATAAGTGGACATGTTGCAACTGAGCAGGGTTGTGTGTGGGAATGCTTCTCTCTTGTCTTAGCTTCTTCAACTACTTGGCATGGTGGTGAATGAGATGAAATTGGCTTGATTAAGTAGATAAATAGGTGGACATGTTGTAAGTAAAAGACACTTTGGTTTTACGTGGTTCGAGTTTACATCCTACGTCCACGGGAGAAGACATTATAGCCTTCAGTTCAATCATTATGACTCGTAAGCCACATAGATCATTATATCCAAGTATTATGCAACACATCAACAAATTGGTCCCACCCCCTTTATATAGAGGGTTTCACCTGGTCATCCGGTTGCATCAATCTCCTACATTCGCAGTCATCTATCTGTTGTATTGTGCAACTGCTGATCCCCTATTGCTCACCTTGGCTTGACCGTTGATCACTAGTAGTTCAATAATATTCCCTATGCTTTATTCCTATGTTGCAAATCTTACTAAAAGTGTTTCAAGCATAGACATCACCAACTATCGGTAAGTGCAACAACTGCTCGAATTACTAGTAGATTGACCACCAAGCTGACATCCATCAGAAGTTCATGAACTTCCAGCAACCTCACTACCACCCAGCTAAAGCCTATTGCCACTGCTCTAACATGACCGAAGGGTTCTTTGAAGTTTCTCCTTACGGTGAACTTACTCCGGTTCAAGAAGAGTCTTCACAAAATCTTAACAATCTCTCACTTGAAGATTGATTCAAGGATTTCACAACATCCTCCAATACTTTGACACACATCACCCACTTCATTCCTCCTCCATTCATCCAAGTCCAATTGAGGCACAATGTTGCCTCAAGTTTCTTGGACTAAAGTCTTTGTGAACATATCCACCAGATTCTATCATCCTATTATCTTTCACAACCTCGACACTCCATATTCAAGCAATTTTTGAATGTAATGGTACTTAAGGCTGATGTGCTTCATCCTTGCATGAAACACCGAATTCTTGGCCAAATGTATCTCACTCTGATTTTTGCAATAAAGTGATACATTTTCCTGGCTCCTTTCAGGTTCCTCAATAAGATGTTTCAACCACACCATTTCTCTACTTGCTTTTGTTGCTGCCACATATTCAGCTTCCGTTGTAGAAAGTGCAATCACCAGTTACATCCTTGACATCCCGCCAACCGCAGTTCCACCGAAGGTAAAGACATACCCACTTGTTCTTTTCCATGAAGCCGAGTCTCCTCTAAAGTCGTATCAACACACCCAACCAACGAATCATCATCTCCGAAGAAAAGGTCAGTATCTTTTGTTCTTTTGAGATATCTTGATACTCACTTTACAACTTCCCAATATTCTTCCCCTGAATTTAATATAAACCTGCTGAAAACTCATACTGCATGGGCATGATCTGATAGATTGCACACCATGACATACATGAGACTTCCTACTACTGAAGCAAACATAATTGTCGCCATGTATTATGCCTCTTCTTCCGTTCACGACACTTGTTACTTTGAGAGTTTGAAGTAGCTAGTAAGAGGAGTCAAAACAATTTTGCATCCAGTCATCACAAACTTTTCAAGGATCTTATAGACATAATCTTTTTGAGATAATACCAAACTTCCTATCTTAATATCTCACTCTATCTTCATGCCTAAGATTTTCCTCACTTCTCTGAGATCTTTCATTTCAAACTTCATCAACAAGTTTTTCTCCGGATCCTGAATCCATTGGATTGATGGACCCACCATAAGTATGTCATCTGGGTACAATAGTAAAATGATAAAATTTCCATTACTATACCCCTTTTGATAACAACAATGATATGAGTTTCTTCATGTGAAACCCTTTTCCTCAATGAATAAGTTGAATTTTCAGTTCCAATGCCTTGGTGCTTATTTCAACCCATAGAGATATTTCTTGAGTTTACACACCCAATTTGGATTCCGATGCTTCATGAAACCCGCATGTTTCTTCAGGTAGACTTCTTCTTCTAAATATCAATGAATAAAAATCCGTCTTCACCTCTTTTTTATTAAGATACAAACCTCTGGAAAAAACCAAAATTAGTATAACTCGAATGGCAGTATGTTTTACTATCAGAAATAAAATTTTATAAAAGTTGATTCCCTCCTTTTAATAAAATCCCTTGAAAACTAGCCTTGACTTATACCTTTTACTTCCATCATCTTTATCTTTGAATAGGAAAACCCACCTGTTCTCAATTTCCCTCTTTCCATGTGGTAGTTGTGCTAACTCCATAATGTTGTTTACATGCAGTGAATCCAACTCATCCTTCATAGCCAGCTCCCACTCACTGGAATCTCTTAGCTTAACTATTTTTCAGGGCTTTCTAGTTCCCCAACATCCATTAGAAGTATGGAATTCAAGTTGTTGGAGTTGGTGTCCTAGAACCGACTGGTTTGTACCTTATATTACTAAATATATTCAAATAAGTGGATATTAAATATATATTATCACATATTGATCGTTATTCTACATGATTTTAATGTGATAGTGTCCCAAGGTATCAATCACATCAAAATAGGTCATAGAAGTTCCCCGTAATGATGAGAACCTTGAAATGATATGATGATATCTCTTAAATATTTTTCCAACAGTTAGGATGATGAACTATGACAGGGCACATCATTTGTCGACTGTCAGGTGCGAGTTCTTATAAGAGGATGCGACTTCATCTCATGAAGTTCATACATGGTAATTTCTAAGATAAGAGATTATGAGGACATACCCGCCAATATGAATTCCTCATGTTTATATGTCATTAGATATTTCTATTTGCATATTTGTGTAATGGTCCTTATACTTTAAGATTATTATTAATACATATCAGGACTCGCAAAATTAGATGTATTGATGAAACCCATAACACACTATATTCATGATAAGTAGGATATGTTGGGTACATCACGATTGATATGTTATTAATGAATAAGCTGAGGAGATATTATTTCCTTCCATTTATGGAAGTTAATATCTCAGACCTTTGATTGGAATGGAACCGTCAAAATAAATTCCATAGCAATGATGATGTAGACATGTTCATTCCGGATAATCAAAGAAAGATATATCAAGCACTAAGGTTGATGACACAAATATGAAACTTGCTTGATGAGATATCGAGACAGAGAGTTTATATACAGTCCGCACTCATATGTGGTTGTCGACATTGTGATATTAACTTCTTCTTCTTGGGTGACTTGGCCTGTTGCTGGACAATAATCTTAGACTTTAGGCAAACTTTCCTAATTACAATGAGGAAGAAGCCTAGATGGTCACACACTAAGTGCTTTCATTGATCTAAATTAAATTCTATTTGAATTTAATTATTAGAATAAATATTATTCTCAAGTTTGAGGAATAGTTTTATTCATGATTTATTGATCACATAAATAAAATAAATATTTACTAGTAAGGTAATTATTTAATTATGTGGATATATAATATTTATTTATTTATTTATTGAATGAATAAATATTTAATTAGGTATTTATTTAGGTATTTGATAAATTTCGAGGAGGATGAGTGGACTAAGATGAGGTCTGATGGTAACTATTAAGGGACTAGGTGAAATTAAATAACATTTAACCTTAACCCATAACTCTATAAATATATTACCATGTCTATTATGCTAGGGCTGACTGAACTGGAGAATCATTCTGCATAAAGAAATATAGAGGCCTCCCTCTCAAGACCAAAGAATAATCTAGAGTTTCTTCTCTCAAGCTTGGGATATACTCCCTCCTCCCCCATCTTCTCAAGAACGAGAGTGAAAGGACAATTCTTCAAGCCTAAAGGAATCATCACAACAATCAAGTCAAACACCACAAGATGATCGATTCATCGCGCTAGCACTCGACAATCCATTGACGTTGTTTGGAGATCAAAGGAGCATATGTGGATTGGCACTAGAGGGGTACCACTCTTAGATCCTATAAGCACAATGAGGGTAGACCGAAAGGGTTTCATACAATCAACATCCTCATCAAAAAAATATCACAAGACCGAGATAAAATTTCTTCCTATCCAATTAAATTAATTATAAATTTAACATGAAAGATTCTCTTGGTTCTAATGTGTCTTCTCAATTTTCATCAAAAAAATTTCTCTGGTTATGGATTCCACATCATGTACATCACATAATATCCACTGAATTCGATAATTTTCGAATCAATCCTAACCCTGATAGGTTCTTTAGTTCTTGAAACATTCAAGTGGTATCAAAGCGACCACATTCAAATTTATAATTAATTATTTTATTTTTTTATCATTACACATTTAAAAGTTATGTTTCATTTCAAGTTTTAATTTGTTCTTAGTCCTCCATAGTGATCTCTTCCTCCTCTTCATTTCTCACTCACATAATCAAGACTGGTTAATAATTAATGAAAAAAAATCTGAAGAACTCATAAAGAACTCTCCTCGGATAACATAGGGTTACATGATGCATATTCCTTAGTCACACATCATGCATCATTGTTCATTTCACCCGGAATCCCATGTGGACTTCAGGTCCTTGTTTAAGGAATACACACCACGTGCATTAAATGAAAATGTGTTGAACAGATAGGGTGGCACATAGTTTTGTTAGAATATATGCTATTTATATGTCCTATATTCTATGAAGTCTGTGTTTTCACAGTAGAAAGCATGGGGTCAAGACGTGTCGTATAATTAATACACCGCGTGTATTTAATACATGACACGTATAGGCTGGTAGTCATGAAACTTGAAGTACACATTGTGTATCCTTCCTACACATTGTGTATCTCACAAATGTCCATGGGAAGTACATGATGAGTCCCTAGGAATGTACCACAAACATCTAGTGAAGCAAAGTACATGCCATGTGGTCAGCCTGTACACACCGTGTACTTTACCTGCTTACCAAATATTAAATTTATTTGATTACTCCATTAAACCTCATCGAACTGAGTTCTGTTAGTCATTTAATTGATAGTACACACCAATCATTATATATTATATTATATTAAATTCTTAATTAATTCTGCATAATATTCAAAACTAACAACCAAGTATGGGAATTACATACTAAAGACTCAACATTCATTAAATCGTACATGCAACATAATTTTCACGTGTTCCATGTGTCATTAATTCGATAGTATATTCCATGAACTTATGACACATGTTGTGTATGAAATATCTTGTGTGAGTGAATTTTATGCAACAAGGACCATACTGACTAGTTTGAACATGTACTCACTGAGTTGTTTCCAAGTACAAAGTTGTGTACTATTTTTATTAAATTTTAAATAAAATAAAATAATTTATTTTATTTAAAATCACAGTATGTGGGAATCTCAAGTATGATTGGATGAAATTAGATAAAATTAACTAATTGATTAATAAGATAAATAATCAGATTAATTCATGCGTATTTTATCTTATCAAAGAACGAACTGAAATGAATGCTATTTAGTTTTTTTAAATGAATAGTCATTTCATGTGCATGACCAATCATGAGATTTGACCTAAGCCATGTATGTGTTGGTTTAATTTAATTTAATCTTATTTCATAGGTTAATAATTATTTATTATTAAATTAAATATGATGAACTTCATTTCATCCCTCCTTCCTTTATTATGTGAGACCTGCATGTCCAAGATTGTTTTATATAATATCCCTTAACCAATCCTTTGGTTTCCCTCACATGTATGTGAGTTATAAAACATATGTAATAAAAGGAGTATTTGAAGGTTCATGGAGTCAGTTCAAGGAAGATCCAAGGTGGAGGCTATTCAAGACGAAACCAAGGTGAAACCAACCTAGTCAATACATAGGTGGACAAGTGGGATGATGTAACTCATCAAAATAATGATACAAGGAGTTTTCCCATAGGGTCATAGGTTGATTTATTGTCCTCTCAATAAATCAACCATTAGATAAAGCTCATGATCATGCCATTTTTTTCTTATGCATGATTTCTTTTATGGAGCAAGACTGTGATGACATAAATAAATGGACTAATATGCAAAGATGGAATTAAAATAAATGGATTATGAGTAAATGTTTTATCAAAATATAGTTAATCCCTAAAGAAAAATCCATTTAATATTAACTATACATGTAAATTATTAAACAATTTTTTTACGCATAATAAATAAAATCCATCAGCTTAATATTAATTCATACTATGCCTTCCATTAATTAACTAAGAATGAAACCATAAAACTAAGTGTTGGTCTAACCCTCATTAAGACACTTAATTTTACTGGGAAGTTCTTATGAAAGTTTGTGTTGACTTAACCATTTTACATCAAGAGGAGTATCCATTTCTAGGATTGATGTAACTTAGAGGCATGTATTGAGGAAACCCAAATGAAGGTTTCTGGATTATGGAGCCCACTAAATGGATCAAGGAGCTTCAAGACCACAGTTGGCAAAAAAATTACCGACCTAAATACCTTCAAGTAATTAAACAATCACTTTATTGGGTTATTAGAAGGGGCATATGGATCCTTACCACTAGAATGTACATGAAACCAGACATTATGAATCAAATGATAAGCACTATTAGAACTTGATAAAATAGAGGGAGACATATAATTTATTTTTTACCACTCTTAGTAATTATATAAATTACTAAAAATATGCTCTAATATTTTGTAGAATAAAATGGAAAGTTCAAAAACCACAACACTATCCCTGAAAAATATATTGGATAAAGAATATATCCTCACAAATATAAACTTTCAATAATGGTATAGGTTCTGATGCATTGTACTTTTCTAGGAACAAAAGTTATATGTGCTCGAGTCCATAGTTCTTGATCCACCCACTGTGGAGGTGAGTGAGGAGAAGTTTCTTGTCTATGAGAAACACTTGGATGATGCACTAGATTTCCAATGTTTAATTCTATATTCCATGTCTAGTGAACTAAAAAAAAATTACATGAGACCATGGATGCACATGCAATGCTCATTCATCTCCATGATTTTTATTAGGAGAGATAAAGACAAGAACAGTTTGAGATCTCCAAGGAACTCTTCACGTGAAAGCATGGAGAAGGCACACCTATTGGACCTATCATAGTCAAAATGATTGGCTATATCGAGCATCTATACATTCTAGGGTTTAAACTACCTGATTAATTGTGCACCGATCTCATTAACACCTCACTTCCTCATAGCTTCTCTAACTTTATTGTGAATTTCAACATGAAAAATATAGAGAATTCACTCCCAGATCTCCTCACCTTAATTCACTATGATGATAAGGAACTGAATCCTGAAAAGTATTCTGTCCTTATGGTGGATAATAGGAAAGGAAATGAAAAGATCACCAAGACTAAGTCCAAGTCTAAGGCTTCTATGCATAATCCTTCCATGAAGAGGAAGATAAAAGGGGAAGCGAGGGAGCAGAATGATGCTTGTTTCTGATGTGGTAAGAAGGGCCACCCTAAAAAAAACTACACAGTGGGAAGGAAGTAATGTGATTCATCAATCATGTTCTTTATCAAGTGTAACCTTTCAATTTCTACAAACTGAGTATTGGATACTGTATGTGTTTATCAAATTTATATACAAATATAGAAGCCTAGTAGATTTTAAAAAGTTGTGTAGAGTGAGGTGGATTTTCAGGATGTAAACTGAGCTAAGTTGGAAGCACTAGCCATTGGATACTACCACCTCACATTACCAAAATGAATGATCTTGGTTCTTCATAATTGTTACTATGTTCTGGGAATTACCAAAACTATTATTTTGGTATCTAAATTAGATATGTAAGGATTTATTTTCATGTTTGGAAATAAAAATTGTTTCTTTTATAAAGAAAGCATATGTTATGGTAAGGCACATTTGTATACTGGTATTTATGTATTAGATTATGAGAACCAAGTGTTGAAAATATATAAAAAATATGATTCACATGAATCATACCACACCCAATTATGGAATCACCGATTAGATCATATAAATAAGAAATAATTGACTAAGTTACATCAAGATGATTATTTAGATCAATTTGAACTAAAACCACTTGGTATTTTTCAAGTGTGTTTATAAGATAAAATGACCAAAGATCCTTTCAGTGGAAAAGGCTAAAGGGCCATAGATCTTCTAGATTTGGTTCAAAATAATGTGTGTGGACCATTCCTAGTTGAAGCAAGGGGTGGGTACTCATATTTCAAAAATTTTACTGATGATTTTAGTAGGTATGAATATATATATTTATTGAGGTAAAAGTCAAAATCCTTTGAGAAATTAAATGAATTCAAGAATGAGGTTGAGAAACAACTTAGTTAGAAGATTAATAAACTCTACTCAGACCATGGTGAATAATATCTTAATTAATAATTCATTGAATATTTATGAGAGTATGATATGTTATCTCAAATCACTCCCACTTATACACCCTAGTGGAATGGTGTAAGTTAAATGAGGAACTATGTCATTTTGGACATGGTGAGGTCAATGATGAGTTGTGAAAATCTTCTGCTATCATTTTGGGGATATGAATTATAGACAACAATGTGTATACTAAACTAAGTACTAACTAAAGAAACAGACGGTATAACATTCCAATTATGGAGTAGAAAGAAAATCGTGTTGTCAAACTTACATGTGTGAGGATGTGAAGTGTTTGTTAAGGCCTCTTCAGGAAAAAAACTTTCACCATGAGTCATAAAGTGTATCTTTATAGGATAACCAAAGGAAATAAGTGGATATTACCTATATGATCCCTCAAATAAAAAGGTAATAGTAAAAAGACATTCCATGTTACATGAGAGGGAGAACATCTCTAAAATAGATAGTGGGAGTGATATAGACTTTGATGAAGTCCATGATTATGATACATAGGAGTTAGTACATGAAAAAGTTTCATAAATAACCATTAAAGAAACTATTCTAGAGACACAAGTACTAAGTATGAGTACAAGAGAGGTTATAGAACTTGAAAGATATGGTTTTCTAGTCACTGAGGATAGTGACTCATTATTAGTTAATAATAATGTACTATAACCTTTAAGGAAGCAGTAAGATGCACAGATTCTTCCAAATGGAAAAAACCAATGAATTCTTAAAGAGATTCAATATACCAAATCCAAGTTTGGATTTTTGTGGATCCTCCATTTGATGTAAATACCGTTGGTTTCAAATGGGTATTCAAGAAGAAAATGGACATGGATGGTCAATTTAGTACCCATAAATCATGAATGGTTGAAAAAGGGTACAAAAAACATAAAGGTATACACTATGATCAAACCTTTTCACCAGTATCCATGTTTAAATCCATCAGAATTCTACTTTCCATAGCATCATACCATGAATATGATATTTGGCATATGGATATCAAAACAACCTTCCTTAATGGGAACCTTCAGGAAGATTTCTATATGATACAACCATAAGGGTTTGTGACTCTAAGTAATGATAACAATATATAAAAGTTTCAAAGATCTATATATGGATTAAAACAATCATCCAGGTCATGGAAAATTTATTTTGATCAATCCATAATGAAATTTGGTTTAGTGGGAGTGTAGTCATTTTCCTAATAGTATATGTTAATGACATTTTACTTATTAGAAATCAGATACCAATATTATAAATCGTTAATATGTGGTTAAATACATGCTTTTTCCTGAAATAATTAGGTGAAGAAACATATTTTCTTAGGATTAAGATTCATTGAGATAGATCTAAAAGATTACCTAGTATAAGTCAGAGTACATATATTTACATGATACTAAGGAGATTCAATATATAATAATCTAAGAGGGTATTGTATCCTATGTCACATGGTATTAATCTTTCTATGAAGATATGTACTATGACACATTATGAGAGATATAGAATGGAAATTATTTCAAATGTTTTAGTAATTGGTTCAGTGATGTATTCTATGCTATGTACTAGACTAAATGTTGCTTATGTATTAAGTGTAGCAAGAAGATATTAGTCATATTCTAGAGACTACCATTGGATGGATTTCAAAACTATCCTTAAGTATTTAAGGTGAACTAAGAGTATTTTCATGGTATATGGAGGAGGTTAGGAGATAATAATTAGGGTAAATAAAGAAGCTAGTTTTCAAAATTGATCATAGTGATATGGAGTCACAGTAAGGATAAGTCTTCACCATCAATGAAGGATCCATAAGCTGGAAGATCTAAAAGAAAGTAGTAGTTTATAATTCTATAATAGAGTCAGAGTATATTGTGGATTTTTTATGTAGCTAATGAAGTAGCATGGGTAAAAAATTTCATTCAAGAGTTGGATGTGGTACCTTGAAGTAAAGACCATATCACAATTTACTATGATAACACCGTAGTGGTGGATATTTCCAAAGAACTAAGGTCACATCAATGGATAAAAAACATAATATGAAAGTATAATCACTTGAGGGATATTTATTAAAGAGGTGAATTTGTAGTGAGTAGTATTTCCACAAAAGATAACATGGATAATACCTCAATAAACCCCTGTTTCAGTAGAAACATGATGTTCATGTGGGAGTTAGTGGACTAAAAGTCATTAGTAGTTGGCTCTAGGAAAAATGGGAGTTTGTTGGAGTTGGTTCCTAGGAACACTTGTTTTTGTACTTTTTATTACTAGATATATTTAAAGAAGTTAATATTAAATATATATTATCATATATTGATCATTATTATACATGGATTTAATGTGATAATTTCCTAGGGTATCTATCACATCAAAATAGGACATAGAAATTGTAAGATCCTGACCTTTTTGGAGATGCCTCATGCTTATTTTCAGGTTATATTTTTTTCCTTATTTTAAGTATATATTGTTTTGATTTTTTTGGGGTTGTTTCAAAAGAATTTGGAATATTGTGGAAGACTTTGGAAGAAATAGGGGTAGTGCATGGTTGATGCACAATTTTCCTAAATCATGCACCCACCCCCAAAAAATTTCATAATCCAAGAAAAAGGGGAATTGCACAGTTAGCATAGAGTTTTTTCAAATCGTGTGACCTATTAGTAGAAACCATGTTCCCCTAAGGAGAGGCACACAGTTAGGGTGAACGGTTTGGAAAACCGTGCGTACCTTCCTAGGAAACCATGAACGCAGGATAAATTTCTCCAAAAAATTATTTTGAAATTTATGAAGCCCCTGATATTAACTCCGATTCTCTCTAGATTGACCCAAACATTTTTCCTTTATTTTTGGGAGCTCTTAAATAGATTCCAAGGCTCTACAGACTCTTTTCTTGATGAATCGAAGATCCTATTGAAGGATATACACCTCTTTCAGTATGTAATCTTTTTCCCATGTGGTTTCCTCTCCCCCATATCTCTTTCTGGATGAATAGGAATGATTTATAACCCATTGGAATTGGTTTATTTATAGGTTTTTATGGTTATGTTTCATTGGATCTTGATCTTATATTTTGGGCTCTATATCTTCCACATCCTTGTGATATAGGTTGTTTCTCTTCAAATTGGGGTTTTCTGTTTGGAGAATGCCCATAAAAAACCTTGAGGTAGGTGGTCTAAATGTAAATTCCAATAGTATTTAATTATTATTGTGTGTATGTAATTGTGAAATTTTTATTTCCACATTTGGAAATCACATATTGATTTGGATTAATTAATTGGTTAATTAATTAATGGAGCCATGTAATTGATGGAATAAGGTGATTATGAAATTGGTTGAAATTGTGTTTATGTGATTGGTGAATAATGGGATATTGAATTGATTGATTAAGAGATATTATGATTTAAATGTTGATAAATGTTTTAATGGTAAATTTTTCATATAATTCCATGTGATTAAGGGGAATAACCATGATTTAATTGATAAATGAAATGGAATACCTTGATGAGAATGTTTGATAAGAAGGTTAATGATGCTTAACCTTGATGTATATAAAATGTGTGATATATGTAATATTGTACTATATGTGATAATGAGTGTGGGATAAATATTTATTCTCCAAATACCTATATGTGATAACAATGAGTGTGGGACAGGGACATATGATCCAAATACCCATATGTGATAACAATGAGGCATGGGATAGGGACTGATGCTCCAAATACCCATGGGGTTCTAGACATGACGTTCTAGGACCAAGAAACTTACATTGGACCAGAGTTACAAGTAGCATAGATATGAAATTATAATTAAATGATTGATGAAATCTATTGATATAATGAATTGTGATTTCCCTATGTGATATGGTTCATACTACGACATGGTCCGAGGTAGGTATTGATAGTTCAGGTGTCATCATAAACCCAAGAATTTATATGGTTAAATAAAGAATAATTGAATATGTAAAATATTTACTTTATCACCTTTATTTTATTCTTAATACAACTACATACACTATTATAGAATAGGATATTGTTTTAGACACTGTTGGTGGTGTCCTACTAAGTTTTTCTCACACCCTACTCGGGCTACCTAATCGGTACCCAAATAGAATTCATGTTTGCAGGATAGGACAAGAGAAAGAGGCCTATATTAGATGGATGAGTTAGGATGGATCATGGATGAGGGAACCAGACATGATGTTGGAACCCTCTTGGGATTTATCAGTGTGTATTTATTTTGGGTTTTTCATATTGACACTTGAAACATACATGGCATGATATATCTACTGCTTTAGTTTAGATATTGTTTTCCTATTTTGCTTTATCATGAGATACTAGTCTATATTGGTTATGGTATTATTCTGGTTGTTGATTATATCATTTGGTTATTATTTATTTATTTTCTACTGTTTAAATTCTTTGATAAAGAGGTTATAGTCTCACCATGTTACATATTAGACCCTCTCTACTATTCGGTAGCCTCTGGCATACATGGAGGTGCGCCTGAAGTCACACAGTGAACTAACTCAGGGAACCCAGGTCAGGAAATTACATCAGTTTCCCACTATGATGATAAACTTTAGATTCTATGATGATATCTCTTAAATATTTTCCTACAATCAGGATGATGAACTATGATTGGGCAAATAGTTTGTCAAATGTTAGGTGTGAGTGCTTGTAAGAGGATGAGACTTCATCTCATAAATTTCTCACTTGGTAATCTCTAAGATGGGAGATTATGAGGACATACCTACTAATAGGAATTCCACATGTTTGTGTGTCATTAGATATTCCTATATGAAAGCATGTGTAATGGTCCTTAGTCTTTAAGATTATTATTAAAACATATTATGACTCACATACTTAGATGTATTGATAAAAATCATGATGCACTATGTTCATGCTAAGTAGGTTACATTGGGTACATCATGATTGGTATGTTATTAATGAATAATTCAAGGAAGGATTTGTCCCTTCCATTTATAGAAGTCAATATCTTAGCCCTTAGATTGGAATATAATGGTGAAAATAAACTCCATGGCCATGGTGATGTTGATATATTCATTTTGGATAATCAAAGAAAGATATATCAAGAATTAAGGTTGATGACACAAGTATGAAACTTGCTTGATGATATATCGAGACAAATGGATTATATTACATAGTCCATGTTCATATGTGGTTGTCGAAGTTACGATATTAACTTCTTCATCTTGGGTACCTTGACCCATTGCTAGAAAATAATATTGGACTTTAGGTAAGCCCGCCTAATTCCAATGAGAAAGAATCCTATAGGGTTACAAATTAAGTGTTTTCATTGATCTCAATAAAATTCTATTTTAATTTTATTATTGAAATAAATATTATTCTCAATTTTGAGGAATAATTTTATCCAGGATTTATTGATGGCATAAATTAAATAAATATTTATTCACAAGAGAATTATTTAATTACGCAGACATATAATATTTATCTATTTATTTATTTAATGAATACATATTTAATTAAATATTATTTAGGTATTTGATAAATTCTGAGGAGGACTAGCACACCAAGACGAGGTCAAATGATAAATATTAATTTACAAGATGGTAAAATAATATTTATCGTTGCACTAGTAATTTCACACCATGAGAAAATAATAATCAAGTTATTATTACATGGAATGAGGTAATTTAAGGGTTTAATACATTATTAAGGGCCTATTTGCAATTAAGTAATATTTAACCCTAACCCATAACTCTATAAATAGACTACTATGTTTATTGTACCAGGTTTGATCAAATTGGAGAATCATTTTACATAATGAAATATAGAGATATCTATCTCTCAAGACAAAAGAATGATCTAGAGTTTCTTCTCTCAAGCCTAATAGATTCACTTATCTCCTCTATATTCTCAAGAATTAGAGTGAAAGTATGATTATTTAGGCCCAAAGGAATCATTAAAGTTATCAAATTGAACACTATAAGATGATTGATTCTCCATTCTAGCATCTGAAAATCCATCAACATTATTTGGAGATCAAAGGAGCATGTGAGGATCACTACTAGAGGGATTATACTCTTGGATATTATAAGCACAATGATGGTAGACCGAAAAGGTTTTAGAGGATCAACATATTCATCAAAGAAAGATATCAAGACTGAGGTAAAATTTCTTCATGTCCAATTAAATTAATTATAAATTTAACATGAACAATCCTCTTGGTTTTGGTGTGTCTATCAAGTTTAATTAGAATTTTTTTTGGTCACAGTTTCCACATCATGTACATCTTGGAATATCCATTGAATTTAAAAATTACTGTGTTAGGCTGGACCTTGATAAGAACTCTTTCTATGTTTGGAACCTTTACAAGTCAGGTCCATACCTATCTATTGGCCATCTGACTCTTCTTTACCTCTGTAATGATACCTACAACTTTTCTCTTTCCTGAACCGAAGTATCTAGAATTTCATTCTTCAGAACTCTAGAACATGCCTCACCAATTCTATAGATTTTAGGTATATATTATGTTGGTCTCATTTCTGATCCTTCTATGCTTCTGTCTGAGCTTTCATCCATAATTTATGAACTTCTAATAGACCTAATGCTGATTGAATTCCCTAAAACTTGTGAACTTCTAGTACCTCCATTCAGATCAACATTAATTGTAGTTTATTCTTCAAATTCAACTTACTTTAATTTCAATTTATTATCCATACAAAGTAATTTCTCATTAAAGATAACATTTATACTTTTTATTAATTTCTTATTATCTTCATCCTAAAGTTAAAACCCAAAATCTTCATCACCATAGCCTATGAAGAAACATGAATGAGATTTTACATCAAGTCTATCACTATATTTGGAATCCACATGAACATAAACTAGAATTATAAAGACCTTAAGGTGAGATAAATCTATTACTTTCCCTACCCATAGTGTTTCCAAAAATTCCTATCCCATTGATACCGAGGGGCTTTGAATGGTCAAATAAACAACAACACCTACTGATTCTACCCAAAAAACCTTAGGCATCCCTAAATGTAGATTCATGATTAATTTCCTTTCCATCAATGTATGATTCATCCATTCTACTATGCTATTTTACCATGTATTTTTGGAACAGTCTTCTCATGCCTAATGCCTCTCTGTCTGTAGAAGTTCTGAAAACTTCTTATGGTATACTCATCACTATTCCTTGATTTAAAGAATTTTATCTTGTATACATTTCCCATTTCAACCATCACATTAAATTATATAAACATTATAGAAACTTCAAATTTATGTTTCAGTAATTATATACATACTTTCCTCATTGAGGCATTAATGAAAGTCACAAAGTATTGTGACCCTCCATGATATTTAACCAGGGAAGGTCCCCAGACATCCATACACACAAGTTCTAACTTTTGGGATTTTAATGTTCTTTTGATAATATTAAAACTCATATTTTACTTCTTCCAAGTATATAAATATTAGAACTCCTAAATTTTGAGTGTCCCATATTCAGTACACCTTTCTCTGCTAGAAATTTCATACCTTTCTCTCCGAGACACTGAAGATGACAGTTCTATAGACCTGAATTTCAATTTGACGAAGTTATGAAAATTTTAGCTCCCACTACCCTTCCAATTAGATATAACGTGTCATCCTTTACACCTCTAGCTATAAAAATTGTTCCTAGAGTGATTTTTTTCACTTTAGCAAAGAAATTTCCATAACAAGCTTCATCCAACAATCCTCTTGAGATTATATTCTTTCAGAGACCTAGAATATATAGAAATCCTTTCATCTTAAGGAATCTATCATTCTTTAACTAGATTTTCACTTCTACCTTCCCTATGATATCAAGAGCTTCATCATCTACTAGATGCAATCTTCCAAAGTTTATAGACACATATTTGATTATGCATCCCTTGTCACCAATTGAGTGGAAAGATGATATAAAATCTATGATCCAAGATTATATTGGTGTGTTGACACTCATAAGTTGATTGACACTACTTTTTCCAATTGAATTATCTAGATTAAATCATTCAAAAGTTGGCATATTGGAATTTCCTTTGTGATCATGATAGTCTTTCTTCAAATAACACCTTTTACAATAGTACCAACACACTAGTCCAGGTCTGATAGATTTACCTATACTCATCTACCTTTACATCCCTTATGATCACCTTCAACTTCTTCAATTAGGTTATCACCCTCTCCCATCATCATTTATTGAATCACTATAAGATGCATAAGTCTCACTTATCTAATAATCTTTATTTAGAATAAAGTTCCATATATTATATCAAGTCACATTTCTAGATCAAGTTACTTACTACCATTACCATTCCCTACCATTATTTTGGTGATGATGACAAAAGTAATATTTACCATACATAATATGTTAATGTTACCTTCACAGATTCAAGCTGGCTCCTGATCAAGTAAAATTCATTAACATGATTGGTAGTAGATCTCCATTTCAATAGCCTCATGCTAAATAGTCATCGCATTAATCAAACCTTTTTGAGTGATTTAGGATTATCATATATGTTTTTAGAGATAATATCAACTCCATTGAGTCTTCTTTTTCTATATGTTTAGATCCTCATTCTGGGCTAATGATATCCTCACAATTCCTAACACCTTTTTCTCCTTCTTTTCCCATTATACTTTCTCCATTATCTCTAACTTAGAACCCTTTAATGAGTGTTCTAGTTCTTTCTAGATGAAATGGTCCACTATTTTCATCCCATAATAACTGATCCATTCCATTGATTTTTTTATTTAGACCTTTCCATATTCCAACAGCATCCCCTTATGATATAATAAATCCTACTGTATTGAAAACAATTTCTGAGTAAGTGAGAATGTTAACTAAATTTTTATTGAGTAAACTAATGAGCCTCTAATAATACCTCCTTGATTCTATGATACCAATTATTAATAATTCCACCATAATTTTACACATAAAAAATTCATCACCTGAATAAAACACTGAAGAAAATAGGCTATTGGTAGGAATCCTATAAAAATTTAATATATCAAAACTTATAAGAATATACCTCACCCAAATCACCAAAATGAATCTAATTCACAATCAAGCCCCATTTACTCTAAATCACACATACATTCAAGAAAATCATAAATGAAATCAAGTAAAGGACACATTGGTTTTACATGGTTCTAATTTACATCATACACCTACAGGAGAAGAAATTGCAACTTTCATTTCATTGGAAGTACAAAGTATAATCATTATGAATTAAAAGACATGTATATCACTATATCTAAGTATCACATGGAATATTAGAAAAGTTTTCACACCCCTTTATACAGCGGGTCTCACTTAGTCATTCAGTTTCACCAAACTCCTGCATTCATGACCATCTATTTGTTGCACTATGGAACTGATGATCCTCTATTACTCACCTTGGATTGACCACCAATAACCAGTAGATAATTAGTGTTCACTAAGCTTAATTGGTTTTATAAAAATCTGACCGAAAGTTATTTGAGTGTAGACACTTCCAATTATAGATAACTGCAACAACTACTCAAATTACTAGTACACTAAGAACCAAGATGACATCCATCAGAAGTTCACAAACTTCTAGAAACCTCACTGTCACCCAACTAAATCCTACTACCACTTATTTAACATGTTTGAAGGGTACTATAATATAATATACCCTAATCCACACTCCTGGATCTGGTGCTAAAATCATAAACTTTACATTTTTGGATTTGATACCAATCTTTGTGACCTAATTTCAACAATTCAAAACTTACAACATCAAAATGAAATATGGGATCAATTACACACAATGATTTTTTAGGTTTATATTTTTAGATAACTAGGAAAAACTATTATATAATAATACCTAGGACTTTAAGTGATCATTATTCTTACCATACCTAGATTTTATTTTCCCAGATCATGTCTTCACCATCATTCCTACTCATCCTTAAAATCCCGTGAAAAACATTTTAAAAAGTGGGATGAGCACAGAAAGATCAGTAAGGAACATAAAAAGAAAGAAAGAAACCCATTAATCCATGAATACTTATAAAAATTTTCCTTTTTAAAAATAAACATTGGGATCTAAATAATTATTTTATTTCCCAATAAATAAAATTCCCTACCCAAATATTTTCATAAAAAATTTTATAATAAATCTTAAATGTAAAATAAAACTTATAAAATTTTATTTTAAATCATTAAAAACTCATAATTTTTTTCCAAAAATTTATAAATTTCACCCCTAATAAGTAGTATATACTTTCCTTTGAACATAATCTCAACATATTACCATGTGAAATAATAAGTTTTTTGTAAAAACCATAGAAATCATAAATAAATCATGAAGGAAACATGGGAAATAATTTTACATATCACTCCTACAAATGGAATAAGTAACATGACCAAATTCTATCATAATTATCTAGATAAAATATTCATTACCC
This sequence comes from Viscum album, assembly GCA_963277665.1. Classification (NCBI taxonomy): domain Eukaryota; kingdom Viridiplantae; phylum Streptophyta; class Magnoliopsida; order Santalales; family Viscaceae; genus Viscum; species Viscum album. Next base: position 135,252,897 of record OY728156.1, read on the forward strand.
AATGCATTGGAGAGATATAATAGACCACCCATCCTTAGTTTACAACGTATCCACCCATCATTGGTTTATAATAAAACCACCCATCCTTGGTTTATAATGGAACCAACCATCTTTAATTTATAAAAAATTCCAAATAACCATAACTTAATCATAAAACATGAAATCTTTCATACTTATAAAATTATTACTTACACCCATAAGTAAAACATTTCCTAATATCTAAATATCCATTCCATTTAAAATCCCTTTTGAAAATACCCATAACATTGGAAAGGAGGGGTTTTCTTTGAAGAAAACATGGAAGATTATAAATGAATCTAAATATAAAATAAAATTTATGGTGGTGAGAGAAACCATTGATTCTGTATATGTTAAAATAAACCTGTCTTCTTATCTTTTATAAAGAAAGTCAAAATGTTATATATAAAATATATAAAAACATCCCTTTTAAAAAATTTTGAAATAAATTAAAAATAACACATAAAAAATCCTTTATAATTATTTTATGTCTATATAAATACATCCATAAAATAATTTTAATAATATGGAAATAGAAGATAAATATTTAGAAAATAAATCTTTAAAACATTTAAAACACGGTTTTTAAAGTAAAGCGTACCTTACCTTGAGTCCGACTCATTAAGTACGTTATTTAAATTCTTGAATAATAAAATTATGTTAATTATTTAATTTATTAATAACCTTTTTAATGTTTATTATTCCTTTTATTTTATTTTCTACCATGTTATACACAATTAATTAATCATTTAAGTTTTCATCGGATGTTTTGATGATATTCGACTTGTATGTCCAAAATGAATTTGGTAGGTTGAATATGGTTAATGAGATAATTAATCCATAATATATAGAATAATAATCATGAAATAATTATAATTTTTATACATAAATTATACTTTTAAAACTAACCATGAAATATTGCCATGCAAAATGAACTCCGTCACAATCATGGAGGCAGTAGGCTGTACGTACGCATGATCAACGTTTCCATTTTTCAATGATAATTATGGAAAGAAGGTACGTATTATTTTATCTTTATATAATGATAATTATATCATAAATAACATATTATTTCTTTAAATACACTTATATATAGTATCCATGTGATGTGGTTATGAAAAATGAGTCACTTGGCTTTGTGGAGGTGGTAATCCACATGTACGCATGAGCGATGTTATCATTTTTAATGGATAGAAAGGTAAGAAAAAAATAATATATATATATATATATATTTTAAAAATTATAATTATTTAATTAATATAATATATAAATAATAAATCCATCATTATAACCATCCATGAGAGGCATTTATGGAAAACGAATTGCATCGATTCATGAGGCGGTAGTCTGCTGTACACACAAACGATAGTTTCATTCACCATTTGACGGAAGAGGAGATGAATATAGGTTATTACATTAACATAATAAAATATAAGTATATATAAGATATTGGTTTTATTATTTCATAATATATGAATAATATTTTAATGATATAGATGAAGAAATAAAACCAAAAAATTTAGCAAAAAGCTACACCACTTCTTCAGACTACCTCATTTTCTTTACACCTTAAGACATCTAAGGTAGATATTTTTCCTAAAATAAGATCTATAGAAATTGGGGGAGGATTTTATTAAGGTATTTTTCAGGTATTTTTTGAATAAAATTATTCTTTAAGTGTTAAGAAAATAGGAGAGGAGGTTCCCATTTATAAGTGAGGGGAGGGGAACTCTAAGAATTTCTTAAAGTATTAAACTAATATAAATTATTTTTAAATTTAAAATGGATAAAAAATGATATATTTAGAATATTTGATTATTATTATTCATAGTAATTACATAAATTAATATTTGGATAAGTTTATATTATGTTTTCACCCTTATCATTCTATTTTAACCCCCCATTAACCCTTTTGATGATTGTCATGATAAATTTATTTTACTCTTTAGGGGTCATGATAATTATTATAAAAGGAAAATTAGACCATAAATGGAACATGATTTATGTTTTAAATCATATCCTAATAAATTGGATGAAGATATTATTTTTAGTAATTTTAAAGAATTTAATAAAACATTATTTATTATAAATATCATTAATTTCTTTTTTGTAACTATTCATTTAATTTGAATTTGAAAATAAAATGATAGAAAAGTAATTAGAATACAATCCTTTAAAAAATAACTAAAATGTTATATCTTACTAAAAAATTATTATAACACAATAATTCATTCAAATTATATTACTTTTAACATTTTTAGAGTCACTTATTTTATTTTTCTATTAATTAAATAAATACTCTGTCGGCATTGCATAATCATTTAAGGTAATTATATCATCACTAACAATTAAAAATAAATTAACCTAATAAAAAAATAATTTACATTTAAAATAACTATTTAGAACTGAACATAAGTTGTTTTTATCCCTATCACAAAATATTATAGATATTAAAAGCAAGAAAGTGACATTTTTGACTTTATCTTTTACTTAAATATTATATAGGTATAAATCACTTCCAAATGGAAAAAAGGAATATATTTGAATATTGGATTATTTAAGATGAAATAGAATCATACAATGAAGTAAAGTCAAGTGTTAGGGTCATTTTTTCATATTTATCATATTATTTCTAACCTTAATTACCTGATTTACCCTTACCGTGGTTATAATTATTTACTATGGTTACTATTCATAATGAAAAAAATAAAAGGGAATTATTTACCAAATTTATAAATAATAATTATAAATATGAAATCCATTTTTTAATATTCAATTTCTATAAGTTTCAATAATTAATTTAAGATAAAAATGAAAAATGCAACGAAAAATAGTTTTTTAGAAGAATGTCTTTTTAAGTATAAAAATGTTTTTATACCAAATTGAACCAAAAAATTGATTTCAATGAAAATAATTGGATTATTAATAATATAATAGAAATAATTTTACTTTAAAATCATTTTTAAAAAAATGTAACGTTTCAAATTCTTGAAAAAAATGCAAATTTCAATAAAAATCAGTATTTTTCACTGTTCACTAGAAAATCACTATTTTTTAAAAAATAACTAAAATTATACTTAATATAATTTTGATATGTTGATTTCAAAAATGGTATCATTTTTATGAAATATAATTTCTAAAGGTTTCATAAATTAATTATAATATTTTCTCATAAAAAAGAAATAAAAACCATTTTTGAAGAATAAAATGACTTTATTAAAAATTGAGTGACTGTTTACTAAGCATTTATAATTCTTTTTATTGAGTAGTACCTTTAAATATATTTCATAATATGTTTAATATTATTCATAATCTCTAATTCAATGTCTAGATTGTAACGTATATATTTAAATAATAATATTTCATGGTTTGTTTAAGCTCAGTATTACATATCTTGTATGCAATCAAACATAGTAATTATTTTAAAATATCAGGATATAAAATTCTACACACCTTTAATAAATTTCAAACTCACAATTTGAACTTTATCTCTATAATCAATACCTTTTTTGAAATATCACATCGTAAATTGGGTTAATACAAATTCATTTTGAAAAGAGAGAAATGGAAGTATGAAGGTCATCTGAAATAGCATATACCAGATTTCCAAATAGGAAAACATTAGTGGGAAGTAAAAATATAAGAATAGAGGAAAAAATAATTTAAAAACTATGTAAAGTGATATATAATGTGGTCATGAGAGATTTAATGATCACAAAACCATAAACCAAAGATGTATGGAAAATACCATCGATTCATTGGAAATAAAGGTAATAAGATAGATTTTTTGTTTTAAGATAGTTTTCACATATTTGAGGAATTAATTTACCATCTAGACTAATAAAATAAGGAAATATACTTACTTGAAAATTATAATTTATTTCCTTAATCAATTTCAACCACAATATCATATTTTTCTTCAAACGATGAGTATTCAAGATGATTTTTTTTTATATTTGAAGCAATAAAATCAACTTCTAACGAATCAATCTTATATTTAAAAATTAAAAAAAAGGTTAAAACAAGGTAATATAAATAAAAAAATTAAAAAACCTTCATATTAATCTCTAAATCCTCAAAAATAACACCCAAATTTCAACTTAAATAATTTGATAAATAATTAACCTTAAAATTCTTCAAAATATTGTCAACCAAGTTTGAAACCCAAAAATTAGAAGGATTTGATCACATATTCTTCTGAGATTAATTTAAAATTTATGCCCCATCAACATTAGTCACTCATAAAGTCATACACCCAAAAATTCATATGATCTAATCATATAATAGACAAAATATTCTAATAATCTTCATAAATAACCCGAATCATTATAAAGACACATTAAAATCATATTTTATTTCCAAAATATAATTCAAACATTATTCCTAAAAAACTCCCATATTATCCAAAAATATTTCCATTTACCTTAATCATATAAATTTCCTAAAATAGTGAAATTCTTCCAAAATAATATTAATCCCTTAATCACCAAACCACTTATCAATCCCATGGTTGTATATATGATAAAACATTTGATCCTAAATTGTAATAACCCATAATTAACTCAATATCAAAGATTATATAAACCATAAAGGTTATCAATACATTTAAACTTATGTCCACAAAATTTAAAGGTATTATTCCTAAAATAAAATTTTCACATCCTTAAGGAATACATGTACCTCACACATCTATCAAAACTCAATAAATGTCTCCCAAAGTATTCCTATCACATAAAACCTAAAAAGGGTATCTATGAATTTAAACTTATGATCAAACTTAAACTTATAAACCCATACTGATATCTATGAATCTTATGTTAAAATCATATGAAAACTTCCAAACCTCCAAAGTTATCTAAACCATGCTATGATACCAACTATAATAGTCCTGAATTTTCACTCCCAGATTCAGTGCTAAAATCATAAAATTTACATTTTTGGATTTGATACGAATCAATGTGACCTAATTTAAATAATTAAAAACTTACAACATCAAAAGGAAATATGATATCACTTACATACCCAAGTATCTTTTAGTTTTAAAGTTTTAGATAATTAAGACAAACTCTTACATGATACCCATGACTTTAAGTGATCATTATTCCCACTAGACATAGATTTTATTTTCCCATATTATGTCATTATCATCATTTCTAATCATATTTAAAACATAATGAAAAACATATTAAAAAGTGGCATGATCACAAAAATCATAGTAAGGGACATAAAAAGGAAGAAATAAACCCGTTAATCCATGAATAATTATAAAATTTCCCCTTTTTCAAAATAAAACTTGGGATCTAAATAAAAAATTTCTTACTTAAGAAATAAAATTCTCTACCCAAATATTTTCATAAAACATTTTATAATAAATTTTAAAGGAAAAATAAAACTCAGAAAGGTTTCTTTTTAACCATGAAAAATCATAATTTTTTTTCAAAATTTATACATTTTACCCCTAATAAGTAGAGTACACTTTACTTTAAACATAATCTCAACATAATAACTTGTGAAATCATAAGATTTTCATAAAATAGAGCACTTTTTGGAACAAAAATCTATACTATTCAATACTAGGTTTTTATAAGTAAAACCCATTCTGAAAGCATCAATATAAGGTCTTATTTTTTTTATACATCTTATCAAAGTTTTCCTTCCCAAAAGTAAACTTAGAAAAAAGTTTATTTAAACTTGAAATTTCATATTTTAGTTTTAAAACTAAATATTTATCCTTAGTAGTAGAAGTTTTTAAACTAAGTTTCATAAAATCATTTTGTAAACTATTTTTCCCTGAAATTGATTTTTCAAGATATTTAGAAATATTTTAATTTTTAGAATTAGTTTTATTAAGATATTTATAAATATCTAATATATCATTAATAAGAGTAGTTATTCTTAACTTTTTCTTCACATGTTTTTATTAGTAATTATCAAGTTTTTTATAAACTTTAAAATTTTTATTTTTTAAAAGTTTAGCAAACCTAGATAATTCTTTATAACTAGGTAAGGTGTTATCCTATTCACTTGAAGAAGATTATTCATCTATATAATTTATTTAATCATTAATTTTAGGGAAATATTCATTTAAAGTAAGATTGGTAAGGGATTGAATAGTTGGTACCTTAGCCATCATAAATTTGTTAACCTTTGGTATTTCAAAAAATAAACCGATATTATTTTTTCTATAAGATTCATTATCCAAAGAATTATCTAAGTAACTATCTCCTCCACCAGCACTCTAGTGTCAGGATATTTCAAACTCTTCTTGTTCATATGTTTTTAATACTTCTTATAACTCCTTTCTTAATTCCTTTATTTCTTATTTTTTTAAGCTTAGGACAATCCGGTAAATTGTTTACTATCTTATTACATTTATAAAATATAACTTAAGAATATTATTTCTTATCATTCTTATCCTTATGAATTTTCTTGTATCTATACTGAAATTATTTCTTTCCCACAATTTTATTCATCCTTCTAGAAAGATATTCTAACTCATTTTTAGAAGGTGGTGAAGAACTAGAGTTTTATTTAATAATAACTTTCTTATTATTTGAAGATTTTAAAACTTTTTCAGCTGGCTGATAATTTGTAGAAACATTAGATGTTTTTTTTAAAATAAACTTCACTATTTTTATTTTTCATTTTCCAGTATCTCTTTTCAAACTTCCTTTTTATTTCATGATATTTACAATAAGGTCATAAAGTGTTTGGTTTTTAATCTTACTTGTATCATCCAAGGCTATACTTTTGGATTCCCACTCATTCAACATAATTTATATAATAATTTAAACCAAGATTACATATGTTAGATCTTTCTCTCCAAGAGAATGTAAACTATTCACAATAGTCATGAATCTTTGATCCTTTTTTACTACAGATTATCCAGGTAAGAAGTTAAAGGATTGATAGTCTACTCTAATAATCACTCTTATAGTCTCAATAACTTTGGAAGTTCTAAAGTGAGTGATTTATAACTTCTTCCAATTTCTATTAGAAGATTCACATGAATATATTTGGCTATATATATTCCTTGTCATGGAATAAAGTAGGGCATTCCTTACTCTATAAATCAGTTGATATTATTGTTTTTATTAATGAGTAAAGGTAGTAACTTCCTTCTTAGGAATATTATAATCACTAATAAGCATAAAAAATTAATCAACAACAGTATTGATAACAAAAGTCTTTATCCGACCTCTCAAGTACTCATAATCAGCATAATCAAAGATAGGTGGTCTGCTCAGATTTTAATTTTCATGGGTTACAACATTTAACCCCTCTATCTTATAATCAATAGAAACTATTTTCTACAATGAAAAGTTAGTGTAGTAACAATTTATTAACAAGTAATCTATAAAAAATTGTAGTTAATAAGGAAAGTATAAAATTAGTAAGTATTCAGTAGAACCAACTATGATACCAATTGTTGGATCATAAGAGTTTATGATGTCTATAAGAGGGGGGGGGGGGGGGTGAATTATAGTTTAAAACTTAAACTAAAATGAAAAAAAATCCTCTTAAGTAAAAAATGATTAGACTCAGTAATTATCCTATTATTAGAGTGTTAAATTCGAAACCAAAAAATGTGTGATTATATCAAAGTATTTTATCAGTCTCAAAGTTACACTGATAAACAGTTTGTTAGAAAGATAAGTATTGAACTAAATTTATAATAAACATTCACAATGGAATTTAAAACTTGTATAAATAAGAAATACAAAATCTTATAAAAGTAATAATGACTTACAAGATTTATATAAAATAATTTACTCATTAACCTTAAGAGTTAAGGTAGTTATAAATATTGACCAAAGATTTCCACAATTTTATACCTATTGTAAGGTCTATTTTTTCTTACCAGGAAATCCCTCAATACTATGATTGGTATAGTTTTTTTCCAATCCCTAGAAGCCCTCAATACTATGATCAATATATTTCTTCTTAGCCCCATAAGACCTCAATCCAATGGATCAAATTCACCATATTCCTATACTTGGGAGCTCTCAATCGATACCATGTTCAGATATAGAGTACAGAAAAAAATCGTTCTAAGGAATTTACAATCCCTACAAGGATTCCATATAAGTTCAACTATCTAAATATTTACAAGGAATAGGAATGAATTTTCCATGCAGAGAAATATTTAGATGATTTGAGTTGCGAAATGAATCAGCTCCCAACTCTTCAAATGAACTTCTATTTATAAGCTAACCTCCAATGGTCATATTTCAGAGTTATTTTCAACTGTCTTGGATAATTTTTACTTTGAAAACTCATAATTTTTTAGATTTTAAACTCGACAGTTAATAATTTCATATTCTGACATCATTTAGTTTAGCATCATTACAATTCTATTAAGTATTCCTTATGATAGAAAAAAAATATATGCTCTTATTATAAACTTTGGATAGTCCAATGGACTTATTTTTTTTCAGTCTAATAAAGATCAATCTGATGTATTGGTACCAAGTCATTCTGATGGTCATGATTTTTTTCCACTATTATAGACATAACATAATTCTAACCACTAGTTAGAAAAAAAATTAGTCTGAGGAATCAAATTCCCCTTTATTTTGATGTATCAGATTGAATAATAAAAGTTTATATTCATTATATATTAAAACTATTTCTATGTTCTGTATAAAATAATGTTTAAAAAAAAATACTAATATAATTGGGAAATAAAAATTTAGTAAACATAGTTTTTAAGAAAGTGTATGTGATTTTATAAACTAAGGAAATGAAAAGTAGAATTCAATACTTTCGACTCAATAATCACCCCATTTTTAGAAATCAAAAAACACAAATAAAAAATAATAACTTTACAAAACTTACATCCCTTTTTTATTTTAAGAACTTTGAAGATATATTTAATATCTTAACTCCCCCTAAGTTTATGAAATATTTATTATCTAAGGATAATAAATAATAAATTGGAATCTCTAACTTGGAAAAAGTATTTCTTAGATATGTCACCCCCTTTTGTAACTCCCCCCTTAAACATATCTCTTAAAACTTCTTCAAAACTTTCTTAAACATCTCCCTTTATAAACTTCTTCCCATTTATAAATTTCTCCCCCTTTTTAATTTAAAAAAAGAATAGGTAAGGAACTTATAATTTATTAAAATGTTAGTAAATTAATAACCTGTGAAACAATTATATGTGAATTAACTAATCATCCAAAAAATAAAAGAAATAACATACATCCAAATAAAATTGTAAGACGTTCAGACATAAAGTATTTGGATGAAAATGAAAATTTACATTTAAAATTTATTATAAATGATTCAAAATTATTACATAAAGTGTTCAAATTAAAGTGTTAATTATTTATTTAACAACTTATTTACGATCACCTTCATCTTTTTGACATCATCTTGATTCTTTCAAGATTTTGTGGCTGATGCCTCAAGCTTCAAAATCTTATATTCCAACACTATCTACTTTTGTACTTTTGTCTTCAGTCTTTCAACTTCCCCAGTTAAATTATTATTATATCCATTCACAAAGAATAAATCACCTTCACATGGACTGAGCCTGCTATTTTCTAATTCCATATTATGAAATTTTTCTTTTAAAACTTTCACTTATTAATTGCGATCTTCAGGCATGTCTTTGAATTTTTCTACAAAATTGAATTTTTCCAAGACATCTGTTGATAACTTTTCAAATGATTCTTCTATTTATAGGGAAATATTATTCACTTATATGAGCTGATGATCATAGTCCTTGAGATCATTTTTAACTTGGTTTGACCACTTAACCATCTGATTGTACAAACTCTTTTATACTTTGGTTTTTTCTTTAAAGTATTTCAAGACTTATTCAATGTGAACAACTAATTCTTTCAAAATTTTTAGTGATAATTATTTTTTCACTACTGGAAAATGATCCTATACCCATGGTTCAAAACCGTGGGTATAGACCCCAAAACCGTGGGTATAGGCTATACCCATGGTTTGGGGAACCATGGTTGTTAGTGGCGTTGGTATAGGTCCATGACCTATACCCACAGTTTGGAAAAACCATGGGTATAGGTTTTTCCACTGTGTCATAACTCTATACCCACGGTTTGGAAACTGTGGGTATAATATATTTTACAAAATAGCGGCCCGTGGGATTCGATCTCGCGACCACTTCTCCATTCACGAGTGGCCTTACCACTACCCCATCACCGCATATATGTATATATATATATATTTTATTAAATTTATTTATTTAAACCATGGGTATTGAGGAATAAACCGTGGGTATAGAACTCACACCAATTTTTTTTTGTTCCCGCTGAAAAAATAAATTTCCCGTGCACACGCGAGAAACCTATACCCACGGTTTTTCAAAACTGTGGGTATAAGTTTTTTTATCCGATGACAATACCCACGGTTTTCTCCAAACCGTGGGTATAGGTTACCCTATCCCCATGGTTTTGGAAAAACCGTGGGTATAGGAATTTTTTGATACCCTATACCCACGGCTTGGGAAAACCGTGGGCATAAGCTGTCAAAAAATGCCTATACCCAAGGTTTTCCCAAAACCGTGGGGATAGGGTGACCTATACCCACGGTTTTCCCAAAAACCGTGGGTATAGGTCCATTTTCCAGTAGTGTTCATTTAGGATATTATAAATTAGTTTACACCTTGACTCAATTTTAGGAGTATATAATGGAATTACTTATACTTTTCAAGGTTTGGAATATATAATCTAAGAAACTATTCCTATAGAGTCTAATGATCTTGATATTACCTGAGGAGAATTTAGATGACTTGGTATGATATTTATTTTTTATTTCTTCTCAACTTTGTCTCCTCCTTTCTCTAAAACTGTTCCTCCTTTTTATAATTGTACAATATCCACCTCATTATCCAATTCAACCTTGCCAGATACTCTCATGTGGGATTATTGATATTATTACTCTATTTTTGAAGATGAATTTTCTTCCTCTTTATATATTGATTTTTCTTTCCCTAAATTTTCCTAATATATATCCTTATCAGATTGGGAAGGTAATAGAGTAAAAGATAAAGAATATTCTGATGTGATCTTCTTTTCCTTTAGGTTTTTTCAATCTCTAATTATTCATCATCATTTTCATTACTTTCTTCCTCCTCCTCTTCTTTCTCTTCTTAAATATATTATTTTTATTCTTCTTCTTCTTCTTAGAGTTATTTATCTAACTAACTGAAAGTCCTATGAACACCTTTATCAAACTTTTTATAATCTTATTGTTTTTCTTTCTAAACAACCTTATTAACTTTTTTTGGAACCAAAACTACACATTCTTTAACAACCTCTTTTCCTTTACCCCTGTCAGTAGCTAATGAAATTACTGAAGTCACAACTGACATTTACACTAATTCTATTCCAGATTTAGGATGTGATTGATTGGTGTGAGGTATTTTTCCAGATTTAAGAACAAGATGCATCACTAATAATGGATAAACTGATCAAAATATATTTTCTAAATACTTTTCAATATCTTTTAATAATATTTATACTATATTTTCCTCTACTAATTTTTTATTCGGTTTCTTTCTCCTTTCTTCTTCCTTTAACTCATCTTAATTTCTAATTTTTAAGGCTAAGACCATAGCTTTATCAAGCACAAATTCTGGATCCCTGAGTTTCTTCTAGGACTTAGAAGCCATGAGTTTCTTAAACTCATCATCATCTATAGTCTTTAGTTCATTTTTATTCTTCATAAGAGATGATAAGACTTTTTTCCTTTATCAATTTCTTTCTCTTTCATAATTTCCTTTTCTTTTATAGGTTCTTCAATGGAAAAAATCATTTCTAATTTGTTAAAAAACTTCTTCAACTTGTTATAAAAAATCAATCCAATCCTCATTATGGTTTCTTCATTGATTAGGGAAATATTTTCCCTCATGGGATAAGTGTGATTATTTATTTTATAAATTTTGATCCAATTTAATAAAAAATTTTCAATGAAATAAGAAAAAATCAATATCTTCAACTTTATTTAGGCCTTCTTAATAGATTCCATCGTAATGAAAACAAACTTTATAAGATTAATCTACCCCAAGTTCACTAAATAATCAAAAAATAAAATTTTGAAACTTTTAGGGTATCCCTGTCACCCTTTCTCAGTATGAGATAATCTTGCATCCATAATGTGCCTACTCTTCTGTTTGATGAGAGGTGAAAAACCATTCCTACTTTCTCATAATAAGGAAATAAGGATGCCTCATCTTTCTACCAAATAAAACTTTAAAGATTATTAGGTAACATGTGAGATCAAATATATGCTTCACCCTAATAAGGTACTTCCACAAGATTTACATTTTTTTGATAATAAAGCTTGTAATTTTTAGAAAACTAAGTAAAATATACTTCATCATTATCATCTTCTAATAGAAACTCAACTGAAGCATAAAAATATCTAACAATTTCTGGGTATTGTAAGTCGAAATCTTTATCTGGTTTTTCTATGAAAACTTTCTCCCATTTTTGAAAAGTAATGATATTTTTTAAGAATAGAATCATAATTTTAATACCATTTTCTATTAATGATCCTTTCTATGAATAGTTTTCTCTTCATGAAATCTTATTTTGTGTCCATCTGACTGAGTCTTGCACCAGTGGTTAAACAAAAGCCAAAAAATCGGAATGATCACTTAGATGGGTGGTGAGAGTTAGTGTAGAAATCATGGAAAAATGATGTAGGACATGGGGTAACCCACCTTTATATAGGCATTAAAATCATCAGTTTATATTCCAAAAAACTTTCAATAGCTTAGATTGAAACTCTTTTTAATCCAACCATCAATATTTATTTGAATAATGTTTTTAAATATAACTTTGAACTCTTAAAGTTTTTAAATAAAAACTTTTACCAGAGTGAGATTCATTTCAATTGGAAAACTTTTAAGTTTTAATAATAATTTTTTAAAACTAAAATAATATATAAAATAATATTTATAAAATAAATCAATGGATAAGTACAAAAACTAAAATAATAGAAGAGTACCTTTCATAGTAAAAAAGTTTCATTAATACGAGTTTCCTGTTCTTATTATTTTTTTTTGTAATAGAAACTGATTACAATTTAGTTTATTATAAAAATATTATTTAGAAGTTTTATAAAAATTTTAGACTCTGGAAAATTTTATCTCAGAAATTTTTTTTATAACAAATTTTGATTCCAGACTTTTTTAAGAAAACTTAACCAAAAAATTTTATAAAATTTTTTGAGTCTGAATTTTTTTTACTATAAATAAGTAAGTATGAAAACTGAAATTTTAGAATGCTAAAAAATATTTTAAGAAACTAAAATTTTAAGAAAAATAATTTTTTTAGAAAAGTAAAAGATTTAGAAATCAAAATACATATGTAATCCCCCTTTGAAGAGGAGTTTATTAATGTAATAATATTGGTAAAAAATAAGTATATATAAATAATCACTTGATATTGATCATTACTAGATTCTGTTTAATGTTTTTAAATTTATCAGAACTAAGGTATTTAGTAAAACTATCAGCAAGTTGTTCTTTCATTCCGATGAATTATAAAATGATATCTTCTTTAAGCGTGTGATCATGAATAAAATAATGTCTTATATCTACGTGTTTAGCATGTGAGTTATGTACTGGGTTTTTACTTGGGGTAATGGCACTTGTGTTATCAAAAAAATCTTTATTTTTAGTAAAACTCATGCCATAGTCAATGAGTGTGTGTTACATCCATAATACTTGATCACAAAAAATTCCACCTACAACATATTCGACTTTAGCAGTGGAGAGTGATACTAATTATTTATTCTTACATGATTAGGAAACTAAATATTCTTCTAATAAATGACATGTTCCAAATTTACTTTTTCTATCCATTCTATATCCACTAAAGTCAACATTTGAATTTTTTTTTAATTCAAAATCATTTCCAGAAGAATAGAACAAACCTAAATCTATATTTCCCTTAAGGTAATGTTTTTTAATAGCTTTAATATGAGGCGCTTTTGGATTGTCTTTATATCTAGAACTTAATCATACTGAAAACATTAAATCTAGACAACTATCTGTTGAGTAATATAAAATTCCAATCATACATCTAAAAGTATTTTGATCAACTGGTTTCCTAACTTCATCAAGATCTAAAGTATTTGAGGTTCCAATGGGATTTCTAATACTTTTAGTATTATCATATCCAAATTTCTTAATACGATATTTTATATACTTATGTTGAGTTATAAAAGTTCCTTCTAGTTTTTGTGAAATTTAAAAAACTAGAAAGTATGTTAACTCACCCATCATACTCATTTCAACCTCATATTTCATAATATCCACAAAGGAACCTATTAAACATTTTTGAGTTGAACCAAATATAATTTCATCAATATATATTTTTATAATCATGATATTTTTATTAACTTATTTTATAAAAATATTTGGATCCGTAACTCCCTTAACAAAATTGTTTTGTAATAAAAATATAGTTAATCGATTATACCAGGATCTAGGGGCTTGTTTAAATCCATATAGTGCCTTGGTAAGTTTATAAAAATGTTATAGGTGTTTTTTATTTTCAAAACTAGGGGGTTGTTTTACATAAACTTCCTCTTGAACATATCTATTAAGGAAAGAACAATTCACAACCATTTGAAATAGTTTGAAATTTAAGAATGCTGCATAATCTTTAAGTATACGAATATCTTAAAGTATCACTACCAAAGAATAGGTTTTTTATAGACTATTCCCTATTGTTGATTATAACCCTTATCAACAAGTCTATATTTATTTCTTACTATTATACCATTTTCATCACATTTATTATGAAATACCCATTTTAATTCAATTATAAAATTATCTTTAGGTCATTAAACAAAATTATAGACTTAGTTCCTTTCAAACTCATTGAATTCATCTTGAATTTACTTTATTAAATCCTCATAACCGAAATCCTCATCAGGATTCTTAGGTTCAAATTGTGATAAGAAATATAGATTTTCAATTTCATTTCTTAAATAACTTGTAGTCCTAACTGGTTTATCTACATCACCAATGATATTATCACTAGGATGATTCCTAGGAAACAACTAATTTATTGGATTTTCAAAAGTCTACTCTTCAACACTAGGTTGGAAATATTCTTAAGGAAAAACTTCAAAAACATATTATTGGGTTATTTCCTTATGAAAAGAACATTCTAAAATAGGTTGAAAATTAGTTTTATAAATAATATTTGAGGATATAGGTTGGGGTTGTTTGAAAACAAAAGTATCAATTTCATCCAACTTAACATGATTGTTTCGACAACTATAGTTTTAATTTTATTAAAAACATTATAAGCCTTAATAGTTATGGAATAAACTAAAATTATTACTTCATCGTATTTTCAAGAGAATTTGTGTAAGTTATATTTAGTATTAAAGATGAATACTTTGCATCCAAATACTCTAAAGTAAGAAAGTTTTGGTTTTTTTACTTTCCATAACTTATAAGAAATTTTGTTAATAAAAGGTTTAATTAAAACTCGATTTATAGTATAAAAGGTAGTACCAACTGCTTTGTCCCAAAAATTTTTAGCAACTGAGTATTCACTTAGTATATTTCTAGTAATCTCTTGAATAAATTTATTTCTTCTTTCAATTACACCATTTTTTGTAGAGTTCAAAGTGTGGAAAAGTTATCTATAATACCCTTTTTAATAAAAAATTTTCAAAATCAGAATTTACAAATTCTACACCATTATCACTATGAATAGTTATCAAGGAGAGGGTTTTCTCATTTTTAACTATGGATATAAAAGTTTTAAAACAACTAAAGGCTTTGTATTTTCTTTCAAGAAAATAGACCCAAGTATATCTAGTGTAGTGGTCAACTAAAACATATAAAAAATATTTTCCACTAATACTTCCAATTTCCGTAGGAAAAAATAAGTCCATGTTCATTAATTGTAAATCATTTGAAGTTGATAATTCACTAAAATATTTAAAAATTGAATTATCTTTATTACCAAATTTACAAGGATCATAGACTTTAGAAGTATCAAACCTAAGTTCTGGTAAATCCTTCACTAGTCATTTCTTAGTCAACTTAGATAAGTTTCTAAGGTTACAGTTTCCTAACCTTCAATTCCATTACCAATATTGGTCTTCCATTGAACTAAGGCAAGGAAGATCTTGGCTCATAAGGTATTTTAAGTTTAAAGTGTAAAAATTATCATTATGATTGGTAGCAAGAATAAATTCATCTTTATAACTATGCATAATACATTTTTCATTCCAAAAGTTCACAAGATAACCTTCATCACATGATTTACTTATGATTATAAGACTATGCTTAATTACTACAAAAAATAAAACATTTGAAATTAAATATTTTACAAGAAGAACAATATTACTTATATTGATAATCTCTACTTGAGAATTATCTCTAAAAGTTACTTTTCCACCTTCCATCTTTATAATCTTATTAAAGAAATATTTATATCCAACCATATTTCTGGAGAAACCACTATCCATGTACCAAATGTTTTTTTGTCGGTAATTTATTTATTTTCCTAAAAAAAGATATTAGTTTTTCAAAACCCAAGCCTTTTTGGTTTTGGTATTATAAAAAAAATAATCACATTTGACAAATATTACTATGTTGAGAAAATGTCATTTATTTTGAAAAATATTGCTTATGAAAACCTAGGTATTAAAATTTATTAAAAGAAAATTTATATTTCCTTTATCCACCACTTTGACATTCTGTTAAAAATGGATCACTTTTCGTACAAAATAGTTATTATTAAAATAAAGTTTTTTATAAATAAAACCCATTCCTGAAACATCAATACAAGGTTTGATTTTTTTATGCATCTTATCAAAGTTTTCCTTCCCAGAAGTAAAATTAGATAAAAGTTTCTTTAAAATTTAAATTTTACAATTTAGTTTGATAACTAAATATTTATGCTCAGTTGTAGAAGATTTCTAAGTGATTTTTACAAAAATAAATTTGTAAACTATTTTATCAAAAATTGATTTTTCAAGATATTTAGAAATATTTTGTTTTTCATAATTATTTTTATCAAGATATTTAGAAATATATGATATTTTATTAATAAGATTAGTTATTCTTGAGTTTTACTTCACAATTTTTTCTTGTAATTATCAATTTTTTTACAAACTTTACAGTTTTCATTTTCTATAAGTACAACAAACCTAGATAATTCTTTATAATTAGGTAAGGTGTTATCCTCTTTAGTTGAATAAGATTGTTTTTTGACTAAAAATAGACTATTTATTGAAGAATAGGTCCAAGAAACAACCCGCTTTAACTCATGGAGGAAGAAAATGGTGAAGACTGAGGGAATCCCCAGTTACAGAAACTTTACAATCCTTGGGAAGAGAGCCTATACAAGAATATAAAATAATTCCAACCCCCGAAGATCCTTTAATAATTAATTTTAGGGTAATTTTAATTTAATACAAGGTTTTAAGTGATTCATCAGTTTTTACATTAGCCATAAAACATTTTTTAACCTTTGGTATTTTAGAAAAAAACTGATATTCCTTTTTTTAGAAGATTCATTATCTGAAGAATTATTTGAGGAACTGTCTCCTCCATTGGCACTCCAAGTTTCAAAAGCTTTAAAACTCTTATTTTTCTTATACTTGAAATACGTCTTCCAATTCCTCTCTGAATTACTTTATTTATTATCTTTAATTTTAATCTTTGAATAGTCAAGTCAAATGCATCCTGTATTCTTACATTCAAAACATATAACTTCAGAAGATTCATTATTGTTATTATTATCCTTTTGACTTTTGTTGTATCTATATTGAAAGTTTTTCTTACTCAAGATATTATTTATAATTTTAGAAATATTTTCTAACTCATTTTCATAAGGTTATAAAGAACTAGAATCTGATTTAACAATCACTTTCTTCTTCTTTGATGATTTTACAACCTTTCAGGGGACTGATATTTTTAGAAACATTAAATGTTGTCGCAAAAAAAATCCACCGTTTTACGTTTTCATTTTTTCATCATATTTTCACCCTTCATTTTTATTTTATTATATTTCTAATAAGGTCATCAAGTGTTAGGTTTGTAATATTCCTTGTATCATCCATGGATTCCCTTCTGGATTACCACTCATATGGAATAATTTTTATAATCTTTTTAACCAAGATTCTATCTATTAGATCTTTCTCTCTGAGAGAATGTAAACTATTCACAATAGTGATGAATATTTGATTAATTTTTTCTATATATTCTCTAAGTAATAATTAAAAGGATTGATAGTTTGTTCTCATCATAGATCTTTTATCTCAATAACTTTGTAAGTTCCAAAGTGAGTGATTTATAACCTTTTCCAAATTCTATTAGCAACTTCACATAAAGATATTTGGCTATATATATTCCTTGTCCTGAAAAAAGTAGATTATTCCTTACTCTAAAATTTAGTTGATATTATTTCTTTTATTGATGAGTAAAGGTAGTAACTTCAATCTCAGTAATATTATAATAACCATTAAGCTTAACAAAGTTATAAAAACTAGTATTGATAATGAAAGTCTTCATCTGATCTCCCCACTACTCATAATAAACACCATCAAAGATAGGAGGTCTGATCAGATTAATATTTTTAAGGGTTCCAACATTTAACCCTACCATATTATAAATAATAGAAACTCTTTTCTAAAATGACATGTTAGTGTAGAAACAATTTATAAACAAGCAGTTTATAAAAACTTACAGTTAATAAGGAAAGTAAAAAATCAGCAAGTATTCAGTAGAACCGTCTCTAATACCAATTGTTGGATCTTAAGAGTTTACGATGGCTATAAGAGGGAGGTGAATTATAGTTTAAAACTTAAATTAAATAAAAAAAACAATCCATCTTAAGTAAAAAATGATCATAATTAGTAATCATCTAATTATCAGAGTGTTAAAATCAAAACCAGAAATTGTACAATTATATCAATGTATTTTATCGGTCTTAGAGTCACACTGATAAAAATTTTGTTAGAAATGTAAGTATTAAACTAAATTTATAATACACATGTATATAAAAATGTAAAATTTTTATAAAAAATAAATATAAAAGATTATAAAATTAATAATGAATTAAAAGATTTATATAAAATAACTTACTCTTTAACCTTAAGAGTTAAGCTAGTCATAAATCCCGACTAAAGATATCCACAGTTTTATACTAATTGTAAGGTATGTCTTTCATTACTAAGAAATACCTAAATATGATGATTGGTATGGAAATGTATTATTATATCTATAATCCCTCTATATGATGATTGGTCTCTATCTTCCTATCCTCAGAAGTTCTCGATCCGATGGATCAGATTCACTATCTTCCTATCCTTGTAATCCCTCAATTAGTACCATGATCTAACAATGAATAAAAAATCAAATAATTCTATGAAAATTAAAATAATTACAAGGATTAATTATAAATTAAACTCTCTAAAGAATTAAAGATACTATGAATGAGGTGTTCGTGTAGATCAATCTTTAGAAAATTTTAGTTGTGAATGAATCAGCTTCAAACTCTTCAAATGACCACCTATTTATAGGAGGACCTCCAATGGTCATATTTGAGAGTTAGTTTCAATGAAATAGGATAGATTTCACTTTGAAAAATCATAATGTTATGGATCTCAAACTTGATATCTAAGCATTTCATAGTCTGACATTGTTTAGTTTAGCACCATTACAATTCTATTAAGTATTCAATCTGACAGAAACAAATCTATATACTCCAATTATAAAATTTAGATAGACCAATGGAATTATTTATTATTTTTCGATACAATAAAGACCATTATGATGTATTGGTACCAATTTTATTTTGATGGTCATGAATTTTTTCAGACTGATAGATAGGAAATGAGTCTAACCATTGGTCAAAACAAAATCCAGTCTGATGAATTATATGCCCCTTTAGTTTGATGTATTAGATTTAATAATAAAAGTTCATATTCATTATAAATTAGAACTATTTCTATGTTAAGTATAAAATAATGTTTTCTATAAAAACATTCTAAAAAACTGAGGAAATAAAAAGTTTTTAAACATAGTTTTTAAAAAAGTTTTAGTGATTTTAAAAACAAAGGAAATAAAATGTAGAAAGTAATACTTTTGACTCAACAATCTCACCCTTTTTGGAAAACACAAAACAAAACATTTAAAAAATGAAAAATAATAACTTTAAAAAACTTATAGACCTTTGTTATTTCAAGAACATTGAAGATATATTTCATATATTAACCCCCTTGAGTTTATGGAATCTTTATGATCTAATTATAAGAAATAATATTTTGGAATCTACCCTTTTTTTAGAGACTTCTCTCCCCTTTATAACTCTCCCCTTAAACATAAATCCTAAAACTTCTTTATGAATTTCTTAAACGTATCCATTTAGAAACTTATTACCCTTTATAAATTAATCCCCTTTGTAATTTACAAAAATAATAGAGAAAGAAATTATAATTACTTAAAAAGTTAGTAAAGTAATAAAAAGAGAAACAATTATATGTGAATTAAATAATCATCCAAAAAATAAAAGAAAGAGAATAAATCCAAATAAAACTAGAATAAATTATGACATAAAGTATTTGGATGAAAAAGATCATTTAAATTTAAAATTAAATGTAAATGTTTCAAAAGTATTACATAAAGAGTTCAAATGAAAGCGTTCATTCTTTCTTTAACAGCTTCTTTATGATCACCTTTATCTTTTTGAAATCATTATGATCGTTATAAGATTCTATGGCCGATGACTCAAGTTTCAAAATCTTGTCTTGCAACACTACCTACTTCCAAACTTATATCTTTAGTCTTTCAAATTCCTCAGTTAAATTCTTGTTATATTCATTCACAAAGAAAAACTCACCTTCACATGCACTGAGCCTATTGTTTTCTAACTCCAAATTATGAACTTTTTCTTTCAAAACTTTTAATTATTCATTAAGATCACTAGTCATGTCTCTATAGTTTTTTACAAACTTGACTATATCCGAGAAATCTATTGATAAATTGTCAAATGATTCTTCCATTTCTAGAGAAAACTTCTTCACTTCTATAATATGGTCATCATGATCCTTGATATCACTATCAACTTGGTTTAACCACTTAATCATCTGATTGTATAACCTCTTTTTTACTTTGGTATTTTCTTTAAAGGATCTCAAGTCTGTCTAAATGTGAACAACTGATTATGTCAAAACTTTCAATGATTCTGATTTTTCATTTAGGATATTCTGAATCATTTTACACCTTTACTAAATGTTAGGAAGATATGGAATCAAATCACTTAACCTTTTCAAGGTTTGAAAGATTTAATCTAATCCTTTTTGAGAAACTATTTCCGTGAAGTACGATGATCCTGATATTGCCCGAGGAGTATTTACATGACTTGGTAAAATATCTATTTTTTATTTTTTCTCAACTTTTTCTCCACCATTATCATAAATATTTAATTATTTTAATACTTATTCAATATCCACCTTCTTATTTGATTTAACCTTGTTAGATACTCTCGTGAGGGATTATTGATCTTCTTCCTATATTTTTGAAGATGAATTTTCTTCTTATTTAGCTATTGAGTTTTCTTCCCCTGAATTTTACAAATTTGAATCCTTATAATATTAGGAAGGTAATGGAGTAGAAGATAAAGAAGATTCAGATTTAATATTATTATCCTTTATGTTTTCACCAGTTTATATTTCTTCATCATCATTTTCATCCCTTTCTTCCTCCTCTTATTATTTCTCTTATTACATATCCTCCCCCTCTTATTATTATTATTATTCTTATTATTCTTATTATTTAAGTTATTTCTATAAATAATTATAAGTCCCAAGAACAACTTTACTAACCATTTTAGAAGCTAATTATTTAATTTTTATGAAACCTAAACTGTAACTTCTTTAATAAACTATTTTACTTTACCCTTGTCCATAGTTGATAGAATTACTGATGGTACAACTGATGTTTCCACTAATTCTATTCTATTATCAGGATGTGACTGATTGATGTGAGGTATTTTTTTTGGATTGAAGAACTGACTGCATCATTGATAATGGAGAAAAAGATAGAAATGAATTTTATGAATCCTTTTTGATATCTTTCAATAATATTTTTTCTATATTTTCCACTAATAAATTTTTCTTCTATTTCTTTCTATTTTATATTTCCTTTAACTCATATTTAGTTTTAATTTTCAAGGATAAGAACTCAGATTTATCAATCCAAAATTTTGGATCCTTGGGTTTCTTCTTGGCCTTATAATCTACGAGTTTCTTGAACTAATAATCATCCATAGTCTTTAGATTCTTTTGTTTCTTCAGAGGATAAGATATGAATTTTCTTTTTTCCTTTCTGAAGTTATTTATCTTTCAAAATTTCCTTTTATTTTATAAGACCTACATTAGACATAGTCCTTTATACTCTATCAAAAAAATTCTCAAACTTGTTATTAAAAACTAATTTCATCATCATTATGTTTTCTTCACTAATTAGGGAAATATTTTCCCTCATGGTATAAGTATGATTCTTTATTTTAGAAATTTTCATCCAATTTACTAAAAACTTGTTAATGAATGAAGGTCACATCTATATCTTTGAATTAATTGAGGCCTTATTAATATATTCCACCATAATGAAAACAAAATTTACAATATTAATTTTCCTCAAGTTCACTAAATAATCCAAAATAAAAATATTTGAAACTTTTAGGATATCCTTATCATCCTTTCTCGGTATGAGATAATATTACAACGATAACATGAAAACTGTTGAATATGATGATGTAAGGGACCAAATCCACATGGATCAACCCTTTATGTGTTTTCTAATATGTAAGTGATCATATGTTGCTCAAAATAAGTTTTGATAAGTTTGGTTAAGTAAAAGTTAGAAGGGGGGATTACACGTTGTGTAACTGTATCACAAGACATGAAATCCTATTTCACAGGTTGTCTTGGAAATCCTTACAACATGTAGAGTTTTACATGGAGTGAAAAATGGATTCATGGTGTTAAATACTTCGGGGTCAGAAAAATAAAATAAAGTGTTTAGGTGATGTGTTTTTTGGCAGAAACCGACCCTGAGGCATTACACGACGTGAAAGGGGATCACACATTATGTAATCCCCCACTACTGTATGTTTTTAAAACATTTCAACCGCTTGGGTTTTCACAAACATACAACTACTTCTTCCCCCCCTCTCACTCCAGGTGACCTGACACTCCCCTCATTGGCGTTTTAGAGATCCCTTCAATGAGGATCGATCGTGAGCTTCCATCTTCGACATGTCTTTGATCCAAGGTGTCTTTTCATTAATTTTCTAGTGGTTCCTCCCAATTTGATCTTGTTTCCTATCACATCCTATCACCTTTCTACGAAGGATGATCTCATATGGTTCTAATGGATTTTTTCTTGGTGGTTGGTTGGTACAGTTGTACCGTGACATCCTCAAGTGGATGCAGTTGTTATGGGAGAGGTGATCATGATCTTTTGTGTTGGCCATTCTCATGAAAATAATGTGAGAAACATTTTTTGTTAGGGGATTCAATTATTCTTTATTTATTTATGTGAAATCATAGAGTTATCATGTTTTAACTTCTTGAATTTCAATGAAATTGACCTAATTAAATACTTGAACTATATTAAAGAATTGATATTGATCACATAACAATGTTGTTTCTTTATACCATGATAACGGTTTGCCCCTTGATTTTCTATATAGTGTGATATCTATGACTTTCATGATTTAACATGTTGTTATTGATGGAAATTGGTAAATAACTTAAATATAGAATTAATTGATAATTAATTGGATAAAAGATAAAGAGGTCGGTTTAATGAATCCAGTTGTTTCTATTGTAATTTGTTGAAAATAAAATTGATGCAAATATTCATGTTTAATAAAATTGGTTAATTAAATTGAGGCATGTTGATGATTTTTGATAAAATTATTAAATTTATGTTAAATTAATTGTTTAATTAATTTGTGATAGATTTTTTTAGGTTCCCCATAGTTGGAACCTTTGAATAATGAATTGGTTAATTAAATATGGGATAAAGAACTGGTTGTGTGATAAAAGATAATGCCTTTGTAGGGATTGAGTTTCCTGCTTTCTTGTAAAGGCCAAGTGACTTATACTTTGGATTCGTGAGAGCTCATTGTGTGTGAATGATGAATGCCTTGCTTTGGGGCTGAGATCTTGTTGCTATGTTGTTCCTACTGATTATGATGTGATCTGGATATGAGACTTGTGATATGTGTGGTAGGGAGGCCCAAACATGATGTGAGATTGGGATGGATAAGCCTAAAGGGATGTTGTAGTATGTGGGGCTATAGATTCCCAGTTGTTGTGGCAGTAGTCTGGTTAAAAAATTAATTAAAATAATGGCCCCCCTAATACATCATTGAATGTTATATATTTTAATTGAGGAGTAAATGGTCATTATGAAACCCAATGATCCAAGGTGAAATATTCAGGAGGGAACTATCCTGTTTGTGTGAGTAATTATTACATTTCTAATCATTAGGAGACTACATATGAATTATGAAAATAAATAGGTATTTTAGCCTTTTCAATAGAAAAATGATGAAGTGGAATAACAAATATTTCTATGTGTTTTGAGTCTAACATTATGTTATATGAATGATAAAATATGATAGAATTGTTATACTTATGTTTTTCACTTTGTATTTACAAGTTTGTGTTTAATATTCCTGTTGTACTGGTGAATTGATTTAATTAAAGGTGCTATTTTGAATAAGGGAAGGTAACCCTTAATATGTTCTTTAAGTTATGATAATGTTGTTATGAATAATTAAATTTTAAGGCGATGATTAACTTGGAAATAAGTAAGGATTTTTTGATAGGTGGGTTATGCTATCATTGATGATGTTTATATCATTTTTGGATAAATGGAATAGATCCAATATATTTTAGAATACAGAATCATACGTGTTTTTCAAAAGGATAAATGGCAATTAAAGTTATTACCATGTTTCAAGGGAATATATGACATGGGTATTCATATGTTCGGTTTATGCATGTGGTGTTGGGGAGGACACCAGAGATGATGGAACATGTTGAAGCAAGGCTTAATCATTGATATGGAAGTTGGATGCTCATTGAATTTGTTATTGGTTTATCTTATTTACTTTCCCCACTGCTTGAGGCATATGGTTTTTCTTACTCTCCTTCCAAGAGAGGTGAATACACACAGGGTATTCCACATGATTTCCATACCTAGCTTCTCATGGTTGGATGGGTTTGTGCTCCTAATATAGGTGGAAAAGACTCGACAGGTAGTTCATCTACTCACTGTGTTGAGTCCCTTCTGTTTGGTATCTTAGAATGTTTTCTTATAATACTTGGAAATATGGAAAGTGGTAATGTTTTTAAACAAATGAATAAATTTTTAACCCATGGGGTTGGATCTTGCTGGGATGCAATACTGAGGTCATATTTCTGAGAAACCATGGACATGATTTGGTTATGACTAGAGGGCATGGGAATTTGTGTGATACTAATGAAATGTTATGTGGAAATTGATAATGGTTAATTAATGGATAAATAATTAATTAATGTAAAGTGAAAATGATAAAAAGGGATAACTAACTTAATGTAGCTCTTTAAATGGTTGTGTACTTATAGGATATCTAGTCTTAGCAGTGGCATCTAGGAGTCCGGGAGACGTTATCTGTAGTTGATTCTAAGACTAGGTTTTTCCCATAGTGTGATTGTGAGATATATTATATCGTGTAATTCTTGTGTTTCTATATGATACTCCACCCTTTCAGTTAGGGACACTGACACCCCGAGGATTCTGATCCCTGGGGGGGGGGTGTTTTCCCAAACATCTCGGTGGGAGGATGGATAACTAATTACCCCTTTTGGCCCTGCTATCTTCTCTTGGTAGTTACTTGTGATGGTATGTATGATGGTTAGTTTTACCCATATATGTGTGTAGAGTGCTGTAATGGCTTTTGGTTATTTCACACACATATATTATAGATATAGTTTTTAAGGGATACTATAGGTACAACGCGTATAGTATGTTATTTCTTGAGGATCCTTACTCGGTGTATGGGATATGATGGCTTGAGGTATAATACCCAAAAATTGATATAAGTTGTACGTGCTGTGGTGGTTCTTGGAAACTACTTGGTTACTTTGGGGTATGTGGAAGTTGTGGTGTGTTTCATGAGGTTCATGTTGTGGTGATTCAGTTTGGTGTCTTCAGGTTATCCTTTTTGGAGAGATATGCTTAGGAGATGTGATGTTGGGGAAAAATGGAAAACCTGTGGGGAAGTGGTAACAGGGTACCCTTGACATTCTTTATTATATTTTATACTCTTATACGTGATATTTGGTGAGAGTAGCCATAGAGAGGTTGGGTACATAGTATACCTATTTAGGTGATGAGTTAGTTTCACCTTTTTTTCATTGTGCTTTATCATGATTTCTTTACTTTTGCACGAGAGGCTCTAGGGAGGATCCTACTGAATATACTGTTATACTCACCCTACATATATATAAACTATTTTTCAGGTCAGTTAGAGTAGGTTGGAGATCAGGATGGTTACTACTAGCTCGTGGGTTGTATGAGATATTTGGACTTTTTGGTCTCTTCCATCTTTTATAACAACCCTATCCTTTTACACATATCATTACATAATTTTAATCATAATAAAACATCATATTACAAGCCATGGATCATAAATTCTAGTGTCTTGGAAGACTAGGTGCACAAAACTGAAAACATGAGACTAAATAAAAAATTTATTTATTTAATCTTCATAAAGAGCTCCTAACTTCAACTATGATCATGCATTTTCATGGGATAACCTATGGATAACATGAACAAAGGGATGATCTAAAAATCCCAGTAAGGGAATAAACATAAGAATAAATATTTAGCACATGGGTTATAAGGTATGATATAAAAAGGCATGGAACACATAGATTAATAACATATAAACATGGGTCTATATAAAAATGGAGTCATAGAAATGTGGTATCAACATAAAACATGGCTTTAGTATGAGTCAAGGCTCATTGCACATAGAGAATCCCAAGTCAAGGTTAACCTCCAAGACCGTTGCACATGGTATCACGAGTCAAGGCTAACCACCAAGACCTTTGCACATAACATCTCATGAGACTAAACTTAACCCAATTCATTAGAGTGCTATATAGGCACACCCATCTTAACATGTTTATGAATATTATTTCCACATAAATAATCATACATAATCAATGATAAATAAACATAAGGATACCCATGGAAAGAAATGGGTATCATAATCATGCCATAAATCATAATGAATGAGAGTATCATACAAGTGTCCATGAAAGAAAAGAATTTAAAACATACATGGGCATTAATAATGAAAAATAGGTATATATCATGGTAAGTAATTTCAAATATAAGTGAAAACATATAATAAGAGTATTTATGAAATTTTAACATTAAAACATTTTAGTGCGGTTTTAAAGAAAATACTAAAGATAATTTAAAATAGAAAATGGAATAATAATTTATATAAAACCAGAAGTGAACCAAGAATGTTTTCATAATAAAAATAATGATTTTATAAAAAAACAATTGTGGCTTAAAATAAATGATATAATTCACTTGAAATTGGGAAATAATTCTGGAAGTTCCCTTAAACGGGTTTGCTTATCAGGAAGTATTAAGGAGGGAACCACTTAAAAACATGTATATCCCAAAAAGAGAATTATGAATTTAATTTGATACATGATTTTGGATCATTTACACATAATTTAGAATATGTACATAAAAATAACAGATAACTTCATTTGGGTAAAAATAAAGGCAGTGCAACCCGAAGGAATAATGGAGGTTTGGGTGGAATCCCTTACCTTAAGTACGATGGTGTTCCTCCCTTGTTCTTACCTAAATAATAAAATTAGGTTCATTAATTAATAATTAAATAACATACTATTAATTAAATTGATTTATTATAACCTTTATAAGTTCATTAATGACCTTTTTGATGGGTTAATAGGTTCAATTTCATTGATTTGGAGCATTTGTTTCCTTGGTTTTCATGATTGGTTTAATTATATACGTGTAAGGATAAACATATAAGATGAGAATGTTTATCCAGAATTGAAGTTGTATGTTATTATTGAACATATATTAGATTAAATGGTTATAAAATTCATTTGGTTATTTTGAGTGAAGATGAATCATTATATAAAACTTTAATGATAATCGTTTTGGTTAATTGGCGGTTTTTGATCACATCGAACACATTTTGCTTTATAAATTAATATCATGTGTACAAAAATATTTACAAAACTTGAATAAGTTATAAAACATATATTATATTCTGTTTCAACCATAAAAATAGTTTCATGAACATAATTGAATATTGTAATAGATTTTGAAAGCCCATCATCCTTGAATGTGATAAATTAACACATATCAGATGGTGTTTTCATTTCTAGTATAAAAGGAGGGGAAAGGAGAGATTATGAATCATTCCATTTTCATAAAAAAATTATTGTACATGTAAGGTAATTAATTTATCATAACATTTGGATTAAAGGAGGTGAGAAAAGAAAAACAAAGAAAGGATCTTGAAAGAAAATAAAAGAAATGAAAAGAGGAATTTACCTCTTGAATATATCTTACTTAAAAACCTCTTTATGGGAGAGGTTTTGGTCTTTTGAAGAGACCAAGGGATGAAGGACTTGGGATAGGGGCTTAGGGAGATATTTGACCAAAATTTTTACTAGAAACATAGCTTGATAGGTGTGATAAGAGGAGGTAAAGAGGGGTGGTAATTATAGTGGAGGAGAGGGGTTTCCCATTATTTTAATCATTAGTTTAATATTTTTTCCTAGGACTATGAATAGTCTTTATTCTTGTGATAAAAAATAGTAAAGAGATCACGTGAGTTCTAAAAAAAATTCATTTACATCATCCATAACTCATGCATGATCCAAAAATTCATTTATTTATCATTTATCGTAAATTATCATATTTTACTATTCATAAAAAATTCAAGTGTTTTAGAAAAATACAAAAAATTCACCCCAACCATTTTTCAGTTTGTAGAATTCAAAAATTAACTTCATTTAATGAAAATAATTTTCTAAATATGTGAAATTTATTTTTTATTTAAAATCATAATTTACTTGAAAAATATAAATTTTAAAATTAAAACGGCTTTTCTAACACTTTGAAAAATTAATTAAGGTCTCTTAAAATTATCTTATAATCACAATTCATAAAAATAATTATTTATGAATACATTTTTTAAAATATATTTTTTAAATTATTAAATTAATCATAAAATTTTAATTAAATATACATGAATTAAAAAATACCAACACTTAATTAATAATTTTTAAAATATTTACTTACTTATATAATATGATATAATTATATCATATTTTCACTAATAAGATAGATAAATTTTATTAATACCTTCATTAGTGAGGTTACTATTCAATTGGCTGGTTTACTATTTATATGGGTCACATTACTATTCCAAAGGTCAAGTTACTATTTAATCGGTATACGTTCTTTAACTTCTAGAGATACCTTTTGTTTCACTCATTATTTATTTATAAGGTTTTTATTGTGTTCTATATGTAATATTATATGTTTATACTATAATACATAATTATAAGAAGGGAATTTAATTGATAAAACATTGTGTCATTTCATTCTTCCCCCCTTATGAAATTTCACCCTAGAAATTTTGTTTTACATTCTAAGATGTAAACAGGTGTGGGTAATTTTCCTTAAATGCTTCCTCCAATTCCCATGTTGCCTCTTCATACTTATGGTTCCGCTATAGTACTTTGACTAGGTGAGTAGTTTTGTTTCGTAGAACTTTATCTCTATGATCCAAGATATTCCCTGGCTTCTCCTCGTAAGAAAGATCATAATCTAACTATACCACCTATGAAGAGAGTACATGTGAAGGGTCTGGTATGTAATTCTTTAAGAGGGATATGTGAAATACATCATGTACTTTTGACATGGTAGGTGTAAGTGCTAGTCGATAAGCCATAGATCCAACACGATCAATAATATTGAATGGGACGATGTACCTGGGACTTAGTTTTCCTTTCTTCCCAAACCTCATGACATTCTTCCATGGATATGTGTAGAGGAATACCATGTCTCCAACTTTAAACCCATGGTATTATCGATTATTTTCTACATTGTTATTTTGTCAACTTTGGACTGTCTTGATGTGATGCTGAATGGTTTTCATCTTCTCCACCATTTCTTCGACCATTTAAGGTCCTAACAGCTTACTCTTATTGACTTAATCCCAAAAAATCAGTGTTCTACACCTTTTACCATAAATGGATTCATATAGTTCCATCTAGAATATGGAGTGGAAACTATTGTTGTAATAGAATTTGACCAGTGGAATATGTTGGTCCCAACCTTATTTAAAGTACATAGAACATTATCTCAACATATATTCCAATGTTTGAATAGTTTACTAAGATTGACCATCAATTTGAGGATGATTGGCCATACTAAAGTTCAACTCAGTGCTTAGAGAATGTTGGAGACTTTTCCATAACTTCGATGCGAATATTAGATCTCGATCGGATACAATAGATAGTGGTACTTCATGATTCCTTACCACCTATTTGATATATATCAGTGCAAGTTTATCCAATGAAAATTCCTCTTGAATTGTGATAAAGTGATCTTTCTTTGTAAGACAATCCACAATGACCCATATAGCATTGCTTCCTATGGATATCCTTGGATGTCTAGTGAAAAATTCCATAGTGATGTTCTTCCACTTACATGTTGGTATGGGTAGTGGTTTCATCATCCCCTTATACTTTTTCCTTTCAACCTTCACTTGCTGACATACCAGGTACTTTGATGTATACTTAACAATCTCTTTCTTCATATTGTCCAACCAATATTTCTCCTGGATATCTTGATACATCTTTGTGCTCCTTGGGTGAATAAAGAAGGTTGAGCTATGTGCGTCATTCATAAGATCCTTCTTTATCTTTAGATAATATGGTACTCATAATCATGACCCAAATATTATGTCTCCATCCTTTTCAATCTTGAACTTAGAGGATTTCCCATTTTTGATAGCTTCCACCCTTTTCTGAATTTCCACATATTTTCTTTAATCATTCTTTATTTTCTCCACAAGGGATAGTTGAGAAACCATTTGAGAAAGGATTTATTATGCTCCTCCTTGAATGATTCCCATGTCTATCCTCAAAAAAATCTAAGAATATTGGATCATTCTCAAATCTAATCATTAATAAAGATGTAGGATCCTTCCTACTTAGAGCTTCCATCACCTTATTTTCCTTATCAAGATGGTAGTAGATTGAGTAATCATAATCCTTGATGAGATATAACCATATTCTCTAGTGAATATTAAGAACCTTATATGTGAATATATGTTTTAGACTCTTGTGATCAGTATATATCTCACACTTCTCCCCATAGAGACAATGCCTCCATATTTTCAATTCAAAGATCAAAACTGCCAACTCCAGATCATGCGTGAGATAGTTTTTCTCATGAATTTTCAACTACCTTGAAGAATAGGCTATCACTTTATCATTTTCATTAGTAAAAAACCTAATAATTTCTTTAAACCATTACTATACACCACAAAGAGTTCTCCACTTGTTGGGAGTGTGAGTACTGGTGTAGTGATAAGCCTCCTTTTAAGCTCCTTAAAGCTTTCCTCACATTCTTGAGTCCAAACAAACTTAACCCCCTTCTATGTTATCTTGTTCATTGTGTTTGAAAATTGTGAAAATTTCTTCATAAATCATTGGTAATACCCAGCTAGACCAAGGAATCCATAGATCTTCATTAAAGATGTTGTCCTGGTCCACTCTTCAATTTCTTTTATCCTGGAAGGGTCCAAAGATATTATTTTTCTAGTGATAACATGCCTAAGAATGATACTTACTCCATCCAGAACTCACATTTACTATACTTTTCATAAATTTTCTCCCTTCTCAAAGTCATCAGCATAGTATTCAAATGTTCCTCATGTTCCTCCTTACTCTTGGAGTAAGTCAAAATATCATCAATAAATACTACCACAAATTTGTTTAAGTAATCTCTAAAAACTCTATTCATTAAATCCATGAATATTACTGGAGAATTAGCGAGTCATAATAGAATAAATATGAACTCATA
This sequence comes from Viscum album, assembly GCA_963277665.1. Lineage (NCBI taxonomy): Eukaryota > Viridiplantae > Streptophyta > Magnoliopsida > Santalales > Viscaceae > Viscum > Viscum album. Next base: position 135,285,100 of record OY728156.1, read on the forward strand.
GTGTCTATACCTTGTTCAAAAGGTAGTTTTGGGAATATATTCCTTCCACACATTTAATTGGTTATATCCAAACTAAAGGTCCACCTTAGAGAAATAACTGGCCCCACGCAGCTGATCGAACAATTTATCTATTCGAGGTAGGGGATACTTGTACTTTATTTTGATTTTATTGAGATCACAATAATACATGAAAATGTGAATTTATTCATCCTTATTCTAAACAAATAGGACTGGTGCAACCCATGGTGAAACACTCAAGTATATAAAACCCTTCTCCAGATTCTCCTATAACTGCTTATTTTGCTCTTCCATCTCAATAGTGGCCATTATATAAGGTTTCTTTGATATAAGTAGGGATCCAAGAATAAGTTCAATTGATAAATAAACCTCTTGATTAGTAGGAAGGCCAATAAATTCTTCAGGGAATACATTAGTGTAATCCCTCACGATAAGTGTATCTTTGAGAAGTATCATATCCTTTGTCTCAATAATTTGAGAAAGATATGCTTACTCAAAAGGAAAAATTATCCACACATGAGATAATTATTCTGAATGAGATTCATCTTTATCCTTACACTTGTATAGGATTGGAGGATACTCTGGGATGTAAAGATTGATCTCCCTTTCTCAATAGTTAATGCTTGATTTTTATAAAGATAGCCAATGCATGACCAAAATAGCATAGAAATACACTAGTGGAAGTATGATAAGATTTGTTGGGAGGTTCAGTCCAAACACGTTAACTGGGGAGGGTTTATATACTTTGGATGCAATAATTTCTCCAGTGTCTATTCTCATAGATAAATCAATCTCCAAATTTTTAGGTGGTGTTTTCATGGTTTTATTAAACTTGCATGATATAAAATAATTCATAGAACCAGAATCAAATAGCATGTTCATTGTTCTTGAATGAATAACTAGCGTACCTATCACCCCATCATTGTTCGGCTCCACCTCAGTAGTAGTGGTAGCATAATCACTTCCTTGTTTCCTTATAGGTTGTTGTTGATTGCCTCAAACAACCCTTGTATTATATAAATTGTTCATATAATACCCATGTTCCTTAAAATTGTAATACTACACTACAGGATGAGCATTGATCTGAACCTTCCTTTCTTCTTCCATATTAGTTGGATTCTTCATATCCCTTCGGCATTTTTTTAGCCATATGTCCCATTCTTCCACATTTTAAGCAATTCTTGGTTCCCTTTAGATAGTTCCCAAGATGTTTCTTCCCATAATTTTGACATGTGGGATGTTCAATCTTCTTTCTATCATGGGATTTATTTGTATAACCATGCATATTAGACTCCATTTTTCACTTTTTGTCACTAGGACCATGAGACCATTGAGAGTCTTTGATATCCATTTCAACCTTAAGGTCACAATGGAAAATCTTCTCATAAATATCAAAGTCTTGAATCACCAAAACTTTTCATAGACTCGAATTTAGTCCACTAAATAAGCGATCCACCTTACTTTTGGTGTTAATGAGAAAGATAGAGGCATATCTTACAAGCCTTGTAAAGTTTTCTTCATACACCCTGATGGACTCATATTCCTTCTAGTTAAGTTTAAGGAACTCTATTTCCATATTAAGACAGAGGGTTTGAGGAAAATATTTATTGAAAAACATTTTATTGAATTCCTCCCAATCCATGGAACCAATTTCCTCCTGGGAATTCATATTCTTGATCAGTTTCCACCACTGATCCGCTTTCCCATTAAAATGATAGACTGTTAGTATGAATTTCTCTTCTTCTGAGCACTGAAGGACATAAAATATCTTTTCAATGGATTTAATCCACTGTTCCATGAGGAGGGGATCATAAGATCCACTAAACATCGGAGGCCTTTTACACATGAAGGATTCTATGAAAACTTTCTCTTTCCTTGGAGGAGGGAATTTCACATGATTCAAGTTATTATTCATAACTTGAGCCAGCTGAGAAAGTACTATCATAAAGTTTTGATCACCCATTCCCATCATATCAGGCATATCATTAGGGGAATAATCACATTTCCTATTACATTGATTTTTTGAACGTTTTATTCTATTTCCCTTCATTAACTAAGAAGAAAAACATACAATTATGGGGCTTGAATACTTAGCTTGTAAGAATAAAAACAGAAACTTTAAATATAAAAGGATAAAATATTAAAGGAAAACTACAACCTAACTCGTGATTCCCTAGTTTTCAATCTAGGTTACCCATGATCTGTTTTTTCACATTTATTCTTATGGGATTATTTTTTTGTTCCCTTAATAATGATTTGTACTAAGATTATGAATTTACCAAATCATATCCCCTAGGAGTGTCAAACTTGGAGTGAAGAAAGGCCTATTTTCATGCACCAGTTCCTATTCAAGTCTAGCTCAAAGTGGTATTTTCAGGTTTTATCCCTAGATACATCTATGATGGAGCAACATCCACTTGTTTGTATCCAAACAGGGATGTATTTTCTTAATAAACCACTTACTCTATACTTACAAAAATTTAGGGTTGTTTTCTTATACTTAGCATCATACCCAAGGTTCTTGATAAAGTTATCTATTACTAATCTCCAAAAATAACTAGAAAATACTCTAATACCAACTATAGATAACCTATCCTTTTTCACATACCATTACATAATTTTAAGCATAATAAAACATCATATTACAAGCCAAGGATCATAAAGTCTAGTGTATTAGAAGACTAGGTACATAAAACTGAAAGCATGGGACTAAATAAAAAATTTCTTTATTTAAACTTCATAAAGAGCTCATAACTTCCATTTTTCTCATAAATATTCATGGGATAACCTGGGGATAACATGAACAAAGGGATGAGATTAAAATCCCATTAAGGGAATAAACATAAGAATAAAGCTTTAGCACATGGGTTAGAAGGAATTATATAAAAATCCATGGAACATATGGATTAATAAAATATAAACATGATATAATATAAACATAGAGTCATAAAAATGTGGAAGCAATATAAAACATGACTTTATCATGAGTCAAGGCTTGTTTCACATAGAGGAGCACAAGTCAAGGTTAAAAACCAAGACTGTTGCACATGGTAGCATGAGTCAAGGATAACCGCCAAGACCATTGAACATAAATTCTCATGAGACTAAAATTTACCCAATTCATTGGATTAATATTTAGTCACACCCATATTAACATGTTCATGAATATGTTTTCTACATAAAGAATTATACATAAACATAAGGTTACCCATGGAAAGAAATGGGTATCATAATCATGTTATAAAGCATAATGAATGGGCGTATCATAAAAGTTTTCATGAAAGAAAGGAATTTAAAACATACATGTAAATTCATAAGGTAAAATATTCACATATCATGGTAAGTTATGTAAAATAGAATTGACAATATTTAAGAATAGTATTTAAGAAATTTTAGCATTAAAACATTTTAGTGCGGTTTTAAGAAAAATACTAAAGGGAATTTAAAATAGGAAAGGGAATAATCATTTATATAAAACCAAAAGTGAACCAAGAATGTTTTCATAATAAAAATAAAAAATTTATAAAATAAATGGTGGCTTAAAATAGATGATAGAGTGCACTTGAAATTGGGTAATAATTCATGAAGTTCCCTTAAATAGGTTTGCTTATCGGGAAGTATTGATGAGGGAACCTCTTAAAAACACGTATATCACAGAAATATAATTATTAATGGACCTTGATAAATGAATTTTAATCATGTAAAAATCATTTAGAATATGTACATAAAAAGAACATATAACTTCATTTGGGTAAAAATAAAGGTAGTGCAACCTGAAGGAATAATAAAGGTTCGGGTAAAATCCCTTACCATAAGTCTGATGGTGTTATTACCTTGATATTAATTGAATAATAAAATTAGGTTCACTAATTAATAATTAAATAACCTTATCTACATGAAATTGATTTATTATAACATTAATAAGTTTATTCATAACCTTTTTGATAGGTTAAGAGGTTCAATTTCATTGTTTGAGAGCATTTGTTTCCTTGGTTTTCACGATTGATTTACTTATATACATCTAAGGATAAACATGTAAGATGAGAATGGTTGTAAATAATTTAAGTTTTATTTTATTAGTTAATATATATTATATTACAAGGTTATAAAATTCATTTGGTTATTTTTAGTGAAGATGAATCATTATATAAAACTTTAAGATAACTGTTTTGGTTAATTGGCGGTTTTTGATCACATCGAACACATTTTTCTTTATAAATTAATATCATGTGTAAAAAAAATATTTCAGAACATTAAATAAGTTATAATACATATATTATATTCTTTTTCAACCATAAAAATGGTTTCATGACCAGAATTGAAGATGGTAATAGAAATTGAAAACCCGTCATCCTTGAATGTGATAAATTAACACATATTTGATGGTGTTTTCATTTCTAGTATAAAAAAGGGGAAAGGTGAGATGATGATGAATTAGTAAATTTTCATAAAAAAATTACACTACATGTAAGGTACTAGATTTATCATAACATTTGGATGAAAAGAGTAAAGGAAATAAAAATAAATAAAGGAACTTGAAAGAAAATAAAAGAAATGAAAAGAGGAATTTAACTCTTGAATATATCTTCCTTGAGAACCTATTTAGGGGAGAGGATTTGGTATTTTGAAGAGACTGAGGGATGATGGAAGTTGGATAGGGTGTTAGGGAGATATTTGAGCATAATTTGTACTGGGAATAGGGCTTGAGAAGTGTGAGTAGAGGAGGTAAAGAGGGGTGCTATTTATAATGGAGTAGAGGAGGGGTTTCCCATTATTTTAATCATTAGATTAATATTTTTTCTAAATAATATGAATAGTCTTGATTATTGTGACAAAAAATAGTAAATAGATCATTTTAATTCAAACCAAAGTCCATTTACATCATCAATGACTAAATAATGATGCATAAATTCATTTATTTAGCATTTATCATAAATTATCATATTTTACTATTCACAAAAATCAAGTATTTCAGAAAAATCCTAAAAATTCACCCCAAATTTTTTTTCAACATATTGAATTCAAAAATGAACTCCATTTTATAAAAATAATTTTATATATATGTGAAATTTAATTTTTAATTAAAATCATAATTTACTTGAAAAATAAAAATTTTAAAATTAAAACTACTTTTCTAACACTTTGAAAAACTAATTAAGGTGTCTTAAAATTATATTATAATCATAATTCATCCAAATAATTATTTATAAATAAATTTTATGAAAATAAATTTTCTTTTAAATTATTAAATTAATCATAAAATTGTAATTAAATATACATGACTTACAAAAATACCAACACTTAATTAATAATTTTTAAAATATTTTTTTACTTATGCTATGATATAATTATATTATATTTTCACTTATAAGATAGATAAATTTTATTTATAATTTCATTAGTGAGGTTATTATTCAATTGACCAGTTTACTATTCATAAGGGTCACATTACTATTGCAAAGGTCAAGTTACTATTTCATCGGTATACGTTCCATAACTTCTAGAGATACCTTTTGTTTCACTCATTCTTAATTTATAAGGTTTTTATTGTGTTCTATATGTAATATTATATTTTTATACTATAAGACATAATTATAAGAATAGAATTTCGTTAATAAAACATCGGGTTTTTACATCTTTACCTTTATTTTGGTACTTACAATTTTTCCTTTTACTTGTAGTAGTTCTTGCATGAAATTACATTTGTGTACATGGGTTTCTTTTATATTGTAGTATGAGCAGGAGTTGGTTGGTGTCTATCTTATCTCTCTTCTGTATGTGTTTCTCTTAGAGGGTAATGCCTCCCATCTGCAAGTTTATTATAACCTAGGTGCTAGTCGCCAACCTAGGGCCTACTAGAGGTGGAACTCGGGGGTCACTATCTCTCTTCTCCCATTGCTGGCCTGGGAGGGGTACACTTTGTGGGGAGGGGGTCATGATAGGGTGGTATCAAATGTCTGGTTGAGGGATATGATGGAGTTTGGAGTTAGGCATAGGTGAGGTTGCATGGGTTGGTAGGGAAATGATGTCAAATAAGTTTATAAAGTACTGTAAACACAGGAGACTAGCTGAGACACGGGTATTTATGGCCCCCTATGATATGATGCACAGACCTTCATGCTTACATTAGCTACTAAATGAGGTAATGCTGGTTATAGGGTAGATACCTAGGAAAGGATCAGACATCATTCTTCTTTGTGCCTATGTTTTAATGGGTAGAACTTGGGATAGGTTAACCTAAAATGAATAAAATAAAACAATTAAATAATGTTAAAGTCTTCTATATTACAAGTTTAGGAGCTCTAACTATTTATTATTTTGCAGGTATGACTCTAGGTTGACATCCTCTCCAGGTTTACGTAGAATATGTTGATAAGTTTGCGCTATAAGATATCCGTAGAGTAGAAGTTGACAACGACGAAACTTGGAATAGGACACTTTGAGAATTTAGTGCCAGAGTCTATAGAAGTAAGAGGGATATGTTTTAGATGAAGTCACAGAAGACTGGTTGGAGAAGGTTTATATAGCCTTTATTTTAATCCGTTCTCAAAAGAATCACTTGGTATCGTTGGTTGTGATGATGCTGTATGGGGCAGTGAGGTGGTGGTGGTTCTTGTTCCTCGGGGATCACAAGGAGTCAGCAGTCTTGTGGCAGAAGTTTTGAGAGTAGTTCAGAGCTGAGTTTCTTTCTTCGACTGTGAAGGAAGCCAGTCTCTAGGAGATTCTTACCCTTCATAAGGGAAGCTCCAATGTGCGTGATTTTAGGATCTGTTTTAGGAACCCTCTATGATATTATTTGGACCTAATTCCAGATTAGGAGGCTTGGGAGAGGCATTTTGAGGATGCTTTGTGTCCAAAGATCTAGCACCAGGTCACCCCATTTATGTTGATGACATATCTCGAGGTGCTGGTTAGGGTGGAGGTCATTGAGAGGACATTATATAGAACCATATCATCATGAGAGGGGATTCATCGGGATTCATCAAGAAGTAGAGATGTGGTATGGGGTTCATGGTTTTCAGGGAAGAAAAGTTTTCGATCAGCCAGAGGTAGGTCCCAGTCCTTAGTATCTTGTTTCTCTAGGGGCGGAGGCTCTCAGGTCTATGATAAGGGATCATGTACTTGTTTTTATTATGAAGGATGAGGTAATTAGTGGAATAAGTTCTTGACCTTTCTAAGTAGTCATCATGTGTCAGGTGTTCCACTCTAGGTTCCTCTATTGAGGTAGTTCTAGCTGAGGCAGCAACAGTAGGTTTCACTAGCTTTGGATCAGTAGAGAGAAGATGTGGAAGTTAGAGGATATCCCCAGGAAGCTCTTTTTTCTTAGAGAGGAGAGAACAATCATGGAGGTGGTCATCAACAGGGTTATAGGGTCCATGAGGTAGGTTATAGTCAGTTCCATGCTTCAACGCTATCAGTGCTTGACAAGACAAACATCGTTCTAGGTACCCTTTGCTTTTTTTCTACTCAAGTTCATTCCTTGTTTGATTCATGAGTGACACACTCCTTAATATCATCTGACCTTTTCCATGCTTTGGGACTTGAGGTAGAGTGGCTTCCAATGACCTTAGCATTGACTACCCTAGTTGGAGGTTGAGTTGACTTGTTTGAAGTATGTAGAGACTATGAGATAGTTCTGGGGAAACACGGCTCTTGGGGATATTTCCTATGTTTTTGAATACAACCATATGATGTCATACTTAGCATGGATTAGTTATATTTGGATCAGGCCATCGTGGATTGATTCAGGAGTCAGGTAGTGTTATTTGATGCTGATAGAGAGCTAGTAGTGTTTTTTGGAGAGTGAGACCCTCAAATGGGTCATAGCTGTGTTTATTCATAGTCATACTTAATGGCCGAGCTGATGATGAGTTTTTTAGAAGTTCAACAGTTGGCATTTCCTAGGGTCATGGAAGAGTACCCTAATGTATTTCTAGAAGAGGTTGTAGCGTTACCCCCTCGATGATAGATCGAGTTTGGGATCGAGCTATAGATAAGCGTGTCTCCTATCTTGATGTCTCTATATAGGATGGAACCTTATAAGTTGTGATAGCTATGTATATAAATCGATGGTCTGTTGTAGTGTGGTTTTGTTCAGCCGAGTGTGTCACCGTGGGGTGCACTAGTTTTGTTCATGAAGAAGGCTAATGGAAATTTGTGGTTGTGTATCGATTATCATCTCTTGAACCGAGTGAAAGTGAAGAACCACTATCCTCTTCCAAATATTGATGATTTATTCGATAAACTGAAGGGTGGAAGTTGGTCCTCATATATCGATTTGCGGACAAGATATCATCAAATGCGTGTGAATGATGAGGATATTCCAAAGACTGCTTTCCATTTTCATCATGGCGATTATGAGTTTGTTGTGATTCCATTCAGTATGACTAATTCTCCAGCAATGTTCATAGGGTTAATGAATTCTATGTTCCATGAGTTCCTAGATAAGTTCATGGTAGTTTTCATCGAAGATATCCTTTTGTACTCCACATCTAATGAGGAGCATGCAGGGAATCTGCGTGCCATTTTGGGAGTTATTCATCATGAGAAGCTATTTGAGAAGTTTTAGAAGTGTGATTTTTGGGCTCAAGAAGTGCATTTATTAGGGCATGTTGTATCCCATCAGGGAGTAGTTGTGGATCCATAAATATAGAAGCAATTGTGTCTTGGGCAACCCCCAAGATAGTAGTAAAAGTACAAAGTTTCCTTGGTCTTACAGGATATTACATGAGGTTAGTAGATGATTTCTCTTGGTTTGTGAATCCTCTAACAACATTGACTAGAAAGGATCAGACATTCACGTGGACTCATCAGTGTCAGGAATCTTTCATGTATCTAAAGGAGAAGTTGGTCAGTGCTCCGATTCTTTGTCTACCAGTATAAGAAGTTTAGTTTGAGGTTTTTTCTAATGCTTCACGTATAGGGTTAGGATATGTTCTGATGCACCATATATTATTCATTTATTATGTGTCTCAGTAGTTATGTCCCCATGAGCGTAACTATTCCACCCATGATCTCAAGTTGGTGATGGTGGTGTTTTCTCTAAAGTTGTGGAGACATTACCTCATCGTAAATCACTTTGTGGTCTTACCGATCATAAAATAATGAGGTATGTTTTCTCCCAGTATGACTTGAACTTGCACCAACATCGGTGAATGTAGTTATTTTAGGATTACAACTTTAGATTTTGTATACACCTAGAAAAGGGAATGTTGTGGCTAATGCATTGAGTAGGAAGTCGCGTAGTGATACAGTGTGAGAATAAGGTGATTACTAAAGATTAATGGAAGAGCATTCAACATTACATTTGGATGTAGAAGAATTTTGGGTAAGATGTTGTCTTTTTCAGTTTACGGTGTAGTCATATCTGGTACATTAGGTAGAAGAGTCCCAGTTGGGGGATCTTGAGGTGGAGGTCTAGAGAGACTGAGTTGTTGGTAGCGAGGCCCCTGATGGTTGTTCTAAAGATGAAAAACACTGGGAGTTGTTTTAGGGAAGGCTTTTTATTCATTTGGATATGTGTGAGATGGTTCTTAGAGAGTTCCATAGTTTACCCTTAGTGGTACATCCTGGAGTGACGAAGATGCATCAATCCCTGAGAGGTTAGTTTTGGGGCCTAGGTTGAAGCATACAGTTGTGGAGTTTGTGTCTTTTTTTTTGGTCTACCAGAAGGTGAAGGCCGAGAACCATGTTCCCAGTGGTTTTCTATAGTCGTTATATGTTCCTAAGTGAAAGTGGGAGGACATCTTGATGGATTTTTTTTTTTCCGATTTTCCTCGAGCTCAGGGAGTCTATGATGCTATATGGGTGGTAGTGGGCCATTTAACGAAATCATCCCACTTTTTAGTAATCAAGGAGTCAAGATCAGTGGAGTTTTTATTGAGGCAGTATCTGGAGGAGGTGATGAGGTTTGACGGAGTCCCGAGGGTGATCATTTTTGACTAAGATCCTCATTTTACCTCTAGGGTGTGGAGAGGTCTCCAATATGATTTTGGTTCTCAACTATGTATTATTACTACTTTTCATCGACATATAGATGGTCAGATAAAGCGTACCATCTAGACTCTTAAAGACATGTTGTGCTATTGTGTCCTAGATTTTAGAGGTTTGTGGATGAGGCACCTGACCATGGTAGAGTTTACCTACAATAATAGTTTTCACTCCACTATCGGCATGATGCTATTTGAATCCATGTATGGATGAACTTACAATTCTTCATTGTGCTATACTAGGGTCAAGGAGTCATCGATTATTGGGCCGAAACTAGTACATAATATGACAAAGATGGTTCAAGTGATTCACAAGTGGACGAAGGCAGTGAAAGATCGTTATAAGTCCTATACCAGTCATAGGAGGAGACCTATGGAGTTTGGAATTAGAGATCATGTGTTTCTGAAGGTGACTCCCCATCGTGGGCAGTGAAGGTTTGGTCATGGGAGTAAGCTTTATTCCTAGTTTGTTGGGACTTTTGAGGTTTTGGATCATGTTGGAGCTGTGATGTATCGAGTAGAACTTCCCCCATAGATAATCCATACACATGATGTTTTCCATGTGTTTTAGCTCTATTGTTATCTTCATGATGACTCTCATGTCATCAATTGGGGTGATATTGATGTTGACGATGATGCGACCTTCGAGGAGCGTCCTGTAGAGATCCAAGACCACCAGGAGTAGGTGTTACACGAGCATGCTATCCCCTTGGTTTGTGTCTTTTGGTGGCACGGTGGCATGGAGGAGAGTACCTAGGAACGTGACTAAAATATACATGCTCAGTACCTCAAGTTTTTTGATGTTTAACTCTTCTCTTGTAACTTCATTCGTTTGATTTTTGTAGACCCTTTCTATTTATGAGATGGTTTTCTATGGTTACTTGTTGTGGCTTGCCCTCTTTTGAGAGGTATCTCCCCTGGGAGACTATTTAGGATCTGGTTTTGGTTGTTCCATGGTTTTGTGCTTGTTCCTCTAGTTAGTTGGTGATCTCTTGTGGTGGTGAAAGCTTTGAGAGGTATCTCACGGGGTGGCTGTTTGGATGACCCCTTTCCATTTCCTCTATGGGAGGGTTTTGGATTCTTGAGGATGAGAATTTTTTGAGAGGTATCTAATGTAAGGTCCTAAATCTACATAGATCAACCCTTTGAATGTTTTCAAAGATAAAAATTCTTAGAGGTGGTTTAGAAGAAGTTTGGATAAGTTTTGTTAAGTAAAATTTGTAAAGGGGGGATTACACGTTGTGTAACTATATTACATGACATAAAATCCCGTTTCACGAGTTATCCTAGAAAGCTTCACAAAATGTAGAATTTTACATAGTTTAAAAAAGGGATTAAAGTGTGAAATACATTGGGGTATGAAAAATAAAATAAATAATTGAGGTGATGTGTTTTCATCGGAAACTGAACCCGAGGAATTATATGACTTGAAAGGGGATTACACATCATTTAATGCACCACTGATGTATGTTTTTAAAACAATTCATCCACTTGGGGTTTTCATAAACCTATGTCTGCTACTTCCATCCCTCTCATCCTAGGTGACCCGACACTCCCCTCCTTGGAATTTTAGAGATCCCTTCGATGAGGATCGATCATGGGCTTACATATTTGATCCATCTTTGATCCAAGTTGTGTTTTCCTTCATTTTCTAGATATTCCTCCCGATTTGATATTTTTTCCTCTTGAATCCTATCTACATTATATGGAGGATTATCTCCTATGGTTCCAATAGAGTTTTTCATGGTGGTTGGTTGGTGTGGTTGTACTGCTGTGTCCTCTGGTGGATGTAGTTGTTGTGGGAGAGGTGATCATGATCCGTTGTGTTGGCCGTTCTCATGAAAAGAACGTCAGAAACCTTTTGAGGTAGGGGATTCAATTCTTCTCTATTTATTTATGTGAAATTATAAAGTTAACATGATTTATCCCCTAGATTTCAATGAAATTGACCTAATTAAATACTTGAACCAGATTAAAGAATTATTGTCGATTACATAGTGATGTTGTTTCTTTATACCATGATAAAGGTTTGCCTCTTGATTTTATAAATAGTGTGATATCTATGCCTTTCTTGATTTAGCATTTCATTATTGATGGAAATTAGTAAATAACGTAAATATGGAATTAGTTGATAATTAATTGGATAAAAGATAAAGAGGCATGTTTAATGAATCCAATTGTTGCTATTGTAATTTGATGACAATCAAATTGATGAAGATATGCATGTTTAATGGAATTGGTTAATTAACATGAAACATGTTGATGATTGTTGATAAAAGTATTAAAGGCATGTTAAATTAATTGTTTAATTAATTTGTGATAGATTGTGATAACTTGTTCTTTAGGTTTCCCATAGTTCGAACTTATGAATAATGAATCTGTTAATTCAAGATGGGATAAAGAACCAGTTGTTTGATAAAAGATAATTCCTTTGTAGGGGTTAAGTTTCCTGCTTTCTTATAAAGTACAAGTGCCTTATGCTTTGGATCTATGATATATCATTGTGTGTGAAGGATGAATGCCTTAATTTGGGGCCAAGAGCTCATTGCTATGTTATTCTTACTACTTGTGATGTGCTATGGATACAATACTTGTGGTATGTGGGGTAGGGAAGCCCAGACATGATGTGAGCCTAGGATGGATGATAATAGAGGGATATTTTGGTATACGAAGGTAGAGAGGCCCAGTTGTTGTGGTATCATTTGATGCCTATAGTGGAGAGATGCATCATTTTATACATGTGGTGTCGTTATTGACACCAGAGATGATGGAACATGTTGAAGATGGGCTTACTCGTAGATTTAAAATTTGGATGCTCATTGAATCTATTATTTTTTTATTTTCTTTACTCTCCCCACTAATTGAGGTATATAGTTTTTCTTACTCTCCTTAAAAGAGAGGTAAAGACATTTGGGGTATGACACATGATTTATATGTCTAGCTTCTCATTGTTGGATGGGTCTACGCTCTTGCTATAGGTGGAAAAGACTTGATGAGTAGTTAATCTACTCACTGTGTTAATCCCCTTCTATTTGGAAGCTTATAATGTTTTCATAGAATACCTGGAAATATGGAAAGTGGAAATGTTGTTAAATAAGTGAATAAATGTTTATCCCATGGGGTTAAAGCTTGCTGGGATGCAATAATGAGGTTATATTTATGGGAAACCGTGGACATGGTTTGGTTATGCCTGAAGGACATGAGACTTTATGTGATACTAATGAAATGTTATGTGGAAATTGATAATGGTTAATTAATGGTTAAATAATTAATTAATGTATAGTGAAACTGATAAAAAGGGATAATTAACTTAATGTAGTGCTTTAAATGGTTATGTTCTTATATGATATTTAGTCTTAGCAGTGGAAGACAGGAGTCTGAGAGACGTTATCTATAGTTGATTCTAAGACTAGGTTTTTCCCATAGTGTGGTTATGATATATATTATATTTGGTATTTTTGGTGTTTCTATATGCTACTCCACCCTGTAGGTTAGGGAAAATGACACCTTTGGGATTTTAATCCCTTGAGGGGTGTGTTTTCCCCAACATCTTGGTGGGAGGATGGATGCCTGACTACCCCCTTTGGCTCCACTCTATTATCTTGGTAGTTACTTGGGATGATATACACAGTTGTTAGTTTTCCCCATATATGTGTGTAGAAGGATGTAATGGTTTATGGTTATTTCACACACATATATTTTAGATATAGTTTACTAAGGGATATTATAGGTACAACATGTTTGGGCTATGATAGATTGAGGATCCTCACTCGGTGTATGGGCTATGATGGCTTGAGGTATAATACATGATTTTTGATATACGTTGTATGAGCTGTGGTTGCTCTCGAAAACTACCTAGTTAATTTGGGGTATGTAGATGTGGCGGTGTGTTTCATGAGGTTCATGTTGCGGTGATTTTCCTAGGTGTCTTCAGGCTAGCCTTTTTAGAGAGATATGCTGAGGACGTATGACGTTGGAACAAAGTATAAAACTAGTGGGAAAGTAGTAGTGGGGTATCCTTGACATTATTTTTTATATTATATAATCTTGTATGCGATAATTGGTGAGATTAGCCATAGTGAGGCTAGGAATATAGTATACCAGTTTAGGTGATGATTTAGTTTCACTTGTTGTTCACTATGATTTAACATGCTTTTTTTACTTTTGTATGAGAGGATCTAGGGAGGATCCTACTGAGTATACTGTCATACTCACCCTACATATGTATAAAATATTTTTTAGGTCAGTTGGAGTAGGTTGGAGATCAGTTTGGTTAGTAATAGCTTGTGGGTTGTAGGAGCTATTTGAGATTCGTGGTCACTATCATCTTTACCTTTATTTTGGTACTTGTAGTTTTTCCTTTATGTTGTAGTAGTTGTTTCCTAAAATTACATTTGTGTAATTAGGTTTCTTTTATATTTTAGTCTGAATAGGAGTTGGTTGGTGTCTATATTATCTCTCTCTTTCTTATGTGTTTCTCTTAGAGGGTAATGCCTACCGTCTACATGTTTATTATACCCTAGGTTCTAGTCACCAACTTGGGGCCTACTAAAGGTGGGACTCAGGGGTTACTATCTATCTTCTCCCATTACCGGCCTAGGAGGGATACAATTTGTGGGTATGGGGTCGTGGCAGATGACAGGTTCATTTTTTTTTAAATTCTCATAAGAATTAAATAAGGATGCCTTAGCTTTTGACTTAGAAAAAATTCCAAGATTATTAGGTAACTTGTGAGACAAAATATATGATTCACCCTAAGAAGTTACTTCCACAAGATCTTCTACTTGTTGATAATAATGTTTGTAATTTTCATAAAAAAAAGTAAAATACACTTCATCCTTATCATCTTCTGATAAAAACTTAATAGAAGCATAAAAATATCTAACAATTTCAGGGTATTGTAATTAGAACTCCTTATATATCTAGTTTTTATATGAAAAATTTCTCCCATTTTATAAAATTAATGATATTTTTAAGAATAGAATCATACTTTTTATAAATTTTTCTCTCGATGAGTATTTCTATAAAGAATTATATCTTTACAAAATCTTCTGGTATGGCCATATGACTGAGTCTTATACCAACGGTTGGATGAAATCCAAACATTCAGAAGGAGCACATAATGGGGTGGTTAGAGTCAGTGAAAAAATATTAGAAAAATGATGTGGGACATGAGGTGAACCACCTTTATATAGGCATGAAAATGGTTATTTCATATTCTATAAAACTTTCAACGGATCATATTGAAACTCTTTTTAATCCAGTAATTGAGATTTATTCAAGTATTTTTTTAAATATAATTTTGAACTCTTAAAGTTTTTAAAGAAAAACTTTTATCAAAGTGAGATTCATTATGATTGGAAAAGTTTTATGTTTGAAGCATAATTTTATAAAACTAAAAGATCATATATAACAATATTGATAAAGTAAAGAAATAGATAAGTATAAAAACTAAGAGAATAGAAGAGTACCTTTTAGAGTTGAAAAGTCTCATCAGTATGAGTTACCTGTTCTTATTAGATTTTGAA
Organism: Viscum album; assembly: GCA_963277665.1. Lineage (NCBI taxonomy): Eukaryota > Viridiplantae > Streptophyta > Magnoliopsida > Santalales > Viscaceae > Viscum > Viscum album. The sequence goes on from OY728156.1 coordinate 135,300,635, forward strand.
ACAGAAACTAATTATAATTTAGTTTATTACAAAAATATTGTCTATAATTTTTATAATAATTTTAGAGTTCATAAAATTTTATCTTAGAAAAAAAATTTATAACAAATTTTGGTTATATTATTTTTTAAGAAAACTGACTAAAAATTTTATAAAAGTTTTTGAGTCCAATTTTTTTTTGGCTCCGAAGAATAATGTATGAAAAATAAAATTTCAGAAGACTAAAAAAATATTTTAAGAAACTAAATTCTTAATAAAACTAAATTTTTTAGAAAAGTAAAAGTGTCACACCTAGTTTTTCAAGTCTTGTCTTATGTTCCAGTTCATTGGGAATCTCAGTCCTTCTATCGAGTTCTAGGGGTTTAATTTTGAAGTGTGTATTTATCTCGTTTTTTTCATATTTAACTTCTTCAGTTTTTTTGGGAGTTTTTTGAGAAAATATGGAAATTTTGTCTTGGAAGTGATTTGCACATGGTCGGTGCACGATTTGGTAAACCGTGCAGCCGAACCCAGGTAACCGTACGACCGGTGGTGGGTTTAGGAAGAACCTACCACATGGATTGCACATGGTATGTGAAACCATTCCAGTTGGATGTGTGGTCGATCTCTTCACATGAATTATCTGTCTCATGGTTTGATAAAGCATGTGGATAAACCATGCGTGTTGCCCAGATCTTAAATTTTTGGATTTTCTAAGTTTACCCCTTTCGGGTTTTTAACCAAAATCACTCTAATCCTCCCCCATATGGCTTGTTCAACCCTAGTAGGGAACTCCCCTCTTCCTCAATCCTCCTACCTCCTTCTAGGGTGATTTCAAGTGGAAATATTCAAGGGTTTTATTGGATATCTCAAGGTAAACCCCTCCTCTCATCTCCCTCTTCCTTCTCCTCTCATTACTTTTTGGTTTTATCTTTTCCCATGGTCATATTGACCTAGGGTTTTGATTTACCTTCGATTATGTTGGGGGGTTTTCTCATTAAGGGTTTATCTTTGTAGATCTAGGGGTTTTGAACCATCGTGGAGTGTTTTCGATGGTGCGTTGTTGTTGCGCTATGGATCTGAGGTAGGTTTTCCCGTGCACTTGAATTTTTAATTTAATAATCATTAGTTTCATGCTTTTATTACTTTCTTTGATTTATAAATATTGATGCCTGATCTTTGGTTTAATTATTTGGTGTGAAAAATGGTGTTTTAGGCCTTGGTTTTTAATAAATGGAATTATTGTGTTAAATAACACACACCAAGTGCTCGATTAAATTCCTAATTGGTTTTTATGAGTAATTTGTGATGTGAGAAGCATGTTTTGGTTTTTTGAATGTATTAGTATTATGAGAAATCATTTCTTGGCTACCTTATATGGGTTTCCCAAGTGGTTTTGGTTTTTATAAAGAAATGAGGAATGGATTTTAGGGTGTTTTGGCATGTGTTGCCTATGAATGGCTCATTTCGAACTTTTATAAGAAATGGTTTGATTTGAAAGTGTAGTGTAAATGTTTTAAGTGGATTTTGTAAATTATTTTGAAATGGAAAGTGGTGTTTTTACACCCCTTTATAAAAATTTTATTTTGTATCATTGATAAATGTTGATTTTGTGAAATGCTTAAAGGCCTGTAAGAAAACTTTGTGAAAATAATGAAAGTGTTTACTATGAAAACCTATGTTTGATGTTTATCATGACTTTTATATATATAATGAATGGGATGTACTCATTTCATAATCCTAAACATCCATTATCAGAGTTCCTTGGTTGGGAATCTTTGTGTTCTATTTATTCTACGGCTTGAGATCAATCCTTAAGGTGACTTAGGGTGAGGCCTGTTGTTAGACTAAAATTATTATATACTTGTGATTGGATAATTGGATGGAATCAGTTGGCTCACCCCATTTATATGTGATACATGGGAACTTGACATAGTGATATAATTTTCTGAGAACAATTGCTCTACTAGCTAGATTACACACTAGCTGTTGGCCCATAGTAGGTGGATATATTTGGATTTATTGCTATGGGGTTTCCCCTTGGTCTATCCCGAGTTAGGGTAGCCGAGAGTGTTAGGGTGTTATTGATTTCATCATGAGTGGAATGCTACTATGGATGGGTCTCATATATTAGTATTTTCTAGATTATTCGTGATCTCATAGGTTCATCCATGTCGGTTATCACTTAACTGCTTGTAGTGATGATTGAGATACTTGTATTCTTATTTCCATTTCCTTGTTATATGATATTTATATTGGATTCTTGTGTAGTGTTTTTCATGGAAAGTGATGTGTTGGTTTAAAAAGTGTTTATGAAAAATGTTTTTAAGGAAAAGTGTTTTATCCTATTTTGTGTAAGTTGAAAATGTAAACACCACTTTCCCTTTGAAAATGTTGATGTTTCACTATTGTTAATGAACTTGTTTTTGAAATGAATAAGGGAAATGGTCCGTAGTTTGTTTTTAAGTAAAATGTGTAGAAATGATTACTTTTATAAATTATACTGAAAAATTGAATTTTATATTTCTTTTATTTTAAAGGAAGTGAATTGGGAAATATATTATCGAGCTACCCTACTGAGTTTTAATACTCTTACCTATAGTTCTTTTCTATTTTTATCCCTTGTGTAGGTTTAACTTAAGTTTTATCACCTTGGGCAATGAGTTATAGTTGTGTTAGAGAGTGAACCATGGGGTTACATGGAGTTAGTGCGATCATCTAGTTTGGTTAGTTTATTTTTATAGTTTTTTACCATTCAGTTTCATTTATAAAAGATGTTCAGTTCAATTTTATTTATATATTGGACTGCTCGTGCATCTTTCCATTATTTGTTTCTTTAATTATTTATTGGGTGAAATTGTTCCCCTTGTTTACTATGTTGATGACCAACACTAGTTTTTAGCCTGTGGGGATTGGGAATGCCCTTCAGGCCATGCCACAGATCGGCTTAGGTGACCGGTTCAGGGTTGACCCAGGTTGGTTCATGACAAAATGGTATCAGAGGAGGTTAGATCTTATAGGACCTTACTTTTTAGATCACCCTTTGTTACTTGGGGATGTCAAGGTAGATGAAGTAGGATTTTCAGGACTTGATAGGTAGGTGTGGGAAGAGAGTCATGGACTATTATTCGTTATAATCCTTAGGTTTCCATGGGAATTCCAGTTTTATTATTTTATTTGGTATTTAGGTATTGTTTGGTGATTAAGATATGAAAAGGGGAGTTGGGATAATGGTATCTATGAGTTCACAAGGCCTAGAAATCCACATGGAGTTATGGTCATGGTCTTGTAAGGATCTCCGTGTTAGTGGTGTGTTTGGCATATGGTCGCCAACCATGTGTACAAGTCCCCCACAAACACTAGTTCCCTCTTATGAGTTGTTTTGAGTATTCTTTGAATTATGAAAGTTGTTTTGAAAATCCTTGTGTTATAATTACGAAATTGGGATTTTAATGGTGATGGTTGGATTTTGTAAATTGGGAAAATGATATTTTTAGAATCAATTTTGTGAAAGGATTTAGAAAAAATAGGTTTTTTTATAAAATGACCTCTTAGGAGTGAAATTAAAATGATTTAATGAAATTGTAATTTTATAATCAAAGTTTGGGGTTTATGGGAATCACTTTCTTGAAATAAGATATTGTTTTTGAATTTGTTTTGAATAAAAGGGATTGGTTTTTTAATCAAATGGTTATTGATGAAATTGGATTTATGGAGTTGATGGAAAATGTTTTGAGTGAAATGAAAGGAATTTTTGATGTAAATCTAAGGGATTTCATTTTCAAGCATGGTAAAATAGTTTTATGTGTGGAATCTGAAAAATGATTTTTAGCTTGGTGTTTGGTGAGAGTTTGTTTGGTTCATGAATTTTGAATTGATTTGAATGGTTTGTTTTGGAAAATATGGATGTTTTGTTTTGGGCATGATGTTATCATGGGTGGTCACATGCATAGTGGTATATGGGATTGTGGAAGGATAACCAGTATGGCATAGTGGATGGGTGCCCGAGGTGGAAAAAAATGTGCATGTGAGTGATAATCTAAGGAATTACAATGGATAATATTCAAACCACTGAGTTTGTTATTAAAATCAAAAAAATTTTCCAAATGAAAGTTTGGATGATTAATAGTGGTTTGTTTTCCTATGTTAAAAGTTTGACGTTTATGCAGTGTTTTTTCTTAAGGATATTTTTTGTTGATTTGGACTTGATGTAGTTCTTGGATTTATTTTGTTTAGTGATTTCCCCCATGGAGCTTAGATGGGTGATCATAGCGTGGCTACGGGTGATTCTCCATTAGCGGGATTTCCATTTGATCAACCTAAGGATTTTGTTCTTGAGTTTTAGAAGCTAAATCCAACTCTATTTTATGAAAAAATGGAAACTCTAAAAGTAGAAGAGTGGATGTGAAAGATCGAAATGAACTTTAGCCTCATTGAGTTGTACAATTTTTTGAAGGTCAAGTTTGGAAACTTCATACTTGAAGGTTCACTATAGAAGTGGTGGAAGTTGGTGTCTCTGAAAAATCCTCGCAAATATCTTACTTGGGAGTTATTCAAATATTTTTTCATCCATCAGTATTTCTATGAGAAATAAAGGATGAAAAAGGGGATAGAAATGTGTTTTTTACAGTAGGGTAATGGATTGGTGTTAGAGTATTTCAATAATTTTATGGACCTAGTTATTTATCTTTTGGAGTATGATGTGACTGGTTTCATGAAGGCTCAGCGTTTTGAGTTTGGTATTCATCCTGATATATAATCGAAGGTGTCAGAGTTCAATATACCTTCTTTTTCTGATGCAGTGAGGCTATATTTTCATATTGAATCCATGAGGGCGGGTGTGCCCAAGGTATTACTCCCTCCTTCAATCCCGGGAAGTTGTGGGGGAAATTCAAATAAGGGGATGAGGACGCAGTTTAAAGTTGATGGAGAAGGTTGTAGAATCAAAATACCTCAGTATCTTTCATCAACCCCTTATGGGCATGAGATCCCAGTGTGTTATTAGTGTGGAAAGATGGGTCATAAAAAACTATCACGTCCTAGTACTCCAAAACCCCTCCATGCTTGTAAACGCATGGGTCACTTGTAGCGGTTTGGTTGGGGACTTACTATAAAGCATCATAGATCTAACTCTTATAATTGAAGTGCTATTGGGAACTCATTTTAAGTTTCTTTTTTTAAGTGTCCTTCAGTGTAAGGGGTCTATTTTTGTGGTAGTTTTTCTAGTGGTGATTTGGTGTTTTAAATATAAGGAAATGTTGTAAGTCTTTCGATAAACTCCTATTTTTAATGGAAGTGTGGTTTTCATTTCAGAAATTACAGTTTTATTATTTTTATCTAATCGGGTGATGTGTGTTCTTGGTTGGGATTATTGATTTATGACTATGAGGTAGTAGATGATTCAATCATTAGATCTCCTACCTTAGGTCCTAGAGTGAAGCCAATATGTAGTCAGGAACCCCAAGGATTGTAGGGAGTGTTGGATCAGTTTTTTCCCCTTCATTTGGGAGTGAGTGGTTTAAATACTCTTGTTGCGTCTTTCTTAGTTTTGGTTGGTAGAATGATGTGGGATAGTTTTGGTTGGGTTGTGTGAGAAAGGCCTAGTGTTGGATTATGTTGATTTTACATTTGGTTAATGATGGTTAGTTCTTAATGATGGGGATACCTACTGCCGGTCTCGTTGAGTTTCTTCTAAGAGGATATTGGATGCTAGTTGTGTTTTTTGGTTTGGGTGAGCATTGGGATTCATGGGATAAGGACCAACCTTCTTGTTCTCGGAATGGTTATGGATTTGGTGGCTTGATCTTTTCTGTTGATTTTTAGGTTAGTTTCAGGTTGTTATTATATTTAGGGAAAGAGGCATAAGTTCCGTTGGTAGTGGGTGAAATGTACTTGGATTAAGAGGTTGTATCGAATGGTTGTTGAATCCTTAGGAATTGATCGACCAAATAGATAACGTTATGGATTTTCGGGGGTGAAAAACATTAATGGTGGGGAGAATTGTCGAACCTAATTTTTCAAGTCTTGTCTTATGTTTTGATTCATTTGGAATCTCAGTACTTCTCTCGAGATCTAGGTTTTGTGATGGTTCAATTTTTAAGTGTTTATTTGTATCCTTTTTGTCCCATGGAAGTACTTCAATTCATTTGGGAGTTTTTAGAGAAAATCAAGAAATTTTGGATTGGTAGTGACTTGCGCACGATCAGCGTGCAGTTTGGTAAACTATGTGGCCAAACCCAAGTAACTGTGCAGAAGGTGGTGGGTTTAAGAAAAAACTACCACACGGCCTGCACATGTTATGTGAAACTATGTGGGTTGGCTGTTCGGTTTATCTCTTCATGGGTAGTGGCTACTACACAGTTTCTGCATGATTTGATAAATCGTGCGGACAAACCGTGCATGTTGTCCATATCGTAAATTTTGGGATTTTCTAAGTTGACCCCTTTCAGGTTATTAACCCAAATCACTATCCTCCCCTCATGTAGCTCTTTTGAACCTAGGATATTTCTCCCCTCTTCCTCAAGCCTACAACCTCCTTCTAGGGTGATTTAAAGTGGAAATATTTAAGGGTTTGGTTGGATCTCTCAAGGTAAACCCCTCCTCTCATCACCCTCTTCCTTCTCCTCTCATTCCTTCTTGGTTTTCTCTTCTCCCATGGTCATGTTTACCTAGGGTTTTTATTTCCCTTCAATTATGTTGGGGTTTTTTCTTATTAAGTATTTCGCTTCATATATCTATGATTTTTGAACCCCTGTGGAGTGTTTTCAGTGGTACGTTGTTGTTACGCTATGGATCTGAGGTAGGTTTTTCCATGGATTTAACTTTTAAATTTAAGAATAATTAGTTTCATTATTTTTTTACTTTATTTGATTTATAAATATTCATTCATAATAATTGGTTTAATTATTTTGTGTTTAAAATGGTGTTTTATGCCTTGGTTTATGATAAATTGAATTGCTGTGTTAAATAATGCACACCAAGTGATCGATTAAATGTCCGGTTGGATTTTATGAGTAATTTTTGATGTGATAAGCATGTTTTTATTTTGTAAATGTATTGGTATTATGTAAAATTATGTCTTGGGTTCCTTATATGGGTTTCCCAAGTGGTTTTGGGTTTTATAAAGAAACTAGGAATGGATTTTAGGGTGTTTTGGTATGTATTGCTGATGAATGGCCCGTTTGGAACTTTTATAAGAAATGGTTTTCCATAAAAGTGTAGTGTGAATGTTTTAATAGGATTTTGTAAATTATTTTGAAATGGAAAGTGGTGTGTTTACATCCCTTTATGAAAATTGGATTTTGTGTCATTGATAAATGCTGGTTTTATGAAATGCTTAAAGGACCTTTTGGAAACTTTGTGAAAACGATGAAAGTGTTTATTATGAAAAAATATTTTGGACGTTTCTCATGTTATATCTACATATAATGTATGGTATTTACTCGATGTGGAATCCTCAAGATCCATTATCAGAGTTCCTTGGTTGGGACTCTTTATGTTCTATTTATTCTATGGCATGAGATTGGTCCTTGGGGAGATTGAGGGTGAGGCCTATTATTGGACTATTTTTATTATATGCTTGTGATTGGATGCTCAGCTGGCATTGGGTGGATCACCCCCTTTATATGTGATACATGAGAACTTGGCATAGTGATAGAATTTTCTGAGAATGATTGTTGCACTGGCTAGATTACGCACTATCTTGTGGCCCCTAGTAGGTGGATATATTTGGGTTTATTGTTATGAGATTTTCCCCTTGGTCTATGTTGAGTTAGGGTGGCTAGGAGTGTTAGGGATTTTTTGATTTCATCATGTGTGGAATGCTACTGGGGATGGGTATCATGTATTAGTATGTTTTGGTTTATTTACGATCACTTAGGTTCATCAATTTTTGTTAGTACTTAACTACTTGTAGTGATGATTGAGATACTTGTATGCTTATTTCCATTTCCCTTGTTATATGATATTTATGGTGCCTTCTTGTGTGGTGTTTTTCATGGAAAGTGATGTGTTGGTTTAAAAAGGATTTATGAAAAATGTTTTTAAAGAAAAGTGTTTTATCTTCTTTTGTGTAAGTTGAAAATGAAAGCATCACTCTCCCCTTGAAAATGTTGATGTTTTACTATTGCTAATGAACCTAGTTTTGAAATGAAGAAGGGAAATGGGTCATAGTTTGTTTTTAAGTAAAATGTGAAGAAAAGATTACTTTTATAAATTGTATTGGAAACTTGAAGTTGATGTTTATTTTATTTTAAAGGGAGTGAATTGGGAAATATATTATCAGGATATCCTACTGAGTTTTAATACTCATGCCAATAGGTATTTTCTGTTTTTAGACCTTTTGAAGGTTTAGCTTGAGTTCAATGACTTTGGGCGAAGAGTGATCACTATGTTTGAGAGTGACCCACAGGGTCACATGGAGTTAGTGTGGTCTTCTGGATTGGTTGGTTAATTTTTATAGTTGTTGTACCATTTAGTTTCATGTATTAAAGATATTTAGTTCAATTTTAATTATATATTGGAATGCTTGTGCATCTTTTCACTGTTTGATTGTTTAATTATTTATTGGGTGAAATCATTCCCCTTATGTAATCGGTTAATACATAATAGTAGTTTCCAGACCATGTGGATTGGGAACGCCCTTCGGGCCATGCCATAGATTGACTCGGGTGACTGGTTCAGGATTGACCTGGGTTGGTTCATGAAAAAAAGATTTAGAAATTAAAAGTAACATGTAACCCCCTTTGAAGATAAGTTTATTAATGTAAGGAGATTTATAAAAAATAATTAGATATGAATAATCATTTGATATTGATCATTCCTAGATTTTGTTTAATGTATTTAAATCTATTGAAACTAATGGGTTTAGTAAAAATATAAGTAATCTATTCCTGTGTTCCAATAAATTATAAAATGATATCTCCTTTAAGTGTGTGATCCCAAAGGAAATTATATCTTATATATATGTGTTTAGAACATGATTTATGTGTTGGGTTTTTATATAGGGAAATAGAACTTGTGTTATCACATAAAATTTGAGTTTTATTAAAATTCAATCTATAGCCAGTGAGTGTGTGTTTCATATACAAAACTTGAGCACAAAAACTTAAAGTTGTCACATATTCAGCTTTAGTAGTGGAAAGTGCTATTGAGTATTGTTTCTTATATGACTAGAAAACTAAAGCTTTTCTTAAGAAATTACATGTTATGGATGTAGTTTTCTTATCTATTCTACATACACCAAAGTGATTATCCAAAATTCTATTTAGTTTGAAATCATTTACAAAATAATAGAACAAACCTAAAACCATAGTTCCCTTAATGTAATAAAAAATTCATTTAACTACTTTAATACGGGACTATTTTGGATTGACTTGATATCTAATACATAATCATACTGAAAACATTAAATCTGGGTGACTAGATATTAAGTAAAGTAAACTTCCAATCACACCTCTTAATGTCTTTTAATCAACTGGTTTCCCAAATTCATCAAGATCTTAAGTATTTGAGGTTCCGATAGGGGTAATAATACTTTTAGTATTTTTGTATCCAAATTTATTAAGAATATATTTTATATACTTATGTTTAGGTATAAAAGTTCCTTATGGTTTTTTTGAAATTTAAAAACCTATAAAGTATGTTAAATCACCCATCATACTCATTTTAAACCTAGATTTCATAGGATCCAAAATCTTTTATAAATAGATTTGGATCTATATCCCACTTAAAAAAATTATTTTGTATAAAAAATACATTTAACATATCATACTAGGCTCTAGGGGCTTGTTTAAGTCCCTATATTGCCTTGGGTAAGTTTATAAATATATTATGAATGTTTTATATTTTCAAAACTTGGGAGTTATTCTACACAAACTTCCTCCTGAACATATCCATTAATAAAATTACACTTCACATCCATTGAAATAGTTTCAAATTTAATAATTTTTCTTAATCTAGAAGTATATTAATAACATAAAGTATTGTTACCAAAGCATAGGTTTATTCATAGTCTATTCACTCTTATTAATTATAACCCTTAGCAATAAGTCTCTCTTTATTTATAACTATTATAACATTTTCACCATATTTATTCCGAAGGACCCATTTTACTATAATTACAAAAGTATCTTTAGGTAATTAAAATAAAGTCTATACTTGGTTCCTTTCAAACTAATTGAGTTTATATTGCATTTCATTTATCCAATCCTAATCACATATAGATTCATCAGGATTCTTAGGTTTGAATTGTGATAAGAAATTCATATTTTCAATTTCATTTCTCAAAGAACTTCTAGTCCAAACTGCTGATTCATAAGAAACAACTGATTTCTTTGAATTTCAAAAGTTTTTTCTTCAATAATAGATTAGAAATAATATTGAGTAAAAACTTTAGAAACATATTCTTGGGTTATTTCATTATGAGAAGAAATTTATAACATAGGCTGAAAATCAGTTTTAGAAATAACATCAGAGGATATAGGTTGGGGTTGTTTGAAAACAAATGGATCAGTTTCATCAAAATTACATGCACTATTTCCTCAAAAGTACATGTATTTTTATTAAAAAATTTATAATCCTTACTAGTTGTGTATTAACCTAAAAATATCCTTTAATTATATCTTTCAGAGAATTTGTGTAAGTTATCTTTAGTATTCAAGATGAATACTTTGCATCCAAATACTTTAAAGTAATATTTTTTTTATTTTCTTCTTGTACACAAATCATAAGGAGTTTTTTTTAATAAAAGGCCTAATTAAAACACAATTTATAGTATAATAGGTAGTACTAACTAATTTAACCTAAATATGTTTAGAAACTGAGTATTCACTCAACATGGTTCTAGTAATCTCCATAAGAACTATATTTATTCTTTCCACTACACCATTTTTCTATCGAGTTCTGGGTTCTTAAAAGTTATATATAATACCTTTTTTACTATAAAAATTTTAAAAATCAGGATTTAAAAATCCTACACCATAATCACTATGAATATTTATTAAGGATAGGTTTTTTTAAATTTTAACTCTTTCTACAAAAGTTTTAAAACTACTAAAGGCTTCATATTTTCTTGCTAGAAAATAGACCCAAGTATATATAGTGTAGTCATCAACTAAAACATATATTAAGTATTTTCCACTAATAATTAAAATTTATGTAGGACTAAATAATTCCATTTGAACTAACTGTAAATAATAAAAATTTGAGACTTCACTAATAGATTTAAATCTTGAATTATGTTGCTTACCAAATTGACGAGGGTCACAATGTTTAGAATTATCAAACCTAAGTTCTGGTGAATCCTTCACTAGTCCTTTATTAGTCAACTTAGATAAGTTTATAAGGTTATAGTGTCCAAAAATTCTATAAAATAACCAATATTTTTCTTCCATTTTACTAAGACAAGTTATATTTTGGCTCCAAAGGTATTTTAATTTTAAAGTGAAAACATTCTTATGTCGATTGAAAGAAAGAATAAATTCATCTTTAGAACTATGTAAAATACATTTTTCATTCCAAAATTTCACAAGATAAGGTTTATCACATAATTAAATTATTATTATAAGTTTTTTCTTAAGTCCTACAACAAATAAAACATTTGAAATTAAAACTTTTCAAAGGAGAAAAATATTACCTATATCAATAATCTCTCCTTGAGTATTATCTCTTAAAGTTACTTTTCCACCTTTTATCTTTATAATCTTCCTGAAGAAATTTTTGTTTCCATTCATATGTATAGAGGAAACACTATCCATATACCAAATATTTTTTTTTGGTAATTTATTTATTTTCTTGAAAACAAAGATATTATTTTTTTCAAAACCCAAACCTTCTTAGGTCTGGTATTATAAAAACAAATTGTAGGTAGTCAAATTTGACCAAAATCACTACATGGATAAATTGTAAATTATTTTAAACAATATAACTTATGAAAACCTAGGGATTGAAATTTATTAATAGAACATTTATTTTTACAATGTCCACCACTTTGACATTTTTTAAAAAATGGATCACTTTTTGGAAAAAAATAGTTATTCTTAAAAATAGGTTTTTTATAAGTAAAAACCATTCCAAAAACATCAGTACAAGTTCAGATTTGTTTATAAATATTATAAAAATTTTCCTTCTTATAAGTAAACTTAGATAAAAGTTTATATAAACAATAAATTTCAGATTTTATTTTAACAACTAAATCATTATCCTCAATAGTAGAAGTTTTCAAACTAAGTATCACAAAATCATTTTGTAAACTACTTTTCATCAGAAATTGTTTTTTCAAGATCATTAAAAAGATTTTATTTTTCAGAATTAGTTTTATCAATATATTTAGAAAGATATGATATTTCATTTATAAGAGTAGTTATTCTTGAGTTAACCTTCAAAAGTTTTTCTTGGGAATTATCATGTTTTTTTAAAAACTTCATAATTTTCATTTTCTAGAATTTTAGAAAAATTAGATACTTATTCATAACTAGGTAACATGTTATTATATTTAGTTAAAGAATATTATTTATCTATAGAATTTATTTCATAATTAATTTCTCTGTAAATTTCATTTAATATAAGGTTGGTAAGGGAATCGGGAGTTCGTACCTTCGGTATCATAATTTTTTTTAACCATTGGTATTTCATAAAATAAATTGATATTAATTTGTTTATAAGATTCATGGTCTGAAGAATTATCTGAGGAACTGTCTCCTCCACTGGTACTCCAAGTCTTAGAATCTTTTAAAATCAATATATTCTTATACTAGTAATACTTCTTATAATTCCTTTCTAAATTCATTTATTTATTATATTTCCTTTTAATCTTAGGAAAACCTAGTCGAATGTGTTATGTCTTCTTAAATTCATAACATAAAACTTTAGAAGATTCTTTATATTCACTATCATCCTTATGAATTTTCCTGTATCTATACTAAAAGTCTTTATTTCCTATGATTTTATTCATCTTATAGAAATATTTTCTAACTCATTTTCAGAAGGTGTTGAAGAACTAAAATCTGATTCAATAATCACTTCATTCTTCTTTTAATATTTTACAATTTTTTCAACAGACTGAGATTTTATAGAATCATTACATGTTGTTGCAAAGGAAAATCCACCATTATTATTTTTCATTTTTTAGAACCTCTTTTCAAACTTTCTTCATATTTCATGAGAGTTCCAATAAGGTCATTAAGTGTTAGGTTTGTAATCTTCCTTGTATCATCCAAGGTTGTCCTTTTGGGATCCCACTAAATTGGTATAATTTATATAATATTTTCAACAAATATTCCATCTGTTAGATATTTATATTCAAGAGAATGTTGACTATTAACAATAGCCATGAATATTTGATGCATTTTTTCTACATATTCTCTAGGTAACATCATAACTCTTCTAGTCTCAATAACTTTGGAATTTCTAAAGTGAGTGATTTATAACTTTTCCAAAAAGTATTATCAGCTTCACATGAAGATATTTGCCTATATATATTCTTTTTCACAAAAAAAAAGTAGAGTATTACTTAATCTATGATTTAGTTGATATTTTTTATTTTATTGATGATTAAAGGTAGTAAATTCCTTCTTAAGAATCTTATAATCACCAATAAGAATACAAAAGTTATCAAAACTATATTGATTATAAAATTATTCATTTGATGTCTCCAGTAATCATAATTAGCACCATCAAAGATAGGTGGTATTCTCAGATTCACATTTTCAAGGGTAAAAAAATTTAACTCTTCCATATTATAAATAATAGAAAATATTATATAAAATTACATGTTAGTGTAGTAAAAATTTATAAACATTAATTTTATAAAAACTTGTAGTTAATAAGTAAAGTAAAAACTCAACAAGTATTTAGTAGAACTAGCTATGATACCAATTATTGGATCATAAGAGTTTATGATGGCTATAATAGGGGGTGAATTGTAGTTTAAAAATTAAACTAAAAAAAACACAATTCTTATTAAATAAAAAATGATCACACTCAGTAATAATCCAATTATCATATTTTTAAAATAGGAACAAAAAATTTTCCAATTACATAAAAGTATTTTTTTGGTCTTAGAGTCACACAGATAATTTTTTTAAAAAAGATAAGTATTGAAAAAACTTTATAGTACAAAAGAAAAACAAAATGAAAAACTTATATAAAAAAGAAATATAAAGATTATAAAAGTATTAATGTCTTACAATATTTATATAAAAGAATTTACTCTTTAACCTTAAGAGTTAAGGTAGTTAGAAATACTGACTAAAGATATCTATAGTTTTATAACTAATGTGAGGTTTGTCTTTCCTTACCAAGAAATACCTTATTATGATGATAGGTATCTGTCTTCCTAGCCCCAGGAGCCCTTGATACGATGGATCAGATTCACCATCTTCTTATCTATGAAATCCCTCAATCAGTACCATGATCAGACAGAGAACACAAAATAAAATCGTTATAATGAATTTAAAACCCTTACAAGGATTCCTTAAAACTTAAAATATCTAAATAATTATAAAGACTAGGAATTGGTTGTTCATGCAGAGTAATATTTAGACAAATTGAGTTGTGAATGCATTAGCTCCCAAATCTTCAAATGACCTCCTATTTATTAGAGAACCTCTAACAGTCATATTTTAGAGTTTTTTGTAATGACCTTAGATAGCTTTCACTTTGAAATATCATAATGTTCTGGATCTTAAATATGATATATAAGCATTTCATAGTCTAACTTTATTTAGTTTATCACTATTAGAATTCTATTAAGTATTCCATCTGATATAAATAAATCTATATACTATGATTATAAACTTTGGATAGTCTGATGGAATTCCTTATTATTTTTCAATTATATAAATATTAGTCTGAGGTATCAATACCAGTTTCAGTCTGATGGTCATGGTTTTTATCATTCTGATAGACATAACATAATTATAACCACTGGTTAGGAAAAAAGTTAGTCCTATGAGTCAGATTTCCCTTGAGTTCGATATATTAAATTCAATAATAAAATTTTATATTCATTATACATTAGAACTATTTCAATGTTGAGTCTAAAATAATTTTTTATACAAAAACTTACTAAAAAACTTGGGAAATAAAAATATTGTAAAAATATTTTTTAATAAAGTGTTTTTGATTTTCAAAACTAAGGAAAGGAAAAGTAGAAAGTAATACAGTCGACTAAAAAAACTAGAGTCTAAACCATCGAGTATGTTCTTTATCTTCATGAATAATAAAATTATGTTAATTATTTACTTTATTAATAATTTTTTTCAATTTTATAATTCCTTTTATTTTATTATTTACCATGTTATACACAATTACTTAATCAATTAAGTTCTCATATAATGTTTTGATGATGTTCATATCATATACCCAAAATGATTTTGGTAGGTTAATTATAGTTAATGAGATAATTAATCCATAATATAAATAATAATAATAATTAAATAATTATATTTATTTATTCATAAATTATACTTTTAAAACCAACCATGAAATATTATTATGAAAAATTAACTACGTTATAATCATGGAGATAGTAGGCCGTATATATGCATGAATAACGTTTCCATTTTTCAATGATAATTATAGAAACATTTAAGTGATATTTTATCATTATCATAAATTCCATATGATTTCTTTAAATACACTTATATATAGTATCTATGTGACATGGTTATGAAAAATGAGTCACATTGTTTAGTGGAGATGGTAATACACTTATACACACAAATGGTGTTATCATTTTTAAATGGATTGAAAGGTAAGAAAAATATTATATATTATATTTTAATAATGATAATTATTACATGAATATAATATATAAACATTAAATCCATCATTATACCCAACCATGAGAGGTTTTTATAGAAAATGAGTTACATCAGTTTGTGAGGCGGTAGTTTGCTGTACACACGAATGACAGTGTAATTCACAATTTGATAGAATAAGAGATAAATATAGGTTATTAAATTAAAATAACAAAATATAAGTATATTTAATATATTTGTGTTATTATTTCATCACATTTTAATAATATTTTAAGGAGTTAGAATAAGAAATAAAACTAAAACATTTAGTAAAAAGTTATACCAATTCTTTAGACAACCTCCTTTGCTTTACACCTAAATCCATATAAGGTTGGTATTATGCCAAAATTTATACATATATAACATGGTTAGGGATGTTACTAAGTGATTTCGGTAGGTATTTGTAGAATAAAATTGTTCTTTAAGTGAGAGAAAAAATGATAGGAGGTTTCCATTTATAAGTGTGGGGATGAGAACTCTTGTAATTTCTTAATGTATTAAATTAATATAAATTAATTTTCAATTTAAAATGGAAAAAAATTAATATATTCATAATATAGAATTATTATTACTATAATTAAACTCATATAGTAAAATTTGGAAAATTTTAGGTGTTTTTTTCGCCCTTATCATTTTTTAACCCCCTATCCACCTTCTTAATTATTACCATGATAATAAAGTTTTTTATTCATTAGGGGTCATGATAGTTACTATAAAAGAAAAAATAGACCATAAATGTACCAATATTTTTTATTTTAAATCATATCCAAATAACTTTGCTGAAGATATGTTTTTATGAATTTTAAATCATTTAATAAAAAATTATTTATTGTAAAATATCATTAATATCATTTTTTAATTATTCATTTAATTTGACTTTGATAACAACATCAAATAAATAAATTTTAATATAATCCTTTAACACATCACTAAAATTCTATATTTATCTATATTTTTTTATAATACAATAAATCATTAAAATTATATTACTTTTAATATTTTTAGAATCAATTATTCTATTTTTCTAGTAATTGAATAAATATTATGTCGGTGTTGCATAAGCATTTAAGGTAATTATTAAATCACTAAAATTAGAAAAATATTACCATGATAAAAAAATAATTTATATTTTAAATAACCATTTATAACCTAAAATAATTTATTTTTATCCCCATCAAAAAATATTATAGATATTAAAATTGAGAAAGTGACATTTTTGACTTTACCTTTTACCTAAATATTATAAAGGTAAAAACATAGAAAAATTGAATAAAAGAACATATATTCAAATATTTTATGATTATGGATAAAATATAATCATCCAATTAAATAAATTTAAGTATAGGGTCATTATTTAGTCCTTATGATATTATTTTTAACCTTAATTACTTAATTTACTCTTACCATGGTGACAATTATTCAGTATTGTTACTATTCATAATGAAAAAATAAATGAGACATATTTAAAAAATTTATCCCTCCTAATTAATAATATTGAATATATTTTCCAATATTTAATTAATATAACTGACATAAATTAATTGAAGATAAAAATTGAAAATGTAACGAAAAACATTTTTTTATAAAATTTCCATTTTATATATAAAATTTTTTATATCAAATTAAACAATAAAAATTACTCCAATAAACATAATTGGATTATTTATTTTATAATATAACTAATTTTACTTTTAAATCAATTAAAAACAAAATTGAACTCTGTAAATGTTTGAAAAGAAATAATGGTTTTAATAAAAATCAGTATTTTTTTCATTGTTCACTAGAAAAATCAATCTTTTAGAAAAATACAAAATATAAACCGTGAGATAATTTTTATATTATGATTTAAAAAATGATATCATTTTTTTGAAATAAAATTTATAAATGTTTTATAAATTAATTATAATATTTGATCAAAAAAGCAATAATTTTTTTAGAGAAAATGTATTTTTGAAGAATAAAATAACATTTCTAAAAATTAACTGATTATTTACTAAAAATTTATCAAAAAAATTTTATTGATTAGGATATATATATATATATAATAATGTATTTAATCCCATTCATACCTTCCAATTCAATGGCTAGGTTATAAGAGTCATATTTAAATAATAATATTTCATGGTTCGTTTAAGCATAGGGTTTCGTATCTTGTATGATATTAAACATAATAATTATTTAAAAATCTCATGATATTACATCAAAAGTTTTTACGTCAAGTGAACTCACTCTAATTAGAGAAGTGTCTTTACAAAATCCTAACAATCCATGGGGGGAACATTTTGAACTCTTTTATTAAGAAAAAAAATGATTATAATCAAACTCAAAGTCTTTTTCAGGCCTATAAAATAAATGAAAGAACCATAAAAATATAGTAGCACCCAACTGGTGAAACTAGTGACACATTATTCCGATCTTCAGGGTGAGTATGTCAGTATGGATCCTATATTCACAGGCATCCCTTATCTTATTCAAAGTCATCCACTACTTTAACTCCTATTCTAAGTGAATAATGTGTGCATCCAAAAAACCCTATGAGTTAAACCTTACATAATATCTAAATAAAACCTTATGCATATTTTGAAGAATACTTACGAAATTCCTTTATTCAACATATCTTGTAGCACCCTAAAATTTTAGTATATATTTTTCTTTTAAATAAGTACTATATTTAATAGCTTTTATTATACACAAAACTAAACTAAAATGAATCGTGACGTATTATAAAATTCATTCTAAACATTAATACATCATGAGAATAAAATGTGAAATATCAATAATAAAATTACAAGAAGAATAAAACATTAATTAAATAAAAATATAGTTAAAATTATTTATTTTACATATTATTATTATATTTTAATGAATAATTTGTTTATTTATAATACCAATTAATTGAATAAATTTAATGGCTTAAAGATAAATAATTAATAGGATGTGATTAAAATTATTTATCTTAAAAATTCATATTTTACAAAGAATAATATTTTTAATATATTATGTATTTTCATCTTAATAAATTAAATTAAACAGTTTTAAAGGATCATTATAATAAAAATTTTCAATATATAAACAAATATATTAATGCTCATTTAATTGATAATTAATATGAAATAATATTAAGAACACTTAAAGCTTAAAAAGTCTTTTTCCTATAGAGAAAAATATTTATTACATTTAATATTTTTGGTTTATAAGTTAAAATAAAAAATTTTATAATTTTAATTTGTAAAAATTAACTTCATTTTCATATCATCATGTTAGAATTAGCTAGTATGGTTTTTTGGGATTTTTCTAAAAAAGTTTATTTTTTAACGAATAGTAAAAAATATCATTTTTTTGAGTACTATAACTTTTTTTTAAATCATCATGATGTAATTATGACGTAAAAATTTATGAAACCTTTTTATTAAAAAATGTATTTAAGTATAAAAATAATTAATTTAAAAATATTAATTTGAATTTTGAAACCTATAATTGACATTTTAGAACCTAAATTATATTTTATCCAAATAAAAAACTATTTTTAGTTTTTTGCATTTAATTGAGAAGTTAAAAGGTTTTATTTTGTTTTTATTGATATAAATTTCAAATAAACCTTAGTTTTGTAATAATAAATTAAAATTTTGTTGGGAATCATTACTATTCATGGAAAATGATGAAAATGATAAAATATTCATTTTTTTATGAAACACCCCATCCCCCCCTTAAAAAAAATTACCCCCTTTACCACCTCACTTACCTTAACATCATAATTATATTATCTTAAACAATATATAAAAAATTTACTCCCCAACACTCTTATACATATCCCATAGATTCTAGTCTCATTAGAAGACAACTTTTTAAAGGTATAATCCACTTAGTAAAGGAGTAATCCCATGAAGAAAGGTGACAACTTCTAATTACTCCTTTTAATTTATATTTTATTATTATACCTCTAAATATATTCTACCCATTATAATATAATAAAATTAGTACCATTAGTATAATTAAATTTTATTATGGTAATATAATAACCACTATCAACCTTCGTCCCATACATTTGAAAATTGAAAACGTTTCCTGTATTATGGTCGATTCATGGACACCATGGATGACATATTTCAATTTTCATCACCACCTTACAAGGATGGTTATAAAAATTTATTTAATTAATAAATATAAAATTTATGAGATTATTAATTTTTTTTGAAGATAAATTTGAAATAATATTAATAATATTAATAATAAATGATCATAATAATTTTAACTGTTGAAAAAAGCATACCGAGACATATTTCATAAATGGTTTTTGTTTTGAATAATATATGTAAATGTATAAATATTAAATATCTAGAATTAAAAAGACTCTATAAATATATAATTATAGATATTATGAACTCATGAACATGGAATTACAATTGAAACCATTACACTAAAACAAAAAATAAACGATTAAGACTAATAATACTGATGATCAACATTAACAAAAAATAAGTAATAACTATGTAATAAATGAATATAAAATATCAATATTAAAGGTATTTAGTATGAATAATATTATAAAATATATTATTAATTATTATTATTTTATTATATAGGAGTTTAGAGCATACCCGACTATGAGAGAATCCAAGGTAAGGGTTATTTTTCTTAATTTCAATTCCTTGAGAAATGTTTCATATTATGCACCAATTTACTTTTATATGGTTTAATTAATACCATTTTTAATTATTATATATTAAATAATTTTTTATTCTAGGTATTTTCACTTTTATTTGATCTCTCCCTTGTCCTTTTCCTTTGATTCATACATTACATAAATCACAATGGTTTTTATTAACTTAATTTACTTTCATTGAGTTATAAACTTTATTCTTGAACTTCATCCTTGTAAGTTTAGTTTCATACATCATATATTTTATCATATTTTATTCTCTATTTATTTTCTAGTGATTTATATTTATTCATCATAAAATAGTTTCTAAAATACTCTTACTTCGAAAATTAGGATTCCTATAAGGGGTTTTCCATCTTAAATTTATTTCTTCGAGAGATGTTTTTAATATGCACATAATTTATTTATATGTTTTATAAATAATAATATTTAATATATTATATCATTATTATACCTTTATTCATGGTATTTAAATTTCTATTTTATCATGTTCCTCTTATTCAAATGTTATAAAATTTGTAAGGAATTATTTTCCAATCTCACTTTGTTTTCGAGATTGTTTATGCTGAAGTTCATATTTGATGGAATTATATGTTATTACTCTTTAAAAAACAGTTTTACCTATATTTATATTGTCTTTTAGGTTTTAAATTCCTTATTATAATTATATTTACCCTTTTATAATAATTCAACCAAAAGGTTTCTTATAAGTGAAACCAACCTTATATTTTCTTTATAGTCTAGAATATTTCTTATCCATGTCCATATTATTTATACTATTTTAATATTAATATTTTATATACTCTAATGATTTTCTAAGTTCATTTTAAAATATCTTTGACTTTCATTAAAAAGTTTTAAAATAAATCTTTTGACATTTTCTACATGGGTTTTTTTGTCTTTCTTTACAAAAGTATGAAAATAGTATCATATTTAATATTTAATGCATGAATACCTTTTCCAAAATTTTTATCATTATTCCTAATGATTTCATATTCAGTTTTTAATGGTTTTAAAAATTAATTTCTATTCCCATTTGTTTGTGAATTTTTTTTTAAAATAACGGTTAATGTTTTAGAAGATTAAATAAAGAGATTTCATTCCACTTATGTATGTTTTTATATTAAAATTTAAATTTATCATATTTAACTACATTTATTTTCAAGGTTTAAATATTTTTAATTATTTTAAAATCAAGGTTTTCAATGTACTCTTTTAATACCATTGTAAATTATTTTTTAAGTGAATTATAAGTTTGTTTTATACAACCATGTTACAAAAGATTTATGAAAATTAATTTTATAATTTCACTTCCATTTTACTCTAAAACTCTAAAATGTATATTTAATTTGGGGTTATATTTCATTTATCATCCTTAAATCCTCTTATGATATTTCTTATTTTGGGTTATTGAACTTGTGGAATAAAATAATCCAATTCTATATTTCTACTTATCTGATACCATCTAAAAGTGTTAAACAACCCATCTTCTTATAAAAGTGTTTTGCATCTTTGTCAATATCCTTTAATCATTATTATGATTCATTAGAGATATGTTCTAATGATACCATCTATATTATATCTATATATGACATATGATCATGTTTTATGGAATATTATATAAAACCCATTTCTTTCTCATGGGTTAACTATTATATGATGAAAATTATGATTGTTTTATCATGTTCCACACATATCTATGTACATATTATGATGTGATGGGTGGTAATGAAATTATATATCCCTATAATGAATTAGTTAATGCATTTTATCTCATGATATCACATGTATGTGATTTGGGAGTAAACCTAATCCATTATGGGGCTATGTCCACTATGTTATGTTGTCTTGGTAGTGAGCCTTTATTTATTCTTATGATGACATGTTTTATATTTTTTCCACACTTTTATGATGCCATGATCCTATGATATCTAATTATTTATACTAAGATCCTTATGTTATAATTTATGACTTATAATATATGTTTTATTGGGTATTATTTATTGGTTATGAACTAAAACCATATGTGTATTATACATATGACATAATATGTTGCACCTAATATTTTAGACTGAGTGTATGAATTTTACATCTTACAGAATTAGTGCATGGATCTTCCACCTATCTAAAACTTTAGGTACATTCATATTCCCACACTGCTTCATCAATTATAATCTATTATGAAAGGATTAAATGGATTGCATTCATTAAAGAAATTAATTTAATAAGTATAATGGGAATAATAATTTTCCAATATGTTAAATATGGATGATGGGTTTCATTAAATGAAATGTTTCAAGTATGGATATATAAAGGGATGAGATCCCTCTTATTGGGTATGATATATTGTATGCAAGTCTCTATACATTTTCTTAAACCCAAACATAGTTTATCACTAGGTGAAGGCACTGACACCCCTTATGTGTTTAGGAATCCTTAATAAAAGTTATAGGATTATTGGGTCGGTGTAATCCCATTGGAGTAAAGAGGCTTTCATAATATGCTCCAATGATCGACATCAAGCACACTTTATGAAAGATAGAAGATGGTGCTTACCATTATCCAGACATACAAATTTATATTCTTCATTTATATTACATGTTGGTATATTCATGGGAAGATCATGTATTATATTATTTTTCTTCCACTTCTCTTCAATTATATGATGATCCCCTAAAACTCATCATTGGTATCAGAGCACCGACTTCCTCATTAAATCAAGATGTTTCTTACACTATTAAATAATGAACATATTTTATGAAATCATAACTGTTTCCCCCCTCATAACATTAATATATATGATAAATTAATATTAGGAGGACCACTTGATGTTATTTTAAAATTATTAATGTAATATAGATAAGAAGGCATGGTTTTCATTAAGCAGTTAATGTAATCTATGCCATTACTATAGGAAAAAAAGCATTAGAGTTTAGTTTATATATAATTTTTTTATAAATAATGAAATCAGATATTTTTATAATATTTATAGAATTTATAAAAGTGTTTTATAAATTAATTATCTATAAAATGTCTGTGGTTAATTATTTTAGTGTTTTTGAAACAATTATTATTAATATTCTATTAATATTAAAGTGTTGATATTAAGAATATAATTTTCATTTTTATATGGTTTATAAATTTTAATAAATCATAGTAAATGGTATTTAAGAATATTTTATTTTATAAATTGTTTATAAATTAATTATAAATAGTTTATAATTAATTATATGAATTTTTATGAAACATTTGTTAAAAAAATATTCTAAATGTTAAATGTTAATGTTTAAAATACATTTTTAATAAATTATATAGAATGCCTTGTGATCTTGAATTTTTTTTTATTTAGAAATCAGAAGGGTAATTTATAAAGAGTTTATAAATTACATAAATAAGGCCAAAATATAAATGAGTTTATATTTAAAATTATGAATTTTTCATAATTAATTAATTTGAATTGTTCAAATTAATAAGGTTCTTGTTTAAGATATTATTTAGACCAAATCAAAAGTGTTTTTATAATTAATTTGATAAAAGGTTTAAATAATGTTAAGTATGTGATATTTAGATTATTTGAAAATTTTTACATAATAGAAATTGAATTATAAAATGTTTATAATCCATAAATTATCATATATTTAAATTATAATTCCATATAATGAATAATATGAAGGAGTTAATATTAAAAATGGATATAAAGTGTTTATATTCTAAATTATGTAATATCTATAATGTTTAGATTAGTTATAAAATTTTTATATTAAAATTTTATTTATACATAGTTATAAGTGAAAAGTATGAGGTTTTGTAAATTTTTTTTGATAAGCCTAAATTTAATATGAAAATTCCATATTATTTGATAAATAAATAGTTTATTTATTTTAATAATTATACTAATAGTTTATCATTTTATTATAAATGATAAGTTTTCGTATTAATAATTTTTTTATAAGCCTAAATTAAATATGATAAGTTCATATTATTTAATAAAAAAAGTGTTTATTTATTTTAAGAATTATGATTATAGTTTATAAATTAGTTGTGAATAATAAGTTATAGGATTTATAAAATTAGTTTTATAAGCCTATATCAAATATGTAAATTCATATTTATTTATTATGATTAAATAAAATGTTTATTTAATTGTTGATTCCTTAATATTATTCATATTTATAAAATTGTTTATAGAATGTGAATAATGTGTATTTTAAACATGAATATTTATGTTTGTTTCTCATGTTAAATAAATGAATATTTACATATTAATTCCTTTATATTATTCATTTTTATAAAATTATTATAGAATATGAATAATGTGTATGCTTTATTTATGTGATGAATTGCTTCTAAGAGATAAAGTATTGCATTAAATTCTAGGCGAGACTATAAAATTTATTTTTTTATCTATCTTTACCTTGGTTTGTTATTTATGTTATTATCTTGAGGATATTTTTTGAATATAATTTTTGTATATTAGGTGTTAGAGATATCATGAATTTAATTCCCTCTTTAGTAAGGTATCCTTAGGGATAGGGACTTGGGGTTGGACCACCCAATGACCCGAAGGCTTATGCCTTGTTTTGGAAAGGTGATAGGATAGCTATCTATCACTCCAGTATTAATCATGTAAATATTTTTATTCTTATATATCTATATGAATTTACATGAAAAGTTCATGTACCTTATGCATACAATGAATTAAGATATGTATGAATATACTTGGCTTCTATTTTTTGGTGATTAACACAAACTGTGGGCTATGTAAATAGTTACACATTAAGTGGTGTGAAAAAATTAATTTTATGGATGGAATAGGGATTCCAAAACTAAATTGTTTGAAGAATGAACACACAGAGGAATGAAACTTGAAAAGATAAATATTTCATGTGATGAAATAGCTATTAATTCAATATTAATATTATATATATTAAATTAGTGAGACTAAGAAAATCACTCAAATACTAAGCAATAGATTCCTTCTAATGTGGAACTTTTCACGACCATGATCATCCAATTGGGTAGGTTGAGATTAGATGATTACCTCTAAATTATCTTGTTTAAGGAGAAAAATCTATAAGGATAAATATTTTTGGGAAGGTCGAGCTCAAATGGGTACCCCTTTATTATCCTTTTCTTGCTTATTCCTAGAATTTACTTTGGGTTACACTATTTGAGAAACCCTAATAATTAGGATACCAAAAAAATAGAGTTGGGTTTATCTATAGGATAAATTGTATAAATGGGTTTTCTCTAAACTATCTAATAATTATATATGGGATATTATTGAATTTTTTTCTTTTATATATAATCATGGATTATTTATATGAAAAAACTGGTGCAAGTCATGATAAAATATGGATATTATCTCACTAAATGAATATGATATATGAGGTCATAAATTTTTTTGAGGGAACTTTCATTAAAATTCCTTGATGAAAATATATAAAACATGATAATCTTATGATAAAACCTTCTTTTGAAGATAAATAAAATCATATTCAACAAATTTTTCTTTATATTAACTCGTGTGTAGGAGAAACTTAATGTAAGAATTTTTTGAGATTGGTAACTTAATAAAAATTCATAAGTAAGTGATATTATATGTGTTAAAAAACCTTCATAAATAAAAAAGTATTAAAGTTGTTAAATATTTGAATCTAAATGACAATAATAATTATATAATGATTCACTTAGAGTTAAAAAAGCATTGTATACAAAATAATATAAGGAAATTTAATCTCATATACTTAATATCTTTGAGGATGTCATTGATATTAAATTTGATTAGATATATTGATGACTTAGAGAGATTAATGTTTTATTTAAGGATTATTATGGTTATTGAATTTATTATGTTTTCATTCATGAAAATGTTATGACAATATGAAAACATTCAATAAAATTTTACTTGATATCCTATAGTGTTGAGAATTAATGAACTATCCTTTTTTATGTCCAGGTTCTTGAAATATAAATATAGCAAAAGTAGGTAAAAATTCAAACTGAAATAAGAAACATTAGTTATAAGTCCCAAAAAAGATTCTTCAAACAACTAGTAAAGGTCACCAAAACCTAAAATGTTATTAGGATGGAGGAATAATGGTTCCATAATATGGAATTTTCAAAATTCTTGAAAGTGTTTTGGAAACTCTATGGTATCTATATATTAGGTATCTCTGTTCTAGAAATCAATTCATAGGTTTTTAAGTGTATATGATACCAATGGTATACTTAAAAAGTGTTCTAAATATACAGGAGTTCAAAATTAAGGGAATAATTGACAAAGCTTGTAATTTACAGTTAATTGATGAATATAAGAGTTACTACACAAAGGACATGAATTTAAAGTAATATATCAAGCTCATATGAATCTAAGTAAAATATATGTATATTTATTTAATTTATATTATATTATAATAAGATCTATTTTTAACAAAGAGTTTTCATAAACAATTTAAGTTAATTAATTAAATGCACATTATTTATGATTCATAAAATTCTATAACATGTTTGAAAAGGATACAAGGATAAAATTATTTTATCATGGATAAAATGTGTACCCAATTATTTTTAAAAAAACGAGGGAAATTTTTCCCACCAATCATTAATGACATATTTTAAATAAAAATATTCTTTTTACTAAATTTATCCAAATGCATAGAAAACCATATATGATATGGAGATATTAGTTTATTTGTTAAATATTCTTATAAAAGGAAATAAGTGTTATTTCCTAACATAAATATGTTTGTTTTGAATCTTAGTAGGATGTTATAAGAAATATATTTTATCTAAGAGGCTAGGTGGCATATTTTTAAACTTTAAAAAGTTTAAATTTAACAAATAAACTATCATACCAATCTAAAACTAAAAAAAAATCCTAAAAGGTTTGATAAATGTGACCATAAATAAAAATTCAAAGAGTTAAATTTAGTTACTATATCATACTGAATGTAACTTTATCCTAAAAGGTTTAGGATATGATGGTTAGTAATAATAAAAAAAGTTACATTGATTATAAGGAAAATTTATTATATAATAGGGTTCCAAGGATAATGATGTTAGGATAATGAAGAGTTTTAAGTGGACAATAGAATTTAATATCATACCATTTGATGTTTCAAAGTTAAGGATTCTGAATAAATTAAAGGATTTGAACATTAAAAATATGATTCCTAAGTCTCAACATTATTAAAATTGGATTTATTCATAGATATTACTCACTAAAGGGTTTAGTAGGAGTGTTTTAGTATGTGTTCGTATAGAGATGTTCCAAGAATTACATATAAATATAACAAGTTAAAAAAAAAATATAGAAAACATGAGGCTAAACTAGTAGTTTATCATATATGATATGATAACTAGTTTCTTATGTATGTTTTTTGTTAAATATTATAAAAGAGTTTAAGAATATAAGATTTTTCATAATTTTATAATAAAGTAAATATATTTTTATCATTCATTAATGTGTGATGAAATTTTACATGAACAATTTAATGTTAAAATTATCTAAAGTATGACTTTGAGTTTATCCCTAATCGATGATCATCACAAAGTATTATGGGTTGTGACAATATGTAATGGTTAGTAGGAATTGAATATTATAATCATTAAAAAGGGTTGTAAATGAGATACCAAGAATAGATTCATGAGGTAATATGTAAAGACCTATTACTTGTATTGACCCACTAAAGAATATCCCATGGAATATCATACAATCATCAATATACTTAGGGATGTATTGTTATTATCAATCCTTATTACCTTAGTTTGGTGAGATACCTAGTATGGTAACCTTTATAATTTGATAACTTTATTATTCAATTCAAAAGAGATGTATATAATTATGGGTTGGTTGGGTATGTTTCTGATCATGTTATCAGTTGGAGTTTAACCAAGATGATATTTTCCCACTTGTATGATGAGTAAAGACATATAAACCTTGATTGAATTAGACTAAGGAAATTCATGGGCATGGTTAGTTGAGTAATGTATGATGTGTTTAATTAATTTTATGAGAAATATGTGATGTAACCATATGTTATATGAATGACATGTGATCTATTAAACAACTTGGTCAGTTCTCTTTGTAGAAGCAATAAAAGATGAGTTGGACTTTACTAGACTAACATTGTTCCATGTCTAGTTGTAAATTTATTTCATTAGAATATAGGAATATATATGATATATATGATAAATATTGTGTTATAAATATCCATATGGATATATGAGTATGTTTAATAGAGATCACACCATACCCCTTAGCAGTTTGAGTAGCATTTATTCTTTGTAAGAGTACTCTCTTTACTTAAATCTATGAAATAATGATTTCATATTTTTTTCAATGATACCAAGGACCTTAGGGTTACATAGTAAATAATTTATATATGTATTAAGTGTTAGAAAAAAATTTGATTCATAATGAAGAGTGTTTGATGAAACCGCATCCAAAAGGTATTTTGGATGGATTCATAAAGAGTTGTGAAGTTTTACATGAAGTCCTTATGGATTTTAGTGAAAGTAAAATATTTTTTTTATGAACTAAAAACATATTTATATGATATATATGACATAATATGTTTCAACCAATGTTTTAGGCTGAGTGTATGCATATTCCACCTCACAGGTTGAGTACATGAATCTTCCATCTATGTATAAATTTATGAAAATGCATATTCCCATGCAGTTTCATTAGTTATAATCCATTATTAATGGATTAAATGGGTTTTATTCATTAAATAAATTCAATGAATAAGTCTAAATGGAATAAAATTATGCTGATACATTGAATATGTAAAACATGTTTTATTGAATGAAATGCATCGAGGATGGATATATAAATGAATAATATCCATACTATTTAATATGACTAATTATATGCAATCCTACATATAATATATTCCTAAAAAATGGAGTTTATAACTAGGTGAATATGCTAGTACCACTTCTTTGTTTAGGGATCCTCAAGAAATGTTCTCAGATTCTTTGGTTGGTGGAATCCTCTCGGAGACAGGAGGATTTCTTATACTTCTCTAGTGATTAACATCAATCATACTCCAAAACATATTAAATATGGTTCTTGATATTATTCATGTATACATGTTTATTTTATTCATTTATTTTACATGTTGATATCATAATGGATAGATCAATAATTATATGGTTTTTATTCTATTTCCAATCAACCATATTAAGATCCTATAAAACCCATCATAATTGACTTATGTTGTGTTTTTGTACCTTGATTATGTTCTAATAAACAAATTTTTATCTTATGCGCACTTATAATCTTCATTTTTTATCACTTATGTTTACCCTTACCAAGTGTTTGATCTCATCCTTCTTAATTTCAATTTCCCCAGGTTATGAAGAAGAGTATTACATATGAAATGTTAAGATAGGTATAATGTGTGTAGAATTTTGTAGGATATATTGAAACTTTATTATTAAATAAAGATTCCTTGGTTTATACGAAAAAATTCCCATTTTATGGGAAAGATATAGGTTTTTTTAGTTAAAGGTTTTCCTTAATTATATAAAAATCTAAACTTAAAAGGTCTAGGGTTTTTAAGTGACTCAATATTTTTTATTTATATTTTAATAATGGATGGTTAAGTTTGGTTCACTTCAGTTAGTATCAAACAAGTATTAAAATAATTTGTTTTGTGCACTATATCTAGGAGTGTGAGTATAGGGAATCTCAGTTGGTATAAAAGTAGGATTTATATAACATTATAGGTTATAATTTTATTATTGGAGGTTATTTAAGAGTTATGGATACCATCATGGGTTAATAATTTTATGTTTGATCATAATTTTAAATTCATAGACACACCATTTTAGGTTTTATGTGATTGTATTTTTAAGATGATTAACGATATTTCAGTAGATATTTATTAGGTTTTTGAGAATAATAGATGATTGAGGTATATAAAACTCTTAGGGTTGGTATGTAATTTAATTTTAAATAAATTAAATTTATCTTAAGAAAATAATAATATCTTTTTGAGAGTATATATGATTATGGTATATATTGATTGATATAGTATTTTATATTGTTTAGGGATTGAAGGGTAAATTGATTTTTGGGATCATAGGTTTTTATGAATTTTGGGTTTGGAACATAGTAAGAAAGATCTTTATAAATTTATGTTTAATTATTATTGGTAATTAGGACTAGGATACATTAGTGGAAAACTTAAAGATAAATATAAATATAGGAAAACAACAAATTTTTTTGATAAAATAAAGAGTGTATGGTTTATTAGAATTGAAATCCATATATAGATACTACAAGTGGATGTAAGTTCTAGCTCTAATGCGCCTATGGGTAATAAACCTACAAAAGGTTGGTTGGGTATTAACTCAATCTTCACTTAGTTCATAACAAGAGGGATTAATTACACACCTGGTTTGAAACTCTCATAGGATATATTTTGGATGTTTCACATGATCTTTAAGAACCATTATGAAGGATTTGAATACATTGTTGTATCATGAGTCATGGTTATATTACAAATGACAATATATATTTTCATTCGTGAGAGAAACTAAAATTATGAGGACACAAATTTTTTAAGGGGGTATAATGTAACAACCCTATATTTTAGTATGCATTTTTTTATTTAAATGAATTCTATGTTGAATATATTGTATCACATGCATAATTTAACTAAAATTAACCACAATACATTTTACAATACAAGAAAAATATTAATACATCATGAGAATAAAATGTGAAATATCATTAAGAAAATTAAAAGAAGAGTAAATCCTCAAGTAAATCAAAAGATAATTAAAATGATTTATTATTCTTATTCTTCTTATTATTTTAAATAATAATTTTATGTGTTTTAATGATTATTAATTAAATAAATTTAATGGTTATAAGATAAACAATTAATGGGATGTGATTAAAATCATTTAATGTAAAAGGATTATTGTTTGAAGAATTGTATTTTGCTATATATTATGTATTTTTATCTTAATAAATTAAATTGATGACTTTTAAAGGACTATTAAAATAAAAAATTTTCACTATAAAAAATATATATTAACAATCATTTGATAGATAATTAATATGAATTAATATTAAGAGCACTTAATGTTTAAGAATCCATTTTCTTATAGAAACAATTTTCATTATATTTTATATTTTTGGATTATAGTTAAATTACAAAATTTTAGAATTTTAATATGAAAAAATTAAATACATTTTTGGATTAAACATGTTAAAATTACCTTGGGTTAATTTTAGGGATTTTTCTGACAAAGTTATTTTTAGTGAATAATAAAAAAACCATTTTTATGAATATTTTAACTTTTATGAAATCGTCATGATATAATTTTGAAATAAAATTTATGAAAAAATGTATTTGAGGATTAAAATAATGAATTTAAAAGTACCAATATGAATCTATAAACCTATATTTTACATTTTGGAACTTAAATTATATTTTATCATAATAAAAAAATATTTTGGTTATTTGCATTTAATTGAGTGGTTCAAGGGATACATTTAGTTTTGGCTTGATATAAATGTCAATTAACCTCAAATTTTTTAATAATAAATAAAAAAATTCATGAGATTCATTACTATTCATAGAAAATGGACTAAATGATAAATTATTCAATTTTTAATTCTAAAATACCCCATATCCTCCCCTTATAAATACCTCCATCACGACACCACTTCTCCTCACATCATAAGTATATTATATTACTAAATATAAACAAAATACCCTCCCCAATACTTTTATACATGTCCTAGAGGTTTTGGTATCATAAAAATACCACCCTTTGAAGGTATAATCCACTTAGTAAAGGAGTCATCCTAAGAAGTATGGTGAGAACTTCTAATTACTCTTTTTCATTTTTATTCTATTCTTCTACCTCCTTCCAATATATTCTAACCAAAATAATATAATAAAATCAGTATAATTATTATAATCAAAATTTATTATTCTAATGAAACAAATATTATCTACCTTCCACCCATCCTTTGAAAAATGTAAACATTGCCCGTATTATGGTTGATTCACTGCCACCATGGAGGACATATTTTATTTTTCATCACTACCTTACATTGATGGTTATAAAAATGTATTTAATGAATAAATATGATATTTATGACCTAATAAATATTATAAGTATATAAATTTTGGATTGTATTAAGGATATTAATAATAAATGATCATAGTGATTTTTATCGCCCAAAAATGAGAATAGAGAGATATCTTTCATAATTTGAATCTATTTAGATAATCTATATAATAAAATAACTATTGTATAACTAGATTTATAAATAATCTATAAATCTATAATTAAGAATAATATGAACTCATGAACATATAATTATAATCAAAACCATTACATCAAAATAGAAAAATAATAGTTAAAATTACTAATATCGATGACCAATATTAACTAAAAATAAGTAATAACTATATAATAAATGAATATAAAATATTAATATAAAAGGTAATATGTATGAATAAGGTTATGAAATAAATAATTAATGAGTCTTTGTATATTATACATTTCACATCCATGATATCATTTTTAGGAATGAATCATCATTTTATTGTCTTTCATTTTTGTTATTTCTTTCTCAGGTTATTCTGTTTTGATTTTTTTTTTGAAAAAACAGGGCTTCCAAACGGTTGTCATATAGTTTTGAGTAATCATGTAAAAAATACACAATAGTTTTTTAGTTTTTGATAGTTAATATTTCCAAGGAAGGTGCATGTTCTACCTAATTGTGTGTCCCAACCATGCAGGTGCCCACGTAAAGTAGCAGTGATCCACACGATTGGCGCAATATTTGAAAAATTATGTGGGAAAACTATTTGGTCTACCCATATTTTTAAAAATATGAATTTAAAAATTTCCCGTAACCTAATTTAACCCCCTTTATCCCCCCTTTCTTCTTCCTCTATATTTTTTTATCCCTAGGTGAATGGGCCTCCCCCATCCACTCTTAGCCTCTATTTTGGTGGGATTTTTACCTAGTTCCTTCTATAAAACCTCATTTAAATGGTTCTTTCTTCTTCATTTGTGTATCCTAACCCCTAATAATTGGTTTTTAATCATCCACTATATCTATTTACATATAGGTATTACTCTATTCGAAGTTAATGGTGTGATCCTTGATGTCTATGGTTTCTTATTAATTCTATAGGGCCTTCCTTCTCCCTTTCTCATAGATTCAACTTGGTTATTGGTGTTTTCAAGCGATTGAGGTTTGTGGTTTTATGATATATAATTTATTGATGAACTAACTGTACTTGCCTAAATTATTAAATAATGTTTTAATTGTTTTGATGAAAAAAGGGTATCTTGAAAACTATATTTGTGTGTTTGGTTGATTAAAAAATGATTTCCATTTATATTGAGGTGGAAATCGTTTAAAATTTACATGTTTTTTATTGAATGAATTGGAAGTGGGATTTTAATTGAATGGAAATGAAATGTCACATGAGAACCCTAGGTACTTAGATAGGAAGACTAGGAAAAGTAACAATGGATAAGGTCTTCACTCTTTAGTCATTGGATTATGACACAACACTAACTAAACAAATGATGATATGGATATGGTCACCACTAATACTTTGGAATGGTACTTCCTAGTAGCTCATTCATGAGAATGACCATGAATGGTTTGATAATTGAGATTATGAGGATCCTACAATGATTACTTGACCTTTTTTACCTAGGGATATCCCATGGCATGTTCTTTGTATATTTTTAATTCTTAACTTTCTTACTTAAAATGTTAAAATCATGTTTTAAATTAAAATATTTTCTAACTAGAATGTTTATTCTCATATAATAATGGTTATTCATGAAAAAATTGTGGGGATCCTAATGGTATAGATGTACTCACACCCTATATAAACCAAATGAGTGTATGTAGACTTTATTTTTTTAGACACAGGTAAAAGAAAGGTGTTGCTCGGAGGTGGTGAGTAATCCTTTTAGTGGAGTTTAGTTGATGGAAGTGACATGGTTGGAGATTGACCCTCATTTCCCATGGGGATGGGTAGATTTATTTTGTTTTATTTTGAGTATTATTAATATCATCCAAACCCTATTTTATACTCTTTTATATTCCCATTCTGTCTTTTATTTATGTATCCCAATGCTCTCTTATGCGATTTTTGGATGTTTATTTAGTGTTTAGATTGTTATGATTTTCTTAAAGGTTTTATTTATATTTTTTTTATGGATTTACTAGGAAAACTATTCCCATGATATGTTCTTGATGCTCAAGAACTAGTTTACAGATCATGGGAATTATGAACTCTCTTCAAGCCTTACTATAGATATATTTGAGTACCCAAGTAATGATTAGGTTGATTTGGTTCATGAAAAAATTGTATAAAGTCATGATTTTTATTTTATGATATTTGGGAAGTTAGGATAGATAAGAGATAGGGTTATTGAGACTTAATGGATAAGTTGTGAGGGAGTGTTTGGACATCACTCATCATGACATGCCTTAAGTTTCCTTGGGATGTATGTATTTTTTCACGTTTTTTTTGGAATGAGATTGAATTTCCATTGGAAAGTGTGTGTGGGATGCAAACCATTCACACAAGATGATTATTATAAATAAGTGTAATTTTTATTCTCTCCTTTTTTTTATTTATAAAATATATTTTATAAATGTTATTATATTGACTCATTTTAGGATAATTGTTTGATGGTTTTCCTTCATTACTTATATCATGTAGTTCCATGACTCTTAAAATATCCCCAATGAACCTAAAAAAGTAGGTTACAGTTAATCTATCAGTGTATTAGAATCTTATTGATGTAGTAGTATGGGATATTTGATATTTTCTCTAATGGTAAGGCTCTAGTCTCACTCTATCTAAGGAAGGTGATTCATCTCTAGAGGAGGACCAAAATCAGGGGTTTCTAAAGTACAATACTTCCTTTTTATAGGTAATAAATGATACTATAGAGGCTAAGGATTGGTTAGAGAAGATAAATAAGATATTTAAATATATTTGGATATTTGATTATGTTAAAGTGAAGCATTTCACCTTTATGCTTGAAGGCCCCGATCATAAGTGGTGAGAGAAGGTTGCTTAGAAAAAGAAATATAAGAATTTGGATTGGAAGGATTTCAAGGTTATATTTACTTGATAGTTTTATAATGACACCCTATAATTTGATAAATCTAGGGATTTTTTGTGCCTACAACAAGGTAATTGGTTGGTCATGGTGAATGAAAACTGGTTTTCTGAGTTGGTTCAATTTTCTCCTGAAATCATTTGTAACGAAGAGATGAATATCAATACTTAAAAATTGATTTACAACCTGAAATTCAGTTCTAGTACATATTGTTGAAGATTTATACCTATTATAATTTTATTGATCAATCCCTAATAGTAAATATTGACTAGGAAGGGATGTCCTGAATGATTATAGTTTCTTTTGTTCTTATTGAAGGTGGGTCTGGTTCATTATAAAAGAAATGGAAGCATGAAGAGTAGAGGAAATGGGGTAGAAATAACTCTATATATCTATATTGATCTTTACCATCAATAAATGTAGGTGGTGGGTCCATTATCTTCCATTATTTTGGAAATTATGGTCATGTACGGTCTTCATGATCAGCAGTTCCTGGGAAATTTCATTCATGTGGACATCTTGTCCACATCTAGAGATTATAGAAATCCACCCTCCCTCCCAATTAGGGTGTGGTATCTTAAGACACCATGGGATCCATGGTATATTTTTATGCCTCATGGGTAGTGGGAACCCATCCTCATGGGCATTGGGGTAGGACTGGTTCTTTATATGGATAGAGTTAACTAAGGAGAGAGACTCAACAAAAGACCTCAGGATCATTTAGAGGTAAAGTGGTTACAAGGAATGGATTAGGAACCAATGGAATATATGGTGGGTCCTAATATAATTATAGGTACTATTCTTATTGATTCATCTATGGAGACTACATTATTTGATACAAGTGTATCCTACTTTTTTATATCTTCCTGTACTTTAGAATTACAAGAACTCCCAAGAGAGATCATGACGTTTAATCACACCTATACTTTTATATTACTTATTATTTTATTTATTTATTATACTTTGAAATTTTCATTGGGTTTTAAGTTGAATTCCCATTTAAATTTTTAGTTTTCTAGTTTTGGGTAGTTTTTACCTATGTACATAGTTTGTTCACATGTCTTAGGAGAAACCATGAAACAACCCTCACATAAGGAGTATTTTTTGTTCATTTTATTTTTGTATGGTTTATCTTGAATGGGTATCACACGAGTGAGTCCAAAATATATGAGGATCAGGGGAAACCATGTAGGATATTGTTGTGTCTGGGATCTGGTGACCAACTCGCACATGGTTAGAGGAAACCATGCAGCAATCATATGAGAGTGTCTAAAATTTTGATACACACATTTTTAATGGTTGGAACATGTTTTCTAATCTGAATGAGGTTTGTATTTCCAGTGAAGTGCACATTATTGGTGTACAGTTTGGTAAACCATGTGGCCAAATCATGATACTTGTCCAAAACTTTAAAAATTCAAAATTTCCCTTTTTACCCTTTTTCATTTTAACCCAAAAGGGTTCCTCTCCCACCCTCACACTTCTCTTGACCTAGGTGCACTAAGGGTGGAATTCCCATTGAATATCCTTCATTTTTTAGGTTTATTATTCAAGTTTTTGGTAGATCCCTCACTTGTAATCCTTTTGTATTCCTTTCCTATCCTATTTTTATTGTTCTTTCTTATTCCTATGTCTAAGTTTCATGCTGGCCAAACCCTAGGTGATGTTTTGGTCCTAAAACTTTGTGCCTTTGAATCTTAGGGTTTTTGGTTAGTTCTCAGGTCATGTCTAACCTTTATTTAAATCCTCTCACTATTCACACATCATTGAGGGAGGTTTTTTCATCAATTTATTTTCCATAACATCCCATGTAATGATTTATCCTTTACAAATTAATTTTAATTGAATAGCTAATGTTTTTAAATTCATAAATTAATTTATAAAAGATTTTAAAGTCAAATTATTAATTTAAAAAAGAGTTTTCTATGGTTTTTAATAATTATTCACATGTGTTAAAAATATATATATGTTCTATATTTTTGTTAAAATATTTAAGTTCCATTTAAAGTTATTTTGGTGGTATAAATTATGATTGAAATTTGGTTAAATTATGTGGGTAAGTTCTTAAGGTTGATTTTTAGTTCACTTGGATCATTTCCATTTTTAGGTTTTAATGGTTCTTCCAAGATAAATCTTATACTTTGGTGTGGAATTTTATTTTTGGTCTTTCATTTAGACCCTTATAATTCTTAGGGATATTAACACACACATAAAAACATATATATAAGTGTGATGTGTTAATATCTATATGTTCATAGATGTGATCATATAAATTTTTAAATTTACATAAATGGAAATTACATAAAATTACTTATTTAAAACCTATTTTTTTAAATGGTTTTATGGTTGCTAATTTTTTTTTCAAATTATTTTTTAAAGTTGTGTTTTCTAAACCTTACTCTAAATGATTGTTTTCCACCTTGAGAAATGATTTGGAATCTTTATTGGGTTTCAAAATGAATTTTAAATGGATAAAAATATTCCTATAAATTTATTATTAATATAAAATTCCAAGGCTTGGTTGGTACCTTTAAATATTTTTCTTGAAAGCATACACCTCCAAATAAGTTCTCTAATTTAGGGAGGGTCTTCATATAAATGTGTGTAGGGAGGTGGGATAAGTAATTTTAATTTATGTATATGGGTTCTTGATTAAGATATTTTATGTGAAATCCACCTCACCTCCAACAATTATCATCATCATGGGATCCTAGATATTTTAGTGAGGGTCGATATATGGTTACTATTTAGTCCTGACTAGATAGAGTAAATCCACTATGGAATTAGTAGGCCATATGTGAGTTCCACCAGTGGGGCTGATTGAGAGCATATAGTTGGTAATTGACATAAGGATTCCTTAATATGCCTGAATATGGGTCTGAACCGAGTACATTTGGGGTTTAATTATGTTATTTTTAAGAGTTTCCCATTATTATGTATATTTCATGATTTTCCTACTTACTAATTTTTACCTCTTATATAATTAATTATTTTATGGTTCTTTCATGATATGCCTTTGGTTTCCCTATTATATTGTACTCTTGTTTCTATGAAAATGACTTACATGTGTAGAAACATATCACTTTTTATTCATGTTATATTACTTCCATGTGAGTTGGGTGTTTTATTTAAAATTAACACGGATATCTAAAAGCATGTTTTAAATGAATGGTTTAAGTAAATATTTAAATGTTTCTCTAAAAACATGTTTTAGTATAAAGAATTGGTTTCAGTGGAAATCGTTATTTTTTATACTAAATGATTAAAAAACTACTTTCTATTTTTAATTTTGAAACTAGTGTTCTATTTTTGGAAAGTAAATGTATGGACTCTATGGTGATTACTTACTGAGCAGTATACACTCACACCCTACTTGTGCCAATTGGAATCAGTATACCTGAGTTATTTTAAAATTTTAGTCTCAGGTTCTTATTCTATCTTGGAGTGGGTCAGTTCTATGGATGTATAGTGGAATTAGAGGTCATATAGAGGTTATGTAGGGTCTTTTTTGTCTTTATTTTCCATCAAAGTTGTATCGGCCTAGTCAGACACTTTGTATGTAGACCTTCTTTTTATTCTTTTATTTATGTGTAGTTGTTTTTTTATTTTGGTCATACCTTTGTTGTCTTATTTTTAGTATTAATCCTGGTTATATTTCTATGAATATACTTTTATATATAGTTTGTCCATGTCAGGATTCTTGGTATAAGCCTATGATATTTATTTATTTATTATAATAAATCATCTTCAATGATTATATTGTGATTACCATGATTCTTTTCATTAGCCCATGAGGATTGGGGATTCCACTTGGGTATGTCATGGGCATTCTTAGGTGCTCAGTTTAGGGTTTAGGTCAGGTTGGTTTGTGAAAAATGATATTAGAGCATCCCATTGTTATTTGGGTGCATCAGGTAGACTATATTAGGACTATCGAAACTCAAGAGGTAGGTTCAAGAAGATAATCATGAACTCTTACCTACCACAAGTATTTATTTGTTTGAGTCAGTTGGGTTTTGAGTATTGAATTTTTATTTTTATTTTATGTTTTTTGTTGCTATGATTTTTTTGATGGGTTTATGTGTTTTGGGGGATGATTATGTGAGTGAAAAGGCATCACATAGTGAGATTTCATGGATTGGAAAACCATGTGGAGTTTGAGTGATCAGTTCAATATGGCTTCTAGAGGCTAATTCATTCTTTACATATGGTCAGATAAACCATGTATCCATGTCATGAATAATCACTAGTCTACTATTTAAGAGTTTTTTTGTATGTGATTATCTGATTCTAATTTTGGTTGGTGTGATTTAATTTTAAATAAAACATGATTTGGATTATTTATTGATAAAATGGATTTATTTCATAACAAGACTTTGGTTTTTAAATAAAAATAAAAATTTTAGTTTCAAAATTGAAATGGATGACTTAAAAAAATAGATTTGGTATCTGGAAGGGGTTTTGAAATGAAAATTTAGATTTACAATGGAAATTTGACTTTGTTTTGAGTTATGTCTTGGGTTTTAAAATTTTCATTTTTAGTTGAAGTGTTATCTTGGTTGGGCTTCAATTGATATTTGGTTTAATATTGATTTGGTTTTATGTTTTCATGGTATTTAGAGTATGCTTCCCATAAAGGTCCCAAAGATTTATATGAAGTACCTTATAATGGATAATGGTATCTATAATCTTAATTGAGTGGTGGAGTTGGTCTATTTTTTGGTTATTTCCTATCTTTTGAGGTGATCATGGTTTTCCAGAGACTATAGAGTGGATAGAGAAAATTGAAAAGTTCTTCAGGTCCCTGGGATTTCTCGAAGCCTTGAGAGTGAGAGAAGTCTTAAGTATGTCTGGGAGACTGGGTCTGGATTAGTGGAAGTTATTTTTTCTACCCTCATTATAAGGTGGGATGATGTGAGAGTTCTTCAATACCACTTTAATCGAATGGTTCATTCCCAAGGAGGTTAATACTTGGAAAGTGGAAGAGCTTATGGATATTCAAAAAGGATATTGAGTAGTGAAGGACTATGTTGACCAATCCTCGGAGATGATTCCCTATTACCTAGATATGGTTTGGGGTAATTCAATAAAGTCTAATCAATTTGTTAAGGGTCTTCATCCAGAGATCAGTGATCAATTTCTTTCATCCAAACATGTCTCATTTGAAGAGTTATTGGATGAGGCATTTTTAGATGGGTTGGTTTCTAGAGGGTGATCTATGAAGGGTGGTATCCTAACATTATTTGGTGCTAATAAATGTTCCCCATATAGTGATAGTTGAAAAAAAGTAAATTAATCCATAGGAGTCTCATTTTTTAGTATCTACCTCTTCTAAAAGGGGGTGTTCACTCATATTCTTACAGTGAGGCCAATTTGGGAATTCTATTCCACCTTTATCTAATTCTAAAAATATGTTAAATCACTATGGTTGGTTGGGGAATATTTAGAAATTATGTGGGTTAGGATCTCAATATAAGAAAAATAATCTCATATTAAACCCAAAACCACTTTATCTATATTGTTCAATCATTTGAGGTAATATTTTGTTCCTTTTCCTTATATTGTCTTCCTTCTTATATTTCACACTTTTCTTTAATATATGTTTTACTTTTGGGTGATACCATATCTTGTGATTAATTGGAGGAATATTTATCTTATATAATTATCAATTATTATTTTTCTAAGTGGCCTATTTGAGTTTTTTTGATCTAAACCACGTGGTTCATTGGCGGTGAACCATTCACATGACTTGTCTTATCAAAACACCATGTTAGTACATTTCTAAATGGTTGGGAGACTAACTTTGGGCCTTAAATTTTATTTATCTTTTTAGATATTCTAGTGTGACTCATAAAATAAATAATCACACTATAGTTATTAGTTTCATTTGGTTTTGGTTCAGTTTGGAGATAATCATTTGTGAAGTTCATTCTTTTGGGTTGAGGGTTTTGGTTTTGATTCCCGTATTAAACTCAGTGACTTTTTAGGGGTATAAAGTGTTATGGTGAAGATAATTTTCACACATTTTACTTTTATATTCCTTATTATTTTATTCTTTTCTTATTATTTGATCTTATTAATGGGTTTTGGGTTGAACACCCACTGAAATTTTATGTTTTAGAGTTTCTAGGAAGTTTTTACCTCTACACACAGTTAGTGCGCATGACTTAGGAGAAACCATGATGAAACCCTTACAAAAGGACTATGTTTAGTTCATTTTCTTATTTTATGGTTTAAATATCATGGGAATCACACATTTGAGTCTAAATCATGTAAGGATTAGGGGAAACCATGAAGGAGCTTTGCATGTCTGGGATCTGGAACACAACTTGCACATAGTTAGAAGAAACCATGAAACAAGAAAGAGTGTTTCAAAAATTTATAGACATGTTTTTCAAAGTTGGAAAATTATTTCTAAAACTTTTATCCAAACCATGTTAATTAGTTTTTTATTTCTATTGAAGGGTGAACCATTGGTGCATGGTTTGGTAAATCGCGTAGCCTAACCATGTGAATTCTACAAAACTGTAAAAATTTGACTTTACCTTTTTATCCTCCTTTTTATAACCCAAAAATATTAATATCTCTCCCTATTTATCGGATTGACCTAGGCACACCAAGGGTGTCCTCCACCTTGTCTCTCTTTCAATTTCTGATGCTTTATCTTCAATATTTTTGTGCTTCATTTGCAAGTAAGACTTTATTATTCCTTTTCTATTACACTTTTCTTATTACCTATTCTTTTTATGTCTAGGGTTCTTGTTTGTATAGTCCTAGGTGATTGTTTGGTTTTAAAACCTTATACCTTTTATTCTTAGTGTGTACGATTTGGTTCTTAGGACGCATTCATTTCGTATTTGAAGCATTGTATCATTCACACACCATTGAGTTTGGTGTTTCTATCTATTTTATTTTCAAAACATGATTTAAATTCATTTAAACTGAATCCATCATGTTTTTAAATTTATAATTTTTTTATAAAATCTTTTCAAGTCAAAGGTTTAACAGAAAGAGGGGGTTTTATGGTTTTTAATAATTATGCGTATGTGTTAAAAATGTATATGTTCTAGATATTTTATAAAATTATTATGTTCCCCTTATAAGTTATTTTATTGATTTAAATTATGATTGGAATTTGGTGAAATTATGTGGGTTAGTTATTAACGGTGATTTGTGGTTCACTTGGATTATTTCCATTTTTTAGGTTTTAATGGTTTTACCTAGAGAATTATTTTTATTTGGTGTGAAATTTGACTTGTAATCTTTCATTTGGACCCTTGGAATATGTTTATATATATATAAGTGTGATGTGTATATATATATATATATGTGAATATATTCACAAATATTTATGTGCACATTTATATAAATGAAAACTCCATTTAATGATTTTTTTGAAACCTTGGTTTTCTCAAATGGTTTAATAGTTATTAAATATTTTCTAAAGAAGTATTTAAAGCTTTGTTTCCTAATCCTTGCTCTAAAGGACCATTTTCACCTTGAAAAATGATTTAGTGTATCTCTTGGGTTTCAAAATAAATTTAAATGGGGATTTTTTTGTATAAATTTATTATTAATCTCAAATTCCAAGGCCTAGTTGATACCTTTAAATATTTTTCTTAAAATAGTACAAATCCATATAAGTCCTATAATTTAGGGAGGTCCTTCACATATGTGAATATAGGGAGGTGTGATGGGAAATTTTAGTTTATGTATGTGGGTTCTGTATTGAAATATTTTATATAAAGGCCACCTAAACTCCCATTATCATCCTCATCATGGGATCCTAGGTTTATTAGTGAGGGTAAATAGAAAATTACTATTTATTACTAATTAAATAGACTAGATCCATAATGGTATTGGTAGGATATAAGGGAGAACCACTGGTGAGGCTAGTTGAGTGCATCCTGTTGGTCATTAACATAAGTATGCATCAATTGGACTACATATGGTTCCAAACTGAGTACATATATGGTCTCTTCATGGGATGCTTAGAATTTTACCATGATTATGTATATTCCAAAATTTTCCTACTTACTACTTTTGACCTCTTATCGGCTTTATTGTTTTATGGATTTTTCATGATATTTATTTGGCTTCAATATTATATTTTACTCATATTTTTATGAAAATGGTTTACATATGTTGCAATATCTCCCTTTTTATTCATTTTTTATTACTTATGAGTGAGTTGGGTGTTTTATTTAAAATTAATAAGGATGCCTAAAAGTTTGTTTTTAATGTAGTGGTTTAATTTAATCTTTAAATGTTTCTATAAAAGCATGTTTTATTCTAAAAAATTGGTTTCAAGGGAAGCTCATGATTGTTTATTCAAAATGATTGAAAACCTAATTTCTATTTGTGTTTTTCAAACTAGTGTTTGTGGTTTGTTTTGGGAAAGGAAATGTATGGACTCTGTGGTGATTTCCTAATAATCTATTTATGATCACATCCTACTTATTTCACTCGGTATCGGTAAACCCAAGTTTTTTTAGGTTTAGGATCATGTTTATATTTACTCTTAGAGTGAGCTAGTTCAATGGAAGGATGGTAACCTTAGAGGTCATATGGAGGTTATTTTGGGTTTTTTGTCTTTATTTTATATCATAGTTCTATAGACCTATTTGGAAAGTTTGTAACTATATTTTGTTTCTGTTATTTTATTTATGAGTAGTAGGTTATTTATTTTGGTTATGAATTTTTTACCTTGTTTTTAATTTTATTCCTGGTTATAAATTTGCACACAGACTATGATATATTAGGTGGAAATTTTGGGATTACTGGAGGAATCCCATGATTCTTATTTATTTATTCGGTGAAATCATCCCAAATGATTATATTGTGATTCCTATGATGCTTTTACTCATCCCATGGGGATCAAGGATTCCCATGGGGTATGTTGTAGGCTGAATTAAGTACTCTATTCAGGGGTTAGCCCATGTTTTTTCATGACACCAATGTTGTGGAGATATCCATGCCTCTTATAATAAAGAAAGCATAAGGATTATGGTTCCCTTCATGTGTCATTTCCATGTTGGGATTTGATATGGTATGGTGCTTTCTCATGTATCAGATAGACCTTTTTATGTAATCATCATGATAGACTATATAATGACCTGTAAAGATCATATCAATTTTTACCATCTGAGAGTGACTACCTCTACCCCTTATGGAAGCACTTGAGTATTCTAGGGAGAATTAGATCTATGTTTTATTTTTCTAGGACCTCCCCTTCCAAAATTGGAAAAAATAACCTCACAGGTATCTAATCCTCTATTAGAAGTTGATGAAGGAAGTTCTAGGAGTGAGTT
Organism: Viscum album; assembly: GCA_963277665.1. Classification (NCBI taxonomy): domain Eukaryota; kingdom Viridiplantae; phylum Streptophyta; class Magnoliopsida; order Santalales; family Viscaceae; genus Viscum; species Viscum album. The sequence goes on from OY728156.1 coordinate 135,345,523, forward strand.
TCCTCTTATGGTCATGGAAATTTCACAAGGCATTCCTAGATGATTTCTCAGGCTTAACCCAAGATATATAAGTCAAGTTCACTATTTATCTAGTATTTGGGGATTAATAGACATATCTCCCTTTGTATTGTATAGCTCTTAGAGAGTTAAATGAATTAAATATTTAGATGGATGACTTAGAAACTAAAGGATTCATTCATCCTAGCATATCCTCATGGGCTACCCCAGTGTTTTTATAAGGAGGAATAGACCCTCTATTTTAGTATCAATTACCATAAGTTAGACCATGCCATGATCAATAATAAGTACCCCTTTATCCATATTTACAACCTATTTGATCAAATTAAGGGATAAAGGAGAATTTCCAAGATTGATCTTCATTCAAGCTATCACTAGCCCAGGGTGAGAGAGTAAGGTGTTTCTAAGACTACTTTTATAAGTATTTAAAGCCATTTAGAGTACCTAGTGATTCCATTTAAGTTGACCAATGATTATATGGTCTTTATGGTGCTCATAAACTAGATTTCCATTAATTCATCAACACCTTTTCATGGAATTTTTGGATGATATTATAGTTCAATCTAATACAAAGGAGGAGCATGAAAGTCATTTGATAATTGATCTAGGAACCTTTACAATCACTATATATTTGTTAAATTATCCAATTATAATTTTTTCATCAAAGAGATCAAGTTTATTGGGAATGTTGTATTTGAATAGGGTATCTCTGTTGATCCTGAGAAGGTTAGGTTTGTGATGTATTAGAAGGATCCCAAGAACATTTTTGAAATTAAAAGTTTCTGGGGGTTTTTATGATACTATAGAAGGTTTATAAAATACTTCTCCCCCATTGAATCACCTCTAAAATATCTCACTTGGAAAAGTGTTAAGTTCTCATGGAGTGTATATTTTAAACATATTTTTATGAGTTAACGCTACATATAACTTCATCTTTGATTTTGATTTTACCATAGGTTGGTCAAGGTTATGTGGTTTACTATAATGCGTTAGGTATGAGATTAGGGTGTTTTATTATGTAGTGAAATTATGTGGTGGAATATATCTCTCAACAAATCTTACCACACAAAAAGAACCACCTAGACCATGGCATCAAACTTGAAACTATGATGCATGACCTTAGTGTTGGAACCATTATATTTTTAGGGAAATATTTATGGTTTATTTAGATTATAAAAGTTTAATCTATATCTTCTCCCAGAAGGACATAAATATTTGGTAGCAGTGATGGGTGGAATATCATTAGGGATTTTATTTTGAAATTTCCTACACACTAGGAAAAGTAAATGTTATTGCTGATTCCCTTAGTTGGAACTTTCCCTGTCAATCAATCATGAAGTTCAGTGATTAATAATATTTTACAGGCCCATTTTCTTAGATGAATTTGGAAATTAAGGAAGAAAAATATAATGTTTTTATTTCCATTATTCAGTTTACTCATTCTATTATTGAGATTATTGTTTGTGGGAAAACATATGATGAGGAGTTCCAAAATATCCAAAGAATTATAAATGATGGGGAGATCACCACTGAGTGGTCTTGATCTCCCATGGGTGTCTTCTATTTTAAATTGATTATGAGGTTCTAGTGTTAATGAGGTAGGTGGTGATAAATGATCTCCAACACACTTAGTGGGAAGTTCACCCATGAGTTAAAATAATGTATTATGATCTAAAGAACTAATTCTGGTGGATTGTTATAAGATATGAAACTATAGATTTTGTGTAACATTGTTACACTTTTTGACATATAAAGGCTAAGTATTAGAAGACTTTGGGTCTAATTCACCCTCTTCCCATTCCTACTTGGAAGTGGGATGAGGTTTACATATACTTTATCATAGAGTTTCCTTGTACACCTTATGGATGGAATTTTATATGGGTTATAATTGATTAACTAACCAATTACACTCATTTAATTCCTATTAAGGACACTATAAATGTGGAGAAACTTGGTAAGATTCATGTGAAAGATATTTTTAGTTTACATAGGGTACCTTATGAAATTATTTATAATAGAGATCCTCGATTTAACTCATGATTTTAGAAGGGACTCCAGGAGGATATAGGGTCCCATGTGATGTTAAGTACATTATATCATCCATAGATGAATGATTAAATTGAACATGTGATCTAGATCTTAGAAGATATACTTTGTGCATGCGTATTGGACATTGTAGAGTCATGAGACACACATATTTCTCTATTTTAATTTACATATAATAATATCTACTGGTCTTTAATTAATATGGACCCTTTAGAGTCCCTATACAGTCAACTTTTTCTGTCACCTCTCTGCTAGAACGAGGTGGGTGATACCTCTTTAATAGAGCTAACTATTATTTTGGGGATGGCCATATTTATTTATAGTATTAAAAAACAATTATAAACCACTAAAATTATCATAAGTATTAGTAAAATCATCTATTTCATCCCTTATAATTCTTATTTAGTGACCAAGTGTTTTTAAATATTTAAATTTGGTTGGGTCACCATCATTTGGGGAAGCATGGGAAGCTTGCTTCAAAGTTTTTCAGGGGATTCAAATTTATTGATAGAATTGGGAAGGTTTCATATTGATTGGTGTTTACTCATCAAATAATGTAAATTATTTATACCTTCCATGTTTCTTAACTGAAAAATTATAATCTGAACCCCTCTCATGTTTTGAATTGGGAAGATATTGAATTAGAAACCAATGCATAGATGAATGAGAAACCAATTCTAATTTTTAACTCCTAGGGGAAAGTTTTATATTGGAAATACAACTCATTAGTCTAAATGTTGTGGGAAAATGGAAGTAACTCTCATGATACATGGGAATGGGAATCATTTATGAAAGAGTAGTCTCCTCACCTATTTCATGATCATGCTTGAGGTTAACTTTATAGGGGAATAAAGTGATATGGTGGGGATAATTTTTACACAGAACATATAATTTTCAAGTATGCATTTTCTATTTATTAGATTTAATTTTTTTATTTATTTATTAGGTTTTAATCCTTTGAAAATTTTAAAATTTGTAAAAATTGGGTTTCCACATGATTGTCTAATAGTTAATACTAACCATGAAGAAACCATTGAACAAGTATTTAATTTCAAATAATGTGTATTAATGGTTGGTGCATGGTTTTTAGAATAGTATGGCCCAAAGTTTCAGGTTCCTAGGTAAATTAGTGCTTATTTTCATGGTTGGCACATGGTTTGGAAAATCATGTGACTAAATCATGAAATTTTCCTAGGTTTTTAAAAATATGAATTTCTAACTTTTTTACTCAACTATTTTTACACTATTTACCCCCAATTTCTCACCCCATAAAAATTTCATCCCTAATAATATGATATACTCCTCTAATTCACTATTGGATTCTATTTTGGTGGTATTTTCACCTAGTTTTTTCAATAAAACCTCAATTAAGTAGTTCCTTCTTCTTACTTTGGGTATTATAACCTATCATACTTGGTTTTATATCACCCCTTATGACTATGGAAGCCTAGGTATAACTATATTAGAATTTAATTATGTGAACCTTGATATTTATGGTTTTCTATTTATTCCATAGGGTCTTCCTTCTCCCTTACTTGTGGATTACACCTAGTTATTTGTGATTCCAAGTTATTGAAGTAGGTGGTTTCATGATATATTATTTCTTTATGAACTAAATATTCTTGCCTAAATTTACAAGGATTTTTTTAATTTTTTTGATTAAAAATGGAATATTAATGATTGTTTGTGTGTGTTTGGTTGATTTAAAAATGAGTTCCATTTGTATTAAGGTGGAAATGGTTTGAATTTGGAATGTTTTGTTTATGTAATGAATTGGAAGTGGGATTTTAATTTAATGGAAAAGTAAAAGAATAGAGGAACCTTGGGTACCTAGGTAGAAATATTAGGAAAGGTATCACTAGTAAAGGTATACCCTACCTAGACTTTGGATTATGATATAACACTAACTAAAAGAATCATGATATGGATATGTTTACTCTTAGGAATTTGGAATAGTCCTTCCTGGAAGCTGATGAACTAGAATTGATTGTGAACGGTTCAATGATCGAGAGTACAAGGATCCCAGGATGATGCCTTGACCTTTTTACCTAGGGATATCCCATGGTTCATTCATTGTATATTTTTTTTATGATCTACCTATTTACTTAAAATATAAAAACCATGATTTCAATTAAACTATTTTGAAACTACTATGTTTATTTTTTTTTCTAACAGTGGTTGTTCATGAAACATTTTTTGGGATCGTACTGAGCTAGATTTTCTCACACTCTACATACACCCAATGTGTGCATATAGACTTTGTTTTGTTAGACATAGGTAAAATAAAGGCATTTATCAGTGGTAGTAGATACTGATGTTAGTGGAGTTTGGGTGATAGAGGTGACTTGGTTGGAGGCAAACCCTTATGTCACATGGATATAGGTAGATTTATTTTATTTTATTTTGAGCCTCTATTTTAACACCCTAAACCTATTATATACTCTTTTGGATTCCCATAACATATTTTTCTTATGTATCCTGGAACTTTGTTATGCTATGTATGGATGTTTATTTTGTGTTTGGATTGTCATGGTGTACTTAAAGGTTTCATTATATTTTATGTTGGGGGATTTATTGGGAAAACCATTCCCAAAGAACATTCTTGATGCCTAGGCATGTTATTGATGGCCAAGTACTAGTTTCCAGCCCATGGAGATCAGGAACACCCTTTTGGAATTTCCATGGACTGAATTAGGTGCTTGGGTCAGGGTTATCCTAGGTTATTTTACAATAATAAATGAGTTTATATTGAATATGACTAAGCGGTAATCCAAGGTAAGGTTTCTTTGTCTTAATTTCAATTCCTTGAGACATGTTTCTTATTATGCACCAATTTAATTTTATATGGTGAAAATATTTCCCTTTTTGAATTATTATTTCTTAAATAATTTGTTATTATACAGATTTTCAATTTTATTTAAGTCACCCCTTTTCATTTTCATTCGATTTATACATCACCTAAGTTTTAAGGGTTGTTGTTAACTTAATTTACATTCATCGATTTATAACATTTATTCCTAAACTTTAACCTTATATGTTTTGTTTCATATACCTTATGATTGTATTATATTTTATTCCTTACTTATTCTCTAGGGATTTTCATTTATTTCTCATAAAATCCTTTCCAAAGGATTCTTACTTTAAAAATTATGATGTTCATATGTGGTTTACCATCTCAAATTTACTTGTTTTAGACATGTTTTTAATATACACCTACATTCTTTATATAGTGTATATATATCATCTTTTACATATTATACCATTATTATCATTTTATTCATGATATTTAAATTTAAATTTCATATTATCTCTTTCATTTTCCTTTGATCCAAATGTTATAATATTCACAAGGGTTTATTTTCCAATCTAAATTCTTTTCTGGATTATATATGTCAATGTTTTTCAATTTGAGGGAATTTTATGTTATTTTTCTCTAAAAATCCATTTGATTCCTTATTATATGGTTATTTTTGGGGTTTAAATTCCTTCTTATCACTTCATTTTCCTTTGGTTATCAATTCAACCAAAAGGTTTCTCATAAGTGAAATCAACCTTTTATTTTATTTACGGTCGAGAATATTTTTTCTCCATATCCATATTATTTATATTATTTCAAGACTATTATTATATATAATTCAATGAATAGTTAAGTTCATTTTCTAATATATTTGAATTTATTTAAAATGTTTTAAAAGTAATATTTTTAACATTCTTCACAATGTTAATTTTTGGATTTCTTTATGAAAGTGTGAAAGGAATCTCAATTTTAACATTTACTACATGAATAAATTTTAGCACTTTTATATTTTTTCTTCATAACGAGATTTCCACTTAAATTATTCATGATTTTATAAAGTTATTTATATTCCCATTTTTTTTTAATTTTTCAATTAAAAATAAATGATAATTTTGTAGAATAATAAATTAAGAGATTTCATTCCACTCATATATATTTTTATCTTCTACTCCGTATTTATCATCTTTAACTTCATTTTTTTTTCAAAGTTTAAATATTTTTAATTATTTTAAAATTAATTTTTTTAATATCCTATTTTCATCCCATTGAAAAGTATTTTTTAAGATACTTATACGTTTTTTTAATACCATGTTCTAAAATCTTGATGAAAATTATTTTTATAATTTTACTTCTATTTTCCTCTAAAATTATAAAATATCTATAACATTTGAAGTTATTTTTAAGTTATTACCCTCTAAATGATATTAGTATGTTTTTTAGTTTATTGAACTGGAGGTATCAACTGAATAAATTCTTGATCTCTTCTTATATGATACCATCTGAAAGTATTAAGTAACCCATATTCTTATAAATTCGTTTTCATCTATATCAATATACTCTAATCATTATTATACTTCACTTTTGATATTATATTATAATAACATCCATATTATTTATCTGTTTGAAATATGATCATGTTTTTTTGAAGTCTATATGAAAACCATTTCTTTATCATGGGTTAAATATGATATGATGAAAATTGTGATTGTTTTTTTATATGGCACACATATTCATGTACATATTGTGATATGATTGGTGGGAACTAAATTATATATCCATCCAATTCATTGGGTAAAGTTTTATATCTCATGAGATAGAAATTATGGGATTAAAAGGTAAATCCAATCCACTATGTGATTATGTCCACTATGTTATGTTTTCTTAGAAGCGAGCCTTGATTTATGCTTATAATGTCATGTTTTATGTTTTTTCTACATTCTTATGATTCAAAGATCCTATGATATCTACTTATTTATGAAAAAATACTTATATTATGATTCATTACATATGACCCATGTTTTATCAGGTATGATTTTTTATGATGTGTTATTTTACCTTGATTATGTTATCATACCCACATGTTTATCTTATGATTACTTATGATCTTATATTGTTATCACTTATGTTTGTCCTTAACAATAGTTTGAACTCACCCTTATTATGTTTCCATTTACCCAGGTTATAAATAAGTGTATTACATATGAAATGTATGGATGGGTATCATGTGTGGAGAATTTTTTGGGAGATGTTGAAGACTTATTGTTTAATAAGGAGTCCTTGGTTTAGTGAGAAAATGCCCATTTAATGGGAAAGATATGGGTTTTGTTAGATAAATATTTTTACTAATTTTATAAAACTCTAAACCTAAAAGGTATTGGGAATGAAAATGATTCAATAATTATTATTTATAATGTAAATATATATGGTTAAGTTTGGGTCACTTAAATAGATATCAAACCTATATGAAAAGAATATGTTTTTTGCACCAGATCTGGGAGTGTGGGTTTGGGGTGTATCATATATTTAAAATTACAAACTCCATCCACCTTCCATAAAGACAAATTTTTTTACTCTAATAACTTCTATAGGAAGTGATACTTAAATTGAATGTGTTATTTTCTAGAGAAAAACATCGAATTGTTGGTTATGTGAGTCACACATGTGAATCAAAAAACAAAACCCCATTCTACTACCTTATTCTGAGATATGTCAACATCCCCTTCATCTAAATCAACTCTTCCCCATATTACGTAAGTATAATGTACTCAAATTTTATGATTTAATGTGAATATATAAGTTTATGTTTTAATATATAACTCACAGTCATACCTTTTCAAGTGGATACATAGCTAGTGGTGCTCCTATGATTGTATGCATATCCTCTAAAGTCTAAATCCATAAACCCCTATAATGATATTCCCATTCCAAAATAGATATAAAAACTTATAAATCCTTGTAGATGCCAATGAATCCATTTAACTTCTTTATAGTACGCTCTTTCAAGATTAACCATTGACCTAAAAATAACTCCCACTTTTTTCACAATATCCGAACACACACAAACCATGACATACATTAAGATTATGACTATTGATGAAAATTACCATTTTAAATGTATTTGAACTATTATTTTATTCTAAGTGAATTATATATACTTAACTTGAAGTTTATACCTAGGGGAGTGGTAACTGGGTTCACCTCACTCATTTTGAAGCATTAAACCACCTTTAAAATATAGTCAGACTAAGTTGAGAATAATATTTTGGACATAAGTCCCTTATAATTAACATCCCCAAAATCCATTTTATCAAAACAAAATCCTTCATCTCAAAACTTCTAGATAGTTCATATTTCATCTCATCAATCCTTTCATTTACTAGTATATAGATAATCATGTCATACACATATAGATTTAAGATGATGGAACTCCCATCATCATAGACATTTTAATAGAAAAAAATAATCAAAATTTTCCAAATAAAATTTCATTCCACTATAAAAGTATTGAAATTTTAGTTTTACTACCTTGGTTCCTACTTCAAACCATAAAGTCTTTGATTTAGGTTGTATATAACATTCTCATTCCATTTATACATGAAACCTTTTGGATTCTCCATGTAAATATCTTTATCCATGTCTTTATGAAGATATGTAGTTTCACATCTAAATGTTCTATATAAAACATTTTCATGGAAACCATATTGAGAACCATCTAAAATAGTCATGTGTTTAACAACTAGGGAAAAGATCTAAAGAATATCTATATCCTCTAATTGTTGAAAAATCTTCATGAAAATCCTTTTTTTATAATTCCTTCTACATCATACTTCTTTCTTATACTGATAAACACATTTGTTTAAAGTAATATCCTACCAAAAGGCTATTATGTTATCACCCATTTCCTGGAAGCATGTAAGGAATTAATCTCATCCCTCATGGATAACTCTCACTGACTTGATCATTTCATACTTACTGCCTCTTTTAGAATTTCAGGTTCTCAAACATCCATGAGAAGTAAATTATGAAAGTAACTTTCGTATCTCTACACATGGAATTGAATCCTTAAATACATACTTACCTAATTTTGAATATCTGAGGCAACCTGAGAATAACATACATAAAATTTGGATCAAATTAGATGAATATTAAATACAATTCATAATAACACATGGATGAGGACCGAAAATGTTTAGTATATTTAGAGAATAGATACATAATCAACTTATTTCATAAAATATATTAAACTTATACTAAAAAATTATTCTCTCATAGTACCCTTCTTAGACATTTCTTACTTAAAACCTTTATTCATAACCTTGGTAAAATGGAAACATAATAAAGGGTTAGATCAGATGGCCAGTAAGGGTAAATATGAAAGATACCAATAGATTATCATATATAAGAATAAGATATTCATAAGGGTATGATATCATGATTATAACTTAAATTTTTTATTCCCAATCATTCATTTATCATAAAACATGAGTCATGGAATAAAGATTTAGCATTTGAAAAGACATAAGTCATAAGAGTGAGGAATCATCATTAATCAATTATTAATGAAGGGATTATATTATAATAACAATAACATGTCATAGGAATTTTAGAATAATAATAAGAATAGAAATTTATTTAATTAATCAAGGTTAACTTCCAATACTATGATATTGTACAAAGTCCCATAGTGGATTGGGTTCACTCCCCTTTTCATCATTACCTTAGTGAAAGTTCACTCCAAAGGATATGATTTTGGACAACATCCTATACCAAACTAGGTTCACTCCCTGTTCCATCCCATATTATCTCATGATATATCGATCACTAACCAATAAATTGAAGGGATTTAATGGACCCACCCATCACATTATGAAAACTATATATGTGTGTGACACAAGATCATAATTCATTATAGAATTACCCATGGAAAAGAAATGGGTTTCATAAAAATTTTATCATCAAATAATCATAAGATATCTAGAGAAATAACATAGATGATATCATTAGATCATACCCCTAGTTAAGTATAAGAAACATTAGTGTATATTGAACTATATGAAAAATACCTTTAAAATATAATTTGAACATTTCTTTGAAAATAGGGGAAAATATCCTTTTCTTTTGGTATATTTAAAACTAAAATTTTTGAGAATATTGAGAAAAAAATATTTTCTTTTACAATAACCATGTAAAGTTATAAATTAATATTTAATTAAAATAATGGTTATTGTGGTGGAAAAATCCATTCATGCCGTAAATGTTAAAATAAATATTATTTTCACACTTTTGGTAAAAAGTCCAAAATTACCTCATTCAAAAAATAACCAGATGATTCCTTTTAAAAAATTGAATATAAAGTCAAATAGGGTTGAAAATGACTTTAAATATTCATTTGATCATATAAAATAACATTCTTTATAACATTTTAAAGAATATAGACATGGAATAAAAAGTTCATTGACCAAAGAGGAAATAAAGTTGAATTTTCTTAAAAACATTTTTTCAATAATTTTATATACCAATGTGAGGAGAATATATAAAAAAATAGAACCATATAAATAAATATAAAATAATAAAATATATGGTTCTTAAAGGATAAATATTACATACTTTCCTCAAATGAAATTTATCATAGGTAATCTCTAAAAGAAATATGATTGTAATATAAACCCTTACCTCAATTACCATATAAATTTATAAACATTCAAAAATCCTTTATAAAAAACATAGATTTATTATAAACCTATTATATAATAATATTAATATATAATTTATTATGTATTATTCGTTTATAATTTTCAATTATATTTTTATTAATAATTCTTAATTAAAATGAATATTCTGGTAAAAATTAGTTCATTTTCTGTGCATATTTTGGTTTGATGGTTCCAGTCCTTGCAGCTTGGTCATTATTTAATTAAATTATAAATATTAATAATGTATTAAGTATCATATTTATGAATTATATACACTTTTATCAACATCTATATAAAGTGGTGATGAAAATTTAATTACATTTCTTTGTGGAGACAGTAGTCTGTACATAAGCGTGAGTGATATTTACACTATTAAATAGATGAAATAAAAAAAGGTAACTAATAATTCAACATTAAAATATCATAAATATATCATAAATATAATATAAATTCATTAAATATATCCTTATTAAAATCCATATAAAAAGTAAATGAAAAATGAATCACATCGCTTTATAGAGGTGGTAGACCATATGTACACACGGTTGATGTTATAAATTTCCAATAAATGAGAAATAGATAGAAAAAGGATATAATGTTAATATAAAAATATATAATTATAGTTAATATACTTATTCCATCATTTTAATATGGTTAAATAATATTTTAATGTGGTTTAAGAAGAGAGAAACATGAAAAAATCAGTAAGAACATATACTTATTCTTTAGGTATCCTTCCTTGAAAAAGATCCTTAAGGATTATTAGATGGGAATTTTGAGAATAAAAACACCTCTAGGTCATAGATAATGATTTTTTGAGGGATTTTTGGAAGATATTAATCAAGAGAAATGTCTCAAGTTGTGTGGATAAGAGAGAAGAGGAGGTGACCTTTTATAAGTGAGGGGAGTGACACACTTGTAATTATTAAAAATAAAAAATATAATAAAGTAACACTCTTGATATTGTGGAAAAAATTATCCCAATATAAAATATAATATGATATATGATCTAAAAAAATTCATCCAATAGTATTTAAACAAGATTTTAGTTCATTTTAACCCTTATTTCTTTAGTTTAATCCCTTGTGAGCACTTTTAACCTTTATCATAGTAATGAACTTCTACCTTGGTCAATATTCATAGTGACCAAGAAATGAAAGTGGAATCATTATAGAATCTGTAATTTATGATTAAAAATATTGAATTTTTTTTATATAATTCTATACCAATAATTGGGATAAATTAATTTTAAAATAATCATGTAAAATGCAACAAAACCGTTTTTAGAAAAATGCATTCTTAAATATAAAATAGAATTTATTCTTATTAATTTCCTATTAATAAACATTATATGAATATTAAAATATTTTATTGAATATATTATCTAAAAATTTCATTAAAATCATTCATAAATAGTGATTAATTTAATTTATTAATATAAAAACAACCAGGCGTAGAAAAATGATTTTTTCCCTAGAAAAGTACATATTTTTTACTTTAAAATGATTTTATTTTCATTTATAACCAATTGATAACCAATAAATCAGTTTTATACATTTGTAAAAAATAATTTTTCATAATTTAGTTAGTCATATTCATTACCTCCAATCCAATTTCTTAGTGATAACTGACACATTTAATAATAATATTTCAATAGTATATCGAGGTTTGTTTGAACTCAATGTTGCGTGTAAATCAAGATATCAAAGTCATAAAAACTATTTATATAGAAATATATCATAAAATATAATGGTTTTACATTTTACCCCTTATAATAATTTCACTCTTAAAATTCCATCACTCTAATACAAATAAATGAGGATACTTATGCCTCATCACATCCTCAGATTCCCATACAGTTTCCTCAAATTTATGGTTTCACCATAAAACTTTGACCATATGAGTGATATTATTCCAAAATATTTTCTCTATTTGATCTATAATATCCACAAATTGTTTATTAAGATAATTCTCCACTGTTTTGACCTATGAGTTAAGTACATGTGAAGGATCATATATGTACTTCCTCAAGAGAGATAAATGGAACACATCATGTACTTGAGAGAGATTCATTAGAAGTTCCAAGGGATAAGCAACCATATTTATACGATCAATAATTTCAAATGTACTGATATATATATATAGGGATAAAATTACCCTTATTTTAAAATCTCATAACCTTATTCCAAAGATATATTTATAGAATACATTTTCATCGACTTCAAATTCTAGATCTCACTGATGATTTTCATCATAAATATTTTTTAAAATATGACCTACCCTAATGTGATGTTGAATGGATATAAACTAAATTTCCATTTTATTAACTATATCATACCCCAATATCTTTTGTTCTATAATTTTATCATAAAACATTAGAGTTCTACACTTCCTTCCATATGGGGATTCATAAGGACCCATTTGAACGTTTGAGTGAAAACTATTATTGTAATAAAACTCAACAAGAGAAAGGTATTGCTCCCAACCAACTTTGAAATCCATATAACATGATCTAAACATATCTTATATGGTTTTAATAGTTTTATTATACTGACCATCCATCTAAAGATGATATGAAGTGCTAAATTTCAACTCCATATTGAAGTCTTTTTGAATAATTATCTAAAACTTCAAGGTAAATCTCAGATCCTGATCAGATATAATAGAACATGGTACTAAATGAAACCTTAATAATTCATTAATTCATATCATATAAATATTATGAAGATAGAAATATTCTATTATTATAATGAAATGTATTATATTCATAAGGTGATCAACTATAACCCAAATAGAATCATGGAATTTAAAAGTTTTGGGGAGTTCAACAATGAGATCAATGGTGATGTTTTCACATTTCTATGTAGGTAGGGGAATGGTTATAACATATACTCAGACTATTATCTCTCAACATTAACTTTATAACTTACTTGTAATCAATATACACACTCAATAATATCCCTTTTAATATTGTCCCATAAGAAATACTCTTACAAATATCTATAGATCTTCTTACTTCTAGGACAAATAGAGAATGTTGAACTATGAGATTGATCCAATTACTCCTTCAAAAACAGTATTGATGGGACGCATACATGGTTCATGAACCATATCATTTAACCATAATCATGGATGAACTTTGGAAAATTCCACACCTTATTCTGTACTTCCATATCTTCCTTTTATGCCTCTTTAATCCTCAAATGAATATATGGTTTAATATTTATATGTAAAAGATAGTATCTTTCTCCCTTATATATGATTTCATATCATATATTATATAAATCCATAATTATTCGATCTCTTTCAATCATCATCATTGAAAAACTAGTATGGTCCTTCTGAATTAGGGCATCATCCACCTTGTTCACCTTCTCAGGATGGAAATGTATTGAGAAATCATAATATTTAATAATATATAACCATATACTTTGGTTCATATTTAACTCTTTCCATGTGAATATATACTTTAATCTTTAATTATTAGTATATATATCACATTTTCACCCAAAATATAATGTATCCATATTTTTAATGAAAAAATTATAGCTTCCAACTCTAAACTACGAGTTAGGTAATTTTTCTCATGAAATCTCAATTGGCGTGAGGCATACGCAATCACTATATCATTATACACGAGGATGAATCCTAGTACCTTATCTGATGCATCATTATAGATCACAGACCCTTATCCATTGTAAGGTTGTGTGAGCATAGGTTCATTGACTAACCATATACTTAGTTCCTTAAAATTTTCCACACAATCATCAATCAAAATTAATTTGGATCTCTTCCATGTAAAATTGGTTATTAGATTTGATATACATGATAAATATCTAAAAAAGAGTCGATAGTATCCATCCAAACCCAGAAAAATATGGACCTTAGTTACCATGGTTGGTTTGGTTCATTTCTCAATAACTTTTATCTTTTAAGGATCCACTGATATACCCTCGCTTGAGATTATATAACCTAAGAATTAAAAATTATATAGATGAAATTCAAACTTTATAAATTTAGCTTACAACTTATCCTTTCTCAAGGTCTTCAACTCAATCTTAAAATAATCTCCATGCTCTTCCTTTATATTGGAATATATAAGAATATAATCTATAAATACTACCAAAAACTGATCATGGTAATATCTAAAGACTATATTCATTAAATCCATGAAGTTAATAGGGGAATTAGTAAGTCCAAATGGAATAACTAAAAGTTCATAATGACCATAGCTCATACAAAAGGCTATCTTAGGTATATATTCCTTCTTGATCCTCAATTGATTATATCTATAATTATGGCCAATATTGAAAAAGTATTGATCTCCACATAATTGATCAAATAAGGCATCAATATGGGGTGGAGGATACCTATTATTTATAGTCATCTTATTAAGTTATTGATAATAAATGAAATATTTCATTGACACATATTTATTTTTAAAAAAATAATTGGTGCACTAAATGGTGACATGATAAGGAATATGAATCCCTTATCATGATTCTCTTGGAGTTTGTTCTTCAATTCCTACAACTCATTCAGGTCCATTCTATATGGAGTCTTTGAAATAGTTGCAGTAACATATATGAGTTCTATTAAAAAATCAACTTCATAATTTGGGGGAAGACTAAGAAATTATTAAAGAAATAAATTATTATATTAACTAATAACAGGAATATCTTCAATATTGAGTTTATCACCAACCATTTGAGAAAAATATCCCTCATTAATAGGTAATAAGACCCATAAAACAAAAATAATTTCCATTGAAATTTCATATTCATCCTTGAAACAAAGTATGACCATTGATTAATTAAAAATATCAAATGTGTATTACCTTTAATGTAAATTGATATGGGATCTATATAAATAAATAAAATCCATGAAAAAATAACACCAAATTAAACTTGAGGGAGACTTTTAATATTTATAGAAAACATATTCCCACAAACTTATATCAAAGATGATTTATAGAATTAAGTTACGATCATCATACCATTATAATTTTTCACCAATAATTCAACGTAAAATCATTTAAGTGGTGATATAATACCCTTAAAAATTATATAGATATAAAATAGTGGGTAGAAATAGAATCAAATAAGACATTTATAGTTCAATATTGGATGATAAATGTACCTTTCACCACTTAATTCTCATGACCCATGTAAGAGCCTGATCCCAATTACCCAGAGCCGACGCCTTAATTTATTACATTGGAATATTAATAGGTAATATTCATCCCAAAGGACTGAGTATTTTATTAGATTTGGAAACAATATACATACATAAGTTCAACTTTACAACATGAAATGAAATACAACATATAAGTTTTATTGGGAACATCCACAACTATAAGTTTATCCCTATAGGTCATTCATAATAAACTTCTTCATGTCCTGAGAAAATGAAACATAATAAAGGGGTGATATCAAATTCTCAGTAAGGGTAATAAATATAGTGTAAGCATAAATAATAAGGCAAGGTGAGTAACTAAAAGTATAATTCCATTAAAAATAAACATGAACATAAAATGCCAGGAATAAGAGATGAATAAATAACGCCATAATAAAACATAATCATGGGTATTATAATAGTTGAATAACCACATGAACTACCAATTAAAAGTTTCATAATGAGTTAATGAAAAATTCAGGACATCATAACCATACAGTTAAGGCCTCATGTCAAGACCATAAATAACCATTTTTTCAAGGCCTCATGCCATGACCTAGTTTGTCTCATGAGACCTACTGATGAATTGAGGGGGTATAACAGCCCCCACCTAACACTTAATAAGTCAAATTAATTCCTTATATGAATGGGTATAAACATAAACTTCATATACATTCATATTGAAACTAATATATGAAATGTAAATAACTTTCCCCGAACATTATGCATAAACACTAACCATTCAGAGTAAATTGGTGAATGGTTTTAAGATAGAACATCCACAGTAAAAATAATTATAAAACATTAAATTAAATATGTTAGATGATATAATAAAATATTAATCCCAATAATACATAATAATCAACAAGAGTTTTGAAATATATGAAGATACTCTTATAAAATCATCAAGTAATTCTTGAGATAAATACTCTTTTACTTTGAAAAGAAGATTTCTTGTGAAAAAATATTTGTATAAAACTATAAGTAAAGTAAGATAGTATTTTCATAATAAAATGAGTTATTTTATAAATATAATGGTTTCCAAAAACAGATTATAGAGTGCCCTTTAAAATAGGTATGAATTTGAGAAATTCCCTTAAATCGGGCTTGTATTTCAGGAAGAATTTTTGAAAGATCATTTTAAAACATATAACTCCACAAAAATTAAAGTAGGATTATAGTTGGAACATATATATATAACATTATCATAGAATATATGAGGAGTAAAAATTAATAAATAATATTTTAATTTAGGTAAGTAGATAATAATATTAACCCGAATAAAAATGGAGGTTCGCGTAGAAAACCCTTACCGTAAGTCTGAAGGTGTTCCTCACTTGACCTTAATGAACTGAATAATAAAATTTATATTCATAAATTAATGATTAAATAACCTCATATACATTTAATTGATTTATTATAACATTATTAGGTTAATTCATGCCCTTTTTATGGATCAATAGATTCAATTTCATTGTTTGGGAGTGTTTTCTTCCTTGGATTTCATGATCGATTTAATTATGTTCATGTATGGATAAACATATAGAATGAGAATAGTTGTCCATAATAGAATTTTTATGTTATTATTTAACAAAAATAATATTACATGGTCGTAAAATTCATTTGTTAATTGGGAGTGAGGATAAATCATTATATAAAACTTTAATGACAATTGTTTGGGTTAATTGGCGGTTCTTAATCACAACGAACTTATTTTGATTTATAAATTAATATAATGTGTAAAAAATGATTAAATAACCTTAAATAAGTTATAATAAATATATTATAGTCTGGGTCAACCATAAAAATGGTTTCATGGCCATAATTGAAGACGGTAATAAAAATTGAAAATGCGTCATCCTTGAATGTGATAAATTAACACATCTCAGATGGTGTTTTCATTTCTAGTATAAAATAAGGAGAAAGGAGAGATGATGATAAATTATTACTTTATAAGAAAAAAATTACAATAAATGTAAGGTAATAGAGTCATCACAATATTTTTATGAAAGGCGGTGAGGAAATAAAAAGAAAGGAACTTGAAATAAAAGAAATGAAAAGAGGAATTTACCTCTTGAAGAAATATTCCTTGAGAGCCTCCTTAGGGGAGAGGTTTTGGTATTTTTATGATAAAAAGAGATTATGGACATTGGGGAGGATCTTGGGAGGATATTTGAGCAGAATTTAGACAAGGAACAAGGCTTTAGAGGAGTAAAGAGAAGAGTGAGTGAGGGGGGGGGGTTATAGTGGAGGAGAGGGGTGATTTGTGAATATCTTATTCATTATTTTATTATTTCCATCAAGAAAACCAATAGTGTTGATTCATGTGACCCATAATTGTAATGCCCCGACCCCAGTTACCCAGATTCGATGCATTATTACATAAAATTTGCATGATCACAAAAAAGATCAAGTCTCGAAAGACCGATTAGTTTAGTCGCCTTGGAATAACTAGATACATTAATAAAGTTTAACATTACATCATAAAAATGAAAACTAAAACAACAAAGTCTCCATAGTCCACAATCTTATCCCCTCATACTATCCCTACAGGTCCTTCATAAATTAATTCTTCACATCCTGGAAAAAATAAAACATAGAAAAGGGGTGAGCTCAAATGCCCAGTAAGGATAACAATATAGCGGAAACTTTCATAAATAAGAATAAACATTTAAGGCAATGTATAACTAAAACAAAATCCTTTTAAACTTGAAATTCGACATAGTATGGAAAAAATAAAATGAAATAATTCCATTCACTTATTCACATGGATATTCTACTAATCGAATAATCACATGCAATATCAATAACCACTTTCATAATGATGGAATGCATAATGCCAGACTATCATAACCACATAGCCAAGGCCTCGTGCCAATACTACAAATAAGATTTTGTCAAGGCCTTGTGCCAAGACACTAGTTTGTCTCATGAGACCTACCGATGCATCGAGGAGCTATAGCGGGCTCCACCCGTCACATATTAAGTCCAATGTATTCCCATATGAAAATGTTTAAACATAACATAAACATTCATATTAAAACTAGCATACGAAATGTAAATACTTCATCCATAAACCATTAATGGTATAAAAATAACACATCCATAGTCAAACATATCACAAAACCTTAAATACAATATAGAAGTTTTGTATCATAATAAATCAACTTCAAATAAGCGTAAAATCCATCAAAGGATGTTGACATAGATGAAATCAAAACTCTTTTTAGAGAAATATATCTTTCTATTTTGAAATCATTTAAGAGTCATATATTTATAAAATAAAGCATTTTATTTGAAAATATTCTTATAAGATTTTAAGGGAAGCTTCGACGATTTTATAACGGCAGAAAATAGCCGCACCCACTGTATAAGTTAAAAAAAAACGTTCTTACCTTAATTCTGTTGAAAAGGTTAAAAAGGACCTTGTTTGGAAAATGAAGGAAATATTCCTTTATAAACCACTTGTAAAAGTCAACAAGGGTATAAATGACTTTAACCCATATTCTAGTAATTAGTAAAAATGTTTTGAAATACAATTTTTAAGAAACATGGATGTGGATGATAAAGAAATCCCAGTAGATTATTACGTATAAACAACCTCCGATAATGAAGATATTGTGAAATAAACCCTTACCTTGTAATTTTCCTTGGTTAAGGGTAGGTTAACCTCCTGTATAATGGTGAAATAATTGTTATTAAATTATAAAAGAATCATATATATTAATATGATATCATATATGATCTTTTAACATTGCTTTGTTAATAATATCTTAGTATTATCGTCATTTCGGGTGTTAACTTACTCGTTTTATTTGATATGTTTTGTTACGTAAGACATGTCTGTCATGGATAGGATATATATTATTCATATCCAGAATGATATAAAGTCCTTAAACATTATTTTTAAATCATCAAATGATAATTATACTTGAATGGATACGATGGAGAATGAATCTCATCGCGTTCGTTGAGATGGTAGTCCGTACGTACGCATGAGCGACAATATCATTTTTTGATATTAAAATAATATATAATTGGATGGTATATCATATATACAGAATCATTATAATTTTATATTTATTATTTACATGAATTACAAATCATTATTATACCCATCAAAATAATAATATGTTGAATAACAATTACACCACGACATGGAGACGGTAAGCCGAACGTACGCACATATGGTTACATGTCATTCAAAGGATGGATATAATACTGAATATGGTTGTACCATATTTATAATAATATTACAGTATATAGGATATACTGGATTCATTATTTTATAATGGGAATAACAAAGAAAGAATAAGTGGAAGAAGAAAGGAACTTGAGAAAGGGTGGTGAAATCATTACCTCTTCTTCAGATTCTTCATTTTTATTTGATCAAAAGGGATCCTTAAGTTGGATTTATAACTAAAGTAAGGCCTCTAGTATGAAGTTAGGGAAGTTAAGAGAGTATTTGGGCAGGGGTTGGACGAACCAAAAGGCTTTGAAGGTGTGAATTAATGAGAATTAGGAGTGTCTTTTTATAAGAGGGGTGAGGGGCACCATTGGAAAAGTTAGAAATATTATTTTATAATAAATTCATATTCTGTTTCTAATGGATCCAAAGTGGATTATTTAAAGTTTAAGATGAGGATAGGTATAAAACCACTAAAACAATAGGATTTAGATAGGTTTGGGTTACTATATTAACCTTATCTTTAAGTATTAACTCTTAGTTAATTAGTTTCACTTTTACAATGTCTCTTTGTATTTTTATATTATATGGTTAATAAAATTACTATATACATACAAGTGACCAAAAAGTGGTCCATTAATGATACATATATCATGATATAAGTCTCTTGTATGAACCTTAGATCTTTAGGAATTGAATATCAATTAATAATATAATATTTGTTTTAAAAACTCTTTTATGTCAATTTTGACACTATTTGGAAACTTGATTTTTGTGAAAATCATAACAGAATGATTACTTCTAAAAAAGTCAATTATATCAATCCTAATATGTCATATTATCCTTTAAAATTAATTTAATTCATTAAAAGTCTAAAATTATATTTATTTGGGTATTTATAATATCAATTATTTAAATTTTTCACTATTATGGTAATTACTGCATCATCATTGTGTCATAAATAAATTAAATTATTTAACGTCTAAAAATTATAAATAAAATATCATTATGTAGGAAATCATTTTAGCTTTCTAATGAATATTTATAGTTGAAAATACAACATATATAACCCTTCGTAAAAGTTTTTGTTTCTAAAAGATATATGCTTTTGTCATTTTTGTATTTATTTTAACTTAATTAAAATAATGTGTCCCTATCACCTACAAGTGGCTCCATGGGGTCTCAAAATCTACCCAAATATTCCCATGGTCTTAAATTTATCCACAAATAATGTTAGGACATGTTTTAGGGTAATTTAGTATTATTATAATATTATTTTTTAACCCTTATTTACGGGATTTACCCTTTAACCGTGGTAAATAAAATATTTACCGAAATAATTATTCAAAATGTCTAAAAATAAAAGTTACCTATTTACACAATATGTACATCCTGATTCAAAATATTTAATCCATTTTTACAAATTCAAAACACAGAAGTGGCATGAAATAATTTAAAATTAATTCCCGCTGTCAAAACAAAAAGCGTGTTTTTAAGATATAATAACTATCAAAAGATTGGTACTTGTTTATGTTCGGTTTAATTGTGAAATTATGTCCAATGAACAAAATTGTATTAAATAGTAAAAATATATTCTAAATATACCTTAAAACCACTCAAATTAATAATTTATCACTATTAATTATTTTGATTAAAAAATTTGTTTTTAATTAAAATTTAGTAAATTTCATTATTCATCAAAATATTAAAGTTATCCGAAAAGTACCAAAATTTCACCTTAGGCTAAATTCGATACTCCAAATCCAAAAATGAAGTATATTTTGAGAGATAAAATTTCTAAAATTTTAAAAAGTAGGTATTACTTTTCATAACGGCTAGTTTGATCGGTTGTGGTGTGTGTTAGAACTCGATGTTGCGTACAACACACGCTATTGCATTATTCAAAGGGAAACGTACCGTAGAAGCTTGGGGTGTTACAATAATAGTAATAAGTGAATGTTAGTTCTAATCAAGTGTGATTACATCTTCCATGATTCTAGGAATAGTTAATTTAACTGAAAATGTATATATACGGTAAATTACCATATTTTAATATTCATAAAAAACTCAAGTATTTCAGAAAAATCCCAAAAATTCACCATAACCATTTTTTGACGTGTACAATTAAAAAATGAACTTAATTTTTTTAAAATAATTTTCTAAATATGAATAATTTATTTTTTAAATAAAATCATAATTTATTCAAAAAATAACAATTTTAAAACTATAATTCGTTTTATATCACTTTGAAAAATTAATCAAGATCTCATTATCTTATAAACTTAAGATAATAAAATAATAATATGATTTACTATTCATAAGGGTCAGATCACTATTTATAAGGGTATGTCACTATTCAAAAAAATTAAGTTCTTCTTATCAAACTCTAAATATCTTACTGAACGCAACCGTGTATGTCCATTTTTTTGAAATTCAAATCGCAGAGGTGGAAAAATTATGTTTACTGGATAGGTTATAACAAAGTGGTGTTTTGTGGAGACTTAATGTTTTATGAATTTATTTATAAATCCTTGGGGTGTTACATTCTCCCCTCCTTACAAAAATTTCATCCTTGAAATTACCAGAATGTTACCTCACAAAAATATTTGGGTAGTTCTTCATCATAAGCTTCTCAGGATCCAATGTTGCCTCTTCGATTTTATGATTTTTCCATAGTATCTTTATGAGTTGAGTCATTCGATTCCTCAACACTTTTTATTTAGTGTCTAGAATCTGGATAGTCTCTTCACAGTAAGATAGGTCAGGTTCCAATTCTATACCTTCAAAAGTGAGGACATCCATTGGTTCTGGCTTGTACTTCTTCAAAAATGAGACGTGGAACACATTGTATACTTTAGACAGGCTAGGAAGCATATCCAAACGATATGCAACAGTTCCAATTCTCTCTAGAATTTTAAAAGGGCCTATGTATCTAGTGATTAGTTTCCCTTTCTTCCCAAATCTTATAATACCCTTCCATGGAGGTAATTTTAAGAAAACATGATCTCCCACATGAAATTAAAAATCCTTCCTTTGATTATCAGCATAATTTTTTCCTACTTTGAGGTGGTTTGATATATCCTTGAATAGTCTTTACCTTCTCTACTATTTCCTCCACAATCTCTAGTCCCACTAGCTTCCTTTCACTAACTTCATCTCAACATGTTAGTGTATGAAATCTCTTTCTATATAATGCTTCATAAGGTTCCATTTAAATATTGGAATGGAAACTATTATTGTAGGAGAACTACAATAAGGGAAAATACTGATTTGACATACCTTGAAAGTTAAGTGATCATGATCTCAACATGTCTTCTAAAGTTTGGATCATCCTTTCTAATTTCCTATTAGTTTGAGGATGATAATCAGTACTCAAATGAAGCTCAGTATCCAAATATTTCTGAATAATTTTCTAGAATTTTGATGTAAATTGAGGATAGTGATTAGACACTATTAAAATAGGTGCTCTATAAAGTCTTAAAACTTCATTTATATAGAGTCATGCAAGCCACTCTAATGTAAAATCCTCCCTTATAGTGAGGAAATGTGCAAATTTTTTAAGTCGATCAACAATTACCCATATTGCATCATTCTTTCTTGGAGTTTTGGGTAATATAGTGAAAAAATCCATGGTGATGTCATCCTATTTCCATATATGAATAAGTAGAGGTTGCATGACTCCTATAGTATGTTTTCGTTCATCCTTCACCAAACATCTTGATACATAATCAGAAATTTCCCGCTTCATGTTGTCCCACCAGAAATGTTTCTTCAAATCTCTATACATTTTAGTGATATCAGGGTGTATAAAGAAATTAGAGCTATGGGAATCATACAATAACTCCCCTTTCAGCTCAAGTATAGAGGGAACACATAGTTTCTTCCTAAATTTCAGAATTCCATCTTCCCACATGAAGTCATCCAACTTCCCATCCTCCACAACATTAATTTTCTTTTGAAGGTTCTCATCATGAGGATGAGATATTTTAATCCTTTCTAATAAAGATGGTTGGGAAAAAAATTAAAAAAGTAATGATGTTTCATCTTCTTTGATAATTTACATGTCCATCCTTATTAGATCCATGAATATAGGATCCATTTCAAACCTCATTTTGTTTAAAACTCCACGATCCTTCATTATAAATGCATTAACTACCTTATTTTTCTTTCCTGGGTGGTAGTGTATGAAACAATCACAATTATTTTCATGTTGATTTATTTTTATGATAAGATATACTTTAGACTCATATGATCTATATATATCTCACATATTTCACTATAGAGATAGTGTCTCTATATTTTTAGAACAAAGATCACAACTAATAAATCAAGATCATGAGTATGATATTTTTGTTCACGAATTTTTAACTACCTTGATGCATAGACAATAAATCTATAATTCTGTATAAGGACATAACCAAGTACTTTCTTTGATGCATCATTATATATTAAAAACCCATCATTCCCCAATGGTAAATTTAGAATAAGAGGATTCACTAATATTCTCTTCAATTCTTCAAAAAAGTCCTCACATTATTTTTTCAATATAAACTTAGCCTCTTTACGTGTAAGATTGGTCCTTGGTTTGGCTAGACGGGTGATTTTCTGAACAAAACACCAATAATAACTTGATAAACCAATAAAAATATGTCCCTCACTTATATTCATTGGAGTAGGCCATTCTTGATTAGCCTTTGTCTTCACAGGATCAATAGATATTCCATTATTAAAGACAATGTGGCCAATAAAGGAAACTGATTGAAGAAAAAATTCACACTCAGTAAACTTACCATATAATTCATTTCTTCTAAGAGTCTTAAAAATAGTGCACAAGTGGTTCTCATGATCTTCATAGATTTTGGAGTATACCAAGATATCATCAATAAATACCACCATAAAGTCATCAAGATATTCCTTGAAAACCCTATTCATTAGATCCATAAAGATAAAGGGTTGATTAGTTAGTACAAAACGAATTACTGTAAACTCATAGTTCCCATACCTGGTTCAAAACGCTATCTTTGGAATATCTTCCTTCTTTAATCACAACTAATGATATCCAGATCGAAGGTAAATCTTCGAAAAATATTGGGTTCCATGAAGTTGATCAAATAAATCATCAATGCGAGGTAGGAGATACATGTTCTTTATTGTTATATAATTGATCTCCCTGTAGTAAATGCACAACCTCATAGATCCATATTTCTTCTTAATGAAAATAATAGAGTATCTCCATGTGGAGAAAATAGGGTGAATAAATCCATTATGACTCAATTCCTATAGTTTTTTCTTAAATTATACTAATTCCACACTGGCCATTCTATAAGGAGTCTTTGATATAGGACTTGAACCAGGAATTAAAGAAATGGAAAAATCAATTTCTCACTCTAGAGTATGTTCAGGTAAATCCTCTAGAAACACATCAAAATATTCTTTTACAATAGGTAATTCATCTATTTGAACATTCCTTTCCTCTCCCATAGATATTTTATTCCCTTCCACCCTAATAATTGAATTCAGTAGAGCCATTGGGGGTGGATCTAGATAAGAATCAGCTGGTGAGGTTTCTTCTCTAAAGATAAGGGATTCAACACCATTCTCAAAAATCATAACTTCCCTATTATTTAAATAGATCTTCACATCATAATGTGAAAGAAAAATCATAACAAGGATTATATCAAAGTTAATCATGGGTATGATACAAGGTTAGAAACTAATGCATGTTTATGTGTCATGAGGGGGACTGATCGACACATCTTTGTTGCAATGATACATCCCCTAGGAGTTTTTACAGACAACTCCTTTATTAAATCAAATTGAACATGTCTAATTTTATTGAAAAAATATGAATATATAAAAGAATAAAATGATCCGAAATCAAATAAAACATTGTCTATGTTTGATGAAATGATTAAAGTACCTAGAACCACATTGTTACAAACTTAAAGCTCAGCAGTTGTAACCGTATAAGATTGGCCTTGCTACCTTATCATTATTTGGGGAATGTTTCTCTAATTTTAGGAAATTCATGTACATAGTGTCCCATATCTTTAAAACTATAGAATTGAACATTGGTTGTTTCTTTCTTCTCTTTGAAATCATGAGATTGGTGGCATTTTCCCCAAACTTGTAACATACTCCCATTTCCTTCAGGCATGTGCTAGGGTTTTTCTTCCCACAATTACTACAGGGTGGAAGGGAAACTCTTCCATTATTCTCCATTTCCTTATTTTCTTTTCCAGAGTTTTCAACTTACCTATTCTTATATTTCTTTCCTTTAAAGTCATAAGAATTAGAATTTTTCTTCTGTCTTGATTGAACATGAGACTATATCTTCATATTATGAGAAATTCAGGGAGACTAGTTCCCTTTAGGGGAATGGTTTTAAACCATAAAATAATCGATCAATATTGGTACTTGGATTATTTATGTAGTCTACAACATGCTTTTCTAACCTTGTGATGCTAGATTCATACTTTTCAACATTCTCAGCCTCTTTTTGATTCATATTTAGAAAATTCCTTTCCATATCTTCTCACTGTTCATGAGGGAATTATTTTTCTGGGAAAATTTCCTTAAAAATACCTCTATTCCATATCTTATATTTTTTCTTCCTCCTTTATGTTTTGGATTAAATAACACCATTGATCTGTATCTCCTGATAGATGATAAACTACCATGACAACCTTCTCTCTTTTTTTACTTCCCAAAGCGAGAAATATTTTCTCTAGGGAACTTATCCACTACTTAGCTAAAAATGGGTTTGTAGTCCCATTGAATGATGAAGTCTATTATCACATAAAGCGATCTAACATAGCTCCTCCATATTGTGGATCAGGATGATTCATATGGGTAAGGTTATTGTTCATAACCTGAGTCAGTTGTCCCAGTATAGTTATAAGTTGCTCATCACCAGTCGTAGCTCCAGAGCTAACATCATTATCTTGCATAGGAGGTAAATACCTACATGGGATAAATGCATTCAAGTGGTTTCCATTACTTCCACTAGGTTCCATTTCTAAAGAATGGAATACACTAGATTATGTTATGAATCATAATGTATAATCTAAACTTAGTAAAATACTCAGCATAAATTGAAATCCTATGCATGACTAATCCCATAATCATAAACATGGTTTCTTTGAGGAAAAATTTAAATTTAAATCCTTCATAATGGATTGTAAATAAAATGTAAATTATCCTAAGAATATCCCCAATGAGTGTCAAACCATAGGCACAGTAAGGCCCGTTGTCGTGTATTAGGATACCTCGGGTCAAGCCCAAAACTCTTTGTCATTTTTTTCACTTCTAGGTACATTTGTACCAAAACTATGTCCAATTGTAGTATCCAGAAAAGATGTATTTTCTAGAAAGATCCCAAAAATATTTTCATTACTAAAATTATAGGATGTTCTTATATTTTTATCTTCAAAGACTATCTTAGGGGTTTGTTCCATAATCTACATTTTCTAAATCTAGTTTCCAAGTTTTCTACTAAACTTCCTCTAATACCAACTGTAAGGACCCGACCCCAGTTTCAGAGAGCCGGTTCCTTAATTTATTACATTAGAATATAAACAAGGATCATTAATACCAAAGGATCCAGTTTTTAGTAGATTTGGAAACAATATACATACATAAGTTTAATATTACAACTTGAAATGAAATATAACATATAAGTTTTATTGGGAACATCCACAACTATAAGTTTATCCCTATAGGCAATTCATAATAAATTTATTCATGTCCTGAGAAAATGAAACATAAGAAATGGGTGATATAAAATGATCAGTAAGGATAATCAATAAAATGGAATCATAAATAATAAGTCAAGGTGTGTAACTAAAAGTACACATGCTATTAAAAATAAACTTAAACATAAAATGGCAGGAATAAGAGCTGAATAAATAATTCCATAATAAAACATAATCATGGGTATTATACTAGTCAAATAAACACATGAACTATTAATTACTAGTTTCATAATAAGGTAATTCATAATTCAAGACCTCATAACTATACCATCAAGGCCTCATTCCAAGACCATAAATAACCATTTTGTCAAGGCCTCATGCCATGACCTAGTTTGTATCATGAAACCTACCGATGCAATGAGGGGCTATAGTAGGCCCCACACAACACTTTCTAAACCCAATTAATTCCTCATATTAATATGGATAAACATAAACAACATATACTCATATTGAAACTAATATATGAAATGTAAATAACTTTCCCCGAACATTAAGCATAAACACTAACCATTCCGAGTAAATTGGTGAATTGTTTTAAGATTGAACATACACTATCAAAATAATGATAAAAAATTAAATTAAATATTTTAGATGATATTATAAAACATTAATCCCAATAATAAATAATAATCAACAAGAGTGTTGAAACAGATGAAGATACCTTATAAAATCATTGAGTAATTCTTGAGATAAATACTCTTTTACTTTGAAAAGAAGAGTTCTTTTGAAAAGATATTTGAATAAAACCATAAGTGAAGTAAAATATTATTTTAATAATAAATTTAGTGATTTTATAAATATAATGGTTTCTAAAAATATATTATATAATGCCTTTAAAAATAGGTAAAAATTTGAGAAACTCCCTTGAATCGGGCTTGTATTTTGAGAAGAATTTGTGAAAGATCCTTTTAAAACATACAACTACACATAAATTAAAGTGGGATTATGGTTGGTAAAAATATATAGAACATTATCACAGAATATATGATGATTAGGTATGAATAAATAAGAATTTAATTGAGGTAAGTAGAGAATAAGAGTAACCTGAATGAAAATGGAGCTTGGGGTAGAAAACCCTCACCTTAAGTATTAAGATGTTCCAAAATTGATCTTAATGACCTAAATAATCAAATTTAGGTTCATAAATTAATGAGAGAATAACTTTATATACATTCAATTGATTTATTTTAACCTTATTAGGTTCATTAATGTCATTTTTATGGGTTAAGAGTTTCAATTTCATTGTTTGGGAGTGTTTTCTTCCTTGGTTTTCATGATCAACTTACTTATATTCATGTACGAATAAACATTTAGAATGAGAATGGTTGTCCAGAATAAAATTTGTATATTATTTTTGAACAACCATAATATTACATGGTCATAAAATTCGTTTGGTTATTGGGAGTTAGGATGACTCATTATATAAAACTTTAATGAAAATTGTTTGTGTTAATTGGCGGTTCTTGATCACAACAAACTTATTTTGATTTATAAGTTAATATCATGTGTAAAAAAGGATTACAAAACATTAAATAAGTTATAATACATATATTATAGTCTGTTTTAACCATCAAAATGGTTTCATGACCTTAATTGAATACGATAATAGAAATTGAAAACACGTCGTCCTTGAATGTGATAAATTAACACATCTCAGATGATGTTTTCAATTATAGTATAAAAGAAGGGGAAATGAGAGATGATGAAGAATTATTACTTTATAATAAAAAAATTATATTACATTTAAGTTACTGTATTTATCACAACATTTGGATTAAATGAGGTGAGGAAAGAATAATAAAGGAACTTGAAATAAAAGAAATGAAAAGAGGAATTTACCTATTGAAGTAATCTTCCTTGAGAGCCTCTTTAGGAGAGAGGTTTTGGTATTTTTATCAGAACAAAGGATGATGGAAATGTTATAGGAGATTGGGAGGATATTTGAGCAGAATTTAGACAGGGACCAATGGTTTATAGGAGTGAAGAGAAAAGGGAGTGATGGGGGGGGGGGGGTTATAGTTGAGGAGAGGGGTGATTTGTGAATATCTTATTCATTGTTTTATTATTTCCCTCAAGATAACCAAAAGTGTGAATTAATGTGATCTATGATAGTAATAAGTTCATGTGAGTTATAACCAAGTGTGCTTATATCATCCATGATGCTAGTAATAGTGAATTTAATTGATACTGTTTATATACGTTAAATTACTGTATTTTACTATTTATAAAAAATTTGAGTATTTCAGAAAAATACCAAAAATTCACCCTAACCATTTTTAAATGTTTAAAATTTAAAAATGAGATCCATTTTTAGAAAATAATTTTCTAAATATGATTAATTTAATTTTTAAATAAAATCATAATTTATTCGAAAAATAACAATTTTAAAACTATAATTCGTTTTATATCACTTTGAAAAATTAATCAAGATCTCATTATCTTATAACCTTAAGACAACAAAATAATAATATGATTTAATATTCATAAGGGTCATATTAATATTTATATTACTATTTATAAGGGTATATTACTATTTACAAAAAATTAATTTTGTCTTATCAGACTCTAAATATCTTACTAAATGCAAATGTATATGTCAGTTTTTTGAAATTCAAATCACAGAGGTGGACAAATTTTGTTTACTGACTAGGTTATGACAAAGTGGTGTTTTTTTTGGAGTCTCAGTGTTTCATGAATTTATTTATAAATCCCTAGGTTGTTAAAAACTACTCCAATGATTGCGATTACACGAGCTTTTCCTTTATCTCTTAGATTAAGAGGTTTTTGTCACAAGTTGTCATCATTAACCCTTAAATTCATACACTGGTTTTTATAATGCATATAATCCTTATATTTGTAGCATTGGAGTGTAGGTGGAGCATTAGAATGAGATTTATCCCCATTATTTTCATTATCTTACCTCTT
Source organism: Viscum album (assembly GCA_963277665.1). Taxonomy (NCBI): domain Eukaryota; kingdom Viridiplantae; phylum Streptophyta; class Magnoliopsida; order Santalales; family Viscaceae; genus Viscum; species Viscum album. The sequence continues at coordinate 135,376,117 of OY728156.1, forward strand.
TATATCTCTTAAATATTCACTTTCTTGATGGAATTCCTTTCCATAATTGAAACATTTACGAGTTCCTTGGAGACAATTTCCATAATTCTTATTTTCACATTTTTGGCATAAAGGTTGATTCATTTTATTTCCTACAAGGGTTTTATTATTATAATTTTCTTGAAAATCCATATTTCTATTCTTATGAAAACCATGAGAATTATGGGAATCATCGCTTTATATTTCTACCTTGAGAGCACATAGAACAATTTCTTCATAGCTACTGGAGTTCATTATTGATTGAACCTTTCAGAGACTTAGGTTTAGGCCACTAAAGTACTGAATTGTTTTTATTTCAGGTTTGATGATAAAAATAGAAGTGTACCTCACTATTCTAGTAAAATTTTCCTCATATATACCAATAAATTCATCATAATTGTATTTAACCTCAAGTAATTCCATTTATATTTTTATGCAAAAAGTTTGGGGAATATATTTACCAAAAAATACCCTTTAAAACGCATCCCATTAAATGGATTAAATTTTTTCATATTTCTTTTTATTAATAATAATATTATACCATTGGTCTACTTCACATAATAAATTATATTTTTTTCATGAAATTTTTTTCATGTTCTGAGCACTGATGTGTGAGAAATATCTTTTCAATGACGCTCATCCATTTCTCAAAAACCAGTGTATTAGAGGACCCACAGAAATAAGGTATATGTTAACTCATGAAATAATCAATGGTGAGTTAGTCCATCCTTTTCTCATTTGTAATATCAACATGATTCATTACTTGAGAGAGTTTCATGAGCATAATAATAAGAGTTTTCATTATAAATTCCATTCCATTTAGTTTCTCAAGAGGAAAATAATTACATTTTCTTCCACATTCATTATTAACATTATTTCTCCCAAATCCATCCATTTACTAAAACCATAAAACACAGTATAATCATTAAGATATAAGAATAAGAGTGAGAAATCATATAATCATGAAAATAATTCTTGAAATTTACTAAATTATGAAACTTTGTTATCAAAATATGACACCTTTAAGTTTACCCTACAACACTTTAAATTCATCATATGTTGTCTTAATTTCTATCGCCATATTATTCATAACCAAATATTAAAAAAATAACTAAATCATATTCACATACCAACTATGGAAACCCAAGCATAATATACATAAATATTGCATCATATTAGATAAATATTTAATATATTTCATAATAATACACACTCAAGGACCATAAAGGTTTAGTGTATTTAGATACTAGATACACAATCAATTTATTTTATAATAGATCTTCAATATCTCCCACAAATTTCTTCCACCATAGTACCATTCTTATACATTTATTACTTAAAAAATTTCTTCATAACCTAGGGAAAATAGAAAAATAAGAAAGGGTGAGATTAGATTATCAATAAGGGTAAACATGGGATATATCAATCATTGATCATATGAAACCTACAAAGTTCATACCTAATCTATTATAGATGCTCCAAATCATTTTTTTAGTATTTTCATAAAAATCGCTTTTATGGGTATAGTGGGAACCGTCCAAATTAAACCTTACAATGGGAAATTCAAAATTCAAAATTCCAGATCAAAGTAACAAAATACAAAAACAAAGGTAAAGCATTCAATGCAGGAACACAATACCAAAAATCACAAGATCTGCCAGAGAATCCACAAATTTATCTGCATCATCACTATCTTCATCACATCAACATCTTCATTATCACGTCGCCTATCATAACTATCATCAACATGGGTAAATAATTATTCATGGAATAATGATTTATTATTTCAAAATACACGAGTCATAAGTGTAAGGAATCATCATTAATCAATCATGATCCATGAGGGAATACCATAACCATAATAACATATCATATGAATTATGGAATAATCATAATAATATAAAGTCATTTCATTAGTTAAGGTTAAATTACAAGACAATAATAGCGTAAAAAGTCCTATATTGGATTGGGTTCACTCCTCATTCCATCATTTCCTTTATTAAGGTTCAATCCCAAGACTATCATAGTAAACAAAATCCCATATAGAACTGGTTTCACTCCCCAATCTTGTATATATTATATCATGAGATTTAAATAATTACCCAATAAATTTTATGGATTTAATGGACCCAACCATTACATAATGAAAACTATACATATGTGTGACACAAGATCATAAAAAAAATTCATCAATTCATCATAGTATAAACTGTGGAAAAGAAACAAGTTTTATAAAAATTGCATCATCACATACTCATAAAACATATAGAAAAATAACATGAATGTTATAATTATAAAATATACACAAAGGATGTTTACATAGATGAAAAATAACTTTTAAATACCATTTGAATATTTCTTTGAAAATAGGGGAAAATATAATTTTACTTTGATATATTTATAACTAAAAATTAATAGAATATTTATAAAAAATATTTTCTTTTAAAATAACCATGGAAACTTTTAAAGTAATATTTAAAGAGAATAACAATTATAATGGTTGTAAAGTCTATTCCTATGGTAAATATTAAGGCAACGATTCTTTTCACACTTTTGGTAAAAGGTCCATAAGTACCTCATTTAGAAAATGAAAAGAATATTCCTTTTAAAAAATTGAAAATAAAGTTAAATATGGTTAAAAATGACTTTAAATAGTAATTTTATAATATAAAAAACACTCTTTAAAACATTTTAAAGAACATGGCCATGGAATAAAAAGTTCATTTACCAAAGAGGAAACAAAGTCAACTTTTCATAAAAATATTTTCTCAATAATTTTATGCACCAAAGAGAGGAGAATGAAAAAAAATTAAATCCATATAAATAACCAAATTAGGATAAAATATATTTATTTTAAAAAATAAGGATCATATAATTATCCTTAATGTAAATTTAACATTGACAATCCTGAAAAGAAATTATATTGTTACATAAACCCTAAACTCAAGCCCTGTCAAGATTTATACATGTTCAAAAATACTATAAAATAAATATATATTTATTATAAATTTATTACAAAACAATATCCATATATAAATTACCATGTATCATTCCTTTATACTTTTAAAACAATCCTTTTATTAACAATTCTTCATTAAAATGAACATTCAGGTGAAAACTGGTCTATTTTCTATGCATGTTTCAATTTGATGGTTTCAGTCCTTTCACCTTGGTCATGGTTTTATTTTCTACATAATATTAATCATGTAATTAGTATTATATTTATTCATTATATACATTTTTATAACCATTAATATAAATTAGTGATTAAAAATGAATTACACCACTTTATAGAGCCAGTAGTATGAACGTACACATGAGTGATGTTTCCAATTTTTGATGGATGAAACAAAAGAAATTTGAATAATAATTAATCTTTACATAATAGTAATTACATAATAAATATAATTTATATTCATAAAATTAATCTTTATGACCAACCATGTAAAAAGGAAATGAAAAAAAATCACATCGCTTCATGGAGGTGGCAGTCCACACGTACGCACGAGTGACATTATCATTTTAAAAATGATAGGAAATAGATATAAAATGGATATATAATTAATATAAAAAAATATTTTTATAGTAAATATTATTATTATATAATATTAATATGGTTAAACAACATTTTTAGGAGGCTTAAATGAAATAAACCTGAAAAAATCGATGAGAATACATACTTCTTCTTCAAGTATCCTCAATTGAAAAGAGATTTACGGATTCTTAGATGGGTATTTTTGGGGATAAAAAAACCTCAAGGAAATGGATAAGTATGTTGGGAGAGTATTTTGGTATATCTTGGTTGAGGTGAATGGATCAAGTGGTGTGGATAAGAGAGGAGAGGGGGTGCCCTTTTATAAGTGAGGGGGAGTGGCATACATGTTATTATTAAGAATATTAAAATATACGAAATTCACTCTCATGGGAAGGTGAATAAAAATTTTCTCAAGTTAAAATATATAACGAGATAGGATCTAAATAAATACATAAAATAGGATTTAGACATGTTTTTAGGTCATTTTAACCCTCATCACTTTATTTTTACCCATCGTTAAAACTTTTAACCTTTATTGTAATAAATAATTTTTACCTCAGTTACTATTAATAATGACAAAAAATGAAAGTTGATTCACTAAAAAATTTATAAATTATAATTAAAAATTGAAAACCATTTTATTAAATTAAATCCCTATAATTGGTATAAATTCATTTTAAAATAAGTGTAAAAAACGCAACAAAAAACCTTTTCAGAAAAATGCATTTTAAGAATATAATTGAATTTATTATCATCCATTTATTTGTAATAAGCATTAAATTAATGTTAAAATATTTTACTGAATATATTATATGCACATTTTATTAAAATAATTCATAAATATTTATTAATTTGATTTATTAAGATAAAAACACATTGGGTTCATAAAAACATTTTTTTGAAAACACCTCAATTTACTTTAAAATTATTTTATTCTCATTTTCAACCAAATGATAACTAACTAATTAATTTTATCCATGTGTAAAAAATATGTTTTCATAATTTATTTGGTATTATTCATACCTTCCAATTTAATTTCTAAGTGATAACTGAAACATTTAATAATAATATTTTAGTTTTATATCATGGTTTATTTAAACTTAGTGTTTCATATAATGTAAGCTATCAAATACATAAAACTTATTTAAAGAGAAATATGTCATAACTTCTTAGGGTGTCACAAAATTAGATCCTTCTATAACAACTCATTATTTAACTTAACCTTATAGAGTTCTCCCTTGAGATTATACATTCCCCAATATTTTTGATACTTCTAGTCTTGGTAACACCATTAGAACATGACCATCATATGAAAATCATTCCATATAGTCCATTTTTTTTGGAACTATAAAACTCCATATAATTTTTGAAACATCCATAACTTACAGAATTCCATTTATTTGAACCTCATCTTTTTATGGTACTTTGATCTCATCTATAACTTATTCTTGATTTTTATCTTTTAACAAGAACTCTTCATTGATGATAAAATTACTAATTATAAAAGTTTTTTATAAGTTAGTCTCTCAAATCCAAAAATAAAAATTATATACCTCCATACCATATAAAGTCATACCACTAATACATATCTTATAATTTTTCCATTTATTTTTCATTAACGTTGATGTATACGAGTGAAAAAATGAATTTTAGATGTGAAATTTTAATCTTCCATTAGGACCAAAATGCATTAGGGAGTTCCTACCCTAATTGAGAAATAATCATATTCACCAAATAGGAATAAAAATTCATTGTATCCACCCAAAAAAACTTTGGAAAAATAAGGTGAATACCCATTCTTTATACCTTTCCTTATAATGATTGATTCATCATATCTGTGACTCCATTTTGTTTTTAAGTATATATTTGGTCTTCTCAAACTATACACATCACTAATAGTAGAACCTCCAAAACTCATTGTTGGAATATTCCCCACCATTTTCAAAACTAAAAATTTTTAGTTTTATTTTGGTCTCATTTACACCATTACTATATAATGAATAAAGGTTCCAAAAAAATCATAATTGTGTTTGAGAAATAATAACCACACATTATATGTCACATCATTAATATAGGTAACATATTATAGTTAACCACTATGAGAATGTACTCGATATGGATCCCATACATCCATATAAACCATTTCCATATTTAGATCCTTGAGCATCATACCTTTTATTTAGAATGACACCTTCTACGTATTCCCAAGAATTAAATATTCACATTTTCCATACTATATACTTTTTATATTCATAATATTTTTAAAAGTTAGTATTTTTATCCCTTTATCACTTAAGGTACCAAGATTTTCATACCATAACTTTGTGTAAGTTATTTTTTAACATGAATTTCACATTACAAAACTCTCATTAAGTATAATGTTACATCTTTCACTCCTTTGGACACCACCTTATAACCGTGTGTAACTTCCACTCTCCTTCTAAAAATCTTGTATAGAAACCTGAATATCTTATTTAAATCGAATTATGTGTTAATAGAATAATTTTTCATAATCCTTAAAATTACAACAAGCTTTCATTTTTTAGGTTGAAATATCACCCTTTCCCACTATCTTGATAGTTTCACTATCAATAAGATGTACCTTGTTGTATATTATAGAATTATATTTTATTATAATTTTTCTCTTGGATTTAGAATGAAATTAATCTCTAGAGTCTATAATCCAAGGCATAAGTGAATTGAATAACTCATTATAAGACCACTCATATCTTTTGTACTAAGATTTATGAATGTAACTATTTACATTTATATTTACAACCATACCCTAACCTATTTTAAGATAATAAGTGAAATTCACTCTCAATTTTTACTAGAATAATCTAATATTTTTTTTAACTTTGAAATTTTATTTGTTCAGAACATACAACCAATGGACTCTTAGATACTATATTCTCTTCATAATATCATGATATGCTTCAAAAATTCCTTTATGTTTAAGAAACAACTCTTATTAATATTAGTTGGAATATTTAACAAATAAAATATTATATCCATATCATATATAGTATTCTATGTGTTTGTATCATTTTTTAAAAGAATATTATTATTTAAAATATTCCATTGATGGTGGTGGAATATCAATTCCTTATATTTAATTTTTTTGGATAAACACCTTCATCATAGATAAATAATTTTTATCCTTATCTTATTCTAAAAAATATGTTATAAAATATGATTAATCATAAACCATGTGTAACATCTCATATTTTTAGTACAAAATCTTTATTAGTAAAAAAATTCTCTTATCATATAATAGAAATTATATAAATATTTACATACTTTAATTAGGTCCATCTAAGATTAATATATTACTTTGTATTAAAATATTTAATTAAGAAACTATTTTCTTCATCACTTTAATTCAAACTACAAGCTATATTAATTTCTTTTAAACCATATATGAATCATTATATACTTCTCATAAGTATCAATATTCATTTTTTAATAACTTCAACAATGCATTACTTAGGAAAATGTTTTCCAAACACATATAATTTCTATTAATCAAGAACTTTTATTAAGCTAATAGTATTAAGAGTTTCTTATATTAATATTTTAATTTTTAGTGTTTAATTTAATGATAAGTATGATGATGATGATGATTTCATATAATATAATCTTTTATTTGATAAGTATAATGTTTAAAAGAGATTGATAATACATTTTATTAAAGGTTATCTCCCTAAAATGATTATCCAATTTTGAATTCATCATATACATTAGTGGTCCAAGATCCATATTTCAATAATCAGTGAGTATTATTTTGATTTTCTCACAACACTTAGTTATTTAGGTAGGGTATCATCCAAATCATATCATATATGACTTTTGGATAGTTTAGAAGACAAATCTTTGTCCAATACATCATATGGATGAGCTCAACTTTATTCCTTTGATAAACTAATCATATTAATGTCTCCCAATTAAGTGTATCCAAAAGAAAATTCCAAGAATGGGAACCTAGTCCCATTAGGTCTACCCATTGTTTTCTTACCTTACACAAGATAATCTTGGGGAACCCATCTATAACATAACCTACATGATTGGATGATCAATTTCCTATAAAGTGATACTTTGGAAGGAATCCAACACATAATAATTTTAAGGGGATTAAATCTCACTATCTTATCTCATGTAATTCCTTTTATATATGAATTCTTATAATTATTTATTTTTTATTATACTATTCCTTCCAACAAATAAATACGTTCAAACTATATTGATGTTTAAATCTTTACAAAAATTACAAATTGTGTGACTATCCCAAAGTTAAAGTCAACTATATTCATACATATCCAAATATATCCAATGCATAAGGTATATAAAAATCTTTAATTTAAATGTTTATAATCACATAAAATCAATAATCCATGTATAAGTAATCCTAGAGCCACAAAAATACATCCCTCACTTTTCTAGATATGACATAAGCCTCCAAAAAAGTGAGGAGTCCAACCCAATGTACCTCTAACCAGGGACACTTTACTCATAAAATATGTCAATTCCATCATAAATATAACCCATTATATATATAAATTATAATCAACTACTTCATTCATACTCATAAATCAATATAAAAAAAATGCTCATCCAGGATCAGTATAATTACTGAGAGGGGGAGGGGGTTGAATCAGTGAGTCCTTTTTCTTTTTATGATATATTTATTATTTAAAAACATTCACTACATGGAAAATTTTTACTAATTTTCTGAAAACAAAACATTCACACACTCACAAGAACACAATCATTTACAAGGTTCATTACTTAGTAATCATATCTAGTCCTTAGCATGGTTTGGAAATAATTCAATACCATGAAATCTACTAGAAAGAAAATCATTTTGTGTGGATACAACAGGTAGGAAATATCCTTACACTTGTGTCACACTATGATCAATACAACAATACTTGTGCTTTTTCTAGTATGAATGATGTAAAAAAGTTTTGCAAAAAGTTTAGAAACCTTCACCAGTTGGTTCCAGAAATTTCACTGTTATACTTCAACAACTTCCAATTTTTTAATTATTCAGAAAAAATTATTCACTTTTTTACCCAGTAATAGGTAGAAAGAACTCTTTTGGACTTCATACAAAAACTTAGTTCGATGTTCAGTTCGATTCATCAGCCCAATTCATTAGTCTGGAAAAGTTATCTAAATATATAGTATGGAAAAAATTATGAATCACTTATTTATTTCCCTAAAATGTTTAGTATGATTGCTCAATTTTATCTAGAAAAACCTAGCTAGAACCTCTTTCTTACACTTCTCATGTCAGTAAAACTTTCTTCATGAAATTCAGTTTGGAAAATTTCTTCAATAATTTTTTTCTCAAAACCTTCAATGCTCTCACTACCTCCCATAAGCGAACAGTGTCAGAGTACATTGTACTTTAACCTCTATTTATAGGTGTAACAAAATGGGAATGGGTGGGAAACAAAATTTATTTTACTGCTCAATGAAATTCCAAAAAGTCAAATTTCACTTACATTTTAGCTTCATATTTTACCTTTTCATCACTTATCAACTCTTATATATTCTTCTTGAAAATTCTTGAATCTTTTAAAAAATTCATCCTTCTTCATACTTAAAAAAAATTTCAGTTTGATACAATTTTTCATCCTGATTAACATATGTAAGACTGAAGACTTTCCATTCTGATGCTCCAATATAACTGAAAATTTGAAAATGTCCTTCCATAAAAATCATTGAAACATCTAAATAATTCTAAAATATAATGTCTCATATTTTATGTTTATTATTTTTGGATATTATATAGATTATTTTCAAGACTATACACTGATACGACTTGTGTTTTCAAGGCCCGATGTGCCTAGAATAAATATTTAAAATATATTAAATATATTAAATAGCACGCACACATAGTTTTATTGAAAAAGTGGAATAAATTCTAAAATGAGGCTCAAATAAGAAATACAAGGGCACCATTGAGTTCATAATGTGAGGTTTACCCTAGGTTCGACATAAACTTGTTCGGTGGGAGGTTTTGGTAGAAAAGTCATCGAGGGCACAAAAATGAATAAAATAATTAAATAAATTATTTTATTTAAAATTATTGATGCAATGATTTATTAGTATTTAAATATTCTGTTATGGAGAAATCCAAAGGTTAACCACATCACCTTGGAATTTTTGGAGAGACCCTAGAGAGATCGTAAGAGGAATTCTCTCAGGATGATAATGATTGGATTGTGGATCGATGATAAACACACCAAGAACTTGAAGGATCTCACCAAAAATAATGAAACAAAATAATTCTTTATCATAAATTGATCCAAAATGTGGTAGGGTGGTTTTTTTAATTGTTTCCTTTCCCCATTCTTGGTTCCTATGATAAAAACAGATCAACCGACCAATAGATTGATATGTGGATCATGCGTATTTGCAAGATGGGTTTATTTTGGGGTGTTTTTGGGAGAATGAATTTGGACGATTGATTTCTTCATTATTATTCTCAATAAAATGAATCAAGATCAACACAAACATAGATCGATTTTTGTTAATCTTGTTTTTTCTTGGGATTTTCTCCCTTGGTTCTTCGTTCACTGCGAGCGTTCTTTATTTGGACCAAGGTTCAACATATCTCGATCAATCGATCATTATGAACCCATTTCTTAGTGAAATGATCCAAAATCACAGATCTAGGATCATCATGACATGAAGGTGGCGTGACGATGGAAACAATGATGAATTAGAAGGTTTTGGATACTCGATTTCATGTTTTTTGACATTCTTTGACACACAACGAAGAATGAAAAGTATATCCATTTTTTGAGAATATTCAAGACTAGTTTTCCATATATTATTATTGGAAAGGTCTAGAAAAACTTTGATCTATAGGTTCTATTAAGGGTGGAGGCTCTAACGAGGAGTGGTAAGACACAAATAGAATCTATGAAATCATAAGAAAAAAAACGTATAATATGTCGTTACATGCCGTATGGGACCCCTTAGCTACGGTTCTAGGGTTTTGGTCTAAGTTAAGGATCACATTACATGTGACCCCTATCACACAGTATGTGAACGCTTCCGTGTGACTCGATGTGTACTTATGAGATTACATGGACAAAGGGTAAAATTACATGGCTAGATGGCACGTCATGTACTTATACATGAACACAACTTGGCATACATGGGCTGGTACATGGGCATGACCTCAGTACACAAACACAACCAGGAAACATGGGTAGGATATTGTGTGTATCTATACATCATGTACTTATTATAAATGATGTTTTTTTAGAGACTACATGTTGTGTGAGGATCTTCTACATGGGTAGGAATGGGGAAGGCTGGACACTCTATTCACCCCATGGTATAGGATATGTATCCCTTGGTAAACATCGTGTACCCCTAGTACATGCCGTGTAACCCCTGGTACACACTATGTTCCCACTTCAAGAGTGCTTGTGGTTCTTTATTTTCTTAGTTTGGACCAATATAGGTTGAGTACATTCCCTTGGTCATTTTTTTCAAGGGTATAGTGTGGAATTACATTCATATCATTATATTTTGATCCCCTCTAGAGGCTAAGTCTTAGATAGAGTTGTGGTGTCCCTCCATAATACTAGAGTGTGATCCTCTATCATCCCTTTTCCCTAGTTAGATCTTGTGGAATTGGAATGAACTCTCTGAGTAGGGAGTTGATCCTCCATCTATCAGGCTGTATCAGTAGGGTTTATGGTATCATTGGAATACGATCCCCTACATAGAGGGTTGATCTAGATTGGGTTCATGGTGTCCCCCATTGGTTCTGGGCATGACCCCTATCTATATAGCAGAGTATTCTCATACCAATAATCTTTCTTGGGTGAGTCCCAATGAGATAGACCTCTTCACCGAGTGTCTTTGATGGTATCATGGCTCGTGGAGTGGGTTATCCCAGAACAAGCATTTCTTCAAGAATAATCCTATGGCCGGAAGTTGGTTATAATCTCCTAGTGGTGTGTTGTATTTACTGAGTATATTTGGGTTGTTTTTATTCATTTATTTTTATATCTTGTATTGAGATGACTCTACTTAGTGATTCATGTTTAGTGTTTTTGAGGTTTCCTACTGAGTATTATTATACTCACCCCTACATGAGATTTTCCCACATGTGCCATGTATTATATAGAAGATGAATATTTTGATAGTGTCCTAAGAGGACATGGAGCGAGTGTAGTGTACATGGTGCTTAGAAAACTAAGGTATTTTTACTAGTAGCTTGCTGTTGACTTAGTCCTTTCCCTTTTTGCAGGTTGGAATTTTATAATTTTTTGTTTGGGCTTTTATTTCTCTACTTTTTATACTTTCATTACTTTTACTATCATACTATATTGTGGGATCTTATATATATTCATGCATTTTTTAAGTTGTTTTACATTTCATAATTGTTTTGTCTTGGGGATATGTTCACCTATACAAGTAATTTAGGCTAACGACTCCCATTTGTGGGATATGCCTACTCAGTGCTAGTCGACAACCCTTAGCCTATTGAGGGTGGACTTGGGGTAGTCATGGGTTAGACCTCAGTGGGTAGGGTTATGATATAGTGGTATAAGAGTATTTAGTTCTACCTTAGGACTGAAGTCAATGATTTTGTTTTGGGGATACAGTTTTTAGCATTTTGAGTTTTTCTTTTAGGCCATGGACTCTAGTGTTGGTGTGATGGACAAAGTATCTATACAATAGGACTCTGATTATTCAACTTTCAACTTGATACATGTAAAAATTGGTTAGAGGGAAATTTTTTGGTACATGAATCATATAGTAATGGTTGTATTTTTCCATGTCCTTCTTGATTCAGCTCCCCAGATGTACTCTTTTGACCATGGTATATCTTATTTTAATTTTAGGATTCCTCCATATAGATAGCCATCAAGGATTCCATTACATGATAAAGGGGATGACCCTCTTAGTGATGAGGCATTGATATAAGGGCTTTTATTGGAGATAAAACCTACATGTGGTTTTCTAGCTACACCACCACCTGTTGAGTATAATATAGAGTTGAAAGTACCATCTGAGGATGTACGCAGGTTGAGTGCATTTCATGAGTTCCAATGGTAGTGAAATTTTAGGTTTTAGGGTGATCCAGACCCCTAGGTGGATGAGGAATTACTAGAGGAAGTCACTCAAGTTTTCCACCAAGTAAGGACTCTATATGACCAGATGGAAGCCCTCACAGTGAGTATTCATTAGGTCTCTGACAGGCGATGGTGGAGCCAGGTGACTCAGTAATGATGAGATAGCTCTCTCTTGGATATACTTTCAGCATCTATATAGAGAGGAGTTTTATACATCCATTCTAAAATCAGTTCACATCCATAAGCTTCAGCATCTTTAGTAGGGAAATATGACTACAGAAGATTACTTACTGATATCTCAAATTACTCCTTAGATATGGTGTGGGACCAGTTCTTTAGAGATCAGATCTTTGAGTAGGGATTTCAATAGGACATCAGAGAGTTAGCGGTATCTCTTTTAATTTCTACCTATGCTGGAGTGCTTGATCAATCCTTATTGGTGGAGTGCTTTCTGGTTGAGAATAAATTGTTAATGGGTGCTAGTAGTGGTAACCCAATAGCTAAGGCCTCGATAGTAGGTAACTAATGATAATCATAGGGATCCAAGAATTCTAGATGCTTCAGGAGGTGATCCCATAACTAGGAGCTAGTTTTTAGGGCTCTCAGGGTGTCTCAAACCAGCCGAACGATAACCAATGTTTCTCCTATGATATCCGAGGACATCTGGATCGAGATTTCTCTAACCATTATACATTTGATCATGAGATGGTCAAGGTACCATCAAGGAAGAGAGAGAGATAGAAAGGTAGGATTAGTGTAGTCCATAGTGTGGCATATATAGTAGAGGGGATCATAGGGTAGTAGGATGTGGTCGAAGGTTCCACCTATTAGAACCACCACCCCCAAGTGGTCCACACCAGGCTCAAGGAGCTGGTGGGAAGGGAAGATGTCAGCTACAGGCTATGGATTCCTATGACCCTGAGGCTATATGGATGATACAAGGTACTATATATGTATTTTCTACTTTAGCTGTAGTATTGATAGACAAAGGTGCTATCCATTCCTTCCATTACACTTCTCTGGTTTGAGACTTAGAGATTTTAGTTGAGCCTTTGGCTTGACCCTTGCAGTTGGAGACTACGATAGGAAGTGAATCAATGATTTCAAACATATGCCGATAGTGCGATCTGATGCTTGACCCTTCCGTTCACGCCGTATAAGTTAAAAAAACATTCTTCGTACTTTTGTCGAAAAAGTCAAAAAGTACCTCGTACGAAAGACGACAAAAGATTCCTTTCATATCTTTTACTAAAAACTCACCAAAGGGTAAAATTGGATTTAAACAATTGTAGGTGGATGGAAATAACATTAAATATTGAGGAAACATAGATTTGGATGATAAAATACACCCCAGTAGATACCAATGTATAAACAATCTCGGATAAAAATAAGATTGTGATATTTCCCTTACCTTAGGTCCGATTTGCTTCGTATGTGTCCGAACCTCCTGTATAATGATTTAAATAATGTCATTGACTTATTAAAGAATCATATTCATTGTTATGATATCATATATGGTTCACTTATGACTTTATATTACCCGTTCTTTTGTAAATTTCATGTTAAAGAAGCGTTTTGGGTAAAATCGTTTCATTTATCGTAGGTGTTTTGACTTGTTGTTCTTGACATCATTATTACTTATATCATAATTTACTTACTTCCAGAATATAAAATATGATTTATATATCATATATATTCAGTATATATATATATATAATAGATAGATAAATAAAATTAAAAACACCGTTCATGGAGACGGTAGTCCGTACGTACGCATGAACGCTGTTTTCCATTCCTTATTGTCTTGAAATGGAAGTAAGTAGATGACATAAATATATATATATATATATATAAATAAATTTAGTAGCTTTACAATGTCATATATTTCATTTTTATTTATTATATATACTTTATAATCATTCTTAAATGGTTAACATGGAGAATGAATCTCATCGCGTCGTGGAGACGGTAGTCCGTACGTACGCACGAGCGATGATATCATTTCCATAAATATTGAATTGAATTGGAGTGGATTATACAATATATCAGAATCAATATGATGTTGTAATAACTATGTATTGTTATTCTTTACAGCATTATACCCATCCATGTAAGTTGGTGGTGGAAAATAGATTACACCACGGCGTGGAGACGGTATTCCGTACGTACGCACGCGCGGTGATTTCTTTTTCCGTAGGATGGATAGATGGTGAAATAGGGTTGTTTCATACTTATAATAACATATAATTATATGAATTATACTTATGTTATTACTTCATAATTAAACAACCTAAGAAGAATAAGTGGAAGAAGAAATAAAGATGAAAGAATTGGTAACGGTAATTACCTCTTCTTTGAAGCGCCTCTTTGAGACCTCCTCTTAGGGCACTAAAATTGGTCTTTGAGGAAGACCCGAACCTCTAGGATGTTTCTAGGGAAGTGGAGAAGAGATTTTGGCAGGGTTTGGCCGAGATTGAGTGCTCAAATTGGTGTGAGGAGGAGGGGGAGGAGGTGTCCTTTTATAAGGGAGGAGAGGGGCACCTTAGGAATACCTCAAAATATTATTTTATATTAATGTCAAAATCGGTTTATAATGGTTCCAAAGGGTCTTATTTGGAATCTAAAGTGGGGAGGGGTCGAAATAATATCAACCAATAGGATTTAGACAAGTTTAGGGTATTATTTTAACCTTATCAATTAGATTTAACTCTAAGTTAAATAATTTAACTTTTACCGTGTCTTTTTGTTTTCTTTCACTATATGGTTAATACACTTACTATAACATGCCAAAAGAACCCCAAATTGTTTATTATTAATATATATATCCTTATCTAAGTCATTTGGCCGAACCTTATATTTTTAGGAATAAAATAACAATTAATAATATAATATTTGATTTAAAAACTATTTTGTGTCAATTTTGACACTATTTGATATATGATTTTTGTGAAAGTCATAACAGAATTACATGTTCGAAACAAGTTGATTAAAGCCACAATAATATATCATAGTAACCTATAAAATTAGTGGAATTCATAAAAAGTCTTAAATTACATTTAATTTGGTATTTATAATATCAATTATGTCAATATTTCATTAATAAGATAATTGCTGCATCATCATTGTGTCATAAATAAATTAACTTATTTGATGTCTAAAAATTACAAATAAAATACCATCATGTAGGAAATCTTTTTATCTTTCTAATGAATATTTAAAATCGAATTTATATTATGTAAAACCCTATATTAAAAATGTTTTAGTAAATATACTTTGATTTTAACTCTTTTAACTCTTCTTTGAATTAAATAATAATAAATGTCCTAATCTAATCCAAGTGGGCCTAAATGATAATATTTTACACTTAAGGTTGTTTTTGGTCGAGATACACTTGTCCAATAGAATTAGGACATGTGTTATGGTAATATTAATATCATTATTACCCTTAATTACCCTATTTACTTTTAACCGTGGTAAATAAAAGTAAAAAGTTACTATTCACCAAAAATTATTTTCATCTCATTGAACCACATTTTACTTACTGACATCAACCGTGTCTCTCAGATTTTTGAAATTCTATTTACAGAAGTGGTAAAATTAAGTTTTATGAAAAATTCAGTTTTTTTAACTACCACTTAGTAGTTTCACTATTCATCAAAATTTGATGTTTTTCAGAACAATGCCAAAATTTCATCCTAAGATATATTTCATATTCCGAATTCAAAAATGAAGTCTATTTTACCAAATTCATAACATAGAAGTTGCATTAATTAATTTTATAATTAAATCCCACTGTTAAAATAAATAGCGTGTTTTTAAGAAACAATATCTATCAAAAGATTGACACTTGATTATGTCTGGTTTAAATGTGAAATTAAAACCAATGACCAACATTGTATTAAATTGTAAAAATATATTCTAAATATACTTTAAAACCACTAAAATTAATAATTTATCACTATTAATTATTTTGATTAAAAAAGTTGTTTTTAATTATAATTTAGTAATTTTCACTATTCATCAGAATATGAAAGTTATCCGAAAAGTACCAAAATTTCACCTTAGGCTAAATTTGATACTCTGAATCCAAAAATGAAGTCCATTTTGAGAGATAAATTTTCTAAAATTTAAAAAGTGGTTATTACCATTCATAACGGCTAGTTTTAATAATATTTTAATAGCATATCGTTGTTTCGTGAAACTCAGTATTGCGTACTACACACGCTATCGAGGAAGGTTGCGATTGCGTGTAATGCAAGGCAAGTCAAGGATGCGTGTTGTGCAAGCTCCTTTTGGTGTAGCGTACAACACAAGACATTAATAAAATTAAAAAGAATATTTTTCATAAAATCTCGGGCTGTTACATTCTACCCCCCTTAAAATGAATTTCGCCCTCGAAATTCGTCGGGGTTATAAATGGTTTACTATTAGAAAGTTTCTTTAATAGAAACCCACATCGTAAAAAGGAATATCAAAACCAATCTTTAAAAACAAAAGTATGAAACGTAACTGTTACCCAAATAAACTAATCACTGGGTTTCCACATAGGTGAAAATATGGATATGGAAGAGAAATCTAACCATCATGTTCTGATGGAGAGTGGTAGAGAACATGGCTATGGAAAAGCCAGCAATCACAAATCCATATATTTGTGACGATCTATGGTACCATCTGATTCATCAGACATAAGATCACTTGGACAACATTTTTGGTTTTCAAGATCGTTTCCCTAAGGTTAAAGAATTTGAATTAGAATAATAACTTACTTTATTTTGGTACAATCTCACTGTTGTTCGTGCCTTTAACAATTTCCACTTCATATCTTAAATAAATGAAGTTGAATTTGTTATTCGTGAAGTGTTAGCAGATCATGTGATAGAATGACAGGTCATTCCATCCGTCTCAAACAAAAGGTTAGAAAAAATTATATACATAAGTTGATCTATAGTAGGATTAATCATATATGGTTCCTAAAATGGACTTATACATCATATATCATACTTCTTAATATAATAAAACTAGTTTCTACTAAACAGGGACTTCCTGTATTCCAGTGGTAGGCGATAAAGGCCAGTCGCACTTCGGTTGTGGGTTCGATTCCCACAGCCTTGTCCGAAGCGATGGGTTGTCGCCCGTCCTGCAGGTTGTCCTTTTTCTAAAACTACATTACTATAACATCCCATCAATAATATCGAAAAAAACTTCTATCCTTAAACAATACTCACTTATGTCCAACATAATCCATTTCAATCTTTAGGCTTATCCATAATACTGCAGTCCACTCTCATAACATAGTGAAAACGATTACCAGAGATTTAATACCATCGTTGATCCCCATATATCATAAGATATGTTTTGTTGGTCACATTCCAAACATTCAAAGTCCTTAATCATGTATTCTCTTGAATACCTTAGTGAAAAAATGAATGCAGTTTAAAGTTAACACTTTCCACATACCAAAATCCTCAAAATTCTATATACTCAAACCATGATATCACTTAGTCCTTATATCAATCATGAGCTCATGAATACTATTAAACATTTCATTTTCTCGTTTTCGCATATCATCTTATTTCCAAAAAAATATCTCAATCACTTTGAATACCACATCAATAAATATTTCAATACTCAATGATACAACATTATTTTGGAATCCCATTACATAAACACTTAATCATTCCACCACATCGTTGTCATATTCAACATTGCCAATAGTGATTGCATGTGACTTCCCTTTGTCCTTTGCCTTCAGTGGTTGCTCATGTTGATCATCACTAACCCTTGGATTAGGGAATTTATTAGCATAATGCCCCATTTCCTTGCACTTGAAGCATTGAAGTGTTGGTGGTGCGTTCTCTGCAGTGTTTGCTTTATTCACATCATTAGAAACCCTTTTTCCATTACTTCGACACTCAGCTGCTCGATGACCTTCTTTTACACACTTAAAACATTTTCTAGTCCCTTTAAGACAATCTCCACCATGCTTCTTTCCACACTTTGTGCATAAGGAAACATTCATCTTCTTTTCACCATTATTCTGAGATTTCTCCTTGAACTCCATCTTTCGTTACTTGTCAAAACCATGAGATGGATATGTAACACCAACTTCCATTTCTACCTTGATAGCACAACGCACAATTTCTTCATAGCTACTGAAGTCTCTTATAGCTAATTCCCTTCGAAGAATTGGTTTTAAGCCACTGAAAAATCGATCAACTTTACTTTCAGGTTGGATGATAATGCCAGATGCATACCTTGCAAGTCTTGTAAAATTCGCTTCGTATATACCAACAGATTCATCATCCCTTTGCTTTAGTTCAAGAAACTCCTTCTACATCTTTGTTCGAAGAATACGAGGGAAGTACTTATTGAAAAATAAGTTCTTGAACTCGTCCCATTCCATGGACTCAATTTCATCTCTTTGCCTTGTATTCTTGATAAGATTCCACCATTGATCAGCTTCACCTTCCAAACGATATACTGCTAAGATGAATTTATCATGTTCAGAACATTGAAGAACTTAAAATATCTTTTCAGTGGTACTGATCCATTGTTCAGCAACAAGTGGATCAGAAGACCCACTGAAAGAAGGTGGACGTTGCCTCATGAAGGACTCAATAGAATATTGTTCCCTTGTCTGCTCATTTGGAAGTCCAGAATGATTCATAGCTTCTGTAAGTATAGCAATAATATTTTGCACTCCATCTCCCATAACATTTGTTTGTTGAGGAGGACAATCATTGCATTGTCCATTGCATTGATCAACACGGTTCCTTCTGGTTCCAGCCATCGTCTAAAACCCAAAAAGAATAGTGTGAGAGGCAAAAATCATAATAAAGGGGGAGTAACTTCAATATCTAACATCTTTGGTCTAATCTAATATTGTTACCATAGTTCTAGGACTATATCCTATATGTATACTTATCCTTAGGGACATCCCTAGACATACCTTAGAAATATCTCTAGGGATCTCACTAACGTTTTCGCATCCTAGTTTCCAAAGGTTGACTAAACCTTTCCTCTGATACCAACTGTAGAGACCTATAGATTGACGTACATGGACATTACATTACTTTTGCGGAATACTTAGTACATAACAAAAAAAACACACACACACAAGGATCGTAATAGTTTAGTGTCTTTGGAAACTCGGAACGTAATCTTCTAATCGGGATGAAAGATCTTCAATATCTCCCATAAAGATCTTCCCTTTTTTTATACCTAAAACCTTTCTTTATATCCTGGGGAAAAGAAAACATAAAAGGGTGATCTCAAATGCTCATTAAGGGTAAACGAAAGAAATATCAATCACATCGTATTCAGAAGAACATAACATTTTGGAAATCATAACCTGCAAAAGAGAGCATAATTTCATAACATGGGATAAATCATGGTAGTGAAATGTAATCACAATAATCATAACTTAAAACATGAAACTTTGTGGCATTCACACATAATCATAGAGAATCATTTCTTGATAGTCAAGACTCATTGCCAAGACTATCTTAGTGGACAAAGTCCCTTTCTGAATCGAGTAACCCTCGTTTCAGTCCTGTTTCACTGAACCGGTATAACCTACCATTCCAGCCATGTCTATCTCATGAGATATAAAATCTTTACCCAATGCATTGGAGGGAGATATAGGTCCCACCCATCTCATAATGATACCATTCTTATGTGTGACACAAAATCATAAACCATACATCATAGCATAACCCATGAAATAAAATGGGATTCTTAAACATCATGCCATCATAACATAATCCATAAACAACTGATATCATTTCATCATAAGAAAATTGAAACCATTAAAATCATAGAGGCATTTTACTTGAAACATACACATATGAAATAATGTCATCTTAGATGAAAAATAGTTTTGACAAAACACTTGAAATGAATTCTTGAGGAAAATATCCTTTCTTCTTTAAAATCATTTTCTTTTCACAAAATTCAATGAAATTTTAAAATATAAGGGTTTTTGTTGAAAATAATCATGCAATCTTGTAGAGGAAGCTTCTCGAAAATGAGGCATTATGAAACCGTAAAAATCCGTTCACGCCGTATAAGTTAAAAAAACATTCTTCGTACTTTTGTCGAAAAAGTCAAAAAGTACCTCGTACGAAAGACGACAAAAGATTCCTTTCATATCTTTTACTAAAAACTCCCCAAAGGGTAAAATTGGATTTAAACAATTGTAGGTGGATGGAAATAACATTACATATTGAGGAAACATAGATGTGGATGATAAAATACACCCCAGTAGATACCAATGTATAAACAATCTCGGATAAAAATGAGATTGTGATATTTCCCTTACCTTAGGTCCGATTTGCTTCGTATGTGTCCGAAACTCCTGTATAATGATTTAAATAATGTCATTGACTTATTACAGAATCATATTAATTGTTATGATATCATATATGGTTCACTTATGACTTTATATTACCCGTTCTTTTGTAAATTTCATGTTAAAGAAGCGTTTTGGGTAAAATCGTTTCATTTATCGTAGGTGTTTTGACTTGTTGTTCTTGACATAATTATTACTTATATCATGATTTACTTACTTCCAGAATATAATATATGATTTATATATCATATATATTCATTATATATATATATATATAATAGATAGATAAATAAAATGAAAAACACCGTTCATGGAGACGGTAGTCCGTACGTACGCATGAACGCTGTTTTCCTTTCCTTATTGTCTTGAAATGGAAGTAAGTAGATGACATACATATATATATATATACATAAATCTAGTAGATTTACAATGTCATATATTCCATTTTTATTTCTTATATATACTTTATAATCATTCTTAAATGGTTAACATGGAGAATGAATCTCATCGCGTCGTGGAGACGGTAGTCCGTACGTACGCACGAGCGATGATATCATTTCCATAAATATTGAATTGAATTGGAGTGGATTATACAATATATCAGAATCAATATGATGTTGTAATAACTATGTATAGTTATTGTTTACACCATTATACCCATCCATGTAAGGTGGTGGTGGAAAATAGATTACACCACGGCGTGGAGACGGTATTCCGTACGTACGCACACGCGGTGATTTCTTTTTCCGTAGGATGGATAGATGGTGAAATAGGGTTGTTTCATACTTATAATAACATATCAGTATATGAATTATACTGATGTTATTACTTCATAATTAAACAACCTAAGAAGAAGAAGTGGAAGAAGAAATAAAGATGAAAGAATTGGTAACGGTAATTACCTCTTCTTTGAAGCGCCTCTTTGAGACCTCCTCTTAGGGCACTAAAATTGGTCTTTGAGGAAGACCAGAACCTCTAGGATGTTTCTAGGGAAGTGGAGAAGAGATTTTTTCAGGGGTTGGCCGAGATTTAGTGCTCAAATTGGTGTGAGGAGGAGGGGGAGGAGGTGTCCTTTTATAAGGGAGGAGAGGGGCACCTTAGGAATACCTCAAAATATTATTTTATATTAATGTCAAAATCGGTTTATAATGGTTCCAAAGGGTCTTATTTGGAACTAAAGTGGGGAGGGGTCGAAATCCTATCAACCAATAGGATTTAGACAAGTTTAGGGTATTATTTTAACATTATCAATTAGATTTAACTCTAAGTTAAATAATTTAACTTTTACCGTGTCTTTTTGTTTTCTTTCACTATATGGTTAATACACTTACTATAACATGCCAAACGAACCCCAAATTGTTTATTATTAATATATATATCCTTATATAAGTCATTTGGCCGAACCTTAGATTTTTAGGAATAAAATAACAATTAATAATATAATATTTGATTTAAAAACTATTTTGTGTCAATTTTGACACTATTTGATATATGATTTTTGTGAAAGTCATAACAGAATTATATGTTCGAAAAAAGTTGATTACAGACACAATAATATATCATAGTAACCTATAAAATTAGTTGAATTCATAAAAAGTCTTAAATTACATTTAATTTGGTATTTATAATATCAATTATGTCAATATTTCATTAATAAGATAATTACTGCATCATCATTGTGTCATAAATAAATTAAATTATTTGATGTCTAAAAATTACAAATAAAATACCATAATGTAGGAAATCTTTTTAGATTTCTAATGAATATTTACAATCGAATTTATCTTATGTACAACCCTATATTAAAAATGTTTTAGTAAATATACTTTGATTTTAACTCTTTTAACTCTTCTTTGAATTAAATAATAATAAATGTCCTAATCTAATCCAAGTGGGCCTAAATGATAATAATTTACACTTAAGGTTGTTTTTGGTCGAGATACACTTTTCCAATAGAATTAGGAATGTGTTAGGGTAATATTAATATCATTATTACCCTTAATTACCCTATTTACTTTTAACCGTGGTAAATAAAAGTAAAAAGTTACTATTCACCAAAAATTATTTTCATCTCATTGAACCACATTTTACTTACTGACATCAACCGTGTCTCTCATATTTTTGAAATTATATTCATAGAAGCGGTAAAATTAAGTTTTATGAAAAATTCAGTTTTTTTAACTACCACTTAGTAGTTTCACTATTCATCAAAATTTGAAGTTTTTCAGAACAATGCCAAAATTTCATCCTAAGCTATATTTCATATTTCGAATTCAAAAATGAAGTCTATTTTACCAAATTCATAACATAGAATTTTCATTAATTAATTTTATAATTAAATCCCGCTGTTAAAACAAATAGCGTGTTTTTAAGAAACAATATCTATCAAAAGATTGACACTTGATTATGTCTGGTTTAAATGTGAAATTACAACCAATGACCAAAATTGTATTAAATTGTAAAAATATATTCTAAATATACTTTAAAACCACTAAAATTAATAATTTATCACTATTAATTATTTTGATTAAAAAAGTTGTTTTTAATTATAATTTAGTAATTTTCACTATTCATCAGAATATGAAAGTTATCCGAAAAGTACCAAAATTTCACCTTAGGCTAAATTTGATACTCCGAATCCAAAAATGAAGTCCATTTTGAGAGATAAATTTTCTAAAATTTAAAAAGTGGTTATTACCATTCATAACGGCTAGTTTTAATAATATTTTAATAGCATATCGTTGTTTCATGAAACTCAGTATTGCGTACTACACACGCTATCGAGGAAGGTTGCGATTGCGTGTAATGCAAGGCAAGTCAAGGATGCGTGTTGTGCAAGCTCCTTTTGGTGTAGCGTACAACACAAGACATTAATAAAATTAAAAAGAATATTTTTCATAAAATCTCGGGCTGTTACAAAACATGATTTATATATAATATATATTCATAATATACATATATATAATAAATCAGTAAATGGAAAGAAATACACCGTTCATGGAGACGGTAGGACGTACGTATGCATGAACGCTGTTTTCGTTTCCTTATTGAGTTGAATGGAATTAAGTAGATGACATACATATATATACACATAAATACAGTATCATTATTATGTCATATATTTCATGATTACTTATTATATGTACTTTATAATCATTCATGAATGGTTAAAGTGGAGAATGAATCTCATCGAGTCGTGGGACTATATTGGAGTGTATGTATACTATTTCAGAATCAATATCACTTTAAAATAATCATATATTGTTATTATTTACACCATTATACCCATCCAATTAAGGTGGTGGTGTAAAATAGATTTCACCACGGCGTGGAGACGGTATTCCGTACGTACGCACGCGCGGTGATTTCATTTTCCGTAGGATGGATAGATGGTGAAATAGGGTTGTTTCATACTTATAATAAAATATCAGTATATGAGTGATACTGATGTTATTACTTAATAATGAAACAAACTAGGAAGAAGAAGTGGAAGAAGAAATAAAGTAGAAAGAATCGGTAACGGAAATTACCTCTTCTTTGAAGCGCCTCTTTGAGATCTCCTATTAGGGCACTAAAATTGATCTTTGAGGAAGACCAGAACCTCTAGTATATTTCTAGGGAAGTGGAGAAGAGAATTTTTCAGGGGTTGGCCGAGCTTGAAGGCTCAAAGTTGTGTGAGGAAGAGAGGGAGGAGGTTCCCTTTTATAAGGGAGGAGAGGGGTACCTTTGGAATAAAAAAAACTATTATTTTATTATAAAGTCAAATTCGGTTTTAAATAGCTCCAAATTGAGTTATTTAGAAGCTAAGGTGGGGATGGGTCGAAATCATCTCATCCAATAGAATTTAGAAAAGTTTAGGTTCATATTTTAACCTTATCATTTAGATTTAACATTAAGTTAAATAATTTTACTTTTACCGTGTCTTCTTGTGTTCTTATACTATATGGTTAATAAACTTACTATAAGCATCCAAACGAACCCAAAGTTGATTATTAATAATATATATAACCTTATCTAACTCAGTTTACCGAACCTTAGATTTTTAGGAATAAAATAACAATTAATAATATAATATTTGTTTTGAAAAAATATTTTATGTTAATTTTGACACTATTTAGTAATTGATTTTTGTGAAAATCATAACAGAATGATTAGTTCGAAAAAAGTTAATTATATCAATACTAACATGTCATATTAATCTAGAAAATTATTTTAATTCATAAAAAGTCTAAAATTACATTTATTTTGGTGTTTATAACATCAATTATGTCAATATTTCATTAATAAGATAATTACTGCATCATCTTTGTGTCATAAATATATTAAATTATTTAATGTTTAAAAATTAAAAATAAAATACGATTATGTAGGAAATCTTTTTATCTTTCTAATGAATATTTATAGTCGAATTTATATTATGTATAACCCCATATTAAAAATGATTTACTTATTAAACTTTGATTTTAACTATTTTAACCCTTCTTTAAATAAATTAATAATAAATGTCCTAATCTAATCCAAGTGGGCCTAAATGGTCATATTTTATTCCTAATATTGTTTTTGGTCGAATTAAACTTATCCAATAGAATTAGGACATGTGTTAGGGTAATAATAATATCATTTTTACCCTTAATTACCCTATTTACTTTTAACCATGGTAAAAAAAAGTAAAAGTTACTAATCACCAAAAATTATTTTCATCTCATTGAACCACATTTTAGTCCTTTATATTAACCGTGTCTCTCGGATTTTCGAAATTCCACTCACAGAAGCGGTAAAATTAAGTTTTATGAAAATTCAGTTTTTTAACTACCATTTAGTGGTTTCACTATTCATCAAAAAATGAAAGTTTCCAGAAAAATACCAAAAATTAGGCCTAAGCTATATTTGATATTAAGAATTAAAAAATGATGTCTATTTTACCAAATTCAGAACATATCAGTTGCATTAATTAATTTAAAAATTAGTTCCCGTCGTCAAAACAAATAGCGTGTTTTTAAGAGATAATAACTATCAAAAGATTGACACTTGTTTATAACTGGTTTAAATGTGAAATTACATCCAATGACCAACATTGTATTAAATTGTAAAAATATATTATAAATATACTTTAAAACCACTCAAATTAATAATTTATCACTATTAATTATTTCTATTAAAAAAGTTCTTTTTAATTAAAATTTAGTAATTTTCACTATTCATCAGAATATGAAAGTTATCCGAAAAGTACCAAAATTTCACCCTAAGCTAATTTCGATATTACGAATCCAAAAATGAAGTCCATTTTGAAAAATAAAATTTACAAAATTTCAAAAAGTGGTTATTACTATTCATAACGACTAGTTTTAATAATATTTTAATAGCATATCGTTGTTTAGTGAAACTCGGTATTGCGTACTACACACGCTATCGAGGAAGGTCGCGATTTCATGTAATGCAAGGCAAGTCAAGGATGCGTGTTGTGCAAGCTCCTTTTGGTGTAGCATACAACACAAGACATTAATGAAAAGAATATTTTTCATAAAATCTCGGGGTGTTAAATTCTACCCCCTTAAAATGAATTTTGCCCTCGAAATTCGTCGGGGTTATAAATGGTTTACTATTTGAAAGTTATTTTAATAGAAATCCACATCATAAAAAGGAATACCAAAACCATTCTTTAAAAACAAAAGTATGAAACATAACGGTTACCCAAATAAACTAATCACTGGGTTTCCACATAGGTGAAAATATGGATATGGAAGAGAAATCTAACCATCATGTTCTAATGGAGAGTGGTAGAGAACATGGTTATGGAAAATCCAGAAATCACAAAGCCATAAATTTGTGACGATCTAAGGTACCATCTAATTCATCAGATATAAGAGCACTAGGACAACATTTTTGGTTTTCAAGATCATTTCCCTAAAGTTGATGAAATTTGAATTAGAAGAAATACTTTCGTGATTTTGGTACTGTGTCACCGTTGGTCATTCTTTGGACAATTTCCACTTCAACTCTTAAAGAAATGAAGTTGGATTTGTCATTCGTGAAGTGTTAGCAGATCATGTGATAGAATGATGGGTCATTCCATCTGTCTCAAACAAAAGGTTAGAAAAGTTATCAAAAAATACATAAGTCCATCTATAGTGAGATTAATCATATATGGTTCCTAAAATGGACTTATACTTCATATATCATACTGCTTAATAAAACTAGTTTCTACTAAACAGGGACTTCTTGTAGGCCAGTGGTAGGTGATAAAGGCCAGTCGCACTTCAGTTGTGGGTTCGATTCCCACAGCCTTGTCCGACGCGATGGGTTGTCGCACGTCCTGCAGGTTGTCCTTTTTCTAATGCTATATTACTATAACATCCCATAAAAAATATCAAAAAAAATTTATCCTTAAACAATACTAACTTATGTCCAACATAATCCATTCCAATATTTAGGCTTATCTAAAATACTTCGGTCCAACCTCATAGTATAAAGAAAATGATCACGTGAATGCCATAATTTATCCCCCATATATCATAAGATATATCTTGTTGGTCAAATTAAAAATATGTGAATACCTTAATCATGTATTCTCTTGAAGAATGAATATCCATTAAACCTTAGTGGAAACATGAATGAAGTTAAAAATTTAACACTTTCCACATACCAAAATCCTCAAAATTCTATATCCTCAAACCATGATATCACTTAGTCCTTATATCAATCATGAGCTCATGAATACTATCAAACATATTAGATTCTCTTTATCCCTTCATTATGTGCATATCATCTGCTTTCCAAAAATATTTCAATCACTTTTCATGGTTACCGATGCCATAAAATTACTGAAAACCACAATAGACCAAAGCATAAATATTCCAATATTCCACGATACTATATACAACATTATTCTAGAATCCCATTACATAAAGACTTAATCATTCCACCACATCGTTGTCATATTCAACATCTCCAATGGTGATCCATGTGACTTCCCTTTGTCCTTTGCCTTAAGTGGTTGATCACGTCGATCATCACTAACTCTTGGATTAGGGAATTTATTAGCATAATGCCCCATTTCCTTGCACTTGTAGCATTGAAGTGTTGTTGGTGCGTTCTCTGTAGCCTTTTCTTTATTCACATCATTAGAACCCCTTTTTCCATTACTCCGACACTCAGCTGCTCGATGACCTTCTTTTCCACACTTAAAACATTTTCTAGTCCCTTTAAGACAATCTCTACCATGCTTCTTTCCACACTTTGAGCATAAGGACACATTCATCTTCTTTTCACCATTATTCTAAGATTTCTCCTTGAACTCCATCATTCGTTTCTTGTCAAAACTATGAGATGGATAAGTAACACCATCTTCCATTTCTACCTTGATAGTACAATGCACAATTTCTTCATAGCTACTGAAGTCTCTTATAGCTAATGCCCTTCGAAGATTTGTTTTTAAGCCACTGAAGAATCGATCAACTTTACTTTCAGGTTGGATGATAAATCCAGATGCATACCTTGCAAGCCTTGTAAAATTTGCTTCGTATATACCAAAAGATTCATCATCCTTTTGCTTTAGTTCAAAAAACTCCTTCTCCATCTTTGTTCGAAGAATATGAGGGAAGTACTTATTGAAAAATAAGTTCTTGAACTCGTCCCATTCCATGGACTCAATTTCATCTCTTTGCCTCGTATTCTTGATAAGATTCCACCATTGATCAGCTTAACCTTCCAAACGATATACTGCTAAGATGACTTTATCATGTTCAGAACATTGAAGAACTGAAAATATCTTTTCAGTATTACTAATCCATTGTTCAGCAAAAAGTGGATCAGAAGACCCACTGAAAGAAGGTGGACGTTGCCTCATGAAGGACTCAATAGAATATTGTTCCCTTCTCTGCTCATTTGGAAGTCTAGAATGATTCATAGCTTGTGTAAGTATAGCAATAAGATTTTTCACTCCATCTCCTATAACATTTGTTTGTTCAGGAGGACAATCATTGCATTGTCCATTGTATTGATCAACACGGTTCCTTCGGGTTCCATCCATCGTCTAAAACCCAAAAAGAATAGTATGAGAGGCAAAAATCATGCTAGGGAAAACAACATAATAAAGGGGGAGTACCTTAAATATCTAACATCTTAGGTTTAATTATTTGATCGTTAGCGTAATTCTAGGACTATAACCTATACATATACTTAACCTTAGGGACATCCCTAGACATACCTTAGAAATATCTCTAGGGATCTCACTAAAGTTCTCGCATCCTAGTTTCTAAAGGTTGACTAAACCTTTCCTCTAATACCAACTGTAGAGACCCAAAGCTTTACGTACATGAATATTACATTACTTTTGCAGAATACTTAATACATAAGAAAAACAAACACACAAGGACCGTAATAGTTTAGTGTCTTTGGAAACTCGGAATAAAATATTCTAATCGTGGTGAAAGATCTTCAACATCTCCCAATAAAGATCTTCCTTTTTTTTTCTTACCTAAAACCTTTCTTTATATCCTGGGTAAAAGAAAACATAAAAGGGTGAGCTCAAATGCTCAGTAAGGGTAAACAAAATAAATATCAATCACACCATATTCATAAGAACATATCTTTTGGAAATCTTAACCTGCAAAAGTGATCATGATTTCATAACATGGGATAAATCATAGTAGTGAAATGTAATCCCAATAATCATAACATAAAACATGAAAATTTGTGTCATACACACATAATCATAGAGAATCATATCTTATTAGTCAATACTCATTTCCAAGACTATCTTAGTGGACAAATTCCATTTCTAAACCGAGTCACCCTCGTTTCAGTCCTGTTTCACTGAACCGGTATAACCTACCGTTCCATCCATGTCTATATCATGAGATATAAAATCTTTACCCAATGCATTGGAGGGAGATATAGGTCCCACCCATCTCATAATGATACCATTCTTATGTGTGCCACAAAATCATAAATCATACAACATTACATAAGCCATGTAATAAAAATGGGATTCTTAAACAACATGACATCATAAAACAATTCATATAAGATAAAGGAATTCATAAAAATAATTTTATCAAAACATAATCAAATCAATGTAATAATAGGGATATAAATAGAACCATATATTATCTTAGATGGAAAATAATTTTGATAAAACACTTGAACTCCATTCTTGAGGAAAATATCCTTTCTACTTCAAAAACATTTTTTCCTTTCTTAACATGTCATACAATTTTAAACTAAAAGAAGTTGATTAAAAATAAACTTGAAAACTTGTAAAAGAAGATTCTTGGAAATAATGTTTTAAAAATCCATTCATGTCATATAAGTTAAAAAAAACATTCTTCTTGTACTTTTGTCGGAAAAGTCAAAAAGTACCTCGTATGAAAAACGACAAAGGATTCCTTTCATATCTTTTACTAAAAACTCAACGAAGTGTAAAATTGGATATAAACTATTGTATAAGGATATAAATATTACATATTTAGGAAACATGGATGTGGATGATAAAATACACCCCAGTAAATACCAAAGTATAAATAATCTCAGATAAAAATGAGATTGTGATATTTCCCTTACCTTAGGTCCCATTTGCTTCGTAAGTGTCCGAACCTCCTGTATAATGATTTAAATAATGTCATTGACTTATTACAGAATCATATTCATTTTTATTATATCATATATGGTTCACTTATGACTTTATATTACCTGTTCTTTTGTAAATTCATGTTAAAGTAGCGTTTTGGGTAAAATCGTCTCATTTGTCGTTCGTGTTTTAACTTGTAATTATTCATATGATTACTTAGATCATGATTACTTAATTCCAGAATATAAAACATGATTTATATATAATATATATTCATAATATACATATATATAATAAATCAGTAAATGGAAAGAAATACACCGTTCATGGAGACGGTAGGCCGTACGTACGCATGAACGCTGTTTTCGTTTCCTTATTGAGTTGAATGGAATTAAGTAGATGACATACATATATACACACATAAATCCAGTATCATTATTATGTCATATATTTCATGATTACTTATTATATGTACTTTATAATCATTCATGAATGGTTAAAGTGGAGAATTAATCTCATCGCGTCGTGGAGACGGTAGTCCGTACGTACGCACGAGCGATGATATCGTTCTCATGGTCGTGGGACTGTATTGGAGTGTATGTATACTATTTCAGAATCAATATCACTTTAAAATAATCATATATAGTTATTATTTAGACCATTATACCCATCCAAGTAAGGTGGTGGTGGAAAATTGATTTCACCACGGCGTGGAGACGGTATTCCGTACGTACGCACGCGCAGTGATTTCATTTTCCGTAGGATGGATAGATGGTGAAATAGGGTTGTTTCATAATTATAATAACATATCAGTATATGAGTGATACTGATGTTGTTACTTCATAATGAAACAACCTAATAAGAAGAAGTGGAAGAAGAAATAAAGTTGAAAGAATTGGTAACGGAAATTACCTCTTCTTTGAAGCACCTCTTTGAGATCTCCTTTTAGGGCACTAAAATTGGTCTTTGAGGAAGACAAGAACCTCTAGTATATTTCTAGGGAAGTGGATAAGATAATTTGGCCGGGGTTGGCCGATCTTGAAGGCTCAAAGTTGTGTGAGGAAGAGAGGGAGGAGGTGCCCTTTTATAAGGGAGGAGTGGGGTACCTTTGGAATAACTAAAACTATTATTTTATTATAAAGTCAAATTCGGTTTTAAATAGCTCCAAATTGATTTATTTAGAAGCTAAGGTGGGGATGGGTCTAAATCCTCTCATCCAATAGAATTTAGACAAGTTTAGGTTCCTATTTTAACCTTATCATTTAGATTTAACATTAAGTTAAATAATTTTACTTTTATCGTGTCTTCTTGTGTTCTTATACTATATGGTTAATAAACTTACTATAAGCAGGAAAACGAACCCCACATTGTTTATTATTAATAAATATAACCTTATCTAACTCATTTGTCCGAACCTTATATTTTTAGGAATAAAATAACAATTAATAATATAATATTTGTTTTAAAAAACTATTTTATGTCAATTTTGACACTATTTAGTAATTGATTTTTGTGAAAATCATAACAGAATTATTAGTTCTAAAAAAGTTAATTAAATCAATAATAACATGTCATATTAATCTAGAAAATTAGTGGAATTCATAAAAAGTCTCAGATTACATTTATTTTGGTGTTTATAACATCAATTATGTCAATATTTCATTAATAAGATAATTAATGCATCATCTTTGTGTCATAAATATATTAAATTATTTAATGTCAAAAAATTACAAATAAAATACAATTATGTAGGAAATCTTTTTAGATTTCTAATAAATATTTATATTCGAATTTATCTTATGTATAACCCCATATTAAAAATGATTTACTTATTAAACTTTGATTTTAACTATTTTAACCCTTCTTTAAATAAATTAATAATAAATGTCCTAATCTAATCCAAGTGGGCCTAAATGGTCATATTTTATTCCTAAGGTTGTTTTTGGTCGAATTACACTTATCCAATAGAATTAGGACATGTGTTAGGGTAATAATAATATCATTTTTACCCTTAATTACCCTATTTACTTTTAACCGTGGTAAAAAAAAGTAAAAAGTTACTATTCACCAAAAATTATTTTCATCTCATTGAACCGAATTTTAGTCCTTGATATTAACTGTGTCTCTCGTATTTTCGAAATTCCACTCACAGAAGCGGTAAAATTAAGTTTTATGAAAAATTCAGTTTTTTAACTACCACTTAGTGGTTTCACTATTCATCAAAAAATGAAAGTTTCCAGAAAAATACCAAAAATTAGGCCTAAGGTATATTTGATATTAAGAATTCAAAAATGATGTCTATTTTACCAAATTCAGAACATATCAGTTGCATTAATTAATTTAAAAATTAGTTCCCGTCGTCAAAACAAATAGCGTGTTTTTAAGAGATAATAACTATCAAAAGATTGACATTTGTTTATAACTGGTTTAAATGTGAAATTACATCCAATGACAACATTGTATTAAATTGTAAAAATATATTATAAATATACTTTAAAACCACTCAAATTAATAATTTATCACTATTAATTATTTCTATTAAAAAAGTTCTTTTTAATTAAAATTTAGTAATTTTCACTATTCATCAGAATATGAAAGTTATCCGAAAAGTACCAAAATTTCACCCGAAGCTAATTTCGATATTACGAATCCAAAAATGAAGTCCATTTTGAAAAATAAAATTTACAAAATTTCAAAAAGTGGTTATTACTATTCATAACGGCTAGTTTTAATAATATTTTAATAGCATATCGTTGTTTAGTGAAACTCGGTATTGCGTACTACACACGCTATCGAGGAAGGTCGCGATTGCATGTAATGCAAGGCAAGTCAAGGATGCGTGTCGTGAAAGCTCCTTTTGGTGTAGCGTACAACACAAGACATTAATGAAAATAATATTTTTCATAAAATCTCGGGGTGTTACAATCCAAGGATAGAGTTTCTGAGTCTCTATCATCCAAAGATGAAAAATTTTCATTAAACATGTTAGTAAGAATTCTCAAGATCTTTTTAACAATAGTTGAATATTTAAACTTCTCACCAAGATATCATATAGTGTAAAAAATATCATTCAACCTTATAAAGAAGTCACTGATATATTCTTACTCACCCATTTTGAGATATTCATACTTCTGCCTCTAGATTTTTAACTTAGACTTCTTCACCTTTGTATTAACTTCCTATTTTTTTAAACTCATCCCAAATACATTTATTAGTTCCAAATCCCTTCACTATAAGGAATTAAATTTTATAAAGTGATAAGAGTAAATCATTTTTATCTCTTCTATCATTCTCCATATTCTTCTTGTCCACAGATATAAGAGGAACATTTTCAAAAAGAGGAGTAAATCCATTTATAGTAGATTCCAAAACACCATACACAAGAGACATAAGATAAGTATCATTCTATATTTCTATATATGATAGTTATTTCAATCAAAAAATGGAATCTTATCACTATTCAAACAATTCAAATTATCTATAAAAAGTTCTCTTCAAAACTTTCAGCAAAGAGTAAATGATAGAACCTTCCTCCAATACCAATTGAAAAGGAAAAACTAGGATTAATAAAGTAACTGATAGGGGGAGGGGTGAATTAGTGATTTATTTTTCTTTTTATGTTATCTTTATTCTATAACAACCCTCACCTCCTATTAAATATTTATCACTTTACTGAAATAAAAACATTAACACACCCATAGGAGCACAAGTATTTACAAGTTTCACTTCTAAAAAAGAGTATCTAGTCCTTGGAATGGTTTGGAAATAATCCAATACCACATAATACGATAGAAAATAACCCTTTTGTATGGATACAACAAGTAATAAATACCCTTACACTTGTGTAGAACATGATCAATACAACAGTACATGTGATTATTCTATCATGAATGATGTAAAACAAGATTTTTAAATAGTTTAGAAATATTAATCAATTAGTTCCAAATATATCAATGCACTTCTTCAAAAGATTCCACTTTTTTATTCTTCAGAAAACAATTCTTCACATTCCTACTCATTAGTAGGTTGAAACAAATCTTATGGACTATGTGTGAAAACTTAGTCAAATGCTCAGTCTAATTCATCAATCTAATTCATTAGTATAGAAAACTAGTCTGAGTATATTTTCTAGAAAAAATTCCAAATCACTTATTTATTTTCCTGAATTGGTCATTCTGATTTATCAGTATGATACACAAAACCCTGACTAAAACATGTTCCTTACAATTCCTTTACCTAGAAAACTTTCTTCAAGAAATGTAGTCCAGAAAATTTCCTCAATAATTTTTTTTTCAAAACCATAATCATTCTATATCTCTCTATTGCATGTGAAAATTATCATAGTGAATTGTACTTTGACCTCTATTTATAACGTATTCTATAAATGGAATGATAGGGAAAAAAATTTGTTTTTCCCGCTCAACCAAATTCCAGGAACTCAAATTTCAGTTACATTTCAGCTTCATTTAGGATCATTTCAGTGCTTCTCAAATCCTCTAGATTCTTCTTGAAAATTCTTGAATCTTCTCATGACTTCATCCTTATTCAAGCTTATAAAATTTTTTTCATCCTGTTATTATTTTTCAAACCAATACAATTTTTCACTTTGATACAATTTTTCATTCTTATTAAACATATATAAGACTGAATAATTTCAATTACTATGCTCCAAACTAACTAAAAATTTGAAACATTTTTCCATAAACATCATTGAAACTTATAAATACTTAAAAAACCCTTCTAAAACACTTTTGTAGAAGATTAAGAACATTGAATATTTTCTTAATTTGTTCAAAAAAAACTTATAGTAATGAATAAATGCATCCTATGAAGTTTAGCCTATAATTATTTATCAGTGTCACATCCTATCCGATGAGACTTGACCCAATTAAAAATAAAAAACATTTTTTCTCTCTATGAAAATGGTTGAATACATTGTTGAACTTAATGAGATAGATTAGTCTCTAATCCCATTTAATGGATCAGTCTTTATAGATCATTTGGATTATCAGTCCCACCAACTTAACAACTTTGTTTTACCACTGATAGAACTCTGCATCCGGTGCCTTAAAGACACAAAAAAAGTGTCTCATGG
Organism: Viscum album; assembly: GCA_963277665.1. Taxonomy (NCBI): domain Eukaryota; kingdom Viridiplantae; phylum Streptophyta; class Magnoliopsida; order Santalales; family Viscaceae; genus Viscum; species Viscum album. The sequence continues at coordinate 135,411,790 of OY728156.1, forward strand.
ATCCGTGTAAGAATCTACTTTGATCGATCAGTGGAACATCATGTCTAATAGACTAGTATCAACAACAAACTATTTCAAAATCTCAACAAATGATGGTGCATTTGAATAAATGGTTCATCTAATGAGTCGATCTTTCCAAAGGATTGGTTGATCAACACTTCTACAAAACCTCTGAATTCAAACAAATCAAACTTCTCAGATAAGAAACAATTTCAGTGTCTAATACTTCTTGTACCGATGATCTGAGACTAGAAGACTTTGACTTCATATTCTCTTCTTTTAAAAACTCTTTCTTGTATAATGACTTATCCATGATGTTAAAAACATTTGGATTTTCATAGAATTATAAGAACTTAAATTGGAAAGATTTATTACTTCCTATCATTTCAACACCTTCTGTATTTTTATTAGAATCTAAAACATATTACCAAGCCTTTAAAAAACTCAAAAACATTTTCTCCCCCATTCTTTAAAAAATCTTGGATCATAATTTTTCATAAAACTTATGATGTTGAGGATTTACAAAACAGTGAAGCATCAAAAAATTTAGTATCAAATACCTTGAAATACATTTAGAATCTGATACTACTTCTCAACATGATCAAAAAAGTCATTATTAACACAATGTGAGTCTGTGAAAAAACTTCATCCAAAAAACATTTAGAGAACAAAAAACTGAATCTAATGAACATTCCTAAGAACTTTTCATCTGATCATCTGAGTCCAATACTTCTTCTAGTTACCAACAATTAAAAAGTTAATTGATTTTTCATAATGAAAAATAAAATAAAAAATAAACACCAACCACTTCTTTCAACATCCGAAAACCACTTCCAGCCAACTTAGTCCCAACAAATACAAGCCAAAGTCATGGAACAAGAAAACTAAATCGGTTGTAATACCTAGAATGTTACTCCTTAAATTCATGTATGATAATCTCTAGAAGAATTTTAAAAACATTAAACTAATGAATACATGTATTCATAATATTAAAAAATTATAAATAGAAATAAAATAATAAATAAATAAATATATAAATGATTCATAAATTTAGGCATGAGATAAAATATTTATGAAAAATTCATAAATGAATATATTTATAATAACTTTTAATTTTACCTAACCTTATAACATTCGACAATTTTGAATATAAAAAGTTTATATTCATTCCCAGTATGAAATATTTTATATTTATAATTATATCAAATATATGATAATAAATAGAGTATGAATGATTTATATTTTAATTTCTATTATGTAAATTATTTACATAATTTAAATATCATATATTTAAATTATTTAAACCTTTAATCATATCAATATTCAAAACTCATTTTGATATGATTTAAAAAGTTTCTTAAATTAGACCTTCAATTTGAACATTTCAAATTAATTAATTATGAAAAATTTATAATTAAATATAAAATATTTTATATTTTCGCCTTATTTTTTAATTTATAAATATTTTATTAACTAACCTTATTATTTCTAAATAAATAATTTATTTATAATTCATAATAAATTCCATATAAAATTTTTTTATCCTTACATTGGAGGTGTCTTTTGAACATACATGGGGTTTGTAAAATGATGTTTTTATCATTACATTGAGCATGGGATGGTATATGATGATTAATTATGGTCCATTATTTATTCTATTAAATATTTATTGTGCTTTGGGTGGAGGTTTCTTTGGATTGAATTTGATTCCATTATTGCTTTAGAAAAGATGAGGACCAGATTCCATAATGTTACATAGGGGCTTCTACTATGGTGGTTTCAATGTATTCAATACATTGATAAACTACTTATTCATGTTTTTCATGCATGCATGGAGGCTTTTTAGGTGGAATATACGTTAACTAAAAGATCAGTCGTCAAATCCTGCTAAATGAGGTCTTTTATGTCTCCAAATTTTGGTGCATCTTTTTTTGATTCTGATGTTAGGGGGGAAACTTATAATAGAATATATTGACCTTCATTGTTACTTCATTTGTTTGTTTTCATAATAATGTTTTTGGACTAGGATGCTCTATTACTATATTTTTATGATTATGGGATATTTAATAAATATTTGGAAAACAATTATATAATAATTATAAACATTTTATAATTAATTAAACTAATAAAAATTTATAAATAAATAAATACCCTATTTTACATTTTTTCATAATTTATAAACATTTTATAAATTATAAAAATAAATTCAAAATTGAATTTTTAGGATTTTTTCCTTATCATATTTTTTTAATGATGTATACTAGCCCTACATATGATTAAAATCCATGTGTTACCTTAGAATAAGTAATATTAATATTATGTAGCTATCCTATAAGATGTATTTCATAAGAATAAACTTTAAACCATGTAGGATTAAACCCATATCTCATGTAGGAATAACTTTTATGACACCAAATTATTTAGAATTAACACGACAATATGTAGGAATAATCTATCGCACTAGGTTATTTCACGTAAGGTGAAATAAGACCTTTCATGAAATTAATCTATACTATAATTACTTATGTTCTATTAATCTATGTTGTATCTTACTTAATTAGTATCACATGTAAAATTAAGTAAGTGTAGTGATAACCTTCATAAAGAGATACTAACACCCATGTTTTAGTAACCTGAGTGCTTATATGACTTTCTTTTGAATGATATAAAGACTGCATAAGAATAAAATTGCTATAATGAATTTCATGAGATTAAAACTAATAGGTTATATATGAAAAATCATTCCTAGATCAAATAAGCATATCATTAATCCATGCATGATTTTAAAAGTATTCCAGGCCTATGTAGTATTAATTCCTATAATTCATTATGATATAAAATATATCATAATGTATTTATAACACTCTATTTTTTAGTAAGTCATGAATCTATATTTTAGAACATGGTTTCATGATTCGAAATTCATGGAATGTATGTGATACCATTAATGTATTTTATTAAATATAACAACATTCATTAAATGGAATATATGAAATAAAATAAACCCAAACCAATATCACCCATGCAAGAAACCGAAACTACAGACGAAAAAAATTAAGAATATGTCATGTGTTACATACATTATAGAGTTACTATAACAACATCATCATCTATGGTTAATAAATATCACATGAGAAATAGTAAAAGGAAAATACTCCTATAGAGGTATCTATAGGTTGATGTCGAATCACCATAAGCAAGACTCCCATTCACTACACAATATGCTAGTTCCTCTCATAGAAAAGTAGGAAGAAGAAGTGACCTATGGGGATGAGAGTGTTGACAGTTTGATAGATTGTAAAAAAAACTCCATCTCATGGTGATAACCTCATTATATAGTCACTAAGGTATATTCAATAATTTCATGAATTAAATCATAGGTTATAATGTATGAGTTAATGTCACTACCAACCATGAATCCATCACAAGAATTAAAAACCCTTATAATAATTTAATTTTATAAAACAATTCATTTAATTATAGTCTAAGTATGAGTATGAATGAAATCCTTTTAATATGTCACTACCATGATAAATTAATCATAACATATGATTCATGTCCAGTATTATAAAAAAACTATCATGGGAAACACCAATGATATCTTATATAATTACCTTTTACCCATATCATATTTTATGATATGGATAAATTCATCATATGTAAAATTGATTTAAGGAATATCTCCTTCAAAAGGGGGAGGTAATTATTTTATATAAGTATATTTTTAAGAAAAAGTTTAATATTACTAGAAATATTTACATGTTAGTGAATCATAGAGAAGAAATTACATCTTTTACTTTGTTATATTTAATAGGTTTTCGTGGACCATGAGAATTGAATGTTTTAAATGGTGAGTTATATGATCTCAAAAATAAATTATAACTATAACACTTTATTTGTGTTTATTACATTGGGGTTTAAGTTTTCTGAGAATATAAATTGTTGATAGAATTTTGGAGAGGTTTTACTGGCACCACATAGTTAATTTATCAGTTAGGGAAACTGTACATTTTCTAATGCATTATGGTTTTTGAGGTTGTGAAGAATGAAAACTTAGCTTCATGATTAGGGAAATCATGTATTTCTATCATTCATTTTTTGTTTTTGATGTAGTGGAGAATGAAGAGATATTCCCTAAAGACCTCATATCATAGTGTACAAAAATTTCATGTAACATAGTATGACATTCATGACTATAATATATATTAAATTTCAAGGTTTGGGGATGTTTGAATGTAATTATCCAGGTACTTATAAAATAATTTGTTTTCATTCTAGAATTAAATAGTTAAATTCATTATAAATTTATAATTAAATAAGTGATATTTATAAAAATTAAAGAATATATACTAATAGAATAGTAATCTAACATATGAAAGTACAAGTACAATATATTTATCTTATAAGTGAAAATATGATATATTTATGTCTTGTAATAAGTAAATAAACATTTTAAAAATGATAAATTAAGTGTTGGTATTTTTTAAAATGTAAATATTCATTCACAATTTTATAATCAATACAATGATTTGAAAGAAAATTTATTTTCATAAAATAGATTCATAAATTAATATATTTTTATCTTATGATTATGATATAATTTTATGAGACCTTAATTAATTTTTTAAAGTGTCATAAAATCAGTTATAATTTTAAAATCGATATTTTTTGGTTAAATAATGATTTTAATTAAAAATTAAATATATAATATATATATATATATTTTCATATAATGGAGTTAATTTTTTAAATTTACATGTCTAAAAATTTTTATGGTGAATTTTTGGGATTTTTCTGAAATGGTTGAATTTTTGGTGAATAGTAAAATAAGGCAATTTACTGTATATATACATTATAAGTTAAATACAATATTCCTTGAGTCATTGCTGATATAATCACTATAATATCGAACTAAACTTCATTATTATAATATATTTAGTGATAATGTTTAAACTATTTATATTCTTGAGCCAAAATAACAAACTAATGAATAAAATAATGAGAAAACACCCATCTACTCCACTATAAATACCACACCTCACCACCTCTTATCCTCACACCCCAGAGTCCTATATATTGTTTAATTTATACCCAATTAAATTACCAATCCTCTTTACAATGTACAAGACCTTCTGGTCTCACAAAAAGGCCAAAAACAAGCACCTTAAGGAGTTTCTCAAAGAAAAGAATTCAAGAGGTAAAATCCTCTTTTATTTATTTTCTTTTATTTTCAATTTATTTTCTTATGTTATTGTCTAACATAACCTTTTAAAAGTGACATGATAACTATAATATCTTACATATACTATAATTTTATTGTGTTAATCTAATATTCATCCTCAAACCATTCTTATTTTCCTCTTATTATAGAAAATGACAGCATTGTCCGTGACATATCGATTCACCACCTTCATGGTCATCACATTTTCATTTTACTTTATTTCCTTAAATGATAGTCACAGAACCATGATCATGGTTAAAAAATATTTTAATATTTATATTATCACTTTTTTAATTTTCTGGAACTAATTTACATACATAACATTAAATAAAAAGAAACTAATTTGTGATGGTCAGAAAAACCCGCAAAAAATGAACCAAACTTTTATCATTAATGTTTTATCTAATAAATAATCTTCATATTATAAAACAAAATTATATATGGTATAATTTAAAATTATGTAAATATATTAACACAATATCATTCCACTTCTATAGTTTTTCTTTCATTCGATAAGAAAACCCATAATGAACCAACCATGGAAACCATGAAATAAATACACCCGAAACAACAAAAATAAAAAATTATTATTAATGAATGGGTGAAAAGATATTATAAAATGATCATATAATGAATTATAAATTTGAATTTGGGTTTTTAATATATTAATAACACACTTTAAACCATTATACAGGATTTTTGAACACATGTTAAGTAAGAGGAACTTGAGGTAAGTGACTTCCCTTTTAAAATCCTCTTTAATGTTTATTTTTAAAAAAAATCAAAAGGAATGTTTTTGTAATGAAAATATTCATATTTTATAATTATTTTCTAATTATTCATAATTATTTATGATGAAGGTAGGAACTTTTTCTCCCTCTAATGTGTTGGTTATGTTTATGTTGGAGGTCGATCGTATGGTTACTCTATGTGTAACTATGATGGTTACACCATAAGTTAGTCATGAGGGTTACATCATAAGGAATACTTGAGGGTTACATTGTAAGGTATCCATGAAGGTTAAAAATTATATGGTATCCATGAGGGTTACAATCATAAGAAAGTAATTCCCCAAGTTATCTTTATGGTTTTATTTATTTTTTATATGTTATATGAAAATCTCTTGTTTTCACAATGTAAGTATATGATAATTTATGGGTGAGAAGTATGTATTTGGGAAAATGATTTCATATGTTTATAATAATTCATGGAATAATAGTTACTTTTCTTATTTTTAGGTCACTTACTAATATTTTTTTCTCATCCCATGTTTTAAAATGTTTTTCATTAGGTTTAAGTATGGGTACGAGAAAATAAGAAGCCAAGCTAAATGTTGTGAAGATTTTTCATGGAAGAATTCATGTTTTTTTTAAAAACTTCTATTTTATGAAAAAATGGATAATGTATTAGTAGTACCATTTTTTATTATTGTGGGTTTTTATGTAGGACTTATATCCTAATATTCTAAAACTCTAAACCGAAAAGATCTTTGGGAATGTATAAGTGTATTAACTTGATTATAAAATTATTAAGCCAGGGTCCTTATAGTAGGTATCAAAGCATGGTTTAAATAATTTAGGGGCTAATTTGATATTAATGGAGTAATATAAATAATTTTTACCATATGTTTTTTTTGAAATGATATTTCATTTTAACATTACCATGTTTCTTTATCTATGATATGTTTATTGAGAATGGTTTTCCGTAGAATAAATAGATAAACTGAAGTAAGAAGGCACTAAGAAGTTAATATCTTTTAGAACCAGAAACTCAGATTAGTGGGAATTTTAATAGAGAAGTTTGTGACAATAATGGATTAGTACAATTAGGTTATAAATGACTATTAAATCCATACAAGAGAAAAACTAGAGATACCAAAAAGGAACATGATGATAGTGGAACATTTTATGAGGAAACACACTCCTGCTTTTAGTGGATCTTCTAACCTAGTGGTGGATAAAGGGTCGATTAAATCCATTGAAAATATATTTGATGTCTTGGGGTGTTTAGATAATAAAAAGGTTAGTCTTTATATTTTTTTGAAGGTGAATAAGACCGTTTCTCGTTAATAGTCAAGAATACTAGAGATAACAAGGATATTGATGCCTTAGAATGGGATGAATTTAAGAATCTGTTCCTTGAAAAATATTTTCCTAATGTGGTTTGATATAAGATAGAAAATAAATTACTTGAATTAAAACAAAATGAGGAATATTTAGTGTCCATGTACGAATCAAACTTCACTCTATTGGAAAGGTACACTCTAAATTTTATTTGAAATCTTGATATTAAAATCAATCATTTTTATTTAGGATTGAAGCCATGATACGGAAGTGAATTGACCGATCGTGAATTAAAAAGTTGTGATAAAATTGTTTGATGTGATAAGAGGGTAGAAATTGAGTTTTCTAAAGATCAAATTTACTTTGAAAACAACAAGAATAAAAGGTCTATATGGTAAGAAATGGGTAAGAACCAATCAAAAATATTTGAAGGTAAGAAAATCCATCTTCCAGTTTGTGGAAAACTTTGAAAAAAGAACCTTGGGGAATACCTTAACAAATCCATGAATTGTTTATGATGTGCTATGTTTGGACATATGGCCCAAGATTTTAATGGAAAATAACTTAGTTATGGTATTTTTAATTATCAAAAGAAAACAATAAAGTGATTTAAATGTAGTGAGATGGGGAATTACAAAAATACTTACCCAAAGAATGATCTGTATGATGGAATATAGCCAGATTATATGCAAAAAGGTGTAGTGAAATCCTTTACAACTATGTCAGTAGATGTTGGTCCATTCAATGAAGTGGTATCAGGTACTTTTTTTGTTTATTTATATTTTTCTAATATTTTTTTGATACAGGGTCTACACATTCCTTTATTTCTGAGAAAGTTTTTGGTAAATTGGAAATTTCACCTAAAAAAATTAAACTAGAGATTATGGTTAAAACTCTAGGGGAAATATTATAGTAAAAATGAATTATAATAATGTTCCTATTGTTTTCTTTGCAAAGACATTACCTATAAATTTTTTTCCCTTAGTATAATTTTATGTTATTATAGGTGTGGATTAGATTTTTGTTTATCATACTATGATTGATTATAGAAATAAAGAAGTTGTTTTTTAGAAAGGGTTTTAGTTTGTATACCAGAATAAACCCATACCATTGATAACATATCAAGAAGATGAGAAATTTTTAAAAGATGTAAAGGAAAGTTATATCAAACACATTGTCAAAAACAAGGGAAAGATTTAGATTAATGATGTTTTTGTGGTAAATAAATACCTGGATGTTTTTCCTAATGATTTTCCTAATGTTATACCTGATGGGGAGGTTGAATTTACCACTGAATTATTTCCTGATGCTAAGCCAATTTCAAAACCCCCTTATTGAATGAAACTAGTGGAACTTTTAGAATTAAAAAAGTTGTTGCAGGAGTTTCTTGATTAAGGTTTTATTCATCCTATAACTTCACCATGGGGTACTCCTATTTTGTTTTTTAAAGAGAAAGATGGTTCTATGAGACTTTTTATTTATTATAAATATTATAATAGCATTACTGTTAATAATAGGTATCCTTTTCCTAATATCGATGACTTGTTTGATCATCTCCACGAAGCTCAGTATTTTTCCAAGATTGAATTGAGATTCAGGTACCATCAGCTAAAGGTCAAAGGACCCTTTGGTTTGAAAAATGATCATGCTATATTTATGTATCTCATGAATAGAATCTTTTGTGAATATTTGTATAAGTTCTTTGTTGTTTTTATTAATGATATGTTTGTGTTTTTAAAAAGTTATGAAGATCATGAAAAAATATAAGGACTGACCTATAACCCCTTAAGGAAAATAAGTTATATCAGAAATTTATAAATTGTGATTTTTGGTTGTAAAAGATTTAATTTCTTGGAAACATTGTAAATAAGGATGGAATAATAGTTGATCCTACAAGAAAAAGTGGTTGATGAATGACCAATACCTAAAAATATTACTAATATTTATAGTTTTCTTGGATTAGTAGGCTATTAATGATTTTTTTTAAATAATTCACTTGTTTATATAGATATCAAACTAATTTATCACGAAAAGGGTTTAAATTTATTTGGATAGAATACTATGATGTTTTTTTTTTCAAGAACAAAAAAAATATTTGTGAATGCTCCATTTTTGTTCCTAACTTCCACAAATGGTGATTTTTTCATCTATAGTGATACTTCATTGAAGGGACTTGGTTGTGTTATAATGAAGAATGATCAGGTAGTTGATTATAATTAAAGTCACTTGAAACCTCATGAATTAAATTATCCCACACATGATTTGGAATTAAGAGCTGTGGTTTTCACTTTGAAAATTTGGAGGCATCATTTATATGGATCCAAATGTGAAATATATACTAACCATAAAAGTTTGAAGTATATATTCACTCAGAAGGAATTAAACATGTGGAAAATAAGATGTCTTGAACTGGTAAAGGATTATAATTTCATGATCAATTACCATCCTATAAAATAAAACAAACTGGTAGATACCTTGAGTAGAGAACATAATGCATCATTAACCGTGTTACATTTGGAACATGACCCCTTGGTTTATGATTTAATGAATTTTGACTTGGAAGTTGTTGGTGCAGGAAATTCCACTATTTTGATTCAAGTTTTAATGAAGTCATCTTTATCAGATAGAATTAAGAAAGTGCATATGGAAGATGGTGAGTTACAGAGAAAGGTATAATTGGTGAAAAAGAGTAAGATTCCAAAATTTAATGTTGATAAATATTTTATTTTTGATATTTTGGAAGAGATTATGCATGCCTTGTGATTTATAGTTGAAAAAAGGATTTTCTAAGTGCAGCTCATAGTTCTTTGTTTTCAGTTCATCCTGGTATCTGTAATATGTACAGAGACCTTTGGGAGTATTACTGGTGGGATGGAATTAAAAGAGATATTTCTAATTTTACAATGAAATTTTTTACTTTTCAACATGTTAAAACAGAGCGGAAACTAACAAAGGGAATGCTTCAACCTTTTCCAGTTCCAGAGTTGAAATAGAAAAATATATCCATAGATTTCATGGCGGGACTACTAAAGAATTATTGAGGTAAAAATTCCATTTGGTTTATAATTGATCAACTGAAAAAATTTGTACATTTCATTCCTATTTGAGATAATATTTCTCTAGATCATATTTATCGTCTATAACTCGATGATATAGTTAGGTTACATGGAGTTCCTATATCCATTGTATCTGACTGTGATCCCAAGTTCACTTATAACTTTTGTAAATGTCTTCGTAAGTCGTTTAGAACTGAATTAAATTTCAGCATAAGATTTCATGTGCAATCTGATGGATAGTGAGAGTGAACTATTAAAACATTGGAAGATATGATTCGATCTAGTTCAATGGATTACCAGGGAAGTTAGGACTAAAAAATCTCTTTAGTTTAGTTTTATTATAATAATAGTTTTCATTCCAGTATACATATGACACCTTTTGAGGCATTATATAGAAAGAAGTGTCAAACTCTAATATTTTGGGATGAAGATAGGGAAATGAAGTTTATGGGACAAAAATTAGTAGAGGAAGTGGCAGAGAAAGTGAAGATGATCCAAAAAGACATGAAAAAATATAAGAGAAGGCAAAAACATTATGTTGATAATAGGATGAACGAATTCTCTTTCAAGGTAGGTGATCATGTTTTCCTTAAAATATATCATTGGAAAATTGTTATTTGTTTTATAAAGAAAGAAAAGTTAATTCCCCGGTTCGTTGTACCTTATAAAATCATGAATAAAATTATTCCAATTTGTCACCGAATAGCTTTACCTCTGAGTTTATCTTAGGTACACAATGTTATTTATGTTTTAATTTTAAGAAAGCATGTGCTAGATTCATCTCATGTTTTGAGGCCAGAAGTAGTTTAGAAAGAATAAAACCTTTCTTATTTGTAAAATCCTATTAGAATTCTTGATCATAGGGAGAAAGTATTGCATAATAAGGTAATTCATCAGGTTAAGGTTTTGTGGAGAAACCAAACGTTTGAAGAAGACACATAAGAATATAAAAATGCTACGAGGGAAAGGTACCCTCACCTGTTTAATAAGTAAATATAAATTGTGAGGACATAATTTTCATAAGGTGTGTAGAATTTAATTACCTAGTTACTTATATAATATTTTTTTTTTCATTCTGGATTAAATAGTTAAATTCATTATAAATTTATAATGAAATAAGTGATATTTATTGAAATTAAGGAATCTAAAATAATAGAATATTAACCTCACCCATTGAAAGTATAAGTAAAATTTATGTACCCTATAAGTGAAAATAGGATATATTTATGCCATGGAATAAGTAAATATTTTTTTTGAAAATGAAAAATTAAGTGTTGGTGGTTTTTTTGAAACGTAAATATTTATTATCAATTTTATAATTAATAAAATTATTTAAAAGAAATTTTATTTTCATAAAATAGACCCATTAATTAATATTTTGATTTATTATGATTAAAAAATAATTTTACAATACCTTAATTAATTTTTCAAAGTGTCATTAAATCAGTTATAATTTTAAATCAGTATTGTTTTATTAAAAAATTATTTTAATTAAAAGTTAAATATATTATATTTAGAAAATTATTTTCATAAAATGGAGTAAATTTTTTAATTCTACATGTTGAAAAATGGTTAGGGTGAATTTTTGGTATTTTTCTGAAATAGTTGAATTTTTAGTGAATAGTAAAATATAGTAATTTAGGGTATGTATACATTATAAGTTAAATAAACTATTCCTTGAATAATTTCTAATGTAATCAACATAATCTCAAAATACCCTTCATTATTTTAATATATTTAGTTAAAATTCTTAATCTATTTATATTCTTGAGTCAAAATAATAAATTAATAAATAAAATAATGAGAAAACACTCCTCTCGTCCACTATAAATGCCACCCCTCACCACCTCTTCTCATCACACCTGAAAACCCTATATATTGTCTAATTTAGACCTAATTACATCCCCAAGACTCTTCCCTAAGTCAAAGACTTGTTGGTCTCACCAAAAGGCCAAAACCAAGTGCCTTAAGAAGGTTCCCAAGGAGAAGAATTCAAGAGGTAAAATCCTATTTCATTTTCTTTTATTTTATTTTCAATTTATTTTATTTTATTATTATCTCCTCACATACCCCATCCAAAGTAATATGATAAATCTATTTTATTACATATACTGTAATTTTATTGTGTTAATGTAATATCCATCATCAAACCTCTCACATTCTCATCTTTTTGTAGAAAATGAAAGCATCATCCGTGATGTGTCAATTCACCGCCTTCATGGATGTCACATTTTAATTTTATTTACCACCTTCAAGGATGGTAAAAAATCAATTATTATAGTTAAAAAATATTTTGATATATATATTATAAATTTTTAGTGTTTTGGAACTAATTAATATACATAACATTAATTAAAACAAAACTAGTTTGTGATGGTCGGACAAACCTACTAAAAATGAACCAAACTTTTACCATTAATGTTTTATCTAATGAATCATCCTAATATAAAAAAAATTATATATGGTATAATTTAAAATTATGGAGACATATTAACACCATTTCATTCCACTTCTGTAGTTTTTCTTCCATTCAAAAAGAAAATCCATAATGAATCGACCATGGAAACCCTAAAATAAATTCATCCAAAATAATAAAAATAACAATATATTATTAATAAATTGATGGAAATATGATATAATAAGATCATATAAGGAATTATAAATATGAATATGGTTATATAATAGATTAATAACACTATTTAAACCATTATATATTATGTTTTAACACATGTTAAGTTAGACTACCTCAAGGTAAGGAACTTTCCTTTTAAAATCCTCTTTAACATCACTTTTTTTAAAATTCAAAAGGAATGTTTCTATGATGAAAATATTCATGTTTTATTATTATGTTATGTTTATTGGGAATTGTTTATGATGAAGGGTGGGACCTATATCTCCCTCCAATTCATTGGTTATGTTTATATTAGAGGTCAACTTCATGGTTACTCCAAGTGTAACTATGATGATTACATCATAAGGTACCGGTTAAGGTTATATCATATGGTAGCCATGAGGGTAACATTTTAAAGTATCCATGATGGTTACAAATTATATGCTATCCGTGAGGGTTAAAATCATAAGTAATTTATTCCAAAATTTACATTTATAGTTTTATTTATGTTTTCTATGTTATATAGAAATCTATTGTTTTAACAAAGTAAGTATATGATACTTTATGGGTGAGAAGTATGTATTTGTGAAAATGATTTCATATGTTTATAAGAATTCATGGACTAACATTTTATTTCCTTATTTTTATATCCCTTACTATTTTTTTTATCATCCAATGTTTTAAAATATTTTTCATAGGGTTTAAGGATGGGTAAGAGAAAAGAAGAAGCCAAGATGAATGTTGTGAATATTTTTCATGGAAGAATTAGTGTTTTATTAAAAACATATATTTTATGAAAAAATGGATATTGTTTTAGTAGTAAAATTTTGTATTATTGTGGGGTTTTTTATGAATTATTCCCTAATTTTCTTAAACTCTAAAACAAAAATATATTTTAGAATATATAAGTGTATTAACTAGATTATGTAATGTTTAAGGCCAAGTACTTATAGTTGGTATCAGAGAATAGTTTAGATAACTTTAGGGGTTCATATGATATTAGTAGAATACCATAAATTATTTTTACCTTATTTTTTTTGAAATTATATATCATTCGAATATTACCATGTTTCTTCATCTAAGATATGTTTTTTCAGAATGGTTTTTCATAGAAGAAACAGGGAAGCTGAATTTGGAAGGAATCAAGAGGATAATATCTTTCCAAATCTACAACTCGAAATGGTAGGAGTTGGAACTGAGCAATTTGTTATAGTAATGGATCAGTTGAAATAGGATATAAATTTAGGTAAAATCTATGAAATAGAATAACTAGATTAACCATAGAGGAACATGATGGTAGTGGAATATTTTATGAGGCAACACCCTCCTTATTTTAGTGGATCTTCTAACCTAATGGCAGCTAAAGGTTTGATTAAATCCCTTGAAAAGATATTTAATGTCATGGGGTGTTCAGATAATCAAATGTTTAGTCTTTATATTTATTGTTTTGAAGGTTAAGATGACCATTTGTGGTCAATAGTCAAGAATATTAGAGATAGTGGGAAGATTGATTCCTTGGAATGAGATGAATTTAAGAATATGTTCCTTGAAAAATATTTTCCTAACATGGTTCTAATTATGATGGAAAATAAATTCCTTGAATTGAAAAAAGGTAGGAAGATTCAATGGCCATGTATGAAGAAAAATTCAGTTGATTGGAAAGGTATGATCTAAATATTATTCGAGATATTAATAGTAAAATCAATCATTTTTACTCAGGATTGAATCCAAAATACTAAAGGGAACTGGCCTCTCATGAATACAAATGTTATGAGAAATTTATCTAATGTGATAAGAGGGAGGAAATGGAGTTTGATGATGATCACGTGTAATATAAAATAAGTATAAGAAAAGGTATAGATAGAAATAAATGGGTAAGAATCAATCAAAAATAACTTAAGGTTAGAAAATCTAGTTTCTAGTTTGTGGAAAGTGTGAAAAAATCACCTGGGCGAATGCCTTAACAAATCTGAGATGTGTTTTCTATGTGGTATGTTTGGACATATGTCCCGAGATTGTAATGAACAAGAACTTACTAATGGTATGTTTAATTATGATAAGAAAACTATAAAGTGATTTAAATGTGGTGAGATGGGGTATTATGGAAATAATTTTCCAAAAAAAGATCTGAATGATAGAAAACAACCAGATTATAAGCCGAAAGGTGGAGTGAAATCCTTTTTTAATATGTTATTAGATGTTGGTCCATCCAATGAAGTGGTATTAGGTACTTTTTTGTTTACTAATATTTTTCAAATGTTTTTTATAAGGGGTATACACATTCCTTTATTCATAATAAATTTTCTGGTAAATTGGAAATTTCACCTCAATAAATGAAACTAGAGTTTATAGTTAAAACACCAGGTTGAAATATTATAGCAAAAAGGTCTTATAAGAATCTTATTATTGTTTTTTGAGGAAATATATTACCTAAAAACCATTTTTTCCATTAATAGAGTTTGATGTTATTATGGGTATTTATTGGATTTCTGTTTATCCTGATAAGATTGATTTTAGAGCTAATGAAGTTGTTTTTAAGAAAGAGTTTCAATTTGTATATAATAATGGACCCATACCATTGATAACATATGAGGAATCTGAGAAAATTTTTAAATATGTAAATGAAAGTTATATTGCACACATTGTTGAAAACAATGGAACTATTCAGATTAATGATGTTCTAGTGGTAAATTAATACCTGGATATTTTTACTAACGAGTTTCCTAGTGTTATACCTGATTCGTAAGTTGAATTTACCACTGAATTAGATCCTTATTATAATCCAATTTTAAAACACCCTTATCAAATGGATCAAGTGAAACTTTTAGAATTAGAAAAGAAGTTGAATGAGTTTCTTGATAAAGGTTTCATTCATCCTAAAAATTTACCATTGGGTTATACTATTTTGTTTTCTAAAGAGAAAGATAGTTTATTGAGACTTTTCATTGATTATAGAGCTTTGAATAAAATTAATGTTAATAATAAGTATCATTTTCCTCATATTGATGACTTGTCTGATCATCTTCCAGGAGCTCAGTATTTTTCCAAAATTTAATTGAGATCCGGGTACCATCAGCTAAAGGTTGTGTATGATGAAATTCTAAAAACATCTTTTCATACTAGATATGTGAGTTATGAGTTTTTTGTTATGCCCTTTAGTTTTACAAATTCTACTTCTATATTTAGGTATATTATGAATATAACCATCCATGAATATTTCGATAAGTTCATTGTTGTTTTTATTGATGATATTTTTGCATTTTCAAAAATCTATGAAGATATAGAAAAATATATAAGGAATGTCCTGTAAATACTTAAAGAAAATAAGTTATATGGGTAATTTAGAAAATGTGATTTTTTGTTGCAACATATTTTCCCTCTTGGGGACATTGTAAATAATAAATACATAATAGTTGATCCCACCAAAAAAAATTTGTTAATGAATGTAAAAGACCTAAAAATGTTACTCAGATTTGTAGTTTTCTTAGATTATTAGGCTATTTATGAAGGTTTACTAAAAACTTTTCATGGTTATCTATAAATCTAAATAAGTTAACATGAAAAGGGGTTATATTTATTTAGATAGAATATTGTGATATTTGTTTTTAGGAACTGAAAATATGATTGGTGAATGCTCCATTTTTGTCCCTTCCTTCCTGAAATGGAGATTCTTTCATCTACAATGATGCTTTATTGAAGGTACTTGGTTGTGTTCTGATGCAGAATGATTAGGTAATTTTTCTTGATTCAGGAAAACTGAAACCTCTTGAATTAAATTGTCGCACACTTGATTTTGAATTAGAAGCTGTGATTTTTTCTTTGAAAATTTTTAGGCATCATTTATATGGAGCTAAATTTGAAATATATACTGACCATAAATGTTTGAAGTATATATTCACTCAAAAGGAATTGAATATAAGGTACATAAGTTGAATTTAACTAATAAAAAATTATAATTTCATGATCGATTACCATCCTGAAAAAAAGTGGTGGATGCCTTGAGTCGAAAACATCATGCATCATTAACCATGTTATATTTGTAACATGACTCCTTGGTTTATGATTTTATGAATTCTATCTTGGAAGTTTTTGGTGAAGGAAATTCCACTATTTTGTTCTAGGTTTCAATGTAGTCATCTCTATCAGAAATAATTAAGAAAGCACAAAATAAAGATAGTGAGTTATAGAAAAATGTATAATTGGTGAAAAATGGTATTTTTCTAGAATATAATGTTGATAAATATTGTATTTTGAGATTTTGGAAGAGATCATGTGTGCCTTGTGATTCATATTTAAAGAAATAGGTGTTAAGTGAAGCTCATTGTTCTCTATTTTTAGTTCATCCTTACAGAACTAAGATGTACAAATATCTTTAGGAGTAGTACTTCTGGGATGGAATGAAAAGAGATATTGCTTATTTTACAATGAAATGTTTAACTTGTTAATATGTTAAAGTAGAGAAACAACTACCAAATGGGATGCTTCATCCTTTTTCTATGCCAGAGTGGAAATAGGAAAATATATTCTTGGATTTTTGGTGGTACTACCAAATAATTATCAAGGTAACAATGTGATTTGCATTATAGTTGATAGAACAGATAAATCTATAAATTTCCTTCATATTTAAGATACTCTTTTTCTTGATAATATTTCTTGAATATACCTCAAAGATATAGTCAGGTTACCTAGAGTTCCTCTCTCTATTGTATCTGACTATGATCCCAGGTTTAATTATAACTTTTGGAAAGACCTTTAGAAGTTGTTGATAACTGGATTAAATTTTTACACAACATTTCATCCTCAATCTGACAGACATTTAGAGTGAAATATTCAGACATTGGAGGATATTATTTGAGCTTGTTCAATGGATTACCAGGGAATTTGGGATAAACATATTTCTTTAGTTGAGTTTTCTTATAATAAAAGTTTTCATTTGATTATACAAATGACAAATTTTGAGGTATTATATGGAAAGATATGATGAAATATATAATTTTGGTATGAATTTAGGGGAATGAGGTTAATGGGATAAGAATTAGTAGAGTAAGTGACTGAGAAAGTGAAGATGATCTAGAAACACATGTGGAAAACTCAGAGTACGCAGAAAAGTTATGCAAATAACAAGAGGAAAGACTTTTAATTCAAGGTGGCGATCATGTCTTCCTTAAAATCTCTCCTTGGAAAAGTGTTATGAATTTTCGAAAGAAAAGAAAGATAAGTCCATAGCTCATTAGAACTTATGAAATCTTAGAGAAATTTAGACCAGTTTCCTTCTGAGTAGATTTTTATCCAAGTTTATCTAAGGTACATAGTTTTTTTTTCATGTTTCAATTTTAAGATATCATGTTCCAGATTCATCTCATGTTTTGAGCCCAGAAGTAGTTCAGTTGGAAGAGAACCTTTCTTATGAGGAAAATCCTATTCATATTCTTGATTATAGAGAGAAATTATTATGGAATAAGGTAATTCATCAGGTTAGTGTTTTGTGGAGAAACCAAATGGTTGAAGAAGAAACATGGGAATATAAAAATGATATAGGTAAAATATACCCTCACTTGTTTAATAAGTGAATAAAAATTTCAAGGATGAAATTTCTAGAAGGTGAGTAGTTTTTAATGACCTAGATACTTATAAATAATTTGTTTTCATTTTGGAATTAAATAGTTAAATCCATTATAAATTTATAATGAAATAAGTTATATTTATAGAAATTAAGGAGTATAGACTAATAGAATAGTAACCTCTCCTATTAAAGTATAAGTAAAATTTAGATATCTTATAAGTTAAAATACAATATATTTATGTCATGGAACAAGTAAATAAATTCTTTTGAAAATGATAAATAATGTTTTGGTATTTTTTTGTGAAATGTAAATATTTATTCTCAAACTAAGTGTATGATACTTTTTGGGTGAGAAGTATGTCTGTGTGAAAATGATTTCATATGTTTATCGGTATCCATGGACTAAGAGTTTCTTTCCTTCTTTTTATGTCCCTTACTAAATTTTTTTGGGCTCATCCTAATTTTTAAAATGTTTTTCACAGGGTTTAAGGATAGGTAAGAGAAAAGAAGAATCCAAGATGAATGTTGTGAATATTTTCATTGAAGAATTCATGTTTTATTAAAAACTTATGTTTTATGAAAAAATGAATACTATTTTAGTAGTACCATTTTTTATTCTTGTGGGATTTTATGTATTACTTATGTCCAAATTTTATAAAACTCCAAATAAAAAAGATCTTTGGGAATGTATAAGTGTATTAATTATATTATGAAATATTTAAGGCTTGATCCTTATATTGAAATCAACAAGAGTGAATAATATTACATTGGGGGGGGGGGTTGGGTGAATTAGTGGTACAAAAAAACATCAAATGATGATAACGTGATGACAATATATCGAGTGACTAAGAACACAGTAAAACATTGGGGTTTTTCCTAAGGTCTACTCACCAGTATTATTAGGTGGATAATCCTTAGTGTGTAGTAGTTGTGATATCACTACCTATGTTCTAATCTATTATCAAATAAATAATTAAAGGATGAAGATTATTTTCTTGAACTCCCCATTACAATATGAATAACAAGCATAAAAAAGTTGGATATTTTTCACTTCTCATACCTCAAGTGACTCTGGAATTTAGACTTGGTAAGAAGTCCTATTATTATCCTAAATTTTTTTCTAAATACTTCTTTTAATCATGGTTATCCCTATTATATTATTATCTTTTCATCATACAAACTTTTTTCCATGAGAGTCACCACATATTTATAGATTTTACTTGAATTACAGTGTAATGATCCCAGTTGTGACATGATCCTCAATTCAAAAATATATGGAATACTAAATCCTAATGAACTTAGATTATCTAATAATATATTTTAATATATTTATTATTTTATAGGTAATTTTTTAGGGAATTTTATATTTTTATATAATCAATAATCCATTGATCTCCTACGACCAGATTCATTATGTAGTGAAAAATGTATTATTTTTTAGTGAAACTTGAATCTACAAAACAAAAAAAATCCTCAATTTATATTACCTAGGATGTAACAGAGTGGTTTTTATAATACTATTTGGTCTTTTTTACTTCCCCTCACATTACAATGTGAACCATTTCTTTATGATGCGTGAACACTTGATTCCCAAAAATACCGCAACACCAATATATCCCAGGCTAGTCTTCATAGCGCAGTTAATTCCTAAGAAATAATTAGGTGAATTAACATGGAATTTCCCATACAGATACAATATTATACTTCTCACATAGTAACAACTCTTATATCATGTCATATTAACTCCATGACAACTGCTTCTCATGACAGATTAAATCATTCCTCCACCAGTTTCATCATAGAGAAACCAAAAATATTTTTGTGTGATTAATTCTTACATAGGACTAATTAATTTGTATTAAATATTAATTCAAACTTATATAATATATATTCATTCTCATATAAGATAAATAAATTTATATGTGATACTAACTCATTCTTACTGTGGTGTGATCATTATCCTTTACACTATGGTTTTATCATCTTTAGAAAAACTTCACTCTTTTCAATCATGTGCATCACTACTCAACTCTATATAGATTACAAGTCATTCATAAGTTTAAAAAACTAGGAAATGATACAATAAATCATTTTATTTTTTATTATAATGAATTATACTGTTATATTCATTATAAAAATATTGTGTAATTTTTAAATAGAAAAGGAAATAGCTTTAATTAAACTCTTTTATTATATGGTTTCATTTAAAAGTTTAATTTCTAAATTATATAATTTTAATTTTGAAAAATGAATTTTATTTTTGAAATAATCATATAGAAATTATCATTGGGTGAGATATTGGTATTATTTAGAAAATATCGATTCTTTGGTGAATAGTAAAAAATACCCTTTTTTTAAAAACACCATTTATTTTCAAGAAATTAAGTAATTTAAAAAGTCTAATAATGTTTTGAATATTATTTAAGTTAAAATAAGTAATATTTAATTATTTTTAATCCAATGAATTACTTTTTAATCATCTTAATATTGGATTTTAGTATAAGTTTATTTTTGGATTAAAAAAGGTTTTTTTCTGAAAAAACTATTTTAAAGTGAATAATGTTTCCTTATTTTAATTTATTAAAAAAAACCTTAATTTGGAATGATTTAAATGAATTATATATATTATATATCAATAAATATAACTTTAAATTCATATAATTATGTTTATTAATCATATAGTTAATATAAAATCATTATTTTCTTGAAAAATACACTTCTTAAAAAACTGCCTTTTCATTGTGTCTACGGGTTTAATTTTAAATTAAATTTTATCACTTATGTGAAATGAATATGGTAAAATGGATTCCATATTTTTAATAAAAATAATACTATTTAATAAGATCAACTTAATTTTCTACCATAAAAAATAGTGGAAACTGTAAAAATTAATTATTGCGGTTAAGGTAAAAACAATTTTATTGGAGGGAGGAGTTAAACTAAAAATATAAGGATTAAAATAACATAAAATCTTGTATTAAATATATTTAATGGAAATATTTTTTCATTTTAATGTATGATTTTTTATAAGGTTCTATTTTTTATCATTGTTTCTTATAAAAGACATGGTCATACCTTTTTATTTTTAAAAATTACAAGTGTTCCAATCACCTCACTAATAAAAGGCAACCACCTCTCCTCTTCTATTCACACCTTAAAAGCCATTTGTATTAAAAAATACCTTCTCAAATTTTTTACTTAATTTCTACCATGTAATATATCCCTTAGTTTTATCATAAATCTATACTAATAATGCCTTTGGTGCTCACATAAGGAGGTTGTCCAAAGAAGAGGTATCATGATTGACATAGAATTTTTATTTTATTTCTTTTTCCAAATCCTTAAAATATTATTCAATTATGATTATATAACAACCCATCTGTTTTCTATATACTTAGATATTATTATTTTAATGTCATAAACTAAATTCATCTCTTATTTCATCAAACGGGATGTGAAATCATCATTCATGTGTATGGTGGACTACCGCCTTGTGAACTGATGTCATTCCTTTTCCATAATCCCATCTCACAGATTATTATTATGATGAATTTAAATTATGTAAATATATATATTATTTGTAATATATTTATACTTTTTTAGTTATTATATCACATATAAATTCTTACTTTATATTCTACAGGGGATACAATAACATCGCTCATGTGTACAGTGGTGTACCCTCTCATAAAGCGATATGATTCATTTTTCACCAGCACTTTAAATTAAAGGTAATAACGACAATTTTAATTAATATATGTAATATAAATGAAATAATTATTAAATTTATAACATATTTTTAATTATGAAAATTTAATATATCATTTTCTTTCTTACATTGAAAAATGATAATGTTGTTCATGTATATGTGTGGACTACCACCTCTACAAATCGATGCGACTCTTTTTTTCATAACTAAATAACATGGATGATATATATAATTATATTTAAATAATTAATATAGTATTTATGATATTATTATCATTTTTAATGAAAAAATATTAGTTTCCTTCTTTTCATAATGATCATTGAAAAATTGAAACATTACTCATGCGTACGAACGACCTGCCATCTCCACGATCATAACATAGTTCATTTTTCAAAACCATATTTATTGATTATTATTAAAAATATAATTTATATATAAAAATGATAATTCTGTAATGATTATTATTTTGGATATTTTTAAAAATTACCTTTTTGACCATAGTCAACCTACCGAAGTCATTTTGGACACATAGCTAAATATCATAAAAAATACAACATAAAATTAATCTATTAAGAAATTTTATAAAACATGGAAATAATTGAAATAAAAGGAATAATAAACTTGAAAAAATTTCTTATCTAATTAAATAATTAACAGAAGTTTGTTATTTAGGAAGATTAAAAATATATGTGATGAGTCGGACTCAAGGTAAGGGACTTCATCTCAATTTTCTTTCATTGAGGCATATTTTGATGTTATAAAACTATATAATTTTTTGAGGGGTATATACAACCCCTTTTACATTTTATATCATTAATTTATCTATTATAATGATATTTAAAGTTTTTTTAATATTATTCTTTCATATAGCTTACGATTGAAAAGTTCCTAGAGTGGTAAGGGACTTTCTAAAAAAATACTCTTTTAAAGTTCCCTTAAAACTATTTTTATTCCATTTCCATGTTTTTTAATATGATTTTATGAAAGTAATTATATGTAAATAAGAGTTTTAAATATGGAAATGTTTTATTTCATTTAATGTTTTTCAAAAAAATGAATCTTTGTACACATTTTTTTACTTTATTTACAAATAAAAAAAAGAATGTTCTATTTTAACATATATAGTGAAAATGAATTTTCCCACCACCATAACCGTTATTTGAAGTTTTAATTTATAATATTTAATGTTTTATTTAAAAAAAACTTATTTCCCTTTTTATGGTTAATTTATGTTTTGAAAATGGTTTTTAAATGAAAATGGTATTTTAATATTTGAAAGTTTTTTGAAAATAGGTTTTAAGAAGTTTTTTAAGGGTTTTATGATGAAAAGTTGAAAGTTTAAAATTTTTTATTCATGATATGGTCCTTAGATATTGTTTGTGATGGGTGAGCCCATATAACACTGGGTGTGACTGTTATATCTTATACATTGGATGTGCTGAGATAGCGCTCCAATATATTGTGTAATTATTATGTTCTCTAGAGGTATATATTGGAAGCTGTCCTTATAGTTATTCTAATTTGTAAGAGTTATATAAGGTTTCTGTAAGTTTTTATGTTATGGTGTCCCAAGAAACCTGAATGACTCCTTTATGATTTCTAATTAGTTTTCATGTAAATAATATGTTTTTAAAAAGTTAATATAACGTTTTTTTATAAGAAATATGATCCCCTTTTGGGGGTAAAAGGCATACTTTTTAAAAAGTAGGTTTCATGGGTTTTCATTTTCTTCACTAAACTAATGGTTTTATACTTTTTATATAAATTAATGATATTTTTATACTCATACAAAATTTTTAAAATATTTTTCATAGGGTTTAAGGGTGGGTAAGAGAAAATTTTAAGTCAACTAGAAAGTCATGAAAATTTATCATGAATTTTTTTATTATATTTAAAAATTTTATATTATGGTAAAAAAGGATATTGATCAGATGTTTACACTTTGTATATGTATTGTTTTTTAATTTATAAGTTATGACAAAATTCTCTAAAAATCTAAACCTGAAAAGATCCTTAAATGTAAGAGAATGAATTCTTGACTTAAAACTCAATATTTTTTTTAATGTTTAAGGTCGAGTTATTATAATAAGAATGTTTTCTACTAATACAACATGGAGACATACCAAACTCATGAATTAATTTTCATAGTAAACAATTCATGAAATACCTCCAATATGAATTTCATCAAAACACCTCACCATAGGATAAAATGATGATTGTTAGGGAAATCTATCCCTTTGTATAATTACAATCACTTAAATAGATCTTCAAAAACCCCCTTTTGTATTTATTAACAACAAGAAAATCAACACATATGATTTTATCTATAGTTTAACTATTACTACCTCAAAATCCCCCCAATTAAAAAGACTTCTCAACTCCTATCCCCATAGATGATCAATTATAAAATAAATTAGATTATCTCTCAATTTTCCATATTATACCCTATTATATTTTCCTCATTTATTAACAAACTAAAATTAATTAAATAGTTAAAATAACCAAGAAAAATTATAGGGATTTAGGGAAAGAATGAAATTCCAACAACAATCTCAATTATTTTAAGCAATCTTTATAAAGTGGATTTTTGAAGATATCCATGAATTTATCATTAGTTGAAACTTACTCCAATAAAATATCATCATGATCCAAATTATCCTTAATAAAGTTTTACTTTATTTTAATATTCTCCAACCATGGATTTTTCACCAAATTATTTCAGAAGTTTACTGTACTATGATTATCTCACCCAATCAAAAATGGGAATGAAACATCAACCCTTCTATCTTCAAGAAAAAAGATCACCCACATCATTTGAATTATGGGTTTTGAATTTGTAATATACTTAGACTCTATTGATCTAAGGGTTCCATAATATTTCTTCTTGGATTTCCATGCATCACTTATTCCTTCGATAAATAAATAACCTTTAGAATTTGAATTACTATCTATATTATCTCTTACCCAATATGCATCATTAAATCTATAAAACAAAAATGGAATATTTTTTTTCATAACTCGGGCCAAAATCACAAGTTCATTTGATACAGTGTAAGATCTATTTTTTATCCATAAGAGTCAACTCCTATTGGTTTCTTTGGAATCACTCACAAAGTGTAACTAAAAACATAATTCTTATTCTTAACACCATAAAATAAAGTAGGATTCCAATGATCCTACATAACTCTATTTTTTTTAAAATATTTTATTCTTTATCCAAATGAAACCTAGTACCAAGTTATATATGAGTGTAAACTTCTCATGAGTCATACATTAAAACATTTTAATCAACTCATGAGCATATATTTCTTATGAGAGAAAGATAAAATCTGCTCCATTACTGACTTGAAAACCCAAGAAAAGTATCATATCATTTATCATTGAAATATTGAAATGATTCCTTGTTTGGGTAGAAAATTACTCACAAGTTCGTTATTTATTTTCAGGAAAATTTATTTTAGAATCTAATATGTGAATTGGTGATACTGGGTGTTGGATTTGTTTCTAACCTTGATATGGTGAGTTGGAGAATGTTTGATTTATTATTCTCTATGTTAACCATTGATTGAGGAATTTGATTTCACATTAAAGGAACACTCAACATAAACCATTTAAAATAAATTCTTATAAACACAAAGGTTTTTTTCATAGACACACAATATATAGTTCATGTCCAATGATAATTGGAGTTGTAATTATAGAGGATGTGAAGATGGAATGACCTGAGTGATTGCATGACGATTGGTACACCATATTGGGAGTCTAAAATGTATATCATGACCATTATATGTATAATAGGGTTGAAGTTGTTTTAAAGAGTTTTGGTGGGTATCCAACAGTAAAAAAATGCAATTATTTAAGCCAGTGATATCATATGAAGACTTGTATAAAGAAAAAAGAGAATCAAGACATAGATGCACTATGACAAGTCCATGAAAAATTTCAAGGGCCATGAAGAAATTAATTTATTCATGAATTAGTATATTTTGATGTGTTTTAAGGTGTTCACTATCTTTTCATATAAAATTGAAGTAAAAGATCTATTTTCATGCAAAGTAATAATTTGTCTCACACAAATATAAAGTTGCACAAATTCATTGAAATTAGCGATATAGAGGCACTCTAAATGGTGGTATTTCATGTAAAATGGTTATTCAACCAATTTTTTCACATTATTTTGGTGTTTTTTATTTATAAAAAAAGTCATACAATGCCGGTTATATTTTCTCATAACGATTAAATGTTTTATTTTAGTGTTTTTGGATATATTTCAGGTATTAATGGTTAAATGCCCAATTTAGGAGTAATTTAGAACAAAATAAAATTATACCTACCGTGTACTTTAAATGTACATTCCATTTAATATTTTAGAACACATAGAGTAGATCACTAGAGTACACACCCAATTTCACAAGAAAATAGGACACCCCATGTTGACTATGATACATGATTTATATCCTCATTATAAAAGCATTTGGTGAGGGAAGATGGAACCAAATTCCATGTATGATGGTGATATATATCATATAACCTCATCTACCAGTAATTGACTACTAAAAAGTAATTGGTTTGTGTAATTTTGTGATAACCACATGGAAAAATTTCAAAAGGAAACTTTGAAAGAGTTTATTGTGGGTACTTCTATACACTCTGTAGGTACTTCTATACACTCTGTATAATTCCAAAAATATATTAATGAGTGGTTAATGATGATATTTAAAAAATTAAAATTGGGGAGGGGGTTATTGTTATTCCATTTTGGAGAGTTCTTGGTCATGAATCTACCCACTATGTGGTTTTCCACCCCACTATGAAGTTCTAAGATCCATGTGATCACTCGGGGAGGAACTTGATGTGAATTTTCAGTTTCATTTTTATGATAGTCATATTATTATTTTAATTATTGATGTATTTTGTTTTTATATATCTTCCATTATTATTTTATTTGAGTTATGTACTGGTATTTCACACTCATAATCAGATTTCCATGTTTGGAGGTACCCATTCATGTGATGTGTTACACTTCATTCACTCATCCTCCATCCTTTTAAATCACGGTGTTTATGTGCTTCATATTGGAATATTGAACTCAAATGAAAACTACCATGTCCATGCGCATTTATTTCATGGTATCACACTAAATAATATACAAACTTGTGAATCACATCGAGTTTATTGTGTGTTTCTTTAGTGAGTTCTAATAATGATGTTGGGGATACATCACATTATTGAGGGTAGCTGGTGTATCACTTTTGTTTAAAAATAAACCCTAGGAGGTATCCTAGTAGAATTTATATACCATTATAGGTCTATGTGGAATAAAAAAAATTGAAAACATATTACCCATTTACTTATAAATAATTAAGGTTTAGCATTAAGAAATTCCCCTAGATTGATTATTCTCTATCAATATTTTGACTTATGCATTTTTTTCACAGTTTTTTTATCTACCCATATCTTTAATTTAAAAACCACATGTTTAAAATCATATAATTTTATTTATAATATTTGATTAAAAATTAAAATCACACTTTAATGCCTTAACACTTCATCGATAGATGACCTAGGGTTCTAGCCATATTGAAGAAATTATAAAATGAATTTATATCTAATTTGACATGTTTGACAGTGTGCATTAATTTTTTTTGTTGTTTCCATGAAGCATCAAGGGATAATTTTTTTATTTATATTTTGTAAATACTTAATTTTATTTTTCTTTTTTTATTTAAATAAATAAATATTTTTCCATAAAAAATATCATTTTATGTTTCTACATGATTAAGAAGGATGACCACTTAATTCCAACCAAGAAGCACCTCCCTCCATCTCTCTCTCTCTCCATATTTCTCTCTCTAAACCTCATTATCACTTTCTCTGTATTTTTTCTCTCTTTTCCCTTCCCCTTTATATTTTTATTCATTAATACATAGGTTAAGGAAAATAAATGACACCAAATGCTGTAATGGATTGGAAAAATATAAAACTTGTTTATTAATTGATATTTTGTTAAATTTTGAGGATGTATTGACCATCGATGACTCTGATCATTTTTTAAAATCTAAATACTTATATAAAAATAATACCCATGATTAGATAGATGATTTCATAGACCTAATTTATTTATTCTTCTCCCTTTAATATAAAACACCTCTCTTGATGATATAAATAAATTTTCTTGCATTTTTCCAGTTCACCCCCATTAAAGAAATACTATGGATTTATTGATCTTGTATGAGACTTTGAACAAGAATTTAGATGGTAATTAATTTATATCCTTGGTATTATCCTAAATAAATGAATAATGTTTTTATTTATTATTGATATTAAACTAGAGTAGTGATCACCCAATTAAAAATAAATTTCACTATATATAGTTAATAAAAAAATTTAAATAGTTATATAGTGTGTACTAAGATTATATGATTTCATGTAACACACATAAACACATATAATTTATAATAATTAATTGAATGTATCACTTATATTTATATATATAAATATTTTCATGAATGTTAAAAAAATTATACTAGAAATATATAAAAATATATAGAAAATAAATGAATGAAAACATTTACTTAATCCTATATCGAAGTATGTGCAACGTCGTAGAAAGTACTCAGTCACTGATTTGAATTCCCACTAAAATATTAGTGTATGACCCATTATTTTTCATTTTTAGTTTTTATTGAATGCTATTTATATCTATGAACATTATTTTAAACATCATTAAAAATTTAGGCAAGATGATGATGATAATAATAATAATAATAATAATAATAATATCAACAACATGGTAGTGAAATGAATGAGACTCTAATGGTTATCGATATTCAGTGGAATCGAACTATCCATTGGTTTGAATCCCACCCCAACCATAAGAGTAATAATAACTCCCCTATTTTTATTTAAATAAATATATTTCATGTATCATATTTATTTTTTTATTACATGACATGTGATTTTTTCATAAATATTAAAATAATTTAAAAATAATCATAAAACCACTGATGGGTTTAAATCAGATGGCATGATGTTTACCCAAAGTCAAAAATACATAAGTTCAAGTCATCCAAGCTAAATCAATTCCACCCCTTTTCTTACAAAAAAACCACACATTTTGTGTGTTATGTATTTTAAAAAATAAAATAAAATAAAATATAAAAAAATATAATAAATTTTCAGTGGTAAAAACTTTGATCCAAAGGTTTTATAATTCTATAGGATTGAAACAACACAAGTTTGAACCCCCCAACAAGAATCAGAGTAAGGTTTATTCATCATATTTTCATTTATACTTTATACATTGTGCATATTCTTTTACACTTTGTGAGTATATATATATATATATATATATATATATATATATATATATTACAAAAACATTACATGGTGTGTGTCATGGGATACACACATAGTGTAGTCTCCCTTAAACTCAAATTGCCCCCTCCCCTTTTAGACATCGTGTGCCCTTCCCCCATATCCCATGACATGTCACGCAATCCATGAAAACCTTCTCATGAAACCATTAATATAGTA
Organism: Viscum album; assembly: GCA_963277665.1. NCBI lineage: Eukaryota > Viridiplantae > Streptophyta > Magnoliopsida > Santalales > Viscaceae > Viscum > Viscum album. The sequence goes on from OY728156.1 coordinate 135,441,549, forward strand.
TGTTTTTGGGCTTATAATTTTATCTATATTGTTACCTGACCCAAGTAAGTGATTCTCCAACCATCATTTTATCATTTCTATTGATTATTAAAAAATTTTGGGGTTTGGGTGGATTTAGGTCAAAGAACCGCAGTACATGGGCACAAATGAAAAGAATACAATGTGAATTCTTATATACGGAAGAAATTTATTTTCATAGAATTTTAATCAAACATGAAGTTTGAATTCAAGACACACCATGTACCATCTATCACTACCTAGATAAAAAAATGCCATGCAGACACAATGTACAACTTGGGAAACTAACTAAAAACACACGATATTCATGTTTTTTACATTTTGTGTACCCTCACTACCTAGATGAGTTATTCAATTTCCATATACCCTTAGTACATAGAACAATTTACCAATACATAAAATATACACATGGAATACACATTGTGTAATATAACATTAAAATCACATAGGGAGGCTGAGGCATGTATCTAGAGTATATGGGTTAGAGACATGTCATACTTACATGTTTTCTAATCTGGAACATATACCATGTAGTTTTTAAATACCATTTTTATTTGTCTTCCTTTCTTTTATTTACCCTTATTCACCTTTTATTTTTATTTTTAATTGGATTATGGAATATGGGAATTATTTAACATTAGGAAGGAATTTCCCTTCCACTTCACCAGAAGAGAACCGACCTATTCCATATAGATTTCACTTAGATTTAGTGGAGGAGTATCCAATAATAGACCTATCAATTTGATATCCCTAGTAACTAGTATTGGTTCCTCTAGAGGTGTCATTAATACAGGGGAGTCAGGTATTTGAGGGATACATACCTCCTTACATACATTTTCTAGCATGAATACCACAACCTACCCTTTTTTCCACATCACATTTCTATACCATGTTCATCAACCATCTGGGTGACCTAAATAGAAGATTCTAGGCCACCTGTTTAGAATACCAATTATGGGTTTTTGATACCTCTCCTCCAAATGATCTCATGTGTGCCCCTCAACAGATGCATTATTTAATGATTATTTACTTGGGGATGGTCAATAAGTGAGGGAGAACTTATGTTCTCATGCAATAACACCATACACTTACTATGACAACTGAGTAACCTGAGGTCCCTTGGGGTGATGCTGATCTAATACCACCACATACTGATTTTCTATCACCACCACCTCTATCCCCCCTTATTCTACTACCCCATCCCATTCCACCCACCCACTATACACTACTGATCCTTCCTTAGATAATCTGTCTACAACCCCAAAAACACCTATAGAATTGTCCAATTAATTGGTCCTCTCTAGGATGGATTCAATAGAGAGTTACTTATATAAAAGTATGGATCATATAACAGACCACCTAGCATTGACTCAGGTGATTATGGAAATTCTGTTTTAGTATTTGGGTCTTTAATTTCCACCCAATTCAATCCTAGATCTCGGCCAACATCTGTCATCTTCCTAGAAAACTCTCTCAGCCCCTACATACGTGAGTTTACTTTTTTATGTTCGAAAAATTGGAAAATAATGTGGTCCCTATTCATCAATACTCAACACAATTCCAACTGCTTACTATTGAATTAATGACTTTAGCTTCATTCGACACAGTTCCTCTTGTTCATGTGCCACCACATCACAACATTTCCTCTTTCAAGGTCCACATAATGATTATTTCTAACACTTATTATTATTATGGTATATATCTTTTCTTCCTCAATTTGATGCTTGGATTACTTATAGATATCATTTAGTTTGAATTGATAGTCACTTTTTCTATGGGAATCATCACATAGATTCATTCATACTACTTGATGGAATCTCCATGCCATTATTTATAACTTTTGAGATATCTTCCACCCAAGGAAGTATTGTAATACATTACCTTTTAATTTAATTCTAAATATAACTCTATTATTTCTTCCCTACTCTGGTTATTTATTTTATTACATATCCTTTCTCCTGATGTCTGTTGTACATTGGAACTATGTGAAAAATTAAGTGCGGGGGATGGTATCTCAATACCACACTGTTCACTACCCTTTGAATGATATAGGAGAAATCATTAATTTTTTTTCACATGTTGAAAATATTTTATTAATTATTATTATAAATAATAAATACATAGGTGGAAATTTTGAAATCTATATGCACTTTTTAGTTTTAGAGTTAATTTAAAATGGATGTTGATATAATTAAAATTATTGATTTTTAATTCTTATAAATTTTCATTTAATAGACTGATTCTTTTTATTCATACAATTACTTGATTGATTGATATATTTTTATTCATAGTTTAAGAGGCACTCTTAACCAAAAATTTTCATACTCTTCCTAGTACCCTCCATTCTTGAGTGAACTGGTATTATGTAATGTTATTTAGAACCCTTTATCCTTTATAAAAGATTTTGAGAACAAAAAAATGTGATAGTGTGATTATGGTATTTTTTTGAGAATATCCCTTATTTTTCCCCATTTATTATACATACCCTTTAATTCTCCCTCAGAATCCCATAATAGCCATGGATTTCCTTATTGATTATCCATATTACAATTTTATTTTCCCTACCTACCCTTAATTTGAAATTTATTGCATGATTTAGTTCAAACTAAGTGTGGTGGAATTAGGGAATTTAATATGTTATGGTGGGGATGTGTTTTATGTATGAGAATGTGGGAGAATGTTTCCATTTAAGGGAATATCCAAAAGTTATGTATATTTTATTATATTTCATTTTATTCTTGAATTTAAATTTTTAATACCAAAATATTCTAAAGAATCTTTAAAAAATTTCAATTAGTCCTCCTATGTATGCTCCATGAGATAGATGTTACCTTCATGTCTGGATAATCTTTGATGAGGTCCTCTATGTGGTAGGACAACCTTTCCCAGGTCTGAATGTATTATTCTGAATTTATTTTCCCCTATTGATTCCACAAGACAAAATCCAGTCTTTCTTGTTGATCCAATCAACATTATCATCATTTAGATCAAATTTAATTGATCTCTGATACATTATATCAACTTCCACCTTTGAAACGTTAATATAAAAATCATCCTCCACCATCTCATCCTTAGAATGTAGGAGAAGCTTCAAGTTAGAATCCTCCTTCCTTTCCTCCTTATGGCCACCATCATATGCCACTAGATCAAAAACCTATTAGGATCTTCAAGCCTTTCACCTTTATTATTTTTATTCTTGTCACTAGAAACCTCCACATTGTATCCAGTAGGTGTTACTGGAAGATCATGTGCTTTAAAGTAGGACTGAACAAGCTCCCTAAATTTAATACCCTTGCATACTGATCGAGTATTCATTGATTTTGTAAGGTACAAATAATATTTCTGAGCCTTGGTATTTCTCCCAAAATTCACAGGATAGTCTACAACACGAATGATATTATACTCCCTTTTGATAGTCAATTTTGTATGAAACAATTTATTTTCTCATCCTCCTCATACTCTGAAGGTGATTGGGGGGTCTTGGATAACAATGAATCATTTTCTGAAGATTACACCATAGGGGATGAACCCATCTTGGCCTTCCCATGTCTCACCATTTTCCATCACCCTTGTTTTTATTCCTCATCTAATGCATTTTTAAAATTTTAAAACTTTTTATGAAGAGAATTAGTTTGATATCAATTGGTTTTGGAAGTTTAATCTATATTGTAAACCCAGAATAGCCATGTCCCTATATTTTTGAGTGAACCTGAGGGATTGATTCAGGGTTTTGAAAACTAGAAGCAATCCTTGGAGTTCCCATAACCCCTTCAGCAGATGAAACAAAGGTTCCACCTATATCAACATTATAAGAACCCAACATTACCCTTGAGGGTATATAAACCACAACTACATAAGACCACACCTTCTCACTACCCGCATGTTCAACATCATGAACTGGGTTTGGGGAAGATCCTTGGTCGACTGAACCAAACCTAAAGACCAGTTGTAGGTGACCCAGATAAAAAAAAGAGAATAAATCTATCCAATACTCGAAATAGACTTCCTATTTTAACCGGTATTCATGTTCAATCATAATAAAATCAAAGTCAACTAGAGGTTTGGAAAAATATATTTCCACATAGATGTGAGGCTAAATCAGATGGAAAAGGGATCTAGAACTATGGTCAAAGAAAAAAAATATTTCTACAAAGATTATAAGAATTGATAGAATTGAAGGGATTTGAAAGGGTAATGGAAGGCCAAGAAAACTAATGTAGATTGGTGCCGTCAGAGGATACCATATCAGGTGGAAGTTTAAAGACCAACAGAATAGAAAGAAATGAACACTGTTGAAGGATATTTGGCCACCAGTCTAGGTGGAAATAAGGTCATCCTTAGTCTCAATGTGAATGATAATATGGCAGGGGTTTAGGAGTTGTAAAAAAGTGTGGTGAAGCAGATCCCACAAATTTGAGATGAATCGGTTGAATGCATGAACTAAAGGTTGATTCCAACCAAAGTGAGTCACTAGAGAGAGCCTATAAAGGTCTGATTCCTCTATTAATTTCCATATATAAATTAGAATCTTGTGAAATACCTGATCAAAAAAAGAACCATGGGGTCGAGCTTGATGATAGGGAAGGAGGGGAGATCAGACAAGTCTGTAATAGGGGAAAATGGAGGAGGGAGATCTAAGACCACACATCCCCTCCCCTTTGCAGTAGGGGGAAGGATGAAATCAGTGTCCATTACCATCAGGCCATGGGAGAAAAAAACTAGTGGAGAATAAAGGAGACTCATTTGATTCCTCTTTAAAAGAAAATATAGAAAAAATGGGTATATAAAAAAAATGTAAAAATGAAAAAAATAATAGAAACAATCATTGATTATACTTTATTTTACATGACTTATGGTCATAGATCAGAAAATGGTAAATCGAGTTGGGTGTTTGATATATGATTACATTGAGTGAGTAATCTACCATGTTTTAAATAAATAATCATGGAGTATATTGTAAAAGAAAAACCTCCTCTTTATAGCCCTAATTTTTAAATACTTACCCACCAAACCTATGCCTCAATGAAAGCCCTTGAAAATCCAAATTGATTGAAAGAAATTCCGTGTCTCTTATATGGAGAGTAAGCATTTAAATAAGCATATAGTATGCTTTTCATGAGTTTTAGTTGAGTATAACTTTTCATACATTTCACACTTAAGAGATGAGTAACATAATTTTTAGTCAAGGTAGATCCAAACTGGAAAGGATATTAATAAAAGGTTGAATAATGTGAATAAAAGATAAAGAATACATTGAATTGAAATTATATATAAGTCATGATTGGTCTAATAACTTAAAAATTCTAGTAATGAATAAGCATGTTTTATTACAATGTAAGACATTACAACATAGAGTAATAAAATAAAAAACTAGGAAATTACATTTATAATAATAAATAAAACTAGTACTATACAATAATTAAAGATATGGGGTAGCTATGTAATCTTATACTGTATAAGATCATACTCAAAAACGAATAAGAAGTATATGAGATGCATTGCTATTATCAAGAAAACAATATACATAGGAACATACGTGGAGCTAAGTGATTGATATGAATAATCTAGGGATGATAGAATGATGTGTATATATAATGGGTAATATGAATATTGTAATATAACTATTGGAACATGACTATTATAATCTGACCATTGGAATATGACTATTGGGATTTGACCATTGGAAATCCGACCGTTGTAATAGTAATACAACATTTTTTCATGAAAGTGTATAATAAAATGAATAAAACCATTCGGTGATAATATAATTAACAATTAAATAAATGTATATTAATTAACTAATATTAATATTATTACACACATATGACTTAGAACATAAAAAATATTTACTAGAGGAAAGATTTTCTAAATTTATGGCACCAAACACATGTTTTTTAAATAAAAAAGAGTTCTATATAAAAATTAAAATTATTATACAATGAAAATTATTTTCCTAAAAAAATATTAAATTTTAAACTTGTAAATATAAATTATCCAATGGTGAATTTTTCATAAATTTTCACGATAGTCAAATTTTCAGCTAAATAGTAAAATCCATTATAAATATTCAATAAATATTTTGAAATCATTATAATATAAAAATTATTTAATAATTAAATTAATTTAATCCAAAACAAAAAATATTTTATTTTATTATTATTAATTTTTAATGAATTAAAATCATTTTCTAAACCTTTATTACACTTTATAAATTCTATAATATAAATTAAGGATTTAAAAAAATTATTTTGGGGAAAATTTTCACTTTAAGGTACAAAGGAATATAAAATAATGAACATAAGTTTTAAAATCATTAAAATAAAAAAAAATTCATTACATGTTAATACCATGAACTAAAACTATGGGTAAGAAAATTGTTTTTCATTTTCCACAACTTATATTTCCAAGTACTATATTTAGAAGTTAATAAACAAACCTCCCACATTTACTATATATACCCACCTATACTCCCATTCCTCTCCACTCTAAATCATTGGATCATGAATATACCCTCAATTACCCTCTTTAAAATACCTTTAAGAAGTTTCTAAGGTTCTTTTAATTTCTTCCGAAGCTTCAAGAAGCTACCTATCAAGGTAAGGGTCCCTAACTTCTTCACTTATTTTATTTGTGTAATCTATTCCTATTAATTTTCATTTAAATGTAAAATATTATTATGATTCATTTTCACAAATTAATTTTAATTTTATTAATGAAATATCACTATTTGATCCCATTATACTACCCTTATGAGCTGTTTTAGTGCTCAATTGTTCTAATAGTAATAAAACATCCTAAAACTTTGGCAGTGTAAAGAGTTAGTGATTTTCATTTAAACACCATCACTATATTGATATAAAAAAGTGGATGAAAGACTAGAACATATGCACCTAGGAGTGAAAAACCCAAATGGTTTTCTTGGTATAGCCTAATCATCACTCTGATGCATAAGTAGTGGACCTGACTACCCACCTGGTTTAACACTCCTGGTGTATATGCTTTTGAAAATTTACAAAATATTTATAAAACGATAATGAAGGATTTTTCAACCATTTCATTGGTCTACTAACAATTAAAATACATGTATTAAAATCTCTAAAACACCTTGATCTTCACAGTCCTTTCAAATTCCCAATAAGTACTATTATATACTATTTAGTTTGTAAGAGTATATATTTAAATACTATAATCACTTATTATAAAATATAAGAGTCAATGAAATTATCCTTACTTATTAGTTGAATGGGGGAAACTATTTCCATGCTATATAACCCTTTTTTTTATATGGGAATATCGTGTAAGATAAGATTCATTGGGAAAGTTATGCTAAGTATTATCATTTTTATTATTCAATCTATAAAACATAATTATATGGTATATGATAGAATGAATTGGACTTTATGTGATGGGTGGGGCCTAAAATTATATATCCCCTTAGTTTACTAGTTGTATCATAAGACAAAGAAGACTGGGTAGTGGGAGCATCCTCACCCTTTATGTATGAAGCCCTGGAACAAGGAATCGATGGTATGTTTATAATGTTTGGAATTATAAATTCATAAAATTTCCATCATTTTGTGATAATTTACTAATTTATCACCTTTTTCAATCAAAGATTATGTTATTTGACACCATTATTTTATTTTTTTTATTTTATTTTCTTATTCCATGCTTGGTTTCACTGTACATTATACCTTGTTGAGAATTTGAGATTACCCTTTACTTTTTTACCATTTCTCTAGATAATGAAGTGGAATAATATGTATGATTAAACCCATGGATATCACTAAGGAATTGCGATTTTTACATAAATGTTGTAAATTTTCATTATGTAATGTATTATTTATGTATATGGTCCCTTGAGGACTATTAAAACATGATCTTGGGAATGTAATCTCCTATATTTTAATTACAATGTAATAAATAACCAACCAAATTTGGGTGACTAGGGTTGGGGATGTTATGTTCAGAAGAAAATGTAGGTACTGGATTTAGAAGAATATATGGATAAAAAATAGATCCTACCTTTTAAAAATTTTAAAGATTTTTATATAATGGTTTTTATAGGTATAATATGAATAAGAATATATTTTAGGGAATAATAAATATATCTCTTGTCTTATATATTAGTAGTTTATAATATTATTAATTAAGCCATGAAATTTGATATATAATGGTGCCCTCTAGAAGAAACAGAAACCAAGCCAACAATCAAGAAAAATCTGGTGATTGTCTAGATAATCAAGATAATAGAGTTAATATTGGAATTTAAAAAATCATTAATATCCGAGGGAAATTGACTTAGGTTATGAAAAATAATATAAAACAAATTGAGAAACATGTTTCCCTTAAAAAATGATCAAACTATTTAGATCTTTTTATGAGGGAAAAAACTCCATCGTTTAGTGGGTCCACTAATCCCATGGTAGAATACCATTGGATGAAGTCTCCTGAGAAGATATTTATGAAATTGGGGTGTAATGAGAAGGGAATATTTATCATGGTTATGCATCATTTAAGGGGTGGCACTAAAAAATGGGGGAACCTAATTAAAAAACTAAGAAGGTAGATGAAATTGAAGATATGAAGTAGAATAAATTTAAAGTGATTTCCTATAAAAATATTTTCCTCATGAGAAATGAGCTAAGATAGTGTAACAAATAGGTCCCACTAGTAGAACAAAAACCTCACCATAACAAGGCCATCGGGTCCTGACCGACAAACACCAACAGTTTCCCCATAAACATGTGTTCCCCTACCTGGGGCCCAACCACATACCTGAACTGATCATCAGACTAATAACTGTCTACATGGGCCAACACGTGTTCTTTCCAGTGTGCTTTTTCCTCACACTCACACACCTAGGGAAACTTCCCAGGAGGTCACCCATCATGATCACTACTCCAGGACAATAATTATTAACTATGTAGTTCTAAATAGGTAGGCTCCCAAAAATAAAGGTTCACCTTGTTTACATGAGGAAAATAATTTATCTTTTTAACATTTTAACATTATGGGGTGTTATATTCACCCCCTTTAAAGAATAAAATCCCCATTGTGGACCCAAAATCTCTACCCAGGCAGTGACACCGCACTTCCTACTAGGTTCCTTCTATGATACCGTTGTAAAAAATGCCCCCCACTAATAGTATAAACACCCTTCATCAACATGGACATCAGATCCTAGCCCGAAAAGCACCACTAATTTCCCCACAGACACGTGGTTCCCTTCCTGAGCCCCCCCACATGTCTGAACGGATCATTAGAATAATGAATATCCCCACAAGCTAACACATGTTCTTTATAGTATGCTTTTTCCTCACTCACACACACCCAAAAAAATTCAGGAGGTCACCCATCCCAATCACTACTCCAGGACAAGAATGCTTAACTAGGGAGTTCTAAATAGGAAGGATCCCAAAAATAAGGGTGTAACTTGTTGAAATGATTCAAATCATTTATAATTTTAACCGTTTAACATTATTATGTGTTACCAGTGGAATGAAAATTCTTAAATTTATAATAGAAGAAAGAATAAATTGTTAAAGAGTATGAGGTTAATTTTTAAAGATTAGTGAGCTATGCCACATATTATATATACAATCTAGAAAGTAAGATTGATAATTTTTTTGATGGGTTGAAGCCATATATTTGAATATATTTGGTCTCTAAAACCTTTATTCATATGGTAAAATTGTAAAAGTTCTATCAAGACTGAGGAGTTTTCAAAATCATTCATTTATAAAGGAAAACTTGAGAAGAAGATGATTACTAATCACCAAGTCAAATAAAAAATGGAAAGGGAAAAAGGGAAGAGTGAAGTTACCGATATATAATTAACGTATAAATAAACACCCTTATATTTGTTTAAATGGTATGGGTGCATGTTTTAAATTTGTATATAAAGGTTATCAAGCTCGTAAGTTCAAAGGTAATAGAGAATAAGTCAATGTACAATGGTTTAACTATAGAGATATGGTAAATTACTCTAATAAATTCACTAATAACCAAGGGAATAATTCCTAGAAGAAGACTATAGATCATGGTTGATATTTTTTAATAACAATAGCTAAATTTGATGATACAAATATGTGATCATAGGTAATTAGATTATACACTCATATTTGGCTAATGAATTATTTGATTCAGTATATTTGCACTCATTTATATCTTGCATATTTTCTTAGAATATTTAATCACTGTATGATTCATTAAGTAATTATTTATCAATTAGAACACTGAGTGGTATTTTGATTCCAATAATGATATTCTAGATAGTTTAAATTAGTATGCATGGGTGATGTACACTTTCAAATATATTCATCATACCAATGGTGGGTTTTCATGTGATTTTGGGGATGGATTAGCTCTTGAATTATAAAGAAATAATATATTATATAGAGAGTAAGTTATAATTTGAAAATAAATTTTGGAATTACTTGTTTTTTGAGGGGAGATTTCATTACTTGAAATATTTGGAACCACCCATATTATCTTAACTTAATGGAATCCTTGGGGAAGATATGGTGCAAATTCAATCTAGGATGGGTAAATAAGTTTTGAGAATAGAATATGTGCATGCTGTGTAGGAGTATATTAATGAATTTCCAAATGAACTAGATAGATTTATCACTAATAGAAAAGTTTAATTCTCTATTGATATTATACCTAATGAAAAACAAATATCTAATACTCTCTATATAACAGATTCAATGGTGTTGGTTGAGTTGAAGAAGTAATTACAAGACTTATGTGATAAGGGTTTCCTTCATCCAAGTGTTTCACCATGAGGAGAAATCATTTTATTTGTGAAGAATAGGGATAAATCAATGAGGTTATGAATTTATTTAGATAAATAAATGGAATTAATATAAATAAAAAGTACTCATTACCTCGTATTGATAATATATTTAGATTTAAGGGGATCAATACTTCATAAATATTGATCTTTATTTTGGTTATCATCAATTAAAGGTTAAGAAGGAGGATATCGCAAGGATGATTTTTTTGTATGAGGTATGGTCATTATGAGTTCATAGTAATGCCTTAAGAGTTATCCAATGTACCTTCCATTTTTATAAACAAGACGAATAGTGTATTCATGGAAAATATTGATATATTTTAGTGGTATTTATTAATGATAATCTTATATAATATATAAGAGTTATAAGGAACATAAAGATCATTTGTAATTTGTGCTTTAGGTTATGAGGAAAAATGGATTATATGGGAAATTTAGTTTATATGAATTTTGGATTCAATAAATTTTTTTATTGTAAATATTGTATCCAAGGATATTATATCTATTGAACCTTAAAAAAAGGTGGTGATGGAATTTAAAAAACCTACTACCATAAATAAAATACATATTTTTCTAGGATTATTAGGGTAATATCCATGGTTTGTTGAAAACTTCTCCTGATTAGGTAATATGTTAACCATGTTAACATGTAAGGGGGACAAATTAACATAGATAAATAAATTTGAAGATAAATTTGATTAATTGAAGAATATATTGGTAAATTAAACTATATTTAATTGTACATCTAGTAAATTATGGTTTTTAATTTACAATGATTCATCAAGTAAAGGTCATGGATGTGTTCTTATGAAAAATAATATTCTGGTGGATTTTGAATCTTAAGAGTAGAATCTCAATGAGGTGAATTATCTAACACATGATTTGGAGTTAATGATGGTGATAATTTCTCTAAAGATATGTAGACATTACCTCTATAGAGATATATATGATATATACACTGATCATAAGAGTTTGAAATACTTATTTACTTAGAAATACCTTTATACGAGGAAAATGAGATGGTTGGATATACTCAAGGATTATGATTTTTCTGTACATTATCACCCTAGGAAAGAAAACAAGTTAAAAAATTCATTGAGTAGAAAATACCATGGTATATTATCCATGATGATGGTGGAGAATGATTTAATTTTTAAGGATTTAGTAATGATAAAAATGGGTATTATAATAGAAGGGGAAACATCATTCTTATTCCATGTAATTACCCAACCTTCCTTGTTGGATAGGATTGATAAATCCTAGAATGATGATAAATCCTTACAAAATAAGATGTTATATGTGAATAATGGGAAATTACCAAACTTTAATATTGGTGATGAAGAAGTTTTAAAGTTTATCAAGTAGTTATGTGTTCGATCAATAAAAAAGTTAAAGAATAATTTTTTGAATAAAGAAAATTGTTCAAATTTATCTATTCATCCTGGTAGCATGAAGATGTATAAGGATGTATGAGAACATTTATAGTGGGATAATATGAAATATGCTTAATATGACAACATGTTAAGGTTGAAATAGAATATCCCAAGGGTGATATAAAACCTTTACCTATAGTAGATTAGAAGTGGGATAATATTACTCTGAAATGTTTCACTAGGATTCCTAATACATCATAGGGGTATAATGAAATATGAATCATTGTGGATCATATTACAAAACTATTCATTTACTTACAATTCAAAAATATTTCCCTCTCATCTGTCTTGATAGTATATATATAAATGAAGTTGTAAGATTTCATGGCACACCCTTATCTGTAGTCATTGATCATAACCCAAGTTTTACATCAATATTTTGGAGGATAATCTAGAAGGATTTAATCACGGTGCTTAATCTTAGCAAAAACCATCACCCTCAAATGAATGGACAGTTTGAAAGGGATATCTAAATATTAGAGGATATGCTAAGGTTATTATTCATCAACTTTAAAGGAATTTGGGATAAATATTTATCACTTGTAGAGTTTTCTTACAATAATAGTTTCCACTCCAGTATTGAAATGGAACTATATGAAGCTATGTATGGAAATATATGTTAGAATCTAAAATGTTGGGATTTAGTTATATAAATGAAGTTATTTCGTCCAAAACTTGTTAAAGAGACATCATAGATGGTAATATCCATCCAAGAACACAACAAGGTACCCTAAAGTAGGTATAAAATTTATGCTTAAAATCAATGAAATGATATTGAATTATAAGTTGGAGACCATGTCTTCCTATGGATATCTCTATAAAAGGTGTTATGATATTTGGAATGAAATTGAAGCGAAGACAAAGGTATATTGGGATATTATAAATATTAGTGAGGTTGATTGCTGTGGAATATCATTTTTACATTCCACAAAACCTATATAAAGTGCATGACATATTCCATGTATCACTTCTAAGGAAATATATTCAAGAACATTCTCATGTTCTAATAGCAGATAAAGTTCAATTAGAACCTTACTTATCATATAATGAAGAGTTGATTCAGATTCTTGATTTGAGATATCAAGTGATACAGAATTGAATAGCTCAGCTAGTGAAGGTTCTTTAGACATATTTTGGAAGAGGCAACATGGGAGCTTAAAGAATCAATGATAAAATTTCATCCACATTTTGTATGGATTGATTTATAATTTAGGGGTAAAATATTTTATAAGGGTATGGGGTCAATATAATGCCTAAGAAATTATAGTAATGAATAAGTGTGTCTTATTACATTTTAATACATTACAAAATAGAGTAATAAAAAAATTGAAAGGAAATTAAACTTTTAATAATAGATAAAACTAGTACTAAAAACAAGTAAAGATATGAGGATACACTATAATCTTATCCTCTATAGGATCATACTTGAAAAATAATACCAAGTTTATAAGGAAGATTTTTATTATGATGAAAAAATAAACATAAGAATAGAAATGATAGATAAGTGAATGATATGAATAATCTAGTTATGATATAATGAATTGTATATGTAAGTATCAACACGACCATTGTAATATGATAGTTGGAATCTAATTGTTGGGATTTGACCATTGGAATCTGATTCTTAGAAATTTCAAAATTATAAAAGTAATGCAATAATTTTTCATGAAAGTGTCTAGTAATATGAATAAAACCATTTGATAATAATATAATAAATAACTAAATAAATTCATATTAATTAATAAATAATAATTTCAACACTCATATGACTTAGAATAAAAATAATTTTTTTAGAGGAATGAATTTAAAATTTGATGGCACCAAACACCTGATTTTTAAGTAAAAAAATATTTTTATTTAAAAATTAAAATTCAAAAAAAGAAAATTATTTTCATAAAAATGACCTTAAATTGAAACTATCACATAAAAATTATCCAAATATGAATCTTTCATAATTTTCTGATACAATCATCTTTTCAACTAAATAGTAAAATCCAATATAAATATTCGATAATTATTACGACATCCTTATACTATAAAATTGATTTAATAATTAAAATAATCGAATCCATACCAAAAATATTTTATTTTATTAATAATAAAAGTTTTATTGAATTAAAATCATTTTCCAAACCTATAATATAATTTACAATGTCTAAAATATAAATTAAGGATTAATTTTTTTTTTTGGAAAACTTTAATTTCCATGTAAAAAATAATATAAAATAAAAAATCTTTTTTTAAAAGCATTAAAATATAAAAAACCATGCCTTATATATCAATACTAAAGGAAAACCGCTGGTAAGCTAATGGTTTTTCATTTTACACAACTTGTATTTTCAAGGCCTATATTTAGAAATTAACAAAAAACCTCTCACATTCACTATAAATACACACCTCTACTCTCATTCCACTCCACTTAGAAGCCTTTGAGCATGAAGTTCTTATTTATCATCTCTAAAATCCATTCAATGAGTTTCTATGGTTCTAAGGTTATCTTCCCAATATTCAAGAAGCAACCTTCAAGGTAAGGGTTCCTAATCTATTCACTCCCTTTAATTGTGCAATCTTTTCCTATTCATTTTCATTTAAATTTAAACTTTTATTATGATTCATTGTTATAAATTTATTATCATTTTATCAATAAGATATCACTATTCGCTCCCATTATACTACCCTTATATACTGTTATAATGATCAATTGTTATTATAGCCATAAAACAATCTAAAATTCTAGTAGTTTAAAGAGTGATATTACCAACACCATCCCTATATGGATATAGAAAGTGGATAAATGACTGGAAAAGATTCACCTAGGGGTGAAAACCCCCAAAAACGTTGGTTGAGTATAACCCAATCATCACTCTGATGCATGAGTAGTGGGCCTGACTGCACACCTGGTTTGACACACCCAGAGATATGCTTTTGAAAAGTTACAAGTTCTTTATAAAACCATAATGATATATTTTTCAACCATTGAATTATTCTCCAACTATTGAAAATAAATGTATTTTAATCTCCCAAACACCTTTATTTTCATAGTAATTTCAAATTCCCAATAACTATAATTCTATACTCTTTACTTAATAAGAGTATCTATTTGAACATTTTTAATCCCTAATTATCATTTATGAAAGTCAATGGAATTATCCTTACTTATTTTCTGATTGGGGGACCCAATTACCATGTCATATAACCCTTTCTTCAATATGGGAATATATTTTAATATAATCTTAATTAGAAAAGTTATTCTAAGTATTTTTTATTTTTATTATGCCTTGTATAACCCCTAATTATCTAGTATATAATAGAATTCATTGGACTATTATGTGATGAGTGGGGCCTAAAATTATATATCCCCTCAGTACAATTATAAGTCACATGAAGCAACTAATATAGGGTAATGGGATCATACTTATACATTATGTATAAAGTCTTAGCATAAGGCCTCATGTCATGTTTATGATTTACAACATTATGTATTCTTAACATTTCAATAATTATGTTATCGTTTACTCATTTATTTCCCTTTTCATTCATGGATTACATTATACATCATAAATTGTTTATATGTTTCCATTTTAGCACTTATTTAATGTTAGATTACACTATACACTATCCCTTTCTTAGTATTTGAGATCACCCTTTACATTAATTTCCCATTTCCATAGGTAATGAATTCGAATACTATATATTATTTTCCCTATGGATAAAACTAAGGAATAATTATTTATACTCATATTTTGTAAATTTTAATGATGTAATGTAATATTTGTTATTACCATTTAATAAACAACCCACCAACTCTAGGAAACTAGGGTTGGGATAATTACAATTGGGATACTGTGAATTGTATGAGTTTTGTGATTTTGATTTTTTTAGTTATGAATAAAAATTTATAAGTATAATTAATTGAATGCCTCCATTATTTAAGTATGGATTTTTTTAATTCAATGTTGTGATTTTTCTTGAGGGAAAGAAAATGATTAAGAATGGGGGAGTTAATGCACCTAACCAGTGTGCATTATTTTGATGTGTTTATTCATAAAAAGTAAGATAATGTTGTTTGTATGTTCTCATAATGATCAAATGATTCATGTCAGTGTTTTTGGAAACATTTTACATTTTCATTTTCATATT
Organism: Viscum album; assembly: GCA_963277665.1. Classification (NCBI taxonomy): domain Eukaryota; kingdom Viridiplantae; phylum Streptophyta; class Magnoliopsida; order Santalales; family Viscaceae; genus Viscum; species Viscum album. The sequence goes on from OY728156.1 coordinate 135,457,941, forward strand.
CACACTTTAGATCAATTTAGCGTAAAATGAAATTATAAATGCCATTAACTTTAAATTTACACTCTATGTACTATTAGAGAACACGTGGAGTAGATCCATGAAGTAAACACCCAAGTTCCTGAGAAAATATGAAACACCACATTGACTATGATACAATCTGTATATCCTCATTATAAAATAATTATTGGGATAATGTTATATTACACACAACATATGGCAATACTATATGTCATGTAACCACATGTATTAATATTTTACCTCTAAAAAGTAATTGGTTAATGTAATTTTGTGGAGACCTTGTGTAAAAATTCCAAAAAAGTAAATTTAATAGAGTATATAACATGGAATTCTTTGTATGCCTTTTAATTCCAAAAATCTATAAAGGAGTGGTTTGGGATAAGGATGTAGAGGTTCATCTAGGGGGTGAGTGACACTTCCATTTTATAGAGTGACCTAACATTCAACCACCCATCACATGGTTTCCTCCCCTCCCATATATTTCTAAGATCTATTTCATCACTCAAGGAGGAACATGATGTGAATTATGAGTTTTTTTTAATAATTATCTGATCATTTTAATTCTTAGTGTATGTTTCTTTTATCAATCTCCTCCACTTCTTTTATTTGAGTTGTGTATTAATATGGCACACTCACACTCAAATGAACATGTTTGGGGGTACCTACTCATATGATGTTTCACACTTCAATCCCCACTGCTTCCCCCTTTCAATCATGGTGTTTATGTGGTTCATATTGGTAGATTAAACTCACATGAACAATACCATGTACCGGAAAATTTATGTCATGGTAACACACTAAAGAAAATAAAAATTACAACAAAACATAAAGTTCGTCAGGAATTTCCTTCATGATTTTTGGTTATGAAATTTGGTACAATTTATATCATAAGTGGTAACTGGTTAATCACTTTGCATTCCCAACCAAACCCTTTGAGGTATCCTAATAAAACTTGTACACCATTATGGTTCTTGGTGATATAAAACAAGGATTTGAAAGATATGATCCATTTTCTTCAAAAAATTTTGGATTAACATTAAAGGATTCCCCTAGGGTGATACTTATTGATAAATATTTTAATTTTTATATTCCTTTCTCATTATTATTTTTATTTACCCATCTCTTTAATTAAAAAACCCTTATTTTAGATTATATATTTTTCTTTTTAAATCTTAATTAAAAATTTAAATAAAACTTTAATACCTTAAATCTATGTCAAGTAAAGACCTAGGGTTCCTAATATACTATATAAATTCTACAAGGAATTTACATATAATTTGAATGGTTTGAAAGTGTGCATAAAAGGGTTTCACACAGTAGAGTTATTTGAAGAAGGGATTTCATGATGTAAATAAGATATAGATCTTTCATATAAATACCCAAGACTAAATAAGAAAAATAATAATGCAGTTATCTAAGGAATATTCCAAGAGTTTTATATTCTGTAATTTCACCATAGTATAAGTTGTATGAAAGGGTTATATAAAACATTTTTTTGTAACTTGTGTAAACTATTGATTTTTGTGAATATATTATATCCATGAACCTTTTTATTTTGTTTATAGTAGTTTATATTAAAAGATCTAATATTGATCTGGTTCTTGTGTCCATATTTACATGTACAAACAAAATCAAATAGAATTTACATGAAAGTGAGCCTTGGGGATTTTTAATAATAAAGCATTATAGAAAGTGAATTGGAACTCATTGAATACCTTTCAAAAGAAAGAAGTTATTACTTGAAGATGCATGAGAGATTATTAGGGAAATTTAAGCTACTATTATAGAGGATTTCATATTTCATATATGAAAGAGCAGTGTGTGAAGATCAAAGATCACATACCAATACTTAGTGAAACATAAAGACAATGACATATTGTATTAGGTTGAATTCCAAAGTGTCTTCCTTTCTTGATTATGGATCATAGATAGAGGTAAATTAGAGTAACCCTAGGGAGGTAGCGAACCATTTATAAATTATTATAAAGGGAGTGAACCTTGTCTTAGAGTGAACTTTCCTAGGCCTACCACCAAATAGTGTGTTTAGTAGATTCTAGAACATCAACACATTGATTTTGTGTGCTGATTGTACTAGCCTAGTGTGGGTGAACTAAGTAAAATTCATGTCTCATTATTTTTTGATTTACTAAAATTATATAGGACATAAATCAGTGTGTTTGTATTAAGTAATCATTAGTCAAATTGGATTAAGGTAATGATAATATAAATATTAATCAGGTATTCATCAAAATAATAACTTTAGAGTAACCCTACCAAAAATGAGGCCAAGATCATTTAGGTTTACAAGATTTTAAGTATTTAGTGGTTTAAATTAGAATAAGTTTTATACCCCGATTCACTCCCATCTTAATTAATTTATCAATAAATACCCTTATAGACCTAACAAGTGTTATCAAAGAATATGTATTTCTTATTTAATTTTTTTATTCTAAATTGATCTAATTATTTCTTGGAATTAAATTTAATTCTTCCCTTAAAATATTTTTAGTAATATGGAAAATAGAAATAATATAAAAAAGATGCATAATGCCAAGGGAATTATATAGAATGGAAAATTTATCAGTGATTATGATATTAAGATAAAATATTATACTATATTTACAAAGGAAGGTATGGATAATTATGATTGTGAATATATTAATTCATTCAATGATGCTGTATTATTAGATATGGATCCCAATTTATCAAGTAAATTTGTATCTAATAATGATGATGAAAAACAAGGAAATCCAAATATGGAAGTTTCCACTTATTATAGTAGTAATATCCAAGACTCTGAGAAGAATTTTTGAAGCTAAAGAAGAAGAATAAGGAACATGGGTTCCATATTTGAGAATGGAATATTGAGATAAAAGATAAAAATATTGATTATAATATCGATTAAAGTGGATACTGAGATAAGTGAAAAGAATTATTCTCATTATGAGGAATTAAAATTCATGTCTTTAAAAGTATAAAATTTTAAATCTAGTTCCATAGAAAATCTCATAAACTCAAAATAAATTCCAAATTTAATGGCCAAGAAGGATAAATTTATTGTAAAAAAGGAAAAATTGATTGAGGAGAATCAAAGGATAAAATAAGATAATGTGACCATTAAGGATTCGATTGATCAGATGAAATCTAAATTTAAAGAACAAAGTGACATGATGGATGAGCCTTCCAATGTATTGAAATATGAAATATCTAAAGAAAATACACTTAAGTAAGAATTTAATGCTAATATTGAAGCGAGAAGTAAAAAATATCCACTAACTTTAATAGGATTTTATCTTAGTTAATAAACCAGTGAAAGAAACAAATTCCAAGGGTAATCAAATTTTATAAGATTACTTAATTTTTTTATTTTATTATCCCTTTGAGGGTGATAGTGAGATGAAAATAAAGTATGCTGAATCAATGGAGAATCATGAAAAAAATAATGATGTCACAATGGCTATATTCTATGGTAAAAACTAAGATTATATATGATAGAACCACTTTAATTTTCATGATATGATAAAAAAACCATGAGTGTTTCCAAGAAAAGGTAAAATACTAAATGTGATGAAAACACACTGAAGAAGTTTTCTACAAGAGGTAAGGACAAAAGGATGAGCTTCATGGGAAGTTATAGAGAAACATTATTTTATTATGGAATTTATGGACATATTTATATATTTTCTTTGAATCATTGGAATATATTTCGTACTTTTAAGTTGACGGATGTTTTAAAAATGGAGTTACCAACCATAATAAGGACGTTATGGATATTATTCCAATAATTCAGTTCATGCCAATAATGTCTTTAATGGAGATCACATGAGAACTTTGGTTAGAATAAATCCTAAAAACCAATGTGTATTTAATGAAAAATCCATTCTTTTATGAAATTTATTCCATGGGTAGTATAAATAAGATCCACCATATAGAAATTATTTTTAATAGGATTTACAATTTTTTTATTTATTAAAAGGATTATTGTAAAGACAATAAGAATATTTAGTAAAGTTAAACGATTCCAAAAGATGCTCATGTGAAAGAATTATTCCAAAAAAAGGGTTGTGTTTTGAAATCTAATGACTCATATATGGATAAATAAGACAATAAGAAGGTATGTAAAGGAAAATTCCAATTAGTGTCAAAAGAACCTTATGGAAAAGAGTTCTCAAGGAATAGAATATTATTATTTTAGCCCTGAAGAAAAGAAAAGTCCCAAGAAAAGTGAATAGATTATCAATTTAATAAAAAAAATTCATATTTAAATATGAATTACAAATTAAAATAAAAAATAATATATATGGTCTATAATGACTCACTATATTCCTAAAATTTAGAAAATTGGAGGTTAACATCTCCACATATTTTAAAATTCTATAAATATTGTTGATTTATTATAGTATTTTAGAGAAAATAAATCTATGGGGGGTTACTTTGAGAAATGAAAATGGTATTGAGGCATGATATGAAGTTTTAGTTTGTGTTGGATAAATGAAAGAATAATTTTGTTGAATCTATAACTATTAGCGCATGAGTTAAATGAGAAGTATAAGAGAAATCTAAATTTTTATCATGGTCTAATTTAAGTTTCAGTGTCAAGATAACATAATAATAAATTGGAAAGAGAGATTGAAGATGAAAGAGACACTTTAATAAAGAAGCAGTAACAAAAGGAAGTATATGATTTATTTGTTTTGATCTAACATTTGGTTATTTACAGGATATCAAAAGATTATATAGATGAATTAATTTCATTATAAACATCAATTATATATTTTTAGATAGATCTAAGACATTCATGGTGAGTTTTAATATGAAGATCCAGAAGGTTTTATCCCGATCAACCAAGTAAAGACATCCAGTTTATAAAAGAAGATATATGTTCTAAAAAATTGGTACTATAGATGATACTTGTAAGGTAAAACTGGTATAAATCATGCAATTATAGATTCATGGTTTATTAACTAAAAGTTTTTTGAATGTGTGAGTGAGAACATAGGGAGAGTTATATGGTAAAAACTAATATTTTATGATTTCTTCAGATGTATAGAATTAAGTGAGTGAAATAGATAACACTGATTCTATTAACTTAAATTCATTTTTACTACATTGAGTTTTAACACAACATGCCTAGAAGTTTTGTTGATGACTCTTTTTCAAGTAGTAAATACACCCATTGAAAACCATTGAGAATATAATTACAATTTAAATATTTTTTTATTCTTGAGATATTTCTCAAACCTATAGTAAATGAGGGAGAAGTGACATAATGGTAGAAGTGATGTTCAATCCCTACATGATTGATAGAATTGGAAGATGTGTAAGGGTTTTATATTATAGGGGTATCTTGGTATCTTTAAATATTATAAAAACACAATCTTAACAAAGAGGGATAAAATATATTGGAAATTCCCCTATACACATCATTTATAAAGGATAATGAGTTTATTTAAACAACACATGGTGTCATTGGTATCAAATACATGAAGGAATAGAGAAGTTTAAAATAAATAGACATTCAGAGAATGATAATGGAGTTTAATGGGAAACCCTTGTCTCATAAGGTAAATTATTTTTCAAAATTTCTACATTTTCATTATTTTATAGGATTTTTCTTTGGATTTGATATCAATGGGGGAGTAGGAAGCATCATTAAACTATGAGTATTATTATCCTCAAAATGTGGATAAAACCCCATCTTCCATAGTGATAAAAAGGAAAAATGAATAATTATTAGTGGATATTCATTAAGGGTTGAAGTGTGGTGTCTAGATTCATGATAGTTTTCCAAAAAATCCAAATTTGGAGATTTTTTGCATCAAATATGAGAATTGGTTCCCCTGTGTGTTGTATTTTTTATCGAACTTGATATGGTGAGTTAGATTATATTGTATATTTTGTTCACCATGTTAGGAGTTGATTAAAGAATTTGATTTCCATTTTGTGGAAACTTATAATGAAGGACTTATAAAACATGGATTATGAACAAATGTCGTTTTCATGGAAATGTAACATGTAGTTCATGGCTAGTGGTTTTTAGAGTGGTAAATATAGAAGATGTGAAGATATAATAACTAGGGATATTCTATGAGGATTGGTCCATCATATTAGGATCCCAAAATTTATATCCTGAAAATATATTTAGAAGATATATGAAGGTATTTGAAGGAGTTTCAGGGGGAATCCAATAATAAGAGCTAGACTGTGTAGTGATTTAATTCAACATGATTATGTGAAGACTTCTCTAAATGAAAAAGAGAATTTAAAAAAAATGTACTATAAAAATTCTATGACTAAGTTCCAAGACTATGAATATCTCTATTTATTAATTATGAATTTTATTTTGAGGGTTTTTTATGATCAAGATATGTCTTTAGGAGATTGTTGATCCCATGAAGAAGAAAGAGGTATGATGATGATGTTGCATCATTGGGAAAATTTCCAAAATCTAGGAACTTTTTTCTAAAATTGGTAGTTGATGAATAATTCCTTTCATAGACATATGTAAAATGAATAAATAATTTTAAAATGTGGACCATATGTGTTTATGTGTTTTATTTTTTAATCAATGAATAATTTATATTCAAACTCATTTAGTTATGTTTACTATGTGAATAGAATTGAACCTAAAATATGATAAAGTCCTCCAAGACACCTTTTATACATAAGAGTAGTTTTTACTCATACATAAGGTTCATTATAAATACTTCAATATAAATTTATCAAATTCCTCTTATACATATGGGTATCACCATGAGGTTACAAGTTATACCATGAAGAAATGTTCAGAAGTTAAATATTTGGAAGTAGAATAATGGCCATACCATGAAGATTCCAGTCACACCATGATGTAAGGCTTGGATGATTTAGAAAAATCATCATACAAGTATAAATATGTAATTTTATAATATTTGATATGTTATGTTCCTTTTTAAAAAATATATAATTAAATACCACACTGTGTTTCATGTTGTCATACCATGATATACAAACCTATATTAAAAGAAAGATAAGTATTGTGCCATGAATGATTTTTTCATGTCGTGAAGTAAATACATGATTATTATGATTTGTGATATTTTATATAGTTAAATATATCATTACATGATTCATGGTATCTCACTACGATAGGAAGAAATAGAGAAAAAGTAAAATAGGGGTTATTCTATAAAGGAGTTTGACACATCATAACAGGAAGAATTTTTTTGAAGCAGTTAAGAGAAATAAATTTGTCACACTCTGATGCATTTTTTCACACCATGAATTATTAAAATGTTTATTATAATAAATCCTATGACTGATAATTTGGATAATATGTTTAGAATAGTTAAATGAAGTTACTTTTTTTATATTCAAATTTTAAATTTCAAATTCAAAGAAGAAAAAATGATACTACTATGAAAGATTATAAAATCAAGGATATTGAATGTATTTTATGTGAGAAGAATAATAGGGATAAAAATAGTGGAAGGATAGAATACTTTATTATGTTAAAGTATAAGAATAAGATTAATAATAAAAATAATCACTAAAATAACAAGATGAAATTTTAATCCTATCAAAGACTCTCTTGTTATTAAAAAAAGATTCTATATCTTTAATTAGTGCAAGATATCATTACACAATCAGGAGACATATTGTGTAATAGTATTAAAGGATAATACCTAATAATTTTTATTCATCAATGATGATACCAGTGGACTGTACAGTCTTAGGCGATTCTAGATCATACTAAGGATGAACTACTCATTTTGAGTAGAAAACCTTGAAAAATATACTCTACCTACTGTGCATGTCCATTGGTTTCTATGAAAGTGACAATGTTTTAAACTTAATCAGTGATAAATTTTTGTTCTAAAATAAACATAAAAGCAATTTAATTCATTTATTTACCTCCCCAATTAGATAATTCTTATTGATATTTCAAGCCCTTTTTAAGTAGTATCAGTGAAATCACATTTTTAAGGACAATACACTATTTATAGTTTGAAAAAAATGCTCCTCTGTGTTTTAATATTTGGTAGTTGAAGATATACTATGAATATGAATAGTATTAATTTAGTGAACAACAAGGGGATTCCTAATTTCTATTGAAAAATTTCTATATATGGGAATATCAGATGATACTGTATTTATAATCTATTAGTTTAGATGTTATAGAGGTTTTAACTTATGATTTTTCCCTCTTAATAAAGTAATTTATATTATAAATGTTGATAGAAATAATATAGAGAATTATGGTATTTCTAAAAATTCTACTTTTTCATCTATTTCATAAGAGTAATTTCTTAAAGTGAAAGGAAAAAAGACAACAATGGGAATTTGGGATAATTTAAAAAACATCTATGAAAGTAATGAAAAATTAAATCAAACTAATCTATGGGTTTGGATTTTGAAATATAAAGAAATAAAAATAATGGAATATGAAATAGTATATGACTTAATCACTCATGTTAATGAAATTGTGACAACTATTTCAGTTTTTGTTGAAATGTTAAAGGATACTATGGTTATTGAGAAGATACTTTTCAATTGTTAGTTAGGTTTGATGACAAAGTCTTTATTCTTTGAAACTATAATCTAGCAAAAATTCTATTGTATGATATACATAGTATTATTACTACTTATAAAATTTGTAAGTGAAGTGCCTTAAATAAGAAGAAATAAATCTAAAAAAATTTAAATAATTATTTGAATTAATAAAAAAGAAATAAGGAATTATTTTTAGAACTATATGAGTCTAAAGAGGAATAAGAATTCCAAGAAAATTATAAAAAAATATTTTCACTCATTTATAGAAGTATGAGAATAGGAAAAGGAAAAATTAGGGGAAAAATACCACTAATTATTTCAAGTGTGGAGATATAGGACATTTTTTTGAAAAATATCCTAAGTTGAAAGGAGAATACTATTTTGAAGATGATGATTAGTGTCCAAAAATTTCCTCAAATAAGAAAGAAATAAAATTTGATTATTTAATTTTTATTCAAAAGGGAAAAGGTAAGAACTTAACCAAACCAAAAAATTAAAATTTCTTATCAATGTTTGAATATGATGATAATAGTGAGAATAAAATGGAAGTTGAGTCTTCTGATGAAGTTGATGAAAGATTATTAATTACAAAATTTAATGAGTAAGAGTTCATTAGTGGTGAAAGAAGCAATGATGAACGTTATGAAGAAACTGAAATTATATTTATTCTAATATTATAAATTAAGTAATTTCTTTAAAATATCTCAAAATTTGGAAAAAAGATAAAAAATTTAAATAAAGACAATAAATATTCAATAAATATTGATTATGTTTATGCTAATAATGTGTCATGGATGATAAAATAGATTGATTAACTAAAGAAGTTGTTGGATGTGCAAAATAATTTAAAAAATGAAATGAAAATAATAATTTAATAGTGGATAAAAAGTTTTAGATTTTCTAATTAAATTTTATTAATGCTAAAAATGAATTTTATAAATAAAAATTCAACATTTAGAATTTAGTTTAAGAAGTTAGAGAAAACTCAAAGAAGAAGATTGTAAAAGGATTTAAAGTCTCAAAAAATAATGATATTCAATTAGAAAATTAATTATTATATTCAAAGGGTGAAAAAGATATTAGAATTTCTGATTAAAAATAATATTCTAAGTCATAAGTGAATAAGGCTATGTTTTTGGTAGAACAATATGATTCTTATAAATTTATAAATTTTGGGAACACTAACTTAAAATAAAAAATTTCTACAAGTGATGATTCAAAAAAGGATGGTAATAAGTATATGTTAAGTAATTATTATTTTTTGAATCTAAAAAAGTTTTGGTATAAAAAACTATCCAAAATTGGTGGTAAAAAATTAAAATAACAACATCTATCAAATTCTAGACATCCAACTATTTTTTAAAGGAATGTATTAATTTTAGGTATATTATTGGAATAGTGGAGGATTTGGGTTTTTGGAAAAGATTTATTAGTTTATTTATTAATATTTACATGAGCCTATATGATTTTGATGATAAATATTAAAGGAGAATAGACCCACCCAAAGAAGAAACGTTTTGGAAAATTATATACTGAAGGTTGAAAATAAGTTTCAAACTTTGGAAGAAATTTATGAATGATATGACCAGCTGAGCCAATCTATTGAAGAATGATTCATTAGTCTACCTGATCAGTTGAGTATGAAATGTAATACTCAAATGACTCTGAATAATAAGGACAATGTAAAATATAAATCATTTAATTTTGAATTTGCACATAAGGAATAAAAAGGGAAAGTTTATGGACTCTAAATAGCATAGATTTAAAATCTTAAAGGATGTTTAAAAATGAAATAAAGGATTAATAATATTTGGAAATGATATTTCACTTAAAATAAAAACATTTGGATCAGTAGTGATTGGAAAAGATAATTTGATTTCCAAAGACATGTTATATATTGATGAGATGAAACAAAATATATAAGTGTATCTTAACTCTATGATAAAGGAAAAGAGGAAAAAAATAGTGTTTTTTAATGATGGGTTCTTGGTGAATAGTTTGAAATATGTTTTTTTAATGACAAGAGGACAAAAAACATGGGAAACATGTTTCAATTTTCTAATGTTGAGAATTATTTCTATATAGTCTTAAAATAGAAATATCAATTTTGACATTGAAGGCTTGATCATATTGGAAAAAACACGAAAAAGATTAATTGAGGAGAGAATGTTTGGGACGTACCTATGTTGAAGATAGAGAGAATCTAGATGTAATTTATATGTGAAAATAGTAAGAATGTTAATTCTACACATAATAAAATTTAGATTAAGACATACTATCTATTGGATCTTATTCATTAATATATATTTGGGACTATGATCAAGTAATATAAAAATGGAGATAATTATTTTATTTATTTCATATATGAACTTACTCATATCACATTTATTCTGCTCCTAAAGCATAAGTTAGAGGATATGAAAATGTTTAAGTGTATTAAAACAAGTAATGAGGAGTGTGGATTCTCCTTGAAGAAGATCCATATAAACAATGGTTTTGAATATACTAGTGAAATACTTGAATAGTATCTTTAGAAGCATGGTATTCACCATGAACTTAGTACACCATAAACACAAAAACAAATGATGTTTTTAAATAGATGAATTTTTTTTTGTGGTGATAACTCATACCATGTTGATTGATCATGATACTTTTTGATATTTCAAGAGACAATATATTGATACAAGGGTTCATATTCAAAATTATTATTTGTATCAAAAAAATTCAGATATATCACCATAAAATATTTATTATTATATTACTGCATTTTGAAATATTTAAGTGTGTGTAATACCTTTCATTTTCAAAGTGAAGGGTGACATTCTTATGAAATTTTAGCAGAGTGGAGTTGATGGAATATTCCCAGGTTATCTTATAAATGGAAGAGTATACCAGTGTTATAATAAAAAAATAGGGAATATTGTTGATACTACTATTGTTAATGTAACACCTCGACCCTCGAAGCTCAGAGATGGTGCCTTATTTTATTATATTGAAATATAAACAAGGAAGTCATATCTCGAAGGATTTAATAGTTTAGTATCTTTGGAAAAAAATATACATACATAAGTTCAACATTAAAACTTTAAAGAAAATAAAATATCTAAATTCCATTGTAAACATCCATAACTCCTAGAATAAAAATTAAATTTTCATTGAACAAAGGAAATAGGGATAAAAAGAAGCAGAAAAGAGGATAAATTCAACTCAAGGGGGTGTAAAGTGCTGAATTTAGAGATCATCTCTATGGATAATGTGTTTACATGCAATGGTTAAAGATCCCAATGTGCTATAAACAATAATATTTTCATCATCCCTCCCTTCACGATCTAACCCATCAGCTGTAAAATTCCCCTCTCTCCAAACATGGAAAATAGTACAACCTTGGTTAATTTGAATCCTCCATTTCCTAACATAATGGGAGAAACCCCAAGGAGGGTCTGATTTCCCTTGAAGTTTTTGGACCAAAGTTTCATAGTCTGATTCAATCTCATCCTCCAAAAAATCAAACCTCTCGCATAAGACAATTACAAAATACAAAGCTCTAATTTCTACACCAATAGAGATATCAGGCCCATAGAATGCACTAAATCCGAGAATCATTGAAAATATATAGTCTCTAACCAGTCTGCCTACCCTCATAACTCAATTCATGTATGAGCCATCAACATTGAGTTTAAGTCCTATAATTTGTTGAATCTAGTTAAACCGTCTACCAATACTTCTGTGATGTGGGTCTGAAGTCACCTCCCATCTAGTGAGAAATATGTACATTATAAGAGGATTCCACCCACCTTAGATAGAAGAACCCTACTCCGCAACCAATTCCCTTATCTGTAGATGGAGGAAATCATGTGATTGCCTTGATCCTTATCTTTCCCCATTACGAGCCTCCCATAGATTCCAACAAATGGTCGCAAAAATGAGTCCACAAGTCTTCTTTTCGGGATACTGATTCACCGTACCCTGAAACCAGATGGTGAGTAACTCGTGTAAAGAACCCCTAGTGATTAATTACAGGTTAAGAACTAATAAATCCCATAATAATTTTTCCCATTCATTGTGAACTAAAAGATGTATTGTTGATTCAAGATGTTGTTCGTCGCAGTAGAAGCACCACAAAGCTAGGTGAACCCCTTTCTATTGAAAATTTTCATCCATCAAGAGGGATTGGTTTCTAATTCACCAGACAAGGAAATTCATATTAGGGTGAAACTGTTTACACCAATGCTTTGAATCCCACTTGTCCTGAACACTCTGCCCATGAAGAATATACCAGTAATCTGTACTTCTAAATTTACCTGAGACCGATCGTATAGACCAACATTTTCAGATTCATTAACCAAGAAAATACTATCAAAGACCACCATTTGGTCCTCATTGAGAATATAATCCATCAGGGGAGGATACCTGCTTGCCTCCTTAAAGGTGATACAAGGATCAGGGCATTAAGGGATGTAGATCTTTTCTCCATCCCAATTTTCTATCCATAGATTGATATCACCTCTTCCAACCAACCAGTATGAGTGATCCTGAAAGTCCTCCATGTGGTAAATCATGAAATTAGAAAGATTAGATAATGACATGCTTTGAAATGTTCAAGCCTCTATAATATCACAATTTGTGTCCCACATGAATCTTTCCCATAAGGACTTGTCTTCAATAATTTCCCAGGAAAGGCGGGCTTTCATGGACTACATGGTCTCGGTAATACTGCGAAGGCCAACACCACCCTCCTCAACAAGACTAACCATGAATTTCCGTGAAGTCCAATGGAATCTACCCACTTGGTTGGCATCCAAAAGAAAGTAAATCATGATATTTTCCATCTTTGTGATAGTTCCCTTAGGCAGGTTGATAATAGAGAGGACATGTATAAGGATAGAAGTAAGAACATTGTTAATGAAATAAATCCTTCCTCTAAATGATAAAAACTTGTTTTTACAGCTATAGATCCTCCCTATAATCTTATTTATTATATAATCAAAGAGGTACTTTTTTATCTGACCATTAGAAATGGTGGCTCCGAGATATGTCATTGGGAGATGCTTCCTCTGAATTCCCAATATCTCCTAGAAGGAACCACAATGACTTCCAGAGCATTTTTTGGAGATAAAAACTGTGATATTCCTAATATTTATGTTTTGGTCAATAGTTTCTCCATAATTTGACATGATTTCCATGAAATTAAGAATGGATTCAGACCTTCCATTGGTAAAGATAAGAACATCATCAGAAAACATAAGATGAGAAACAACATTACTTCCTTATTTATTGGTATAGGGTTTCATCATCCCTTCCTCTATGATTTTGTTGATATTCCTTGAAATAGATTCATGCGCCATAATGAAGAGGAAAGAGGAAAATGGAACCCATGCATGAAACCCCTCACATTCATGAAAAATCCAAAGCCTTTTACCATGTGAGAGATCAATATCCAAGGTAAGGAGTAACACCTATAACAAATATCATAAAACCAAGCCTTTTCATAACTCGAATGAGAAAGACCCATTAAAGTTCATCATAAGCCTTGTCCATATCCAATTGAATGATGAAGTTTGATCCAAATTACCTATTGTTTATTTCCCCCACAATCTCTTCGGTAATACCTACAACCTCCTAAATACCACACCCCTTCACAAAAATGGGCTATTCTTCTGAGACAATTCTTGGAATGATACTGACCAACCTTATTGATATAAGGTTGGACAAAATTTTATAAAAGAAAATACATAAACATATGGTCTTGAATTGGTTAATCTTAGTAGGATATTTAACCTTAGGAATCAAGAAAATACTAGAGGAATACACCCCTCCAATGAGAGGTTCTCCTCTGAAGAAGTCCTGAACCGCATCAACCACTTGGGCCTTCACAACATACCAAGAATCAATAAAGAATGCACATGGGAAGCAAATAGGACTCGTGGAACTATCCTACTTCAAGCTGAAGATGGTCTCCTTAATCTCATCCTCTTTTAGAACCTCCACTAACAAATCATTATCTGAATCCTACACCAACCCCTAGATACAACCTATAAAGGAATCCTCCTCATTATCACTAAGAACGCCACTACCCCTACTGCACCTTGATCCCACCAACATGCATTAAAAGTGATCAAGAGATAACTTCCCTGTAATGTTCACATCTGAAGTAAAGGAACCATCTTCAAGTTGTAAATTAATTATAATGTTCCTCTTCTTCTCCTTTAGACATGATTGAAAGTAATATGAGTTCCAATCTCCCTCTTTAAGACACAATGCTTTCAACTTTTTCCTATAGATCCTCTCAACTTCCAAAATCTTCTTCTTCAATAAGTTTCTTTTATCATTGAGCATAGATAATATTTAATTATCCTATCAGTGCTAAATCCCCTTCTCTATATTTCCAATATATTCTATTAGGCCTTATAGGATGAAGTTATTTGTAGGATTTTATTTCAACCAATTCTGAATATCCCTCTTAAAACACTAGTTTCAATTATAAAAACCAACTCAAGAACTCCCAATCACCTACCTATTCCATAATTGTTCCACAATTTTCATGAAACCCTCCCTCTAATTCCAGCTCGACGAGTGAAAGAAATGAAGATGAGAAGAATCACCTTTCCCCAGAGCCATCAATAGGGGTCATGGTTAGATAAATATCTAGTCAGATGAGAGACTGTGGCCAATCCATAGGAGTTAATTCCCTGAAGGTTAGAAATACAATGGTCAAGACATCTCTATATTCTGATAACTCCTTTACTGTTGTTACACCACATGAATTTCTTTCCACTAAATCCCATGTCAAAGAGACTAGAAGATATCATGAAATCCATAAAATCCTGCATGTAACTTGTGAGACCTCCACTTTTTACTCTTTTTTCAGAGACCTCTGTAATAGTATTAAAGTCCTCCCCCACGAACCAGGGTCTGCTGCCCAGTGGGAATAAACATTGATTATTTCATAGATCTAATATACCCATGACTTCATAGCTTTAATAAATGAAGGAGAAGAATATTTCTTCACATCCAAAACAAATCTTAGTGGTGATGCAGTGAGAAGTGTCATCCATCGGCTCCACTTCTAATACCTGTTTCCAAATAACCCAGATATGCCTATTACATGGATCATCATGCATGTGTTAATGAAATACTATGTTTTTGGAAAATGAAACAAACTGATCAGAATCCTATTTCAGTTCCAAAATAATAACCATGGATTCCTGAATTTTCTTGAATTTCTAGATAATTAAGGCACATTTAGATTGTGTACTCACACCTCGAGCATTCCAGATGATAATAGAAATAATTGGCAGAAGAGGGGTCTGACCTCTCATCTAGGGAAACATGATTTTAAATAAGAAAAGATTCTGTCATCATCCCAAGAATTAGAGTGGGTGATGGGAATTATTTATAAGGAAGAAGGCATCAAATAATACTTGGGTTCATCCACCTCTAGCTGGAGGTTGACTATCTTCTCTTGGTATGCATCATCCACAAGGATCTCGAATCTGTTCTTTGAGGGGAGGGGTGTAGAGATGAGCTTGGAGAGATCCCCTCTGAATACATTAAGCCAAGGATGAGCCTCACCGTCGATAACCATGATTCATGAATTAACCTTAGAACTCCCTTCGACAAGCATCCTTGGGATGAAGAAAATAAAGGTTAAGGTAGAAAACCCATACCTTATATTCGAATGAATTATTTACTTGACCTTAATGTCATGAATAATAAGATAAGATTAATTAATTAATTAATTAATAACCTTTTATATATGTATCTTATTTATTATAATTTTATTAATTTCATTTATGTTCTTTTTTATGAGTTATAAGATACAAATTTATCACTTGGGAGTGTTCGTTTCCTTGGGTTTAACAATCGATATACTTGTATATGAGTATGAAAGATCATGTGTAAAGGATATAATTATAAAAAATTGAATTTATATAAAACTGAATTTATTACAGCGGTATTTCAATCATATCAAACTAGTTTTGTCGTATGAATTAGTATTATGTATATATACTATTTCTAGAAAATGAAATATGTGAAAATGAATATTTTATAATCTGGTTCAACTAAAAAATGTTTCCATGACCAGCCTTAAAGTATAAATTAAATAACGAAGGTTCTTCATCCATGAAGGTTGTAAATCGGCACCTCCCAGACGATGATTTCATTTTTAAAAATAAATGAGAGAGAGAGATAGTAGTTTGAGGAATGATATCTCATTATCAAAATATCATTATAGTATATAGAGTATGATGGAGTTATCTGTCACGACCCGACCTCGGGGCCCATGCCGTGACTACCCCAAGCCCGCCTTCCATAGGCCAGGGGCTGGCGACTAGCACCAAGGCGTAAAATCCCGGTAAACAGGGAAGGCATTGCCTTTATAAGTAACAACCACCACAGAGACAGCAAGCGGAAAGTAACTACAAGTGCAGAAAAGTAAAGGGGGCCGGAATACAAGCCCAACTGAAAGTAAAGTACAACTCGAAAGGGAAAACAGCAACTGAAAGTACAAGCGGCTCCTGGGACGTCCTCCTCGATTCCTACCTGAAGGGTAGGTACAGATGGCTCATCTCCTGGATCGTCCACCACGGATCCTACCTGATGGGTAGGTACAGATAGCTCCACAACTCCTCGGGTCCAACTGTCCGCTCCGAGCACGTCCCGCTCAGTGGTCCTCCTCCGGGTACCGACCTACTCCGAAAGCCTCATCCACAGTCAGCGCTGTCCGTCGTCTGCAACCAACACAACGAAGTGCGGGCAAAGCCCGTGCAGGGGTGAGTATAAGCTACTCAGTAGGGACCCCGATACCCCTGAAGGTCTCTCAAATCCACAAAGGATAAACCACGAAGAAAAGTAACAATCACGAAGTAACATCCAGTATTGATTAGGTATATGCCCAAACATATACCTATGTCACCAATTTCCATTCGGCTCCAACACGAGCCCAAGAACAATCCAATCCACAAAGAAGAGTAAACAGTAAAATCCACATAGGATAATAGTACAAGTCCACACGGTTTATAACAAGTTTATGAA
The DNA here is from genome assembly GCA_963277665.1 of Viscum album. Classification (NCBI taxonomy): domain Eukaryota; kingdom Viridiplantae; phylum Streptophyta; class Magnoliopsida; order Santalales; family Viscaceae; genus Viscum; species Viscum album. Next base: position 135,475,527 of record OY728156.1, read on the forward strand.
ATCAACGGATAACTATTACCCAGGTATATGCCCATACATATACCTAAGTTATCAAGCGACCCATCTCAATCATGAGGAAACACAAAGATCATTGACTCAGCTCAAACCAGGATTTTCATTGTCGAAACCGTAGCTGATGAAGAGCCCCGTCTCTGAAGTGTGCAGTAGTCCTGTCACGACTCCGAGGTACTGATCACTAACCTATGACTGCTGAGGTACTCCTCCTGTCGAGTACTGCGGGTCTGCTGCCAACTACTGGGCGCTCCGTCCGCTGAGGGTCTGCTGCCAACTACTGGGCGCTCACCCAAATAGCCTACTGAGGTACTCTTCCTGTCGAGTACCGCGGGTTTGCTGCCAACTACCAGGCGCTCCGTCCGCCGTGGGTCTGCCGCCAAATACCGGGCGCTCCGTCCACTGGGCTAGTCGACTCACTCCAAGTCGAGTCGGTCAAGCAGTCGTCAGGTCTCAGCCGGCTACACGGTCTCCGTACTCTGCACGCTCGTCTCCACCGTTGCGGGTCTGTCGCTACAACCAAGCACACACACTCCGTAAAGTATCGCGGGTCCACCGCTACAACCAAGCGCTCCACCGCCAAGGGTCTGCTGCTGCATCCAAGCGCACCACCACTGTCAAGTACCACAGGTCCGCCGCTACACCCAAGCGCTCCCCCGCCCGCTCGTCTCCGGGAGGGTCCACTCCACGAGCTACTGGTCGATACTCCAAGTATCTCAAAGTCCAACGAAGAAGTGCCACATACGTCCGCTTCGTCAAAGGAGTCTCAACGTAACAGACGGCGCGTCAATCGGACGCCCGGTCTGTGAGTTATTAGCCTTTTCGTCCCGAGGGCCCGGTTGGTTTCGTGAGCGAACCCAACCCGGCCATATCACAACTGTACCCTGAACTTCCGTAGGGCATTCTCAAAGGGACCGTTACTCAACGTATTCACCAACGCCGCTGACGGTTCGTCAAACGGACGTCCTGTCTGAAAGATATCAGCTTTTCCGTTCCAGGGGCCGATGGGATTTCGGATACGATCCAACCCGGCCACACTCCAACTGTATCCAAAACTCGGGCGGAGTATGTCAAAAGTTCATTCTCATCAAGAGGAAGTTATCGCGATAGACGGCGCATCAATCGGACGCCCGGTCTGTGAGTTATTGGCTTTTTCGTTCCAGGGGTCCGGTTGGTTTCGTGTACGAACCAACCCGACCGTACTCCGTCGGCACCCAAACCTCGAGCGGAGTAAGCCAAAAGATCCGTCCCACTTGGAGGATTCCATCAAAGTCGACGGCACGTCAATCGGACGTCCGGAGCTCAAGATATGAGCCTTTCCGCTCCGAGGGCCCGGTTGGTTTCGTGAACGAACCAACCCGGCCGTACTCCACCTGCGTCCAAACCTCGGGCGGAGTATACCAAAAGATCCGTCTCACTAAGAGGAACACAACGCGACTGACGGCGCGTCAATCGGACGTTCGTAGCTCAAGATATGAGCGTTTCCGCTCCGAAGGCCCGATTGGTTTCGTGAACGAACCAACCCGGCCGAACTCAAAGTAACCCGAAACCTTGAGTGCGATAAACCGAAACGACCGTCTCGATCCAAGGATCGCGTTGCCGCTGACGGTTTGTCGATCGGAGGTCCGAGGCTCAAGTTATGGGCCAAAAACCAATTCTGGTTCGAAACGGGGGGGGTCCGGGTCCGGGCCGACCCGGCCCGACCCCCCCCCCCTGGGGCGGCGCGGCGGCCGCCGGCGGCGGGCGGCGGCGGGCCGCGGTGGCTTGGCGGCTGGCGCCGCATGGAGGCCGCGCGGGGGGCTCAAACCCCCGCGGATTGATTAGGCGGCGCGGCCTTGTGCCGCGCCATTTGAATGAAACGGCCCCCGCACGTGGGGGCCGGCTGGACACGAACCGGGGGGCTGCTGCCCCCCCTCCTTTAAAGAACCGCCCCCCCTCTTAAAGAGGGGGGTTTTCAAGGGTTGGCTGGGGGATTAATTCCCCCGGTTTTTAAGACATCCGGCCGGCCAGCTGGCCGGCCGGTTTTCTCAAACGGACCGGAAATTCCGGTCCCCCCTTCGGCTTCCGACGCCGGCGGCCCGGCCGCCGGTCTTCTCTTCCGCCGCGGCCCGGAACCGGCCGCGGTCTCCTCGTCCCGCCGCGGCCCGGAACAGGCCGCGGTGTTCGTCGTCCGGCGCGGTGCGACGGCACCGCGCCCCTTCGCCGTGCTTTAATATTCAATCAACGCGGCGCGACGACATCGCGTTCTTGTTGTTTCTTCCATGGTACGCGCGTGACGGCATCGCGTAAGTTAATCGTAAAATTATCCGCGTGGTGCGACGGCACCACGCCACCTTGCTTCCGCCCGCAAGAATAAACAACATGAACGATGGAGGGGGGTTCGGCCGTGTTCATGCGGTCCGGCCCCCCTCACGTTAAACAATAACACTTAAATAAAATATTCAAAAGCCTCACGTAGACATGCGATCCACGAGAAAGAAATGGAATAAATTAACAATATTCAAAAACCCCTACCTCGAAGGAAGTTCGCGGAGCTCGTCAACGATCCGCGAAGGACGAGCGTCGCGGAGATCGGACATCACGGAGGTCGGTCGTCACGGAAGAAGACGTCGTCGGCATCGCGGTAGACGGACGCGGGTTCGCCGCCAGAGGCACGTCGCGGAAAGTGCGTTGCGGCGTCGGACGTAGGTTCGCCGCGGAAAGCACGTCGCGGAGAGGATGCGTTGCGGCGTCGTGGAAGAAAACCAACGCGTTGCAGTCCGACGTTGTGGAAGAAGGACGCCGCGTTCTTCGTGAAGTTGAGTGTTCTTCGTGATGTTGAGCGTTCTTCGTGATCTTCTTCAGAGATGAAGAAGAAGAAGAAAATGCTCTCCACCTCTCAAGGAACAAAGAGACTAACCCAAAAATAATAATAAATTAAGCTCATACTTAATTTATTAACACAACACCAACCTTTGAAATTCAAGAGTTTGAATTTCAAAACTTTAATTAAACTCACTTATTAATGACATAAGTTATAACCTATGTTTACATCATTAATTGTGAGTTGGGGAGGGTTAGAGAAAATGAAGGGGTGGGGTTCGTGTGGGCCCCACCACCCACTTAACCTCCCAAGGGAAGTTGGGTTGTCACCCAACTTCCACCCAAAGGATAAAAACACTTAAGGAAGATAAAAATAAAAATTGAAGTTAAATGTTTATTTTAACATTCACAATTTTATTTTTTACAACTCCCCTCGTGTAAACTCAACTTCGGGAAAGGTCTCCTTAAGCGAATATCGGCGCTGCGAGTTCATCGGTGCCCTCGGATTTCAATTCCGAGCACCGGATCAAAAGTTAGGAATTCCCGCTCGTTCGTTCACTGAACGTACCCGAGCCAAACTTTGGAAATTAATTCCGGGCACTCCGGGCCTCAGAATCAGGTGCCGTCAGAAACCGCGCTCTTGTAAAATTCTAAAGTAAATTAAGAAAAAATTTCCCTTGAATTTTACGGGTCTTTACATTACTCCCACCTCAGGGCTTTACGTCCCCGTAAAGCTTCAACTCACACTTAAGGGAGACAAGGTAGTACTGAGCACGCAACTGAGCTTTACGCTCCCATATGCTCACCTGAAGATCTCGTGCTACCCGAGAAGCACCCCAGAGGAAGCAACCGTTCACGTAGAACCTGCTCCTATCGATCCTCGATCTCTACTAGAACCTCTGTGCTTGTCGCCCTGTCATCGACGTCCAACTCCCCGAGGTCGATGACGTGTGAAGAAACATACACGTATCTCCACAGCTGAGACACGTGGTGGACATTATGCACCCGGTGCGACTGAGGTGGTAGGGTCAAGCGGTAAACCTCTTCGCCTACCCTGCTGAAGATCAAAAGGGTCCATTGAACTTCGGAGATAACATGCCGCTTCGGCCACATCTCCGAAACCTCATCGGGTTGAGACCGTATAAGAACGTGTTCGTCACCCTCGAATTCAAGAGGTTTCCCTTTTTAGGTTAGAACTGAAACTCAAAACTCCTGCTGCCATAAGGGTAGGGTTGACCAACTCAAGAGTGATCGGTCACACCCTCTTATGCCTGAGTTTAACATGTGCTGCCCAGGGTTTCCTTTTCGCCGACCAAGGAAAACCCATTCCGACGTTTGCCTAAAACAGTCAACCGGGGTATGATTTGTGAATCATACCCAGATCAACGTTGTAAGGCCTCTACGCTGCCACCAAGAGATTCCAACCGAAACTCTCGCCTCGAGGTCAAATCACACCGTCGGCGTAAGTGTGATTATCGAGTCTCCTCCCAAAGGTATCTCCAGACGTGAGGGTCAAGTCTACGGCTTACCCGGAACCTCTAGGTCTGGGACATGATTCGTGGAAGGGTAGAATGATTGGTTCCTATGTCTATAGATATGGCAGCTCGTAGTAGACATAATTCGTACCCCGAATCATTCTTAGAGCTCCTGGGTCACACTCCTTGACCACAATGCAGCTACTCTCCTCCCCAGCCCTCCTGCTCCCTGAGCCTGGCGGGGACTACTAAGTCGGGTGGTCGTAACATGTCGAAATGTACACCACAACATGCTGCTCTCTAAGCTCCGCTTCCACGTCTGCTACCCTGCAGATTCATCTGTCCTTAGCACTTCCTCCTCCTGAAACATTTTACACGCCCGAGTCTCTGAGACTGGCGTTAGTTTCCTGCCTTTCACTGCTAACGTTCACAACCACAAAGGTTCTCTCTATCATCCTAGCATAGGTAGAAATGCATAGAGGAAAAGTAATGGTTCGGATGTCCTTTAGACACACTTCGCTCAGAAGTTCGAGTCTAAAGAACTGATCACAACGTAACCAACGAGTACCAAGATTGATTGGTAAGCCACGTTGAGTGCTCTGCTTCCGACATGTCGTACTGTCGAAGCTGTATTAGCTCCAGAAAACTCACAACTACCTCCTCAAGCCAGTCCTCAGCCGCCTACGAGTCAGGCTCACCTCGAAACTTGAGGGATATCTGGTGCTAAAACATAAGTAAGGCACTAAGCCTGTGATTCTCTGCTACCGGTACCGCCGGTAGTGTCTACTGACCAACAGGTAGTGACATAGCTGGCGCACTACCCGTAGGTACTATCCCAGGTATCGGTTCGCGTACCGAAGCCTCATTACTATAAGGACCAACCTCATGGTCACTCACTGGAAACAACAGGAGCTAAGATCATCATCCGCTCTACTAGTATCCAAGCTAGGCGTAGAACTCTAGCAACCGCCTCCATCCAGTCCACTGCTGCCTGGGAAATCTGTCTCGCCTCGTATCCTCAGAGGCCTCTACTGCTGGAACTCGTGCATCGTGCTCTGTTAGCGTGCACCGTCAGCTAGTGGCATCCTCTGCCTAACGGGTGGTGGTGCTGCTGGTACACCACCCGAAGGTGCCAACACTGAAAAAGGGGCCCGGCACCGGAGTCTCGCTGCTCGGTGGGCCATCATCGAGAACTCTCTCGGAACTCCAGCTAACTATCTGCATGGTGACATTCTGAACAGTTGTGTCACGGTCAACGATTTATACCTGGTGAGCTGACCTGGTTTGAGCTGACTTTAAACCTTTTGGGAATCACACACGCAATCAGTGTTTTCGTGCATTAAGTCGGAAATCAGAAGTCAGGGTCCTGGTGTACGGATACGTCGGCCGCCGCACCAACACTGGACTCCCTGGACTGATAACCACACTCAATATACTAAACACTATTGCTTCACATAGAAAAGATCAGAGTTTGCGGTAGAACCGAACTCCTCTGATACCAATTTGTCACGACCCGACCTCGGGGCCCGTACCGTGACTACCCCAAGCCCGCCTTCCATAGGCCAGGGGCTGGCGACTAGCACCAAGGCGTAAAATCCCGGTAAACAGGGAAGGCATTGCCTTTATAAGTAACAACCACCACAGAGACAGCAAGCGGAAAGTAACTACAAGTGCAGAAAAGTAAAGGGGGCCGGAATACAAGCCCAACTGAAAGTAAAGTACAACTCGAAAGGGAAAACAGCAACTGAAAGTACAAGCGGCTCCTGGGACGTCCTCCTCGATTCCTACCTGAAGGGTAGGTACAGATGGCTCATCTCCTGGATCGTCCACCACGGATCCTACCTGAAGGGTAGGTACAGATAGCTCCACAACTCCTCGGGTCCAACTGTCCGCTCCGAGCATGTCCCGCTCAGTGGTCCTCCTCCGGGTACCGACCTACTCCGAAAGCCTCATCCACAGTCAGCGCTGTCCGTCGTCTGCAACCAACACAACGAAGTGCGGGCAAAGCCCGTGCAGGGGTGAGTATAAGCTACCCAGTAGGGACCCCGAGACCCCTGAAGGTCTCTCAAATCCACAAAGGATAAACCACGAAGAAAATTAACAATCACGAAGTAACATCCAGTATTGATTAGGTATATTCCCAAACATATACCTATGTCACCAATTTCCGTTCGGCTCCAACACGAGCCCAAGAACAATCCAATCCACAAAGAAGAGTAAACAGTAAAATCCACATAGGATAATAGTACAAGTCCACACGGTTTATAACAAGTTTATGAAATCAACGGATAACTATTACCCAGGTATATGCCCATACATATACCTAAGTTATCAAGCGACCCATCTCAATCATGAGGAAACACAAAGATCATTGACTCAGCTCAAACCAGGATTTTCATTGTCGAAACCGTAGCTGCTGAAGAGCCCCGTCTCTGAAGTGTGCAGTAGTCCTGTCACGACTCCGAGGTACTGCTCACTAACCTATGACTGCTGAGGTACTCCTCCTGTCGAGTACTGCGGGTCTGCTGCCAACTACTGGGCGCTCCGTCCGCTGAGGGTCTGCTGCCAACTACTGGGCGCTCACCCAAATAGCCTACTGAGGTACTCTTCCTGTCGAGTACCGCGGGTTTGCTGCCAACTACCAGACGCTCCGTCCGCCGTGGGTCTGCTGCCAAATACCGGGCGCTCCGTCCACTGGGCTAGTCGACTCACTCCAAGTCGAGTCGGTCAAGCAGTCGTCAGGTCTCAGCCGGCTACACGGTCTCCGTACTCTGCACACTCGTCTCCACCGTTGCGGGTCTGTCGCTATAACCAAGCACACACACTCCGTAAAGTATCGCGGGTCCGCCGCTACAACCAAGCGCTCCACCGCCAAGGGTCTGCTGCTGCATCCAAGCGCACCACCACTGTCAAGTACCACGGGTCCGCCGCTACACCCAAGCGCTCCCCCGCCCGCTCGTCTCCGGGAGGGTCCACTCCACGAGCTACTGGTCGATACTCCAAGTATCTCAAAGTCCAACGAATAAGTGCCACATACGTCCGCTTCGTCAAAGGAGTCTCAACGTAACAGACGGCGCGTCAATCGGACGCCCGGTCTGTGAGTTATTAGCCTTTTCGTCCCGAGGGCCCGGTTGGTTTCGTGAGCGAACCCAACCCGGCCATATCACAACTGTACCCTGCACTTCCGTAGGGAATTCTCAAAGGGACCGTTACTCAACGTATTCACCAACGCCGCTGACGGTTCGTCAAACGGACGTCCTGTCTGAAAGATATCAGCTTTTCCGTTCCAGGGGCCGATGGGATTTCAGATACGATCCAACCCGGCCACACTCCAACTGTATCCAAAACTCGGGAGGAGTATGTCAAAAGTTCAGTCTCATCAAGAGGAAGTTATCGCGACAGACGGCGCGTCAATCGGACGCCCGGTCTGTGAGTTATTGGCCTTTTCGTTCCAGGGGTCCCGTTGGTTTCGTGTACGAACCAACCCGACCGTACTCCGTCGGCACCCAAACCTCGAGCGGAGTAAGCCAAAAGATCCGTCCCACTTAGAGGATTCCATCAAAGTCGACGGCACGTCAATCGGACGTCCGGAGCTCAAGATATGAGCCTTTCCGCTCCGAGGGCCCGGTTGGTTTCGTGAACGAACCAACCCGGCCGTACTCCACCTGCGTCCAAACCTCGGGCGGAGTATACCAAAAGATCCGTCTCACTAAGAGGAACACAACGCGACTGACGGCGCGTCAATCGGACGTTCGTAGCTCAAGATATGAGCGTTTCCGCTCCGAAGGCCCGGTTGGTTTCGTGAACGAACCAACCCGGCCGAACTCAAAGTAACCCGAAACCTTGAGTGCGATAAACCGAAACGACCGTCTCGATCCAAGGATCGCGTTGCCGCTGACGGTTCGTCGATCGGAGGTCCGAGGCTCAAGTTATGGGCCAAAAACCAATTCTGGTTCGAAACGGGGGGGTCCGGGTCCGGGCCGACCCGGCCCGACCCCCCCCCCCCCTGGGGCTGCGCGGCGGCGCGGCGGGCCGCGGCGGGCCGCGGTGGCTTGGCGGCTGGCGCCGCATGGAGGCCGCGCGGGGGGCTCAAACCCCCGCGGATTGATTAGGCGGCGCGGCCTTGTGCCGCGCCATTTGAATGAAACGGCCCCCGCACGTGGGGGCCGGCTGGACACGAACCGGGGGGCTGCTGCCCCCCCCTCCTTTAAAGAACCGCCCCCCTATTAAAGAGGGGGGTTTTCAAGGGTTGGCCGGGGGATTAATTCCCCCGGTTTTTAAGACATCCGGCCGGCCAGCTGGCCGGCCGGTTTTCTCAAACGGACCGGAAAGTCCGGTCCCCCCTTCGGCTTCCGACGCTGGCGGCCCGACCGCCGGTCTTCTCTTCCGCCGCGGCCCGGAACCGGCCGCGGTCTCCTCGTCCCGCCGCGGCCCGGAACCGGCCGCGGTGTTCGTCGTCCGGCGCGGTGCGACGGCACCGCGCCCCTTCGCCGTGCTTTAATATTCAATCAACGCGGCGCGACGGCGTCGCGTTCTTGTTGTTTCTTCCATGGTACGCGCGCAACGGCATCGCGTAAGTTAATCGTAAAATTATCCGCGTGGTGCGACGGCACCACGCCACCTTGCTTCCGCCCGCAAGAATAAACAACATGAACGATGGAGGGGGGTTCGGCCGTGTTCATGCGGTCCGGCCCCCCTCACGTTAAACAATAACACTTAAATAAAATATTCAAAAGCCTCACGTAGACATGCGATCCACGAGCAAGAAATGGAATAAATTAACAATATTCAACAACCCCTGCCTCGAAGGAAGTTCGCGGAGCTCGTCAACGATCCGCGAAGGACGAGCGTCGCGGAGATCGGACATCACGGAGGTCGGTCGTCACAGAAGAAGACTTCGTCGGCATCGCGGTAGACGGACGCGGGTTCGCCGCGAGAGGCACGTCGCGGAAAGTGCGTTGCGGTGTCGGACGTAGGTTCTCCGCGGAAAGCACGTCGCGGAGAGGATGCGTTGCGGCGTCGTGGAGGAAAACCAACGCGTTGCAGTCCGACGTTGTGGAAGAAGGACGCCGCGTTCTTCGTGAAGTTGAGTGTTCTTCGTGATGTTGAGCGTTCTTCGTGATCTTCGTCAGAGATGAAGAAGAAGAATAAAATGCTCTCCACCTCTCAAGGAACAAAGAGACTAACCCAAAAATAATAATAAATTAAGCTCATACTTAATTTATTAACACAACACCAACCTTTGAAATTCAAGAGTTTGAATTTCAAAACTTTAATTAAACTCACTTATTAATGACATAAGTTATAACCTAAGTTTACATCATTAATTGTGAGTTGGGGAGGGTTAGAGAAAATGAAGGGGTGGGGTTCGTGTGGGCCTCACCACCCACTTAACCTCCCAAGGGAAGTTGGGTTGTCACCCAACTTCCACCCAAAGGATAAAAACACTTAAGGAAGATAAAAATAAAAATTGAAGTTAAATTTTTATTTTAACATTCACAATTTTATTTTTTACAACTCCCCTCGTGTAAACGCAACTTCGGGAAAGGTCTCCTTAAGCGAATATCGGCGCTGCGAGTTCATCGGTGCCCTCGGATTTCAATTCCGAGCACCGGATGAAAAGTTAGGAATTCCCGCTCGTTCGTTCACTGAACGTACCCGAGCCAAACTTCGGAAATTAATTCCGGGCACTCCGGGCCTCGGAATCAGGTGCCGTCAGAAACCGCGCTCTTGTAAAATTCTAAAGTAAATTAAGAAAAAATTTCCCTTGAATTTTACGGGTCTTTACATTATCATGATAATTTGTATAGATGAGATGAGGAGAAGAGAAGAAAAGAAAGTAAATTCGAAATGAAATTAAAAGAAAAAGGAAGAGGGTTTAACTCTTGAATTAACCTCCTAGAGAACCTCCTTAGAGAACGGGGATTTTGATATTTTGGTAAGAAAAAGATCTCCTAGAAATGGGGAGAGACTAGGGAAGTGTATTTGGGTAGAAATTTTACAAGATTCAAGTCTTTTAGGAGTGAAGAGAAGATAGGATGAGGGTGGTTTTTATAGTGGAGGAGAGGGTTGTTTTTTGAATATCTTATTCATTTGCTTATTATTTTAGATCAAGAATATGAATAGTTTGCGAATTATTATCAAATATATTAAAATAATGAATTCATGTTCAATATTATGGTGTTTAAATTAGTGATGGATCAAGGAATAATGTATTTATCATCTAATGTATTTATACCTTAAATTATTGTATTTTACTTTTAAAAAAATTCAAGTATTTTAGAAAAATCCCAAAAATTCACCATAACCATTTTTTGACATGAAGAATTAAAAAATGGACTCCATTTTATCAAAATAATTTTATAAATATTTGAAATTTAATTTTTAAATAAAATCATTATTTACTTGAAAAATACAGATTTTAAATTTAAAACAGATTTTATAACACATTAAAAAATTAACTAAGGTCTCTTAAAATTATCCTAAAATCATAATAAAGAAAAATATTGATTTATGAATCCATTTTATGAAAATGAATTTTATTTTATATAATTTTATTAATTATAAAATTGTAATTAAATATTTATGACTTATAGAAATACCAATACTTCAATATTAAATTTTAAAGTATTCATTTACTTATAGTATGATATAATTATCTCATACTTTCACTAATGGGATAACTAAATTTTATTTATACTTTCATGGGTGTTGTTACTATTTATTTGGATGATTTACTATTTATAAGGGTCATATTACTTTTCCTAAGGTATTGTTTTTATTTCATCTGTATAAGTTTTTTATCGTCTAGAAATACCTTTTATTTTATTCATTATTTATTTATAAATATTGTATAGTGTTCTCTATGTAGTTTTATATGATTTATACTATATAATATAAAAAAAGGAAGTGAAATATTATTGATATAATTTTGAGTCATTATAGTGAAAGTGTTTGAACACTAAAAGAATGAAAAAAAATCAAGAAGAAACTTCCAAAAGTAATGATCATGAAGAATTGTTTTTGAGAAATAGAGAGAAATTTATGAAAATAATGAGAATTTAGAAGAAGTATAGGGTAAGAAAGACGATTCAACTATTTATAGTGATGGAAAATGACATTTTCCATCTCATACAAGGTTGATAAAGTAGGATAAGTTCCAAAATATCATTGGAGAACAAGGATAATAGATTCAGACTAGAATAACTTTTAGGGAAATTACACACACCTCGTTATTTTTTCAAGTTGAACAAAAATGTTTTAAAGAGGATTTAGAGAAACAATAGTTTATTGTTTCTATGAATGGAGATTTATATCAGATTAAAAATAAAGATACTTGGGAGTTGGTATACAAGAAAGTGTAAAATAATATTATCAGAATAAAGTGGGTGTTTGTAAAATGACAAATGAAAGAGGAGAATTTTCAAGAAACAAGGAAATACTTGTGTGAAAAAGGTATTTGATAAGTTAAAAGAATTTATTTTTATGAAACCTTCACACCATTTTATAGTTTTGAGGTAATTATAATGTTTCTTACTATTATGTCATGAAAGTGATACAATATATTAAAAATGGATTTCAAGTCATCCTTCTTCAATAGAGAGTTAAAATAGGAAGTGTACTTTGAGAAACTTTATGGTTTTTGCTTATAGAAGATGAAGGATATGTTTTTAGAATAAGGAAGACTCTGTTTGGGCTAAAAAATCCTCAAGATTATGGTATTCCAAGTTAGATACTTTCTTTATGTATTTTAATTTCAAGAATGTAATATTAGAGAAGAAAATATACATTAAATATGACAAATTGGTATCACTTATTTTTTTTATATTTATAAGATTATCATTTCCAAAAATAAACAATTTATGTGAAAGGAAATTTATATATAAATGAAAAATATGTTTGAGATTCCCATGCTTGAATAATTGAGGTATTTCTTAATCTTAAAAATTTATTAAGAGGATGATCACATCATTATTTTTCAAGATAAGTATACTTAAGAAATTTTAAAGAAGTTTGGTATCATGGATTTGAAGCTAATTTATACCAAAATTTCAATGGGAACCAATCTTTAGAAATATAAATAAGGAAAATAAGTTGATTTAAGATAATTAAGGAAGCTTATTGGTAGTTTTCTTTATCTGATAAATTTAAGGATGAATATAGTGTATGTTGTAACATTATATTTCAGATACCAAAAATCACTAAAGGAACCCCATTTCATTTTCAAAAAAATATATAATTGTTAAATTTAAGGTATAATGGAAGATCTAATAAAATATTACAGTAGTGGAAAACTTGAATTATTGGATATATACATATATATTTTCATGGAAATGTAAATGATCAAAGTTCAACAACCAGTGGAGTTTTCTTTTTGGGTGAAAAGTTTGTATGTTGGCACATAAATAAAAAAATCATATTGAACTTGAGTACCTTTGAAGTAGAATATACCTATTTAATTCAAGTTAGAACCCAATTGAGGTGGATGAGGGCTCAATTTAAAGATATTAAGGTTGAAGTGAAGTTTCCATTTCTTATGGGATTTGATAATAAAAGTTCCATAAATTTATCAATAAATACAGTTCAACATTCTTTATCAAAGAGAATTTATGTAAAATTTCACTTCATTAAGGATATTGTAGATAAAAATGTATTAAAGATTAAATTTATTCCAAAAATGGAGGAAATAAAATATGTTTTCCCTAAACCAATATATAAGGATATATTTCAAACATTGAGGTTGATAATGGGAGTTCATCCTCATTCCTCTCAAGTATAAGGTATTTTCATTCTATGTAATATCTCACTTGTTATTTAGATTATTATTGTAAAAGGGGGATAAATACAACATAAATATATATTATTGTTTATTTTTTAATGTTTTTATAAAGGGGGAGAACATTAATATTGGGTAGAATACAAAGATATGTGTTAAACCTAATAATGGGGATCTCTTATTTAGTCTATGCATTTATTTAGAGGCAGTTTTTAAAAGAGGTAAGATATGAAGTTAGAAAGTGAAATTTTCTTACATTTTTAGTGATCGTGCCTATAAAAACTTGTTATACATAGGGTAAAGGGATATTTTTGAGTAATATAAGTAAATTTATTCTTATTTGGTATCATGTGGTGTTAACATATGTTAATAAGTAAATATAAGTCAATATTATGGGTAACATTATATTTTTGTTCGATATTATTTTTTTACAAATAATTTACTCATGCAGGCTTAGAATTATTGAATAATGATTAATTTCTAAGTGTGATGATTTTAAAAGTGATTTATGTTCCTTGGTTAACAAAAAAATCCAAAGGGGGATATTGTTGAGACTAAGAGATGTTTTGGGGAGATTGTTGAGATCATAAAGAAGAAAGTGGGATGAATAAGTTATTTTTTCTTTAGAAATATTTTTTAAATCAAGGGATTTTTTGATAAAATTAGAATTTGATTAATCATTCCTTTCATGATTGTTTGTAAAAGGATAAAATAATTTGAAAATATAAAGTGCATATTTTTATGTCTTGGATTTTTTTTCAAAGTATAAATAATATTCAAAATCATATAAAATTAATTATTTTATGTGATTTGAATGTTTTTTGGATGGTTGGAAGTGTTTTTAAGTGATTTGGAATTGTTTGGAAGTAATTTAGAGGTTTTTGTAGTTGAAAAAAATTGAACCTGGCATTTCATAAAGTCCTCCAAGACACCATTTATAGATAAGAAATTTTTTTACTCATAAATAAGGGTTATTATGGAGACTAGACTAAAAATTCATGGAATTCCTTTTATATGTAATAGTTATGTCATGAATATTCGAGTTAAGGAAAGAAGATAAGGTGCACTATACCCATACTCTCAAGATGTATGTTAAAAACAAATACTTTAGAAAATAAATTTTATACCAAGTGAGATAACCCAAGATAATAATACATATATTTCACATAATTTTCATATATTAAACATCACATATATGTTATCCCAACTAGGTTAAATACCCTAAAAGGTGGGGGGTGAGTCAGGATATGGAGGATTAAAACAACCACCCATTCAGATCTTATTTTTTCATTAAACAAAACATTATTCTCTCAATATCCCATATAAATGTATGAACATAAATGGAATCATGCACAAGACATAGTGATTTTAATTAGTTCACCCTCACTGGGCTATATCTAAGGAGTATACAACAATAATGTGTCAATGTACCAAATCCACTCAGGCTCACTTCCAAAATATAATGTTTATGCTACATCACTTCAATTTCTATGCTCAATGTCTTTACAATGTTTAGGGAAAACTCACTATTTCCTAAGGGGCACTCCCTAACTCTATTTTGATGGATCACTACAGGTAAAAAGAATCACCTTCATGATATTCCTTTTCTTACTGACCTGGAATGGATTTAAGCCCAATTTATGGACTTGTAGGTCCCTTCATTAGTGATAATGAATACATACTCAGTTGTAGATAGATTCTGTTTTTATGTCACACTTTCATCCAATTGATGAATAACACTTTACCAAATATTTACAGGGAAATCCCTTTTTATAGCTTTTGCGATGCTCACTGCCTTCACGAAGCTCACAAAACCTTCTTGAAGCAACCCAATTCTTCTCAATCATATACTACCTTCACGAACCACAAAAATTTCATGAAGCTCACCTATTTCATGAAGATCAACCACTTTCATGAATCTCACTTATCATCTGTAAAGCTCACAATTTTCAGTCAACTTTTTTTGGCCTTTGTGAACTTCAATACTTTTGCGACGCTTAAATTGTTTTATTAGTTTTCATAGAATTCATGAACATCCTTTATTCGTAAAATTTATCACAAGAATGTACTTAATGAATCACCTTCACAAATCCTAATCTTTAGAATATTCATTAAGTCTTTCTCCATTTCTGATGGGGGTAGAGGCCTATTTATATGTGTTACCTACAATTCTAGAATCTTCCATATACATCAACACCATTTCATAGAGATCTCTAATTTCATTTGCAATGATACACACATTCACTAAAAACCCTTCAAAAAACCTAGTCTTCAAAAAACTCAAGACTTTACCATATTTTTATAAGTCCTTTAAGAAGAACCAAATTTCATGATGATAGAGTCATCCTCCAAATTTTGGAACCCAATTTTTTTTCAAACACTGGGAAACAGAGAAACTTTTTATATGTAATATTCTACACTACTTACAAGGCATAAATTCCCCTATCTTGGATCATTGTAAACATACCTTGTCAACAATCTCTTTGTAATTCCATGACTAACCATGAAAACCTTCTTTGCCAACAAACAAAATCAACCTAAAAACATTTTTATGTTACTTTAAGGTATTTTCCCCAAAAATACCCCCTTTGGGTTTGTGGAAAATTATTTATGTTTTGAAACCTCATTGAAGCTTCTTCCAACTTTTACCAACATTCAGATCATGTGATTCAAATATAGATCAAGGATTTACTCAACACATACTCTAATCCCACATGATTCATCCTCGATGTGAGAAACAAGAGTATCATGAAAATTTCATCAATAAATCACTTCATTACGAAACCACTCAAATTATTTCATTACAATCCACATCTGTCATGATATATATCCTTTTATCGATCATATTTAGAATTGTTAGATTTAAAACTCCCCCTACTTCACTACTCCCCCTATTAGATTATCCTCTTATCTTAATTAAGACATTTTCTACCCTTTTATAGCCATAATTTCTACTTGTTTTTCAACAAACTTGAAGACCACTTTGTTTTGGTCTGCAAGAGGGTAAAAAAAAGATCAACACATTAGAGGAAATCAAATAATACCTTGGGGAGAGGGGTACCACATCCACAATTTTTGAAGTGCGGGTAATCGACTAAAATCCAAGCACAATTTGATGACGTACAAACCTTTCTTTGGGTAAGGCCATTATCAAAATATACAAAACCTATTGTTCTATAGAAACACACTCTAACTTTACAAGCCATTGATCTACCTTCTCATTTATAAAATGATACTTGATTTCAATGTTCTTTTTCCTTGAGTGATGGATTATATTTTTTCTAAGATTTATATAACTTTAATTGTCACAATGGATTCTAATCATAAAGTTTACTTCAACTCCCACATCATCAATATTATTCTTTATCCACAATAACTCCATACATGCTTGAGTAGATACAATATATTCTACTTCTACGGTGCTCAACGATATGCAATAATTTTTATTGTTTATCCATGAAATAAAAAAACCACTAAGATAGAATGAACCATCTAAAATTGATTTTTTATCATCTACTAATCCAAACCAATCCGCATCTATATAACCTAATAACTCTTGTTGAGATTTTTCCTTCTACAGAAAACTAAAATCCACCAACCCCCTAAAATACCGAAGTATTCTTTTCACTAAAATCTAGTAAAATTCCTTGGTATTTATTTTATATAATTTTACATGGAATGTGGAAAAAAATATCATGTATTTTTACTATCAAGTATAATAGTCTACCAATGATTTTCCTATATTCTTCTACATTAACTACATTTCCTTCATCACCCCATGATAGTTTCATCCATGTAGCCACTATATTCATTATATACTTGTAATTATCCATTCAAAATATTATCAAAAACTACTTGAAATATTTATATAAGGAAATTAATGTTCTGTTATTTCCTTTTATCACCTATAAATGAAGAAAAAAATTTAGTTCACCAATCATTGACATTTTGAATTCACTTTTCACGAATATTGTGAACTATTTTCACTGTGCTTCATCTGATACACCAAAAATTATTTCATATACATACACCAAAACCATAATCCTTTGATTACTATAATTGTTAACATAAATATTGTAATCAACTCCACTATACTAAAAATTAATCTTCTTAAAAAACTTATCTAGTTTTGAATACCATGATATTGGTGGTTTCTTCATCCTATATAGTTCCTTATTCAGTTGAAAAACTCTATTATCATCTTTATGAATTATAAAACCACCCACATTCTCAATGTAAAATTATTCTTCTAGAACCTCATTTAGAAATGATGACTTAAAATCTTTCTGGAAAACGTCAAAATTTATTTTCATCGCTATTTAAAAGAATAATATGATTGTCTCTAGCCTTGAAATAGGTGAAAATGTTTTATCAACATCAATATCCTCTATAAACATGTACGATTTACAAACTAGTTATGCTTTGTTTCAAATAACTACACCATCTTCATTTATCTTGTTACAAAATACCCATTTATTCACGATGAAATTATTATATATTAGTCTTAAAACAATATATCATGTATGATTCTTCTCAATTTGGTCAATATCATCATTCATAGCCCGAATACCATTTTCAACTCGAGCTACTTCCTAAAACCATTTAGGATATATCTATGATAAGAACAATTCTTTCTATAGAGTCTTTATCCTCTTTTTTTTCAATGGAACTGCATGATCATCAATTATGTTTTTTATCATTTTTCGATCTTCTATTAGTTCCTTGTATAGATATTGGTTTATTCTCATCCTTTTCATTACCTAAATATTCTTATGAATCAACATATAGAACTAAAACATCCCCTACGATGTTTATCTCTTCATCACTATCCTCCCGAGACTAATCATGTATTTTTTGAAGAGTCTACTCATTATCTACTATAGTTACATCATTGCATTAAAATACCTTTACAACATGTATGTTGAAACATTTGTATGATTTTAGTTTTCTTTATTATCCAAGGAATATCCCTTCATCTCCATGGGATTCAAATCTCATGTGTTTCTCCTTAGTGAGAATGAAACACATTCTTCTGAAGACTTGAAATTACTTCAACATTGGCTTCTTTCCATACTATAGCTCATATTGAGTCTTCTCTTCTTTTATACATAATAACACTCTATTTGATGTGTAGACTAATTTAATCATTGCTTCTTTCCAAAACATATCTGTAAGGCCTTTCTCAATGAACATTGTTCTAGCCATGTTATTGATAATCCAATTTATTCTCTCAACTACTCCATTTTTCAGTGGATTTATTACTACTAAAACTTGGTTCCTTATCCCATGTTTCTCAAGATAATCCTCCACTTGGATATTTTTGAACTTAGTTACATTATCTATTCAGATCTTCTATATTTTTGACCTTGAATCCTTTCAACTTCCATTTGATAAGTTGTTATGAAACTGAACATCTTTTATTTATGAGTGATGACTAAAACCCATGCCGTTATACTAAAATAATCAATTAAGAGAACATAATATCTTCTCCCATTAATTAATATTTGTGAAATAGGTCCTAAAACATCAATATGAACCAACTCAATAACTTTTGTTGACTTTTTCTCTTTTTCCTTATATTTTTTTTAATTTTATTACCTTGTTGAAATGCCTCAAAAGTATGAATATGATCACCTGATAAAATAGGGAGGTCTCAAGAAACATCAAATTTCATCAGATCTTCCAAGGATGGTTGGCTCATGTGACCAAGAGACTTTTTCCATAACCCATTTTCTTCTTTCTTGTATAAAAAGCACATATATTGTTCTCCACTCACAAGGTAGATATTGCCTTTCGTATGATTTATATGTAAAAAAACTACACCATATTTTTCCTTGATGACACATAAATTATTGGAAAATATTATGGAATTTATTGAATTACATAATTGATCAAAACCTATTAAGTTGTGACTGACACCTTCAACAACAAATACATTTTCACATATCATATCTTTTCACCCCAAACTTTTTTTTCTATAGAAAATACTTTTTATGCATTCATAATTACCAAATATCACAATACATTCCTTTTCATATCTTATTAATCTCACTAGTTCCTTATTTCCTATCATATGAGAGGTGCATCCACTATCAATGATAAATTCCAATGTGATATGATGATTTGAAATAAATATCTGAAACCACTTCCGGTTTCACTCTCTTCTTTTTATACATGTTTTTGAATTCATAACCAGTATAGATTGATAATATTTATCTTCCCTGAATTATATTTTATGAGTTTCATCTTGCATAGATGCAAATTTATTTTTCATTTTCAACTCATTTGATGATACATTTAGTTTATTATTATGATCATATTCAGTCTAATTTAGCACATTACTCTGTATTATTGATAAGAATTATCTTTCCATGTGTTTTATTACTCTACACCAAAATAATAACCATTTAATGATATAATTTAATATTGAGTTTGGTATGGATGCTCTATTGGTATTGTTCCCTTCGATACCTTCTGGATATAGAACATTCATTTTGTGAGTTTCCTATCTTTCCATAACAGTAACATCTAGTGAAGGGTGTGTTTTTGTGTGTCACTACTACAATAATTTTTTCCCTTGGGTTATTTAAATCTTATAGTTATTCTTCATAACCAAATAAACCTTCAATCTTGGGAAGGGTTCTTATGGTATGAATTCAACCATTACTAATTTATATTTTTGATCAATCCCCATACTAGTTGTAACGTTCGGACCTATATTCTCCTAACATTCCTTTATCTGTTTCATCGAATATTTGAACTCTAAATTTCTATTTTCTACTACCTTTAAGACCTTATTTTCTAGAGTCAATAGTTTATCCTGATCTTTCACTTTCCTTCATAGGCTTACAACTTCCTCCTCATGCTTTTAAATGAGTTTATCTTGATCTTTCCCTATATTTTTCAAACCATCAATCACCCTTTTCTGTTCTTTAAGTTTGAACTTTTTGTCACTGATCATATACAAGTTCTCTAGATTTGAAGACTTAATCTTTTAAATTTAATCTATTAGCTTAAAATTTTATTCTTCCAACTCCTATATAAAGAGTTTTTCATCATGAACCACCATGTTAGTTTTATTTGTATTGGCTCTCTAAATATCTATCTATTCAAGTTATGCATCTAATTCGACCTGAAGGTCAACTCTTCCTTCAACTTATCCTTCATTATTGTCACTTTATTCCTCCTTTTTGGAATTTATAACAACAACCACCTTTTTAATTTTCTTCATGATCATTATATTCCTCTAACTATCCTATCTCAGATTCCTCTGAACTGTTAGCTTCTTTTGAAATCAAACTCTTCTTTTTGAATCACCTTTGAAAATCCATATCCTTAAGAACTTCAATAAGTATTTGTACTTTTGTTAGGGGTTAGAGGCCTATTTATAGGCATTTACTTTGATTCTAGAATCTTCCATTCACATCATCACCATTTCATGGAGCTCTCTAATATTGTTTTTGATGATCCACACCTTCAAAAAATGCCCTTCGTGAAACCAAATCTTTTTGAAACTCATGACATTACTATATTTTTATAAAGACTTCAAGGAAATCAAATTTTTGTGATGATAGGTATATACTACAAAATTTGGACCCCAAAAATTTGAAAAATACTAGGAAATGGTACCACCTTGTATAAAAAATCTTTTATAGTGATTCCATGGAATCCATTCCTCTATATTGGATCTTTGTCAATATACCTTGTCAACACTATTTAAGGAACTCCACAAATAAACATGGAAACATACTTTATCAACAAACACAAACAACCCTAAAAACACCACAATGTTACTTTGAGATATTTATCCCAAAAATCTCATAATAATCTCATAATCCCAATAATGAAAGGTTTAATTCATTTTAGGATCTTCTATATGAGAAACTTATTTTATGATATCTGTGATCATGTCTCCATAATTGAACCACACTAAAATCCCTTATAGAGGTGATATATTTTTTCTTTATCTCCATCGACGCCTCCCCCTTCAGGGGTAGTGGTCCCTCCTATCTCAGTGATTTCTAGGGTTCCCTCTCATTCATTCTTAGACTGTAATTCCTTCTTCTGGTCTCGCATGGTGTTCTCAGCTGATGTTTCAGATACCTCCTCCGTTTTCTTTTTCTCTACCCCAATATTCCCATAAATATAGGGGTTTTCCCTTATCACTTGATAGTTTCTTATGGTTTTTCTTCAGTTCATTCCTATGATCATGGCTCTTCGAATCCCTTAGGTCACTTTCTCTCTGCTCTTGCTTCATAACCCTTCATTTTAGACCCCATCTTGGTCCAGTTTGGGGGATCTTGTAGTGTATTTGGATGTGTTGATTGAGTATATGAGGTTGGTCCAGGAGCCAATAACTACGATGGTGTTTTGTTTTCTTCCTGTGGTGTTCCTCTTCTTTGATGGAGGTTTTTTTCTGTTCCATTTTTAGTGTGTTCCATTTTTCTATTTTCTTGAATTTTTTTCTAGTGAAGACTTCTTTGGTGAATGATTCATCTCAATAGTCAATGGTGATAATAATGTTTATTGTTTTCTTCATCATTTTGTATGGTTATGTTTGGCATATGTTTTGAGTTCTTGACCCTCTTTAGGTTTGCTCGATGATGTGGTCAATTTGTGTTCTATTTGGTGATTTTGTTTCTGGTGTGGTGATGGAGTCGATGTCAGTGATGATTATGAGGGTGAAGAGATGATGGTTCTTCTATTTTGGTTTGCGTTGGTTGATATTGTTTTTGGTGTTTACGAAGATGGTGTTTTGCGGGCATGGATGCAGTGATTCCAGTGATGTGGAATACAAGCAATGATGATGGTAGTGTTTTGATCAGAGATGATGCAAACAATATTGTTAGGAGATGATGACGAGGTGAAATTGGTTATGAAGATGTCATTCTCAATCCATATTCGATTTTGAGGTATTATTATCCTTGAATTTATAATTTTGGAATCCTTGTTTTAGCACCCAAATGGTATGTTGGTTATTGATAAACCAACAAGTGACTTTTAAAAATCAAATAAAAATTGATTTTTTTGTCAAATTTAAAAATAAGTAACATGGTATAAGATCATGAGATTAGCATGGAAATTTTTTATAAGGGAATGATATAAAAATTTCATGGAATCATAAATATGTAGAAACAACATAAAACATGACATCAAAAACATAAGTGAAGGTTCACTGCCAAGACAACATAACATAGTGTGCTTAATCTAACCACCTATGAACAATACATGGTATCTCATGAGATGAAAACATTACCCAATGAATTAGAGTGGTATCAAGGTGAACACTTCACATAATAAAAAACATACATATATGTGACACACAATTTCATTAATCATATTGGAAAAACCCATAAAAGTGAAAATGGGTTTCATATCCTTTTCAAATTGTATCCCATAAGAAAAAATTCATAAATTCACCGATAATCATAACACGATAACTTGTGTAAATTTAATAGGTATCCCATGATATTAGTTAACCTTATAGGTAAATACCTTTAAATTAAAATGAAAAATAATATGGTATTTACACTATATAGATAATGAATATACATTTGAACCAATAATTTCCCTAATCAATTAATGTATGGGTATCTTGGTGAACACCCTCCAATCAAAGAAATGAAACTTAAAAAATTCATAGCGGAAAGAAATTGGAGGAAAAATCATATTTATAAATAGTATATGATTTGGTAAAAAGAGTAGTAATTGATTTTTTCACTTAGGGAGAAAAAAGTAGAACTGAAATCATTGACAAAATTTTCTTTGGAAAACATTTCCTAACATCCTTATAAAAAGGAATGATCTTAGAGTAACTTTTCAAAAATAAATTCTAATAAGAAAAATAGAATAGATATTAACATATTACTTAAAAATAAATCTAAATGATGAAATATTTAAATTAAATAAATCTTAAGTCAACAAATGTGAATTAGAGTATAAAATATGAGCATTAATGAAATTCCCTTTCTATATTTTGAAATTCATTTTTTGATTCCTACATTATTAAAAAGGATAATAATAATTTCTTTTGAAAAGGTCAAAATAGAAATATGATGATCATATGAGATAAAACATATTTGGGTTACCAGATAAGAAAATAGAACATTGGTAGGAAAGGGAAATATGGGTATATAGGAGAAAAATCCATTAGAAAGGATGAATATTAATACTAACAATGTCATAAATTTTAAGAAGAAATAAAAAAATGAATATGTTTTTTATTTATATAAATGATTTCCCACAATGAAAAATGAATTACCATATAGAATAAATAAATTTTATAATAATGGAACTTAGAAAATAATCATCAATAAATATAGCTCAAGATCCATATGGAAAAAAAATTGAGTCAACAAACCACTTACGACTTCATTATCTTTCAAATTAAAAACCCACAAAGGCAGAACATGAGATGAATTTGTAAATCCCATAGATTTCAAGAAAATTATGATAAAAAACATCAAATGGAAAAACTTACATAATAAAAAGTGAATAATTGGTGAATGGAAATCATATCTTAATGAAGTAAAATTGAGATGTGGAAACCCTTAACTCAGGTCTAGATTTATTATTTACATGCACCTAACTTAGAAAACAATCAAATTCAGTTTATTAAAAGCATTATTAAGAGACATATTAATCTAAATTTCATTTTATAAGGTCTATTTTTTATCATGTGTTAATATTTTTTTAATATTTTTCACTTATGTTAGTTACTTAAGGTGCTTTAGTCATTTTATTTGAAACTTCATCGGTATATTGATCATTGTCAAATGTCTTGTAAAATAGTTTCATAATATCCTGAACTATAGATGTGTATGTATTTTATTATTAAATTAAAAAAAATTTAAATAGATTCATAGGTTTTCCCAAAATGGAATCAAATTAATAAAGGTTCTTTAATATGTTCACTTAAGGTGGTTATGTTTACTATAACAATTTATTATTAATATCAAATTGGAATGCCCAATATGATATTTTAAGAATATTAATAGTGTAAGGAATATAATTTTTATAAAATAAATACACTTTTATATTAATACATGTTATGAATTAATGGAAAACAAAATATGTTATTCTGTAGAGGTGGTAGTCCACACATAGACACATACAACACTCTCATTTTCATAGAATCAGAGGGGGGTATAAATTGAAATAATTTAAAATTTAAGAATCTTAATCATGTTATAAATATTATATTTTTTCATTAAATAACTATTTTGAACTATCCATGTTAGGATTTTATGAAAAATAAAACATTTCATTCATGGAGGTGACGGTTCGCATGTACGCATGACAATGTCTTTATTTTTAAAATGGTCTTCGAGGAAGGTAGAAAGGTGACATTCCATTAGTTTATTAAAATTTAATAATATTATTAAGACTTATGGTATCATAACATCATGTATAGAAGATATTTGAGAGGTTATAATAAGAAAATAATTAAGAGAGTTTGGTTAACAACATCACCTCTCCCTTTAGATGCTCTCCATTGATTATTGCCTTAAGGATCCTCATATTAGTCTTTTAGAAATAAAAAATATTCTAGAATGTGGGGAGAGTGTTGAGGAGGTACTAGGTTGGTCAAAAAAATTCTTTATAATGGGTGGATAAATGGGTTGGTGAAGGGTGGTATTTATAAGTGATATGAGTAACATTTTTGTAATAATATAAAATATAATGTCACTATTCAAGGGTCAAAAGGATTTAATAATGGAATAAAATGGATAGGGAATGAGGTAAGGTATATACACCTCTCATAAAATCATTTTAAGACATTTTATTTTTATTTTTTAGGTTTATTACCCTTTGTTAAACCCTTTTTAACTTAATTTCCCTTTAGTGTGGTAACCATTTTTTACCTAAATTATTTTTATTCATAAAAATAAAATGGTTCTTATTACATAATTTTTAGCTACTAATTCTAATTATGAAATTAATTTTTTGAAATTAAATTTATAGGTTTACAAAACTTAATTATAATATTAGAGCACATAACACGTAAATAACCATATTTATATATAGAGTATTTTTAAGTATAAAAATAATGTTTAGGATAAACAAATTATATTTATTTAAAGGAAATACAAATAGTAAAATTTTGGGGAGTTACATTCCCTTATTAAATAAATTACATCATCACAATTTTAATTATCATTCACTAATGAAATAATCCAAGGGATGTATAAAAAACTTAAGATATATATTCTACTAATATATCAATATAAAAATAATAGATTCTAAGAGACTTATCCTTTCCCATATAACAATAATATATTAAAGTTTTTTTCCTTTATATCAATAATTTGTACCAAATATGCTTCCTTAGTTAATTATTAAAGTTTCTAGAGACATAACTTTCAAAAATTCATTTTCATGATTCTATTTCAAAACAAATATTGAAAAAATGGTTATGATAATATCTAATGAAATTATATTAAATGATTATATAAATATGAAAAATCAATCCAAAGATGTATTATCCTATGATTTTTTTTCAATCTATGATAAATTCGATTCAACTATAATATAATTGGATCAAGATATAACTCCTCCATTTTATAATTTTTTATTTGTGGTCATATTCATATTAGGTTATCTAACCTTACAAGGTATATATTAAATCCTCAAATTCCATTTAAATCCTTCATAATGGTTCATAAAGATAATGATAATTAACCAAATCATATCCCCTAGTATTTTATAGATTTGTGTGAAATCTTAGTCCCAATCACCATAAAACAAGTTAATATCAAGTTGATACTCAACTATATTTTTTTCTGGGTGATTACCCTTAGGTGAATCTATTCCAAAACCACATCCACTTTCCAATATCCACACATGGATGTAACTTCTATTAAAACCACATACTAAAAAATTCACTAAAAGTTTAGGATATTATCTTACAATTAAACTTATCCCTAGAGTTTTCACTAAATATATCTTATCCAAATCAAATATAACTAAAATAATATGTTAAAATAACTAAACTAATCTTGAAAAATAATTAAACCCTAATCAAATATTAAATGAGTCACCCCAAACCCCCACTCTCGGGTCCATTTATAAACACATATAATTTAAAAACTAACTTTGATACCATGTAAGATAACCTGAGATAAAAAATATATATTCCATATCATTTTCATATCATAAACATTACATCTCACAATAATCTCACAATCCCAGGAATTTAAGGTTTAGAGTCTTTGATAATCAGCTGCATTAAAAACTTATTTTAATATACTTGTGAACATTTCCCCATAATTGAATGATACTAGACCCCATTATAGATTTTTTATAAGTCATATTCATATTTAAACCCGAATAATGGAAACATAAGAAATGGGTGAGGTTAAATCATTAAAAAAAGAAAACCTATCAATATTTCATCGTGGGTTAGATCATAAGCACGAGATAAAACATGATAAGAGAAGATATATATTATTAAAAATGACATGGAATAATAAGAGTTATCCATAAGAAATGATAGTGTAAAATGAAGTCTTAAATGAAAAAACATGTACCATTGATAAGAGTGAGATATAATTATGGAAACATGGCATGTGAGAATGATATTATATGTTCATGGAATCATAAATATGTGTAAAAAACCTAAATAACGACATTATAAGTATAAGTTAAGGCTCACATACAATACTATAATATTTTGTGCTTAGGCTAAATGCTTGTGAACTGTACATGGTATCCCATGAGATGAAAATATTTCCCAATGAATTGGAGTGATATTAGAGGGAATCCACCACACAATGAAAACCATACATATGTTCACCACATTATTTAAATCAAAATATCCTAAAAACCAATGGAATTAAAAATAAGTTTCATATAATTTTAAAATGGTATCCTATAAGGAAACATTCATAAATTCACCAATAATAATAACATGATAATTAATAGAAATTAAATGGGAATACAATAATATTAGGTAACCATCTAGGTAAATACCCTTAAATTAAAATGTTGAAGTATATGTTATTTAGACCCTATAGTTAAAGGATACATCTTTTAGTCAATAATTTCCCCAATCAATAAATGCATGAGTATCTAGGTGAGCACAATATAATAAAAGAAAAAAACCTAGGCCATTCAGAGAGGAAAGGAATTGGGAGAAAAATCATGTTTATAAATAGTTAATGATTAGTTAAAAAATAACTGATGGATCATTTCTATAATATAGATGAAAATAAAAATGAAATCATGAGAATTTTTTTCTAAGAAAATGTTTCCTAAGATCATGGAAAAAAGGCATGATTTTCAAGTCACTTTAAAAAAATCATTTTTTAAGAAAATTAATATAAGAGTAATTAAAATATTACATTAAAATAATTCCTAATATAAGACCTCTGTAGTAAATAAATATTATGTCAAGAAATGTGAAATATAAGGAAAAGATATGGGAATAAATGAAATTCAAATTTTATATTTTAAAATACCTTTGTTGAAACCAAAAATATTAAGAAGGATAATAAAACTTTCTTTTGAAAAGGGAAGTGGAGAAATATAAGGATAATATGAGATATAACATATTTTTTTCCAAAATAGGAATGGATAAAATTTGGAGGAGAATAAAATTTTTATATATATGCGAAAAATCTATTAAAAAGTATTATTATTTATCCTAACAGCATCGTAGCTTTTAGGAATAAATCAACCAATGAAGAATTTTTTGATTTAAAGAAGAAATTCACCCTAATAAAAATGGAATTAACATGTAAAATATAGAAATTATAGAATAATGGGAATTAGGAAATAAAATTAATGAAATATATATCAATATACAAATAGAAATAAAATTATGTTTGCAAACCACTTATGACTTCATTATACCGGGAAAGTTTAGATCAGGAACGCCTGATCCCCAAAATTTATTAATAAAAAGTAAAGGTGCATAACAAGAGGCAAAGACAAGCATAAGAATAACTACATCACATCACATCAAAACCATAACCCTCACCATAACCATAGTATGAAATCAGATCAGCATTAGCAGATTCCCATTCTGACGATTCATACTGTTTGAAGAGTTAGATATATTATTCCTTTCATTTCAACTGTTCTTTAGGTAGTTTCTCTTTGTTGGGAAGTTTACCATTATATCACCTACCAGCATCAATAACAGCCCCTCTATCCTTTTTGGAGGCAGATCTCATCGACACTTTTTTAGGCATATCAGAGTAATCTCTCCTTGGTCTTCTTTTGATTGTATTATTCGTATGCTCTTCCCTCTCAGTGGCTCCCTTCTTCCCACTCATAAGGATATCACTATATGATATTATAGGTGCATATTCTCTTTATCGTGATTCGACACATCCCCCCATTTCCCATTTAAGATGGAGGAACCATGAAGGCATCCTCGTTCCTTCAACATCTCCAAGGAGGTTTGTGACGACCTCATGTCACCTGAAGAAGACAAATTTGTATCCTTAGGGGCTAGGCACAGAGAGTCGTTACCCTGCTCAACATGATTCTCCAGATTTTCAAATCAATTGTGAGAATTAATAGTATACCTATCATTATTAGTCCTTGAAATATCCTTATACACTATAATTGCCATATATTGATCATTACCA
The DNA here is from genome assembly GCA_963277665.1 of Viscum album. NCBI lineage: Eukaryota > Viridiplantae > Streptophyta > Magnoliopsida > Santalales > Viscaceae > Viscum > Viscum album. The sequence goes on from OY728156.1 coordinate 135,504,188, forward strand.
TGGTCTTATTGTAGGGGGTAGCCATGTGACTCCACATCACAACAAACTTCAGCCTTATTTCTCTTACCCAAGTCATTTATAATTCTTCCAATGAACTGACTCACTTTAAGATTTTCCATCACCTTTGTTTCCTTTTCCTTGGCAGTACCATGTTCACTACCTTCTGCCACCACAAGTGAACCATGCTACTATACGGCCACACCATTGATGACTAAATCACCTTGAACAACATCTGTATGTGTTCCCTATCCAGAAAAAGCTTTCATTACCCCATTAACATCCTTTGAAGTCTCCTTGAGTTGTTCAGAATTACCCCCATTAGTTTCCCATCATTTTCCTGCTCCAACCCAGGTAAGACATGAGCCTGGCCAACAGATTCGCCCACGGTCAGAGCACTTTGGATTGCTTCTGCTTCTGTTCCCTGCCCAGTATTCACTACCAGATTAGCAGTACCATTCCCTGGATCTTCTAAGTGTCGATTTGGAAGAGAATTAACAAGCCCCTATTGAACCGATCCTTTACAACTCTTACCATTGTCCAGTAGAGCCTGCACCTGCTGATCATCAACATCCTTACCTGTCAACCCAAATGTCCTCTTATCGTTTCCCCTTCTACAGACACTATCCAAATGCCCAATCCGAAAACAATTAGAGCAGAATTCAATCTACTGATCAAAAATACCTACAAGTATAACATGAGATGGATTTTTAAATATCTTATATTTCAATAAAATTATGATAAAAATTAATCTAAGGTCAATATTTACATCATAAAAATGGAATAAGTGGTGAATAAAAATCATACCTCAATGAAGAAAAATTGAGATGTGGAAGGCCTTACCCTGGGTCATGAATCATTCTGTGCGTGCACCCAACTTCATGAACTATAAAATTAATTTTATTAAAAATATTAATAAGAAAAATTTTAATATAAATTTAATTTTTATAGGTCTATTAATTATCATGTGTTATTAATTTATTAAATTGTTTTCACTTATTTTGTTTATGTGGGGTGGTTCAGTCAATTTCTCTGAAACTTTCTTGGTATATTGAACACGGTCAAATGTTTTGTAAAATTGCTTCATAATATTAATAATTTTAGAGTTTTATGTATTTTATTTTCCCAATAGAACAAAATTTATATAGTTTCATAAATTTTCCTAAAATGGATTCAAATTAATAAAGGTGCCTTGACATGTTCATTTAAGGCGATTAAGAATGTTATTAGAGTTTATTATTAATATAACCTATAACCTATATAATATTATCTTTATAGTGTATTCATAGTATCATAAATATGTTTTTTATATCTTAAATATATTTTTTACGATAACCATGTTTTTTGGTAATGGAAAATGAAATAATTCATTTCTTGGAGCTGGTAGTCCGTACATACACACAGAAGAATCTCTCATTTCAATAGAATAATAGGGAGGTAAAAATAATATTTTTTCATTTAATAATCCTAATAATTTTATAAATATTATATTTTTTCATTAAATAAATATTTTAATCAACCATTTATGAAGGTTATGAAAAATAGAACATGCCATTCATAGAGGAGGTAGTCTGCATGTAGGCATGGAGACATATTCATTTTTTGAATGGTTTTGGAGGAAGGTAGAGAGGTGATATTCCATCAGTATAATTTTTTTTAATAATATTAACAATATATATTTTATCAATGTTTTAGGGATATAATATATTTTATAGGGTAGATTAATAAAATAATTAAGAGATCTTGGTTGATAACATTACATCTCACTTTGGACATTCTCCATTAGGCAACACCTTAAGGCTCCCCAGCTGGGTAATTTGGGAAGAAAAACAATTACAGGACATGGGGAGAGGGTTAAAGATATAATATTTAAGAGTTATGGTATAAATAATATTTTAGAATGGGTTGAGAAATGGGGTGGTGAAGGGAAATATTTATAAGTGAGAGGAGTGATATTATTGTATTAATATAAAAGGAAAAGTCAATATTCAAGGGTGAAAAGGACCCAATAATAGAAAATAATGGATAGGGTGCGAGGTAATATCTAAAAAAATATTTTACACTCATTTTAGGAAATGTTTTTAATTTTAGGTTTCTTACTCTCTATTAAACCCTGTTAAACTTAATTTACCTTTTCCACATTAACTCAATTTTACCCAAGTAATTATTTTTTATGCATAAAAATAAAATAGACTTTATTACATAATTTTTAACTACTGATTAAAAATATGAAACACATTTTTATAAATAAAATTTATATAAGTGATAAAATTTAATTTTAATATTAGCTCAAATAACATGTAAAAACTATTTTTAGAAAAAGTATATTTTTAATAGTAAAAAAATATTTGAGTTAAAATTATCAATGTTGCTGATTTCTATGAAATTAATAAGTTTATTATTAAAAAAATATGATTTATATTGCTTATAAATAAATCCAAAATAAAATTATACCTTTCTATATCATAATTAAATAAAAAGTCCAAAACCATTTTTTATTATAATACAAGATCAATTTAGTTTCAAAATGTTAAAAATGAGTTTTTTAAAATCAAAATTTTATTTTTAAATGAATACATTTAATAATTAAATAAAATCTTGGTCCTAAAAAATTTTTTATAGAAATTTTGAGTCATTATTAGATCATGATAAACCCAAAACGTAATGGTATTAATAAAAAATGTATTTTCACTTTTCACTAAAAAATTATTGTTTTCTGAAAAATAATTTTTTTATCCTAATGTAATTTTGACACAATTAATTAAAAATGAAGTTTATTTCATAAAATTAAATTTCAAAAATTCTATATTTATCTTTTAAATGGAAATGAAAAATATAGAAGGAAATTGTTTTTATAGAAAAATTAACAACTAAACTATATATGTTCTTAATCTTATTTCATATAAATTTCTAATTAAATGTGTAAAAACCCACATAATTTTAATGTAAATAATTTTAATGAATTTTTAATATTAATTATTTATATTTTATATATTTATATTCATTATAATTCTATTAGGCAAATTTTCAGTCAAGGAAATTTTTTTTATTTATAAACAAACTATGTTTTCATGAATTATATGTTTTTATATAAAATATTGATTTAAAATTATATATTTTTAATTTTAAAAAATGTAATAAATTTTTTAATTCATAATTTTAATATTATTATATGAATATTTTGTTAGAATTTTTTGAAGTGTTTTATTTTTTCAATCAATAGTGAAAAATATTTTTTTATTGAAAACTATCTTTTCATTTCAAGAATTCACAGAGATCAATTTTATTTTAAAAATATTTAAAATAGAAATTAGTTTAATTATATTACTAATAACATAATTATGGCCATTTTAAGGAATTTTATACTTGAATTTGGTATACAAAAATTTATACTTTAAAATACATTTTTTATGAAAAACCTTTTTTATCACATTTAATTTTAAATTTAATTATGAAACTTATGTGAATTGAATTTTATGAAATTGATTCTATATTTATAATCATAACAATTAATATTAGTAAATAATATGAACCTAATTTTTTTTTCATAATGAATAGTAAAATCAATAAAAATCTATTCCCTTGGTTAAGGTTATAACTGGTTTACTGGGGGGTTAAACTTAAATCATAAGGGTTTAAATGAACTTGAAACTTTTATAAATTATATTTTACAGACATATTTCAACTATATATAATATAATATTAGTAAATGGTCCATTTTAAAATAATTTAGCTTGAATAAGGCATTAATATATTTTAATATTTTTCAAAATTCCAAGTGTGTCCTCTCCCCCACTTATAAAAGGACGATGCCTATCCTCTTCTATATACACTTATAAAACAGTTTTTATCATCAAATACATACCCAAATCCATTACCTACATACATAATCACATACTAGATTACCAGGATTGATTATTAATCTAATCTAGGAAGGCATTATGTATAAACCTAAAGGGGTTATCTGAAGAAGAGGCATTGTTCTTAACTGAGCATTTATGTTTTATTTATTCTTCCAACTCATTAAAATATTCTAAAAACATAATTAAATAATAAAAATAGTATCCTACATATAATTATATGTTTTTATTTTAATGTAACAAAATAATACATCACCATCTTCTATCAAATGGGAAACGAAACCATTGATCATGTGTACGGAGGACAACTGCCTCATGAACTGATGTAATTCATTTTCCATAAGAACTTATCATAGATGGTTATAATAAAGGATTTAATATATATATATATATATATATATTATATTAATGAAAAACTTATCATTATATAAATATAATATATCATCTACCTTCTTACCTTTCCATCCATTGAAAAATGATAATAGTGTTTATGCGTACATGTAGATTACCACCTCCACGAACCGATGTGATTTGTTTTCCATCACGAGATAAAATGGATGATATATATAAGTTTATCTAAATATATAATATTATATTTATGATATAATCATATCTATAGAATGATAAAATAAAACTTAGCTTATTTCCTCTTGATCTTTGAAAATGGAAACATTACTCATGTGTATGTACGACGTACCATCTCCATGATTGTAATATAAATAATTTTTCATAACCATATTTAATGGTTGGTTTTAAAATTATAATATATGTATAAAAATTATAATTATTTCATTATAATTATTCTGGAGATGATGGAATAATGAAATATTTAACCATAGTCAACCAACCAAAGTCATTTTGGACAAATGAGCTGAATATCATTAAAATGTCTAATGTGAACATAAATGATCAATTAATTGAATATAATATGGTAATAAATAAACTAAAAGAAATATTAAAATTGAAAAATTCTATTTATAAATTAAATAATTACAATAATTTTATTATTCAAGAAGAAAAATAACATACGATATGAGCTAGACTCGATGTTAGGGACACTTTAACTTAAAAATGTCGTTTTAAATGTTTTAAAAATTTATTGTCTAAATATTTTTATTCCATGACAGTATTCTTAAAATTAGTTGTTGCATGTAATTATATGGATGTAAATAAATTATAAATTAAATTTAATATATCTTTTTTATTTCATAGAATTTTTTTCAAAAGGAATATTTTTATGTATTTTATATGAAGCATTTTTACTTTATTTACAAATGGTAAAAGAAATGTTTTATTTATAATTTATACCACGTAAAAGAATTTTATTACTATATAAAATGTTATTTTATTTTTCAATTATTTTATAATATTCTATTTTTTATTCAAGTAAAAACCCTCTTTCCCTTTCCTTTGTGTATTTTTTTTGAAAATGGGTTTTTAAAAGGAAAGGTTATTTAAATATCCAAAAAGTTTTTTCATTTGGGTTAAAAAGTGTTTATTAAGTGTTTTATAATGAAAAAATTCAAGTATATTTTTTTATTCATTATATAGTACTTAATAATTGTAGATAATGATGGGTGATTCCAATAAAACTTATATAATAGGTGAGCCTGATATATATTATATAATGGGTGAGCCCCATTATAACTCTAAAAATACTTTGGTAATATTACTTATCTTCAATGAAAATAAGGAGAGAGTTTACCCTGGAGGTTTCTATAATAGATTTAACTTGGATCCAATTATTTATAACATGGACTGTGAATATAATGCTCTACGTTTCCTAAAAGGGTTTTTATTTTATTTATATGAGTATTAATTGTATAATTTTAGAAAAAAAGTGTGCATTTTTTCATTTGGATATGATTTATTTAATACAATCAAATAATATTGTGATAAAGGTAAAAGTTTTATGGGTTTTAATTTTTTTCACCGGACTAATGGATTTTTTTATTTTATATCACTTACAGATATTTTTGTACTCATCCCACTTTTTGTAAATGTTTTCCCTAGGGTTTATGGTTTAATAATAATAAAGAAGAAGATAGTTTTAAATTCATGAAGATTTTTCATGATAAGATGAATTTTACATTAATTTTTTTTTTATTTTGAGAAAATAGATAATAATTATAAGTTTCCACTTTGTAATATATAAGTTTTTTATGTAAGAGTTAAGACCTAATTCTCTAAACCTGTAAACCTAAAATATCTTTGGTAATGAAATAAAGTGAATTATTGTCTAAAGATACTATATTAAGTAATGTTTAAGGATGGGTCCTTATAATTGGAATCAGTGAAAATGTTTAGATAACTTTAGAGGTTAGGATAATGGTAATAAAATAATCTTTAGAATATATAATTTGTGGTTAAGTTGAAAAAATATATCATTTTAAGATAATTATGTTTATTCATCTAATCTATGTCTATTTAGAATGGTTTTCCATAGAGAAAATAGGGAATCTGATGTATAAAGTTATCAATAAGAAATTATCCTTCCACATCAGCATTATGAAATGGTTGGAATTGAAATCAAACAATTTTTTTCAGTGAAGGATTAGTTGACATAGGTTATAAATAGTGGTGAAGTCTATGTTAGAGAGAAACCACAATTAACAAAGAAGAACATGTCGATGGTTTAGAAATTTATGAAATAGAACCCTCCAGCTTTTGGTGGAGCTTTAGATTTAGTGGTAGACTAAGGTTGGATAAATTCTTTAAAAAAGATATTTAAAGACATGAGATGTTTTGGAAATCAAAAAGTAACTCTTTCCATTTATCATTTGAAGGTGAAATAGATTAGAAATTTTCATTATTTTATATTACCAGAGAGGGAGATATATGATCTTGATTCCATGAATTATGATATATTTAATAATATTTTCCTATAGAAATATTACCCTATGGTTGTTTGACTCAGGATGGGGAAACAATTCCCAGATTTGAGAAAAGAAGAAGATATAATAGTTGTGTATGAATAAAATTTTAAAATATTAGTAAGGTATACATTGAATTTTATTCGGGACCTTTATAGTAAAATTAATATATTTTAGTTAGGATTAAAACCAAGTTTACAAATATATTTAGCCTCATAAGAATTTAAAAGTGTCGAGAACTTGTTCATTGTGTTGAAATTATTGATATGAAGTTTACTAAAACTTATGTTCCTTGATATGTTATGTGTAATAAGCGGTCAAGGTGGAAAGAAATGGATAATTAATAAAATAATAAATCTAGAGGTTATACCCCAATATGTTCTAAGAGGGGTAAAATCATTTCAAGGTAGGTTTAATAGGATATGGATAGTGTTACCAGTTTGGTAATTTTGTCCCAATGGATCATGACTGTAATGAAAAGAGTCTTAAAAAATCAAAGAATTGGGTAATAGATATCCAACCAATGGAGATATGTTTTAATTACAATAATTTTGGGAATTATGTTAACAATTTTCCAAATTTAGTTTCTTATGGTGTAAATCATATAGATCAAAATAAAAAGGCATGTAAAAAACATTTTATACTATTATATATAATTATAAGATAGATAATGAAGTTATAATAGGTAGGTTAGTTATTTATTTGAATTATGAAAATACCCTATTTAATAATGGATATTTGAATTTATTTATTTCTAAGAAATTTTCAAGTAAAATGGGAGTATCACATCATGAAAAGAAGATAGAAATTTGGGTGAAAACTCTAGATTGAAATATCAAAGTAACCAATATTTATAAAAACATTCCAATTGTTATTAGTGGGATGGTATTTACATCAAATATTATTGAAATTCTTGTATTGTTTTTTATATTATTTTTGGTTTGGATCAAATTTCAGTTTATAATGATAAGATAGATTGAAGAGATAAGAAATTTATATTTAATGATTTCATTCCTTTGATAACATATCACGACGTTGAGAAATTTATGAGAGATGATAGTGAAAGTTATATATATCATGTCATTGAAAAGAAATAAGTTCTTCATATTAGTGATGTGAATATAGTTAATGAACATATGTATGTATTTCCTAATAATTTTCCAGGTGTTATTCTTGATCGATAGGTTTCGTTTACTATTGACATAGTGCCTAATGATAATCCAATTTAAAATCCCCCTTATTTATTATCTCACATATAACTTTTGGAATTGAAAAATTATTTTTAATATTTTCTAGATAAAGGTTCCATTCATCCTATTATTTCGTCTGGGGATTATCCTCTTTTCTTTGTAAAAAAAAATAGTTCCATAATACATTTCATTGATTATAGATCCCAGAATAACATCACTATTAATAACAAGAACATTTTTCCTCATATTAATTATTCATTTGATCAGATCCTAAGAACATAATATTTTTGAATATTGATATTAGGGTAGGATATCATTAGTTAAATTTAAGAGAAAAAGATATTCTGAAGATATTGTTTTAGACTAGATACTAGCATTATGAATTTGAATTTGTTCCCTTTGAGTTATCCAATGCACCACCTTTATTTATTAATCTTATGAATATAGTATTCCATAAATTTTTATATAACTTTGCGGTTGTTTTTATTGAATATATAATTATATATTCTAAAATTAATGAGGATCATGAAATACACCCAAGTATTATTTTACAAATATTAAAAGAAAATAAGCTATATGAAAAATGTATTAAGTGTGAATTTTGGTTGCAAAAAATTTCATTACTTAAGAATATTGTTTCTAAAGATGGAATAACTATAAATATTAATGAAACTAAAGTTTCTTAATAATGAAAAAGTCTTAAAAATTTCACCAAGATTTATATTTTTCTTAGATCACTTGATTAATACCATCGTTTAGTTAAAAAATTTGATCGATTGTCTAGGACACTGACTAATTTAACTTTAAAAATAGTTAAATTATTCTGTAAAAAAGTGTAATGATTGTTTCTAGGAACTGAAAAAAATATTGGTGACTGATCTAGTTTTGGTTCTACCCATTATAAATGGTGATTTTTTCATCTACAATGATTCTTTATTGAAGGGAATTGATTTTTTTTCTAATTCATAATGATCAGTTAATTCCTTATGCTTCACATCAATTAAAAACTAATGAGTTAAATTATCATACACATGATCTAGAATTAGAAATCTTGGTTTTTTCATTATAAATTTAGAGGCATAATTATTATGGATTAAATTTTGAAATATATACTGATCAATAAATTTTGAAGTATATATTTACTCAAAAAGAGGTGATCATGAGGCAAAGAAGATGATTGGAATTGATTAAGGATTACGACTACACGATTAATTTCCATCCTGGAAAAGAAACCAAAGTAGTTAATGTTTTGAGTAGAATACATAATGTTACATTAACCGTGATAAATTCTCAATATAAACCTTTGGTTAATTATTTATTGAATTTTATCCAAGAAATTATGAATGTAGGAACTTCATCTATTTTATTGCAGGTGTCAATACAATCATCTCTATCAGAAATAATTAAGTTAGCTTAGAAGAAAGATCATTTTTTATATAGAAAAGTAAAATCTATTAATAATGGTAAGTTGATAGAGTTTAATGTTGATGAAGAAGGTGTTATCTAAATTATAAAAATATTATGCATGCATTTTGGTTCCTATTTGAAGAGATAATTATTGAGTGAAGCTTAGAGTTCCCCATTTTCTATTCATCCTGGAAACGCTAAGATGTATAAAGACCTTTGAGAGTATTATTAATGGGATGAAATGCAAAGAGATAATTTTGAATTTACTATGAAATATTTTAATTTTAAATAGGTTAAAGTAGAATTTAAATTATTGAAGGTGATGATTAAGTCCTTTTTAGTTCCAAAGTGACAATGGAAAAATATATCCAAGGTTATTTTGGTGGTATTACTAAAGAAATCTTAAGGCAATAATGCAATTTGTGTTAATATTGATCGACTAACTAAATCATTAAATTTACTTCCCATTTGATATACTATGTCTTTAGATCAAATTTATAAACTATAATTCAAGGAGATAGCCAGGTTACATGAACTTTATCTCTCCATTGTATCAAATCATGATCCCAGGTTCACTTTTATTTTTTATAAAGGCCTTTAGAAGTTTTTGAGTGTTGAATTAAATTTTAGTACATCTTTTTGTTCTCAGTCTAATGGGTAGTCTACATGAATGATTAAAACCTTTGAAGAAATTATTTGTGCATGTTAAATGTATTAGAAGGTAAGTTGGGATCAACATATTTCATTACTTGAGTTTTCTTATAAAAAAATTTTCATTTTATTATGTAGATGAATCTTTTTTGGGATTTATATGGGTATTAGAATCAAACTCCATCTTGTTGGAATAAAGTAGGTGATAGGAATTTGTTGAGACTAGAGTTTATATAAGAAATGGTTGAGAAGGTGTGGATAATTAATAAAAATATAAGGATAGTTTATAGTAGAAATACAAGTTATGTAGATAACTTGAGGAAAGATTCTTATTTTTAGGTTGGTGATAATTCTATTCTTAAAGTATCCCCACAGAAAAGTGTTATGCGTTTTGGTGAAAAGGGAAAGTTAATTACATTTTTCATTAGAACATATATAATTATATATAAATATGGATTATTTTTTTATTGAGTGGTATTACCTTATATTTTATGTCAAGAACATTATTTATTTCATGTTTTATTGTTAAGAAAATTTGTGTTGGATGCATCTCAAGTTTTGAGCCCAGAAGTAGTTTAGTTTGAAGAAAACATTTCTTATGAGGAATAATCAGAATAGATTATTGACTTAAAATAAATTATTTTATAGAATAATTTAATTCATCAAGGTAATATTTATTGAAAAAACCATGTGATTGAAGAAGAAACATGATAATTATTAAATTCTATGAAAGAAAAATATCCCCACTTGTTTCAGTAATGAAAAAAATTGTGAGGAAAAAATTTCAAAATGGGGGAAGAATTTAAAATCTCAAGTAATGTTAAGACAAATTATTTTTCATTTATTATTAATATTAACTAGATTTAATTTATATATTTATTATCATTATAATAATATGAGGTAATTTTTAAGTCAAAAGGAGAAAAATGTATTTCGAACAAAAAATGAGCTTCTATGCATTATATAGTTTTATATAAAATATTTATTTCCAAATTATAGAATTTTAATTTGAAAAAATTAAATTCATTTTTTAATTTACCTTGAAAATATTAACTGAGGATGATTTGTTTTATAATTTTATAAAACTTTGTTTTTTCAATGAATAGTGAAAAATACTGATTTTTATTGAAAACTATATTTTCATTTCAAGAATTTACAAAGGTATTTTTTTTAAAATGGTTTAAAATAATAATTAAATTAATTATATTATTATTAATCTAATTATGGGTTTTTAAATAATTTTATACTTAAATTTGGAATAAAAACATTTTTATACTTTTAAAGACATTTTTTTTGAAAAACCATTTTTTATCATATTTAATTTTAAATTAAATTCTTATAATTATATGAATTTAATTTGATAAAATTTATTAAATATTTATAATCATCATAATTTATATTATTTAATAAATCATACTTAAATATTGTCATTAATCAATAATAAAAATGATAAAAATATGTTAGTACAATTAATGTTTAAACAGGTTTACCGGGGGGTTAAACTTATATGATAAAGGTTAAAATGACCTAGAAACATGTCTAAATTCCATTTTATATCCATATTATTACCAGATATTATATAATAGTTAAAAATGGTCTATTTTTTAACCATTTTGTTTGAATAAGACACTAAAATATTTTAATATTTTTAAAGAATTTCTAGTGTGTCCTCGCCCCCACTTATAAAAGGACACCCCATCTTCTCTCTTATCCAAACATAAAAAACAATTTGGTTCATAAAATATCTACAAAAATACCTTAATTATATCTCTAATCATGTCATAGAGTCCCTTGTATGATCATAAAACCCATCTTGGAAGTATTTAAGTATAAAACTAAAGGGGTCATCCGAAGAAGAGGTATCATTCTTAACTGAGTGTTTTTGTTTTATTTATTCTTCTCAAAAATGTATTAAAACATAACGAAATAAAAAAATAAAAAAATAAATATATTTTTTTTATATATTAATTTAATAATATATATCTATCTCCCTCTTTCATCAAATGGGAAACAAATGATCATTCATGTGTACGGCGGACTACCGCCTCGTGAACCAATGTAATTGGTTTTCCATCACTACCCGTCACAGCTGGTTATGATGATTGATTTAATATATGTTTATATATCTAATATTAATTAAATAATTATCATTATATAAATATAATATATCATCTACTTTATTACCTTTCCATCCATTGAAAAATGAAAACATCATTCGTGCATACATGTGAATTACCACTTCTACGATGCAATGCAATTCAGTTTTAATCACCATAACACATGGATGATATATATAAGTTTATTTAAAAAAATAATATTTTATTTATTATATAAAAACCATTATATAAAAATAAAATAATAAATACCTTATTTCCATCATGATCTTTGAAAAATGGGAATGTTACTCATGTGTAAGTACAACCTACCGTCTTCATGATTATAATATAATTTATTTTTGATAACCATATTTTGTGGTTGGTTTTAAAAGTATAATTGATGTATAAAAAAAATAATTACTTCATTATTATTATTCTATTTATTATGGAATAGTTAAAAATTTTACCATAGTCAACCAACCAAAATCATTTCGGACATATGAGCTGAATGTCGTTAAAACATCTGACATGAACTTAAATGATTAAGTAATTGAATATAACATGGTAATAAATAAAATAAAAGGAATAATAATATTGAAAAAGGTTCTTAAAAAAGTAAATAATTAACAAAATTCAGGAAGACAAAGAATATATGTGATGAGTTAGACTCATGGTTAATTACAATTTAACTTAAAACTTCATTTTAAATGATTTAACAATTTATTTCATAAACATTTTTCTCTCATGTATAAATTATAAAAATTATTTTATGGATGAATTTATATGGAAATAAATTAATTATAAAATTAATTTTATGTATCTTTTGTATATCTTACAAATTCTTTCAAAATTAATCTTTTTACATATTTTATATGGAGTGATTTGATTTTATTTAAAAAAGGAAACATAAATGTTTTATTTTAAATAGATATGACATCATTGGATTTTACCATAACAAAAAATTTTATCTGTTGTTTTGATTCCTTTATAATATTTAATCCTTTATTCAAATAAAAACCTATTTTTCCTTTGTTCTTGGTATTTGTTTTGGAAAATTGTTTTTTAAATGGAAATGGTATTTCAATATCCAAAAATATTTTATATATGGATTCAAAAGAGTTTTTTATGTGATTTATGATGAATATGTGTATGAATAAATTTTTTATTCGTGATATGATACATGAGAAATATAAATTATGATGGATGAGCTCGATACATATTATACAATAGGTGATCCAAATACATATTATACAATGGGTGAGCCCCATTATAGCTTTCAATGCATTGGGTAATACTCTTTGTCTTCAAAATAATGAAAAAGGAGTTATCTAGGGAGTTTAATATTAGATATTTTACCAGGATCTTGTTATTTTTTACATGGGGTATGAATATAATGATCTAGGTTTCCTAAAAGAGTTTTTATTTTCATGCTATGGGTTTTAAAGGTTTTCATTGAGAAATCTGTGTGTATTTTTCATATGGTAATGATTTATTTCATTAAATCAAAGAATATTGTGATAAATATAAAAATTTTATGGATAATAATGTTTTTTCACAAGACTAATGGATTTATTTCTTTTATTTTCCTTACTAATATTCTTGATCTCATCCCATATTTTTAAATGCATTTCATAGGGTTTAAGGATGAATAATAAAAAATAAGAAGTCAAGCTGAAAGTCATGGATAGTTTTCATGAAAATTAAACTTGTTTTATTTTAAAATATTTATATTGTAGTAAAATGTATACTGATTTGAAGTGTCCAATTTTTAATATTTGGGTACTTTATATAAGAGTTATGACTTAATTCTTTAAAACTATAAACCTAAAGTTTCATTGGGAATGAAAGAATGTGAACTCTAGTATAAAGACACTAGATTATATAATTTTTAAGGCCATGTCCTTATAAAACAAGTTTTAATATGATATTTTGAATTATTAATTATTATATGAACCATATTTTAAAAGTTATCAATTTAATTTATAAGGAAAGATACCCATCACTTTGAAAATAGTTCTTTGAAAAAACATCCATATTAAATGTTTAATTATTTTAATCACATTTCATTAATTATTGTTTTTCTAAAACTTCAATTTAATAAATATATCAATATTTTTTTTAAATTAATAGTAATATATATGGAATTTATATATATGTTTTTATAATAAAATAATTTATTATATTTTTATTTACTTCATGATTTATTGTAATCTTCTTATTGATGTTTCACATAATATTTAATTATTTAAATAAGACACATCATGGTCTATTTTATTTTAGCATTTCATGTGAATCAAGATGTTATATATATTAAATTTATTTAAAGTAAATTAATTATAGAGTAAATGTTCAGAAGTTAAATTTCTATAAGGAGAATAAGGGTCGTGCTATAAATATTCCAGTCATGCTATGATTCAAGGAATTTAAGATTTTCATAAGTTATAATACAGGTATATATATATGTAACTTTCTTATATTTTATATTCTAGGTTTCTTTATTTTTTAAAAATTGAGAAGAAAGTCCCATGTCGTGATATATGTTTTCACACTATGGCATATAGACCTGAAGAAAAATGTAGAGAAGGGTTGTTTCATGAAGAAGTTTCTCAATTAATAATATAAATATATGATTATAATTAGTTGATATATATTTTTATGAGGTTAAATATATCATTATTTGATGCATGGTGTAATACCATGATAGTTATACCTAGATAAAAAGGAAGAGAATGGTTACACCATGAAGTAGTTTGTCCTACATCAGTAGGAATAAGTTTTCGAAATCAGTTAAGGGAAGATAATTTTTCATTCTATGATGAATTTTATCACAAAATAAATTATTATATATTTTTTGGATATATCCTATTATTTATAATTTTTAGAAGAATTTGATAACAATTGAAGGTTATTACTTGTATGAAGAATCAAATTTTAAAAATTCAAATTTAAAGAGGAAAAAATGATGCTGCTATGAAGTGTTTAAAAAATAAGGATATTGCATGTATTTTCCATGAGAATAGTAAAGAGTATAAAAATAGTATAATGAGATAATAATTCCTTCTATTCAAGTAGAATAAGTAGTGGAATAAGTGTGGTCAGAAAAAGAAACACTACAACATTACGATCGGAGTCAAATCTTGTCAAAGACTCTATTTTTGTTAAAATTAGATTTTATATCTTTGATTGGTATTAAATAAATATACACAATTAGAAGACATATTGTTCCACATGAGTAAAGGATAAACTCTTCTATTTTTTTTAACCTAACTGATGATACTAGTGGGTTTTATGGCCTGAAATAACTCCAAAACATTCCAAGGATTAAATAACCATTTTGAGTAGAAAACCATTTAAAATATATTATTCATGATATAAGTGTTCATTAGTGTGTTTGTCAGTGATCAGATATTCACTTTAATAAGTGACAAAGGTTTTTTTTCTAAAATAAAATTAAAAAGTAATTGAATTTACTGATTCACCCCATCTTATTGAATTATCACTAATATTGTAGGTCATTTTCATTATTTCTGTTCAGTAATTTTCTATATAAAATTGAAGCAAAGGAGATCATTTATTTCAAAGAAATGTGTAGGCTCGTGTAAAGATAATTTTTCACAATTTCTATGATCTTAAAAAGATATAGGCACCATGAAATAGTGGTTTTGTGTGTAGATGGTTTTCACACATTAGAGTTCTTCAAAGAATGTATTTTACAACATATAAAAGTTTGATGTTTTTCCTATGAATACCTAAGTAATGAAGAAGAATAAAGCTAAATTAGTTGGTTGATGATTATTTTGAGGGATATATACTCTCTATTTTTCTAAATAGGCTGTGTAGATGTGTTATGTGAACCATCGTTTTTCATGAGTAACTTGTATGAACTATTGATTTCCATGAACATATTATTTGTGTGAACCTTTGTTTTGTGTGAAAAATAGTTCATTAAAAAATAGATAATCTTAAACAAGTTCATGTGTAAAAATTTATTTGGACATACATGTAAAAAAGTTTCACGAATGTTACATCTGGGAACCATAATATTTTAACAATATAAAAATTGAATTGGAAGTCATAGAATATATTTTCAATGGAAGAATTATTTCCTTGAAGATACATTAGATATCATGTAAATCTTCTTTTATAGAGGATTTCATATGATATGTTTGAAAGAGGAGTGTTTTAAGATTAATTATAACCTACCCATAATTGATGAAACATAGATACAATTATGTATTATATTATATTTCATGACAATGTTCTTTACATTACCAATTAATGAGAAAAAATATATGAAACATGCATTGACCCTAGTGAGGTGGAAAATATTCCCTAAATCATTATAAAGGGTGAGATCATTTTCATGGAATTTCATTTCCTAAACCCACCACTAGATAGTGTGTTTAGTGAATTTTGATACATAGAAACTTTTCCATTGCATGTTACTTAGATTATCCAAGTATGGGTGAAACAATTAAAAATATTTTGTATTTTGTACATGATTTACTTTATTTCTGTAAGACATAAATCACTATATAGGGGTTAAATAATGATTGATAAAATTGTATTAAGGAAAATTTAAGTGAAATATCAATTGGGTTACCATCAAAATAATGACTTATGAGTGAAACTACTAATAATGAGTCTAATATCATTTAGGGTCTTGATAATTTTATGATTAAGTTGTTTAAATTGGAATGATTTTCATACCATGATTCACCCCTCTCTCAAGATATCTCCCATTAAAAACCCTTATAGGCCTAAAAAGTTATTTTATTGACATACACAATAATAATAAGAGAGTTTTTTACATATCCCATTACATGAATAATTAAATTAACTTCAAATTTATTGAATTTTGTTCCCTTTAAGCTATTATACATCTTTTTATACCATGGAAAAGGCATTTTTTATACCATATAACAACTTATTCAAATTTCACAATTAAGAACCATCACCACAAGGGATAAAACATTCCATTTGTTCAATGTGGACTTCCTTCTCATACATAGCATTAAAAAATTCTGCTTTCACATCTATTTGGAAAACATTGTAGTTACGTTGAGAAAAAATCACAAGAAATATTATGATCATTTGATGTCTTGTGAATAGGGAAAAATCTCATAAAAATAAATACTCTAAATTTTAGGATATCCTTTGAAAATAAGACATTTTTTGTTCTTTTTTACCTCACCATTCTCATTGATATTATTATGAAAAAACCACTTTCTCCCAATCATTTTTTATGATGAAACTACAATTCCCAAGTATCATTCTTCTAATTTTTTAGCTATTATTCCATCACTAAAAACTAATAATCTTGTTATAATGCTTTATTAACACTTTTTGGTTCAACTTAAGAATGAAAGATGATATTATATAAAATTATAATTTTTTTTTATGTTTTTATGCCCTTTTTAATATCTCCAAGAATATTTTTAGTCTTATAATGTTTTATAAGTATTTGAAACTTAGAACCTCTTCACTTAGAGCCTTTCTGAGTAATATAATTTTCTTAATCAACCTAATAGTTATGAAAATTATCATGTTCAAATAGAATACTCTCCTTCTATCTATCTTCATCATATTTAATTTTACCATCAATAGTAAATGATTTTTGTGAACAAGTTTTATTTTTTAACACAATAACATCAATGTTATAAAAAATATTCTATATATTCTTGTTATATCACTAATAATTTCTTTCAATAGGTGTATACCCGAGAAATAAAAAATATTTAGACCTATCATAAAACATAACAATTTTTTTTATTTTAATATTGATAATGAATAGGGAAAAAACACCTTCAAACTCTTTAATAACAACTTATTTCCAAACTATAACTGATATGGTGTATTGAAAAATTAGTTTGGAGTATAAAATAGTTTAGAATATATACAACCACAGTTGTGGCTTGTAAAAAAAATGTTTTGAAGTACCATGTGTTGGAGTGGATCCTTGAACCACTTTATTTAATTATTATTTTGATAATTAAAAAGATAAATATTTTTATTTATAATAATATATTGTTGTGAATTTAATTTTTATTAATTATTTTTTTTATTATTCACATTATTATATATAATTAGTTTTGGTTATATTTTATGAAAAATTAATTTTCTAAAGTTTATATTTTCCTTTATGAGAGTTTTAAAAAATTATTGTTACCCTTATATGAGTCTAGTTTTTACCTTACATATGTATTAGAAATATATTTATACCTTTACAAGAGTTATGCATTACCCTTACTTATCAAGTGCTAACACCTATTTACCGATACACGACTTCTATACTAACCTCGCATAGTGTATGCAAATTTATTTTTCCTTTATGCATATATGGAAACACCCTTATGTCAGATATATAAATTGATGTTTAACTTTACACATGTCATGGATGGTTCTTCTTACCCTTACACAAAGCGTGGAATTCATTAGGTACCTTTATGAAGTGAATTTCCTTACCCTTATACAAGCTATATAAAATATTTGTTACCCATATAAAAAATGATAAACTAACCTTATGTATCATATATAAATTTTTTATTACCTTTACACAACATGTGTAAATTTATTTTTACCATTACACAACCTTTAAAATGTACAGGTGTCACGACCCAACAACCGAGGCCCTCTTTTCGAGTGAAAAGATGGGCGAGACAACCCCAAGACTGTCTCCAATAGGATAGAGAATAACAAAAATCACTGATAAGGAATAGATAGAAATGGGAGGCCTTAGCCTATTGTACCTATATGCATTAAAACATTAATCTCTATGAAAAAGTGAAGAGAAAAAAGGACTAAAACATATAGTGTATAACCCTTAATTTAATAAAACCAAGGTAATACATTAGATTACAACAATATAAAAACAAAGTGTAAATGGAGAAAAATATAGGCACAAGTGGAAATGATTTCCACACCTGAAAAAAACTGGAAATGTAAGATGAATAGATCTTGACTCATGATATCCAAATCTGACCACCAAACACAACCAATAAACCAAAGTATCACTAAGCTCCACCGATGTCACCTATGATCTATCTATTGTCTACATAAGACATGAAATGTGAGGTAAAATACCATGTAGAGTGATTATATACATAATAAGAAGGATGATCCAAAAAATATGAAGGGATTAATAGAAAGATACAAATATCGTTATCTCAAACCATAGAAAGAGGGAAATAAAGCCCAATATATATATGCTCATAAAGAAACCTAGGAAAGAGAGAAAGGGGATCTCTATAACCACAACCTAGAAAAGGATTAAAAGTCTCCCTATAACTCTAATGATCCATATTTGATGTCCAACATCTTGTATGTATGTACAATAAACCATGCAAAGGACCCACACCTATCCAATGTGCTACAAAATCAAGGGGAAACTATAACGACCCATACTTTACATACATTTTTAATACTTCAAAATTGAAGCACACTTATTACAACATATGACAAAACCACAAAGGACCGTGTAGGTATAATGTCTTTAGAAACTGGGAAACATAAACAACTGGTTCATAAATCTTATACAGTGTCTCCCATTTATTTCATCATATCTAGGGTCCCTTTTAGCATATTCTACTTAATATCCATCTTCCTGACCTGGGGAAAAGAAAACATACAAAAAAGGGTGAGCTCAAATGCTCAGCAAGGGCAAATAAAGGAAATAAAAATCATATCATATCTTTTTGAAAATCATAACCTGCAAAAGAGATCATAATATCTTAACATGGAATAAATCATAGAAGTGAAAATGAGATCCCCAAAATCATAACATAAAACTTGAAACTTTGTGGCAGGCACACATAATCGTTGAAAATCATTTCTTGTTAGTCATGACTCATTGCCAAGACTATCTTAGTGGACAAAGTCCCTTTCTGAACCGAGTCACCCTCGTTCCAGTCCTGTTTCACTGAACCGGTATAACCTACCGTTCCATCCCTGTCTATCTCATGAGATATAAAATCTTTACCCAATTCATTGGAGGGAGATATAGGTCCCACCCATCTTATAATGAATCCTTTCTTATGTGTGCTACATAATCATAAATCATACATCATCACATAACACATGTAACAAAAATGGGATTCTTGAAACATCATGACATCATAAAACAAATCATATAAGGTAAATGACTTCATAAAAATAATTCCCTCATAACATAATCAAGTCAATATAATAATAGGGATAAAAATAGAACCCTATATTATCTTAGATAGAAAATAATTTTGATAAAACATTTGAACTCCATTCTTGAGGAAAATATCCTTTCTACTTCAAAAACAATTTTCTTTTCTTAACATGTCATACAATTATAAACTAAAAGAAGTTGATTAAAAATAAACATGAAAACTTATAAAGGAAGATTCTTGGAAATAATATTTTAAAAATCCATTCTTGCCGTATAAGTTTTAAAAAAACATTCTTCGTACTTTTGTCGGAAAAGTCAAAAAGTACCTCGTACGAAAAATGACAAAAGATTCTATTCATATCCTTTACTAAAAACTCACCGAAGAGTAAAATTGGATTTAAACAATTGTAGGTGTATGGAAATAGTATTACATATTTAGTAAACATGGATGTGGATGATAAAATACACCCCAGTAAATACCAAAGTATAAACAATCTCGGATAAAAATGAGATTGTGATATTTCCCTTACCTTAGGTCCGATTTGCTTTGTACGTGTCCGAAGCTCCTGTATAATGGTTTAAATAATGTTATTGACTTATTACAGAATCATACATATTGATATTATATCATATATGGTCATATTCTTAGCTTCTTATTAGTAATATTTCATTGTTACTTGTTACTCGGGTCTTTATTGCCTTTTGTTCTTATGCATGTTTTGACGAATAAATTATTATTCTTCTTTTAAGGTTATAGATACCTTATATCCAGAATGGTATTAGTGTAACATATATCATATTTATTCATTCAATTCATTTATATAATTACTATGTAATTATGATCATGTAGAACGAGTCGCATCACATCGTGGAGACGGTATTCCGTACGTACGCACGAGTGATGATATCGTTCCTATGATCGTGGAATTGTATTGGAGTGTATGTATACTATTTCAGAATAAATATAAATTTTTAATAGTCATATATAGTAATTATTTACACCATTATACCCATCCAAGTAAGGTGGTGGTGGAAAATAGATTACACCACGGCGTGGAGATGGTATTCCGTACGTACGCACGCGCGGTGATTTCATTTTTCCGTAGGATGGATAGAAGGTGAATTAGGGTTGTTTCATATTTATAATAACATATCAGCATGTAATTAATACTGATGTTATTACTTTATCATGAAACAACTAAAGAAGAAGAAGTTGAAGAAGAAAGAAATTGAAAAGATCGGTAATGGATATTACCTCTTCTTTGAAACGCCTCTTTGAATCCCCCACTTAGGGAACTAAGATTGGTCTTTGAAGAAGACCAGGACCTCTAGTATTATTCTAGGGAAGTGGAGAAGGGATTTTGGCAGGGGTTGGCCAAACTTGAGTGCTCAAATTGGTGTGAGGAGGAGGGGGAGGAGGTCCCCTTTTATAAGGGAGGAGAGGGGCACCTTAGGAATATCTCAAAATATTATTTTATATTAAAGTCAAAATCGGTTTATAATTGTTACAAAGGGTCTTATTTCTAAGTTAAAGTGGGGATGGGTTGAAATACTATCAACAAATAGGATTTAGACAAGTTTAGGTTATTATTTTAACCTTATCAATTAGATTTAACTCTAAGTTAAATAATTTAACTTTTACCGTGACTTTTTGTTTTCTTACACTATATGGTTAATACACTTACTATAACATGCCAAACGAACCCCAAGTTGTTTATTATTAATATATATATCCTTATCTAAGTCATTTGTCCGAACCTTATATTTTTAGGAATAAAATAACAATTAATAATATAATATTTGATTTAAAAACTATTTTGTGTCAATTTTGACACTATTTGATATATGATTTTTTGTGAAAGTCATAACAGAATTATATGTTCGAACCAAGTTGATTAAATCGACACTAATATATCATAGTAACCTAGAAAATTAGTGTAATTTAAAAAAATTCTCAAATTACATTTATTTGAGCATTTATAACATCAATTATGTTAACATTTCCTTAAAAGGGTAATTACTGCATCATCGTTGTGTCATAAATAAATAAATTTATTTAAAGTCTAAAAATTATAAATAAACTATCATTATGTATGAAATTTTTTTATCTTTCTAATGAATATTTATAGTCTAATTTATCTTATGTATAAACCCATATTAAAAATGTTTTAGTTATTAAACTTTGATTTTAACTATTTTAACTATTCATTAAATAAAATAATATTAAATGTCATAATCTAATCCAAGTGGACCTAAATGGTCATATTATATTCATAAGGTTATTTTTGGTCGAATTACACTTATCCAATAGAATTAGGACATGTGTTAGGGTAATAGTAATATCATATTTACCCTTAGTTACCCTATTTACTATTAACCGCGGTAAAAAAAAGTAAAAAGTTACTATTCACCAAAAAATTATTTTTATCTCATTGAACCACATTTTACTTACTGATATCAACCGTGTCTATCGGATTTTCGAAATTCCATTCACAGAAGCGGTAAGATTAAGTTTTATGCAAAATTCAGTTTTTAACCTACCACTTAGTGGTTTCACTATTCATCAAAAATTGAAAGTTTTCAGAAAAATACAAAAATTTCACCCTAGGCTAATTTCGGTATTTCGAATCCAAAAATGAAGTCCATTTTGAAAGATAGAATTTCAAAAAGTGGTTATTACTATTCATAATGTCTATTTTAAATAATATTTTAATAGCACATCGTCGTTTAATGAAACTCGGTATTGCGTACAACGCAAGCTATCGAGGAAGGTCGCGATTGCGTGTAAAGTAAGCCAAGCTAGTGTGTAGTGAATGATTCCTTTGATGATATATATATATAACATAAAAACAAAATATTACTCATAAAAATCTCGGGTGTTACATTCTACCCCGCTTAAAAAGAATTTTGCCCTCGAAATTCGTCACTTTGTAACAAACAGATGAGGATACTTCTCCCTCATCATATCCTCAAGTTCCCATGTAGCTTCTTCAAGTTGGTGGTTCCTCCATAAAACTTTCACCAATCGAGTGGTCTTGTTTCGTAGGACTTTTTCACTACGATCCAGAATCTCTATCGGTTGTTCTTTATAAGAAAGATCTTGCTCCAGCGGTACAACTTCTGAGCTGAGTACATGTGAAGGATCAGGTATGTACTTTCTCAGGAGAGATACATGGAACACATCGTGAACTTGAGAGAGATTCGGTGGAAGATCCAATCGGTAAGCTACCTTTCCAACACGATCCAGTATTTCGAAAGGACCGATATATCTAGGGATCAACTTCCCCTTCTTTCCAAATCTCATAACCCTCTTCCAGGGAGATATTCTTAAGAACACTTTATCACCCACTTCAAACTCTAGGTCTTTTTTTCGGTTGTCGGCATAACTTTTCTGTCGACTCTGAGCTGTTCTTATGTGTTGTTGAATAGATCTGACCTTTTCTTCCATTTCATCAACGAGATCAGGTCCTAATAGCTTTCTTTCCCCAACTTCATCCCAACAAGTTGAAGTCCTGCATTTCTTTCCATAAAGAGCTTCATAAGGAGCCATCTGAATACTGGAGTGAAAGCTATTATTATAAGAAAATTCCACCAAAGGTAGGTGTTGATCCCAACCTCCTTTGAAATCCATAGAGCAAGCTCTCAACATATCTTCTAGGGTTTTAATTTTTCTCTCAGACTGACCGTCTGTCTGAGGATGATAAGAAGTGCTGAAACTCAACTCTGTATCCAGAGTATGCTGAAGACTTCACCAGAAATTCGAGGTAAATATCTGATCCCGATTAGATATAATAGAAAGTGGTACTCCATGAAATCTTACCACTTCCTTTACATATATCCTGGCAAGCTGATACAGAGAGAAATCCTCTCTAATAGCAATGAAGTGTGCAGACTTTGTAAGACGATCAACTATGACCCAGATAGCATTATTGCCTTTGGATGTTTTAGGAAGTCCTATGACAAAGTCCATAGTAATGTTTTCTCATTTCCATTCGGATATGGGTAATGGTTGTAACATCCCCTTAAACTTCTGTCTCTCAGCTTTAACTTGCTGACAAACCAAGCATCGAGAGACATATTCAGTAACATCTCTTTTCATGCCATCCCACCAGAAGTACTCTTTCAAGTCCCTATAAATCTTAGTGCTTCCAGGATGAATAGAGAATGAAGAACAATGAGCCTCATCCAGCAGCTCCTTCCTTAATTCGGGGATGGGAGGAACACAAACCCGATTCCTGAACTTTATTATCCCATCACAATCAAGGTTGAATTCAGGAACATTTCTCACCTTCTTTTGTAACTCAACATCTTATTTCTGTGCCTCTTTAATCTTCACATGTATAGATGGTTGAACATTCATTTGAGAAAGATAAGATTTTTCCCCTTCCATTATAATTCCAAGATCCATCCTTTGTAAATCCATAAATATTGGATCTTTTGTGATCCTCATCATGGATAAACTAGCATGGTCTTGTCGACTTAATGCATCTGCCACATTGTTTTCTTTCCCAGGGTGGTAATGGATTGAGCATTCATAATCCTTAATCAGCTCCAACCATCTTCTTTGATGCATATTCAGCTCCTTTTGTGTGAAAATATACTTTAAACTTTTATGATCAGTATAAATATCACACCTTTCACCATAAAGGTAATTCCTCCAAATCTTTAATGCAAAGATTACCCCAGCTAACTCCAAATCATGTGTTGGGTAATTTTGCTCATGGATTTTCAACTGTCGTGAGGCATAATCTATCACCATATCATTTTGCATAAGAACACACCCCAATGCCTTCTTGGATGCATCACTGTAGATCACAAACCTTTCTCCACTACAAGGCAGTGTGAGCACAGGTGCACTGGATAACCTTCTTTTCAACTCCTTGAAATTCTCTTCACATTCCTCTATGCAAACAAACTTAACTCCTTTCTGAGTCAACTTGGTGAGTGGATTAGATAATCGTGAAAAATCTTTCACAAAACGTCGATAATATCTAGCCAAACCAAGAAAACTTCAGATCTCAGTTACTGTTGATGGTCTCGACCATCTTTCGATAACCTCTGTTTTTGCTGGATCCACAGATATCCCCTCTTTTGAGATTATGTGACCCAAAAATGCAACTTTTTGAAGCCAAAATTCACACTTGGTAAATTTGGCATAAAGCTTCTCCTTTCTCAGGGTCTTCAATATAATTCTCAAGTGATCTTCATGATCTTCCTTGCTCTTTGAATAGACAAGAATATCATCTATAAAGACTACCACAAATTGATCAAGATAGTCTCTAAAGACTCTATTCATTAGATCCATGAAGATAGCAGGGGCATTAGTAAGACCAAATGGCATCACTATAAATTCATAGTGTCCATACCTTGTACGGAAAGATGTCTTTGGTATATCCTCCCTTTTGACCCTTAATTGATGATACCCTGAACGAGGATCAATCTTGGAAAAGTATTGAGCTCCGCGTAGTTGGTCAAATAAGTCATCAATGCGTGGGAGAGGATATTTGTTCTTGATAGTGATCTTGTTAAGTTCTCGATAATCAATGCAGAGTCTCATTGATCCATCTTTCTTCTTAACAAATAGAACAGGTGCTCCCCACGGTGAAGCACTAGGGCGTATGAATCCCTTATCAATATTCTCTTGGAGTTTCTTCTTCAATTCCTGCAACTCAATTGGGGCCATTCTATAAGGTGTCTTTGAAATAGGCAA
This sequence comes from Viscum album, assembly GCA_963277665.1. Lineage (NCBI taxonomy): Eukaryota > Viridiplantae > Streptophyta > Magnoliopsida > Santalales > Viscaceae > Viscum > Viscum album. Next base: position 135,530,109 of record OY728156.1, read on the forward strand.
AGCACCCGATACGAGTTCTATTGAAAACTCAACTTCACGATTTGGTGGAAGACCCGGTAATTCCTCCGGAAAGACATCATCAAACTCCCGTATGATGGGCATATTCTTAGTCGTGAGTTTCTCACCAACCATTTGAGATAAATAACCTTCATTTAGTGGAATCAATACCCATAAATGGAAGAAATTTCCACTGGAAGGTTATGTTCATCCTTGCATTGATAGACGATCATAGATTGATCTGGAATATGAAATGTGACTTCCCTTCTTTGGAAATTGATATGAGCTCCGTATAAAGAAAGCCAATCCATTCCAAGAATCACATCGAGTTCCACTAAAAGAAGGATCACAAGATTTACAGGAATCACTTTCCCACAAACATCAATTGGAGAAGAATTATAAACTTTTGATGCGACTGTTGTGCCATTAGGTGTTGTCACAGCTAACTCAACATCTAATTGTTGAGGTAATACGGTGATACCCTTAGAAAATTTTTCAGAAATAAAAGAGTGGGTGGATCCAGAATCAAATAAAACAGTTTCTACTTTAGAGTGGATGGTAAGTGTACCTTTCACCACATCGTTATCGTACTCCACATCGCTAATAGAAATTGCATGTGACTTTCCTTTGTCTTTAGCCTTAAGAGTTTGTTGATGTCTACCATCATCATCAACCCTTGGATTTGGGCATTGATTGGCATAATGCCCCATCTCCTTGCACTTGAAACATTGAAGTTTAGTAGGTTCATTCTGTGTATCCCTTCCTTTATTTGCATCATTAGACATCTTATTCCCATTATCGTGGCATTCAAATGCCCGATGACCTTCCTTTCCACATTTGAAACATTTACTTATCCCTTTAAGACAACTCCCTCCATGTTTCTTTCCACACTTTGATCATAAGGGAAAGCTCATCTTCTTTTCATTGTGCTCTTTAGATTTTCCTTTTAATTCCATTTTCCTCTTCTTATCAAACCCATCTGACTGATGGGTTACTCCAATCTCCATCTCGACTTTGAGAGTACATCGAACAATTTCCTCATAGCTATTGAAGTCCCTTATGGATAATGCCCTTCGAAGACTTGGTTTTAAGACACTAAAGAATCAATCGATCTTACTCTTAGGTTGGATAATAATACCAGAAGTGTACCTTTCAAGTCTTGTAAAATTTTCTTCATAGGTACCAACAGATTCATCATCCCTTTGCTTCAGTTCAAGAAACTCTTTCTCCATCTTTTTTCGGAGAATACGAGGGAAGTAATTATTGAAAAATAAGTTCTTGAACTCGTCCCATTCCATGGACTCAATTTCATCCCTTTGCCTCGTATTCTTAATAATATTCCACCATTGATCAGCATCTCCTTCCAAACGATACACTGCTAGGATTACTTTATCATGTTCAGAACATTGAAGAACTGAAAATATCTTTTCAGTAGTACTAATCCATTATTCAGCAACTAATGGATCAGTAGACCTGCTGAAAGAAGGTGGATGCTACCTCATGAAGGATTCAACAGAATGTTGCTCCTTCCTTTGCTCGTTTGGAAGTCCTGCATGATTCATATCTTGAGAAAGTTGTGTGAGCATGGCTACAAGATTTTGCATTCCATCTCCCATAACGTTTGGTTTCTCAGGGGGACAATCATTGCATTGTCCGTCGCATTCCTTATTAACACGGTTCCTCCGGGTTCTAGCCATTGACTAAAACCAAGAAGAATAGTGTGAGAAACACTAATTATAATAGGAAAACCACATAATCAAGAATAAAATTTCACACTTAAGGTCTTATCCTAGGGTATTCACGGCTATTTCTAAAACACTAAGATTGTGATCTATGTTTAGAATTATCCTTAGGGTTCTTACGAAGGCTTTCGCATCCTAGTTTCCAAATGTTGACTATACCTTTCCTCTGATACCAACTATAACGACCCATACTTTACATACATTGTTAATACTTCAAAATTGAAGCACACTTATTACAACATATGACAAAACCACAAAGGACCGTATAGGTATAGTGTCTTTAGAAACTGGGAAACATAAACAACTGGTTCATAAATCTTCTACAGTGTCTCCCATTTATTTCATCATATCTAGGGTCCCTTTTAGCATATTCTACTTAATATCCATCTTCCTGACCTGGGGAAAAGAAAACATACAAAAAAGGGTGAGCTCAAATACTCAGCAAGGGCAAATAAAGGAAATAAAAATCATATCATATCTTTTTGAAAATCATAACCTGCAAAAGAGATCATAATATCTTAACATGGAATAAATCATAGAAGTGAAAATGAGATCCCCATAATCATAACATAAAACTTGAAACTTTGTGTCATGCACACATAATCATGGAAAATCATTTCTTGTTAGTCATGACTCATTGCCAAGACTATCTTAGTGGACAAAGTCCCTTTCTGAACCGAGTCACCCTCGTTCCAGTCCTGTTTCACTGAACCGGTATAACCTACCGTTACAGCCCTATCTATCTCATGAGATATAAAATCTTTACCCAATGCATTGGAGGGATATATAGGTCCCACCCATCTTATAATGAATCCTTTCTTATGTGTGCCACATAATCATAAATCATACATCATCGCATAACACATGTAACAAAAATGGGATTCTTGAAACATCATGACATCATAAAACAAATCATATAAGGTAAATGACTTCATAAAAATAATTCCCTCACGACATAATCAAGTCAATGTAATAATAGGGATAAAAACAGAACCCTATATTATCTTAGATGGAAAATAATTTTGATAAAACATTTGAACTCCATTCTTGAGGAAAATATCCTTTCTACTTCAAAAACACTTTTCTTTTCTTAACATGTCATACAATTATAAACTAAAAGAAGTTTATTAAAAATAAACTTGAAAAATTATAAAGGAAGATTCTTGGAAACAATGTTTTAAAAATCCATTCTTTCCGTATAAGTTTAAAAAAAAACATTCTTCATACTTTTGTCGGAAAAGTCAAAAAGTACCTCGTACGAAAAACGACAAAAGATTCCTTTAATATCCTTTACTAAAAACTCACCGAAGGGTAAAATTGGATTTAAACAATTGTAGGTGGATGGAAATAATATTACATATTGAGTAAACGTGGATGTGGATGATAAAATACACCCCAGTAAATACCAAAGTATAAACAATCTCGGATAAAAATGAGATTGTGATATTTCCCTTACCTTAGGTCCGATTTGATTTGTACGTGTCCGAAGCTCCTGTATAATGGTTTAAATAATGTTATTGACTTATTAAAGAATCATAAATATTGATATGATATCATATATGGTCATATTATTAGCTTCTTATTAGTAATATTTCATTGTTAATTGTTACTTGGGTCTTTATTGCCTTTTGTTCTTATGCATGTTTTGCCGAATAAATTCTTATTCCTATTTTAAGGTTATAGATACATTATATCCAGAATGGTATTAGTGTAACATATATCATTGTTATTCATTAAATTCATTTATATAATTACTATGTAATGATGATCATGTAGAACGAGTCGCATCACATCGTGGAGACGGTATTCCGTACGTACGCACGAGTGATGATATCGTTCCTATGATCGTGGAATTGTATTGGAGTGTATGTATACTATTTCAGAATCAATATCACTTTTTAATGGTCATATATAGTCATTATTTACACCATTATACCCATCCAAGTAAGGTGGTGGTGGAAAATAGATTACACCACGGCGTGGAGACGGTATTCCGTACGTACGCACGCGCGGTAATTTCATTTTTCTGTAGGATGGATAGAAGGTGAATTAGGGTTGTTTCATATTTATAATAACATATCAGTATGTAAGTAATACTGATGTTATTACTTTATCATGAAACAACTAAAGAAGAAGAAGTTGAAGAAGAAAGAAATTGAAAAGATCGGTAATGGATATTACCTCTTCTTTGAAACGCCTCTTTGAATCCTCCACTTAGGGAACTAAGATTGGTCTTTGAAGAAGACCAGGACCTCTAGGATTATTCTAGGGAAGTGGAGAAGGGATTTTGGTAGGGGTTGTCCGAGCTTGAGTGCTCAAATTGGTGTGAGGAGGAGGGGGAGGAGGTCCCCTTTTATAAGGGCGGAGAGGGGCACCTTAGGAATATCTCAAAATATTATTTTATATTAAAGTCAAAATCGGTTTATAATGGTTCCAAAGGGTCTTATTTCAAAGGTAAAGTGGGTATGGGTCGAAATCCTATCAACCAATAGGATTTAGACAAGTTTAGGTTATTATTTTAACCTTATCAATTAGATTTAACTCTAAGTTAAATAATTTAACTTTTACCGCGACTTTTTGTTTTCTTACACTATATGGTTAATACACTTACTATAACATGCCGAACGAACCCCAAGTTGTTTATTATTAATATATATATACTTATCTAAGTCATTTGGCCGAACCTTATATTTTTAGGAATAAAATATCAATTAATAATATAATATTTGATTTAAAAACTATTTTGTGTCAATTTTTACACTATTTGATATATGATTTTTGTGAAAGTCATAACAGAATTATATGTTCAAAAAAAGTTGATTAAATCAACACTAATATATCATAGTAACCTAGAAAATTAATGTAATTCATAAAAAGTCTAAATTACATTTATTTGAGCATTTATAACATCAATTATGTTAACATTTCCTTAAAAGGGTAATCACTGCATCATCGTTGTGTCATAAATAAATTAATTTATTTAAAGTCTAAAAATTATAAATAAAATATAATTATATAGGAAATCTTTTTATCTTTCTAATTAATATTTATAGTCTAATTTATCTTATGTATAACCCCATATTAAAAATGTTTTAGTTATTAATCTTTGATTTTAACTATTTTAACTATTCATTAAATAAAATAATATTAAATGTCATAATCTAATCCAAGTGGACCTAAATGGTCATATTATATTCATAAGGTTGTTTTTGGTCGAATTACACTTATCCAATAGAATTAGGACATGTGTTAGGGTAATAGTAATATAATATTTACCCTTAGTTACCCTATTTACTATTAACTGCGGTAAAAAAAAGTAAAAAGTTACTATTCACCAAAAAATTATTTTTATCTCATTGAACCACATTTTACTTACTGATTTCAACCGTGTCTGTCGGATTTTCGAAATTCCATTCACAGAAGTGGTAAAATTAATTTTTATGCAAAATTCAGTTTTTAACCTACCACTTAGTGGTTTCACTATTCATCAAGAATTGAAAGTTTTCAGAAAAATACCAAAATTTCACCCTAGGCTAATTTCGGTATTCCGAATCAAAAAATGAAGTCCATTTTGAAAGATAGAATTTCAAAAAGTGGTTATTACTATTCATAACGTCTATTTTAAATAATATTTTAATAGCATATCGTCGTTTAATGAAACTCGGTATTGCGTACAATGCAAGCTGTCGAGGAAGGTCGCGATTGCGTGTAAAGTAAGCCAAGCTAGTGTGTAGTGAAAGATTCCTTTGATGATATATATAACATAAAAACAAAATATTACTCATAAAAATATCAGGTGTTATAGAAACAATTTCTAATAGAGGGCCTGCACCCTAGTGCAATAGGTCCGATCCACTTAGTAGATATAGGACCTTCTCTCTTCTACATCATTGGGGGGGGGTGATACTTAAAATATGGAGAACCTGTGCCCTGGTGTGATTGGTGGGTGTCACTCATTAGGTAGAGGATCCACTCCCTGATTCAACGGGGGGGGGGGGGGTGATACTTAAAATATGGAGAACCTGTGCCCTGGTGTGATTGGTGGGTGTCACTCATTAGGTAGAGGATCCACTCACTGATTCAACGGGGGGGGGGGGGGGGGAGGCGGGCACAAGATAGGTATAGTACTCATTCCCTGGTTTGAAAGTGGGTTCCACTCAAACTATATTCAGAGTATAGGGGACCAGTACCCTAGTGTGATAAGGGGGTTTCTGACCTTGAAATTTCTTTGATGATCCTGCCCAATCACTGATATCAGTTAAGCATATCCTGAAGAAGTTTCACAATCAAAACACCCATTTTAATATCTAGAGAGCCACTATGAAAGATACCATCATGTTCTATGTGGAGAAATACTTAGGATATACTACTCATGATCTAAAATACGAGTCCTGAAGAAGGAGCTATGGAAGTGATATGTTCTTGGGAGAAGTAAACAATGTGTACGTGGGGTCACATGACGTGTGACGTCATCACAATGCTTGGGTGTGTTATCCATTGGACACATATTGGGAATCCATGTCATACCAATCATCATTAACAAGTAGTACATGAAATTTATTGGCCATTGAGGTCCTTCCTATGTTCTACCAGCCAATGACCATGTACACTGGTCATGCCTATGTATACTAGTCATGTCTAAGTACACAGTTATTCCCATGTACTATGGCTATCCTTTGTTCCTGGCCATGTATGTTCCCGTATACTCCTAGATTATATAATGATCTACAAGAACTGGTTCAAAAAATGTGTATTTTCTATACATGGAGTATTATATTTATCTCCTCCCAAAACCTTAGCCATCATATCTATGGGACTACATGGTGTGTGTTCTTCTAGACTACACGCCGTATAGTAAGGTTTTTCGCAAGCAGTAACATTTGGTCTTTATACAATTTCTAGATACACCATAAAAACCATGAATAACACATTTTGAGAACCCTAAATCTTATAAATTTGTATCTAAACATTAATTAATGAACTCCAATGGTCAAAACATGAATCTGATCACCCACACGGGAGTCCGTCGCATATCCGCCACCGTTCAGGCACCTGAAACCTGTATCCATCACCTAAATCCCATTATTCCGCCACGATCCATTCCAAAATAATTAAACCTTCCATAATTCACACAAAAACCAAGAATATGTGTGTTTGATCACACTTTAAACCACCCCATCAACGATGAACTACAACCCCATGGTTTAATAGTGAAGAACATAAAGAATAATGGGGAAAATCACACAAACAAAGATGATGAGCATTGTCTGGATGATACAATCCTGACCAATGATTAATAAGTGTGGGATCAAGGGTGATATCATGTAATAACAAAATAAACTAATTTAAACAATTAAATTTATAAATTTTCTCATATGAAGGGAGGGTAATCATAGATCAATAAAAAAGATATCTAAATCCATGATCATCAATCAAAAAGGGTAGAAACTCTAAAAAAAAGTCCTACCTTCATAATGGATTAATATTTCATGAAGAATATGTTCACAAGCAGTGTAGAAGATCCTCTATGTTCACTTCCTACCTCTCGATTCACCTCGACTCGATCTTCGTTCATTCTCTGAATCCAATTTTCCAACAAATAACAATTCTCTCATCCTCTCTAATCTCTCACGGTTATATAGCTAGCGATAGTGTTTTTATATAATATATTATTTAGAGGGGTAGGATAGGATTAGTTCATTTAATAAAAGTAAATAAAATAAAATATTTGTTTTATAAAATTTACCTTCCAATGGATACCTTCCACAAAATGTCTGATGCAGAACAACCTTAGGTCATGCCTAGGGTAAACCCCAAATCCTAGAATGAACCAAGGTATCGAATTTCACATTCAAGGTCTCAAAAAAATGGGAAACCTATTTAAACTAAAATGATTCATGGTTTTTCTTTTAAAATATTTTAATATTTTTAATATATTAATTTATGAGGTCCTAATACACCCAAACAATGTTCCAACTCAATGAAAAAATGAAGATATATTCAACAAAACCAAAGTCATTAAATTATACAATATTTCAAAGATTTTACCTGAAAAAATCTATAAAAGGCCAGGGTACTAAGAAAAAATATAGATCTCAAGATCCTAGGTGCTATCTAGTACACTCCCATGCTACAAAATCACACAGACCAAATAGATGGTCTGTCTACGTAGGATCCTCTCTTACCAATCCTTGATCAAAACCAAGTAATATGTGAAGCTGGATCCATGCTCGATGTACATATCTCCCCAGTCAATAATGTTCATGGTATTGTGAATTTATCTTCTCAAATGAGAATCATAGAAGACATCATGTACTTAGTCCAACTATGGGGGAAAGGCCAAGCGTTAGTCATCCTCTCCAACCCTCTACATGATTTTAAATGGCCCGATTAACCATGAGGATATATTGCCTCCCCGACTAAATATCCGCAATCCTCATCATGGGGATACCCTCATGAAAACATGGTCACCTAATAAAACTATAAGGGACTAATATGTCGATCTACATAAGATTTATATATACTATGGTCTATCCTCATACACTCATGGATCACCTGAACCTTCTCTATCATCACATCCACCATCTATGGACCAAAAAGAGATGTTTCATAAATCTTAGTATAGTATAAGGGTGACCTATAGGGTTTCCCATATAGAGTCTAGAAAGGAACTATGCTGATGGTAGAGTTATAGATGTTATTATAAGAAAACCCTTCCAATGGAAAGTTTTCATCCTGAATTGGTCCGATGTCTAGCACATTGGATGTCAACATATACACATAGATAGTTTTATAACTCTACCCATTCATCTAGGGATGAAACAACATGATCATCCTCAACTAGGCCCCAAAGGTCTTACTCATGTCTCTCCATAACCATGAAATTAACTAAGTATCATTGTCGGAGATGATCATCGAGGGTACCCCATGAAGTTAGACGTTCTCCCACAAGTACAACTACCCCAGACTCTTAACCAAGCTCTACTATTAGATGGAAAGATTGTGTGACGTCTTTGTAAGTCTGTAAACAATCAACCCAATAGAATGATGGCCTATTTCTTTCTATAGAATCCCCATCACAATGTCTATATAAAATTCATCCCATTTCCACTTCAAGATCTCAATAGGCTGTGTCAAACCTATCAAAATTTGATGGACCACCTTTACCTACTAACATGTGAGGCACTGAGAGACAAACTCAATGACACTATACATCATGCTTTCCCACCAGAACATCAGCTACATGCACTTTTACATGTTCTCCACACATAGATGTATATCTAAGGGGAATGTGTGAAACTACATCATCATGTACTCTCACAACGTGACCAGAACCGCTGTCTATATTTGTAAAAGGATGATGTGATCCCCTATTTTAGAAAATAAATCTAGTGCATCTCTTGAGGATATCTTGTCACATTGAACCTCACAGTCGATGTATCCCAACTGATCCTCTCTCACAGGATAAAGAATTTGTGTATTCACCACCATTAATTTAATAAGTAATTCACCCCACTCCTCCATTAGGTTCAGCCACAACAAATCTATCTTCTTAGAAACCTACTCCACCAAATAAAAATGTGAATTCCTGGTCAGGGGATATGCCACCACATTAAACTTCCTAGAAGTATAGAATATCTCATAGTCATACTCCTATAGAAACTACAACCAATAAATCTATATGAAATTAAATTATATTTGAGTGAAAATGTACCTGATACTCTAGTGGTATGAGTAAACAACAAAACACTCACCCATAAGATAATGCCTCTATATCTTAAGAATAAAGAATAAAATTTCCAACTCTAGGTCATGATTTATGTAGTTATTATCATGGGGTATAAACTATCTCAACCAATATGTGATCACTACCAGCCTCTTCATCAACAAAAAAAATGATCCCATCTCTAGATGTATCACAAAAAACTAGGTACTCAATACCCTCCTATGGCAGTCTCAACATAGGATCACTAGTCAACCTAATCCCCAACTCCTTAAAATATCTTTGAAACATATTATTTTGGTAAAATAGTTTCCCTTTCTATGTTAGGGTGGTCAAAGGGGCTGCAATATTAGATAATTATGCCAAAAACCTCATATAGTACCTCACCAAGCTAAAAAAACTATGCACCTCTGACACACTCTTGGGTGGATCCTAAGAAATCACCACATCAATATTTACAGGGTCCATAACTAAACAATATTCAGAGATGAAATGACCTGAAAAGTGAACCTTATGATTCCAAAACTAGAACTTTGGTTGCTTACCATAAATGTGGTGCTGTCAAAGTAAGTCCATGACTATCCGCAATTTCTCTGCATGCACCTCCTATGAAGTAGAGTAAATGATTATGTTGTCAAGGAATACAACCAAAAAGTGGTCCATGTATGGATGAATGAACCAGTTCATAATAGATATATGCACATTGGGGGAATTTTTCACACTGAAAGGCATCACCAAGATCTCATAGTGTTCTTAGAAACATCAAAATGATATATTCAGAATATTATCCTCGTGAACCATCAACTGATGGTAGTCAGACCTGATATAGATCTTTAAGAACCAACTCACACCTCTCAGTTGGTCAAAGAGGTTACCATACCTCATTAAGGGGTACTTTTTCATTATTTTTACCTAATTTAGGCCATGATAGTAAAAAAATCATCAAGTTCCCATCCAACTTTTTCATTATCAAAACTAGAGATTCCTAGGGGGACACACTTGGTTTGATGAAACCCTTCTCTCGATGGTCCTCCAACCGTACCCTCAGCTCCCATATATTGGTAGGGGCCACATGATATAAAATAGAAGATATAAATGTAGTTATAGGGTGAAAGTTGATGAAAAAGTTCATCTTCTACCTCTGAGGTAGTCCAAGAACATCCCCAGGTAATACATACATATAATCCTTCTTGATTCACTAAGGGATAAACTCTCTAACTAATGGGTGATGGGATGTAGCTTCCTTCTCACAATTCCCACTCACTCATCCATGAGATATATATCTCTCTTAAAGGATAATATTATCCCATCTATTCTAAGGTATATAAATTATCTGTGATAATACTAAACCTGGGCCTAAAACATGGAAAAATTATCCATGCCTAAGATGAAATCATAAGGTTTCACCATGAATACCAAGAGTTCCCATGATGAAATATCTCCACCGAGTGACAAATAACACTACTAGAAGATATTTGATATCATGGAATCACACCCAGTAAATACTATAGAAAAAGATATTGGGATAAGGTCTCAACAGGGAGATTAAGTGCTCATATGAGGGATATTGAGATGAAAAAATGACCGGCGGTTTTATTTACCAGTACTAGTTCAAGACAATAAAATAATTAGATCATACATTTAATTATCTCATGCGATGCCTGATCATAGCCCTCCATAGATTGTAGCTGCCAACAGGCCCATCTTCTAGCTCCCTAAGCCTGGCATGGGCTACCTAGTGGTGGTGGTGGGAGTAGGTCATAGAATCTTCCTCCACCACTAAACCCTCCATCTGGATCTCTATCTACTCCTCTACTTTCAAATCATCCCTAGGGGCCTCCCTAACCACACCGAGGAGATCCATGATCACAATGTTTCCTCTTTCATTATGGTCCATCCACCTTTTTCATACCCTCATTAGTATGTCAGGTCAAGAAATCATAATCCATGTGACCTTTATCACCAAAAGCATAACATATCCCCTCTCTATAATGTTCAGATCCCCTTTACAATCCCTAAGTTGAGTATCCACTTTCCTCAGTCAGAGAATGAGAAGGACTATTGCAATTTATACCTAATGAATGATGTATTTAGTTGATACAGATAAATCATCCCCATGATACCCACTATAAACACTAGCTGTCTGGTTTCCCTATTCTAGAAATATCTCATTATTCTGAGCCTAATATAGCACTATATAATAAGTTGGTTTGAATAAAAAGACTACATTAGAATGTATATTTCTATAGATGACCTATTAAAATTTTATTTCCAAGAAGAATCCATCTCACACCATATCAAGAGAGTAGTGTGTGAGGTTATTGAAACTTTTAGTGCTCTCAGAAACAATCAGATCACTATATTATAGCTCAAGTTTCTTCTTAATCCACATGAAGAACAAGAACACATGGTAATACTCATGGAAAAAGAACTGTTAGAAGTGTGACTATGAGAGTATTATCTCATAATGGGTCTTCTTTATAAACTACACCATCACCAAACTACTCTATGGAAAAGAATGTACACCACCACAACCATCTATTCAGCATGGGTCTAAAGAAGCCTAAATACTTATATCACTAACACAAGACAATCCTCTACTGCCTGAGGATCCGAATCACCATAGAACCTTACAAGTATCAAAAGTATAAGTCATGTAGCGTTATAATAATGTGTTCATCCTTATCCTAAACTTCTTATATTATCTACTATTCAAAAGGTGGTGGGATCTCTCTATGGCCACCTGGAGAAAACACCTCATGATATGACCCCAGAACTGAGGCCTCACCACTTAATCTATCATCCTCACGATATTGTATCAGTAACCTGGTTGGATTTATTCACGAATGCATCTTAAAAGTTTTAAAGAAGTACCATTATTTGATGATAATATATATAGGGTTCTAAATTAAGTAGGATAATTGAAATACTCAATCTTATATGGTGTATGTACCATTTATTCCCTATAACTGATGTCTCAGTATATCGAGTCAACAAACAGGTAGTCAAATTCATGTTGGATGGATACATCAGTTACTAAACCATAATTGGGTTCCATGTCCTGAAATTCACACTCAATAAACTTTGAAACTATTTATATAAGTCCCCATACCAATCCTCACTATGGGTCCCACTCCAACATAGACCCAAGAAAAAACTCCTGAGATACTACTATTCCACAACCCAACCCATCAAGTTTTTCCTTTCTAGAAGAAAGTCAGATGTGACAACCCCAATTTGGCCTCCAATAGGCTAGGGGTTTTTGAAATCTGCTAATAAGGAATAAAAATAAATGGGATGCCTTTTATTAATGTACTTTTACACATGAACACATCCATATATATGAAAAAGTGAAGGGGAAAAAAGGCTGCATCATCCATAGTTTAACCATGGATGAAATAACCTCTAGGAAATAATTCAAAGCACAAAAATATAAAACCAATTCATAAGAGGGGAAAAAGAAATTCCCAACCAAAAATGTAGTCCCAACCTAACAAAAATTTAAAAAATTAAATCTTAAGAGATCCTAGCTTCCGGTCTCCAAGTCTTACCATCGAACACGGTCAATGCACCCACGTATCACTAAGCTCCACCGATATCACTTCTAATCACTAGTGTAGAAAATGTTTTTTACGTAGGTTATTTTTTATTTTTTACTTTGGTTTTTAGGAAAAGTTATTAAAGGAGATGTTATAAATATATTTTTTACATCATTTATTTTAAAACCTACATAAAAAGCATAAATATGAATCGTTTTTCACATCGGTTCTCAAATACCCGATGTGACAAACCCCTAGAAGGCTTTATTTATCGCGTAGGTTATTTAATAACCGATGTGGTACGTTTTTATTAAATAACTGACATTTTATATAGTTTATTACGTCAGTTTTTAAATAACTGACGTAATAAATTGAGCTTCTAAAGGGTTTTTCACATCGTTTCCAAAATAACTGACCTGAAAACCCATTTGGTGGCTCAATTTATTACGTCAGTTATTTAAAAACTGACCTAATAAACTATAAAAAACATTGATTATTAAGTAACTGATGTGATAAATTATTCTTCTGAAGGGTTTTTCATGTCGGTTCCTAAATAATCAACGTGAAAAAGCATATATGACATCGGTTATTACATAACCGACGTAATAAACTATACCCGATAATTTATTACATCAGTTATAAAATAACCAATGTAAAAACTAATTTTTTTAATAAATGAAATACCATTACTTTTATATGCCAAATTAGACCTAAAACAAGCAGAAACCAGACCAAAAGTAGACCAAAACCAGACCAGAATCCATACCATAAAAACATCAGAACTAGACCAAAACAAGAAGAACCCAAGAAAAATTAAACATTCAGATATATAACAATAAAAACATACAATGTCAAATAAAAAAACTTAAATCCAACCAAAATAACTAAAAAATACACAATTACAATTACAATATTCAAAATTACATTTTACACTACAAACACACTAAAATCCAATCAAACCTGTAAAATAATTTGACCATTCCACTTTTAAGTTTTTGACCTCTTGAGAACTATATGGTTGAGGGTCATAAAATAGCTAAAAATTAAAAGGAAAGTAGTTAACATGTATAATGAATAAATCAAATGAAATATTATGGAAATGTTTATAAGGAAATATAACCTTTTCAACGTTCATTATTGTTCCAGTTGTAATTATTTCATACATAAATCTTAACATATAATATTTTCATTCGATGATTACTTGTTGTTCATGACAATTCTATTAAAATGATTGTTAATTAAAAATATCATTTTTATGTATGTAGGAACACCCCCTATTAGAAAATAATATGAATGGGATAAATTTAAAATTAATTATAATATAAACAACCAGAAATAAATTGAAACTTACTTTTCCAACATATTCTTAAAACTTCCACGCACATCTACATGGAAAAATAATACCCAATAAAGTGTTTCCCCCCTTGAAAAAAAACACCTAACATCCAATGATAACTGATATAAAATAAAATTTAAGGTTAGAGTTTTTTTAAATGAGTGTTAATTCAAAATATCATTTTTATGTAATACATTGAAAAGTACAAATTATTAATGGATATTTACCTTTACTTTTACATATTTGATCTTGGCATTTTTTTCTTTGTGTTTTCTCGAATGTAGGCCCAACCTTGTTAGAAAATAATATGAATGGGATAAATTTAAAATTAATTATAATATAAACAACTAGTAAGAAATTGACACTTACTTTTTCAATATATTCTTAAAATTTCCACGCACATCGCCATAGACAGAGAATATCCAATAAAGTGTTTTCCCTCTTGTAAAAAAACACCTAACATCCAATGATTACTGATTTAAAATAAAATTTAAGGTTAATATTTTTTAATGTTAAAAGATAAAGTACACTTCTAGATATATGTTTCATACCTCTCACAAAAATACATCATCCTGCACTGCGTGATTATATTTTGTTCAAATATTTCAGGAATATAAAGTGTTCTTTATTCCACATCCAATGTATATGCTTCATGGGAAATCATATGTGGGTCCATGAATCCATATATACTCATTCTTCTCACACATGTTATAAACATACCTAATAAAAAATAGTCATAAGTATACATTTTTAATAAATATAATGCAGTGAAAGGTCTTAAGACTTACATGGAAAAAATATGCACCACATTGATGCCAAACTTATCTCCAGTAATAGGCTCCATGATATCATTTTTCATAATACCCACATTCATTGCACATCCACAAACATGAGCTTCCATTGGAAACTCATAATGATCCACCAAAAAATTTGAATATATTGACAATCTGTCAAGACTACTAGAATTTGTATCTGATGTCATAGACATTTGTCTTTGTTGTTATCTATACAGTATTTCTTTACCTTTTAAATATTACTATAAATAAATAGAAAAATATATTATTTTTCATATGTTAAAAAAACATTAATAAAAAATAAAATAAAATATATAACATACATACCTCTATGGTAATGAGTCGCAGAAGTCTAGATGGCCAAAATAAAAAGTGGCCGATACTATATCCAACTGTCATCACCTCATCTGTAGGTAATGTTATTAGAGATGGTATATCTATAATATTCTATATAGTGACCCTATGCTTCTCTACCTATAACTGTTGATGATGAACTATATCTCCTATAAAATATACCATCCCATATGCAACTATATATTGGTAAGGATCATCAATATACAACTCACAATAAGTATAAAGCTATGTAAGAGGAGTATGATAAAAAATGGGGTCTTCAGGATAAGGTGGGGGATCGGGAGCTACTGGAGGAGGTGGAGGATAAATAATGGGGTCTGTAGGGGAAGGTGGAGGAGTGAGAGCCATAGTCTGAAATTGTCTTTGCATGTCTACAAACATAGGCTGTACCGATGCTCTAATATTTTCCTCCATCATCGCATTAATATTACAAACTTCAGCCTCTAAGGAGTCTATTTTTTAATAAACACCCTCAATGGAATAAGTTTAAGAACATTTCAACATGTTTCTTACTGATACACCCGTCGGGTATCCTCATAAATGACTGAGGTGTTTGGGCTTTCCCAATGCTGTAGATAAAATATCTTGCCTCCCATCAGTTATAAATACCCCATGTGAGCTCTGATCCTCAAGAGAATCCTGTATTAATTAATTTAAATTTTCTATAATGATTCAATGTATATAAATAATATAATTAAATTAAATAAATTAAATAAATATCTTATAATCCTCTAAACTATGATTCTCAATTATTCTGAAAGATATTTCACCTTTTTTCCCATTCGATCTCTCTTCCATTTTTCATGTCTTTATTGAGGGGATGGAGGGGAAACCACTCAAGAGCTTAAAGACTCAACTCTCAATTTTTTTTAATTTTTCCGCCATCATTTGTTCTTCTAATAATGTATACCCTCTATGAGATAAACTATGAGGCTATACATTTTTAGATTGGATCTCTTGATGAGATGTCCATGTTTTTTTAAATTAATAATAATAAATCATTAAAAAAACATTAATAAGATCATTTATATAAGAAATATTATAAAATTTTACATTTCCCTTACCAAAAATGAATCTTTTCTTATACATTCAAAAAATTGTCTCCATGTGTCTTCATCTATGAAAGGATATATATGACATGGATTTTCATTATTTCTATGACCCAAAATGAAATCAAATGTGAGGTTTGATATGAAATCCCTCCATCTTCTAGCAGCCATCGATAAACATTTCCTCCTGACTCCTCCAGTGTCATGAATATCAAATGTCATCTGATAAAGAAGAGGTAAAACATATTATACTGGAAAAATTTAAATATTAGTCAAAAATAGCAAACGATCTTAAAAAAACCATCTTCCACAATTCAGATATTATCTATTTGTCCACACTTCTCCAATAATCATAAAAAATTATTACTTTGACTTACCCTAAGTTGATACAAAAATCTTAAAATATTTTGTATTTGGACCTCTAGGAATATCATTCTCATCAAACTCAATGAGTATCCTATGGTCCTAGCTATGGGCAAGTGATAATTTTTGTAAACGTGTGTAGCCAAATTTACCAACTCTTAAACTCTTCTTTGTCATTTTAGGAGTACATGAGGAAGATTGGGGAACATCAAGAGGATCATCTGAATGTTCCTCCATAGAGGTATAATCATGATTCCCATCTCTATAATCATGTGGTTGATCAACTGATTGATCTGTCATTATCCTTCAAATTAAAAAAGAAAATATTAGTTCAAAAATATAAAAATTAAAAAATTAAAATATTAATTTAAACAAAAATGGAAAACTGATCTAAGTTACATAATAGTAAACATGGAAAATATGGTAAGCATGTTAAACAATGGTAAAGATGGTAAACATGGTAAACATGGTAGTGTAATTTTCATTCAACGAAATTAATATATATATAAGTTATGTAAAGGTAAACTATGGTAAACCTTGTTAAACATGGTAAACATGGAAAACATGATAAAGTAATTGTAATTCAACAAAATCAATAAATATATATGTTATGTAAGGAAAACTATGGTAAACTTTGGTAAAATATAGTAAACACGGAAAATTTGGTAAACATGGTAAACATGGTAAAAATGGTAAAAATGGTAAACATGGTAATGTAATCATCATTAAAAAAATTAATAGATATATAAGTTACGTAATAGTAAACATGATAAACTAAACTAAAAAAAATTAAAATAAACAAAAACTTCTACTTATTTTTTTAATATGTGTTTTAATAAAGAAAAAAATTACAGTATCTAACATTTTATGAAAATAATAAATTTAAAAAATAAATAAAAATATTTTATCTGTAATATTAGGAATGTAAAAATGGATTGTTTTCCCAAATTCCTTCATCATTATTGTTCCTTATGGCACAAACCATGTCTTCAACATGCTCATAATTATTTTCTGTTAATTATTCCATGGAATTAGGGATCTCACATAAATCAACATCTTCATCAAGTTGATCCTCACCAACATATTATTTTTTACCTTGTAAAACAACAGACCACTTCATATCTGACTGATCAACTACATAGAAAATCTGTTTTTCACGTGTTTCTATTATAAAACAATCTGTTGTGTCTTCCAATCTATTCAGATTAACAAATGTCAATCCAAATTCATCATGTCTGAAAATTTTGTTACTAAAAAAACATTTGTAGTTAAAAATAGGAACTTTAATTTTAAAGTAATCAACCTCCCATATTTCTTCAATGACATTATAATATGCACTTGATGTAGAAATTGGGTTTTTTCTTTAGATCATGAAAAATGAATTGCTTCTACAAACACCGATACACCACTATTCTGAAATACACTTCTATTTTCACAAGCTTTTATATGAAATGTATATCTATTAATGTCATATTCGGACCATGTTATCACTTTTAAACATGGACCAACCACTAACCATCTTAATGACTCTGATACATCAAATCTACCAAGAAACTTATTTTTAAACCATGAATAAAATGTTTTGTTGTGATAATTCAAAATCCAGATTTACTTATTCTTTGGATGACATTGTTTCAACTCATTAATATAAAATTTGATATATGGTTGAACATTAAATATTTTATTCAAGATGTATAATTCTACCTTCTGCATCTGTTCAGCTAAAAATTATTTGAATTTCAAGCCATGAATCCCCTTTCCCTCATTATTAACTCATTCACGGTGAGATTTAGGAAATCATATATGCTTAGCTACAACCAAGTAGCTCGTAAAAAACTCCGAAACCTCCTCAGAAATATACTTTTCAATAATGGAGGATTCAGGTCGATATGAATTATTAACATAACCATTTTATATTTTCATATACCTTTCAAAAGGATACATCCAACAAAGATATATAGGTCCACAAACCCTTATTTCTAGAACCGAATTAACCATTAAATAAAAAATTATATCAAAACAATATGGAGGAAAATACATTTTCAATTGATAAAGTATAGAAATTTCATCCGTTTCCAAAATGTTCAAATCATTCACATCCAAAAAATTATTACAAATTGAATTGAAAAAATAACACAACTTCAATATAGTATTTCTAACACGAATGGGAAATATTCCATGCAATGAAATTGTTCGATGTTGTTACATCATAACATGAAAATCATGAGATTTCATACCTATCAACTTCAAATACTTCAAAGAGAAAAAAAATTTTGCACTAAAAGAATAACCTTGAGGCACTTTGATATCATGAAGACACTAACAAAAGCTAATTTTCTCCCTCTTTGATAATGTATGACAAGACAGGGAAAGAAAAGTTCATCTTCCATTAGGAGTGGGAGCTATCTCCAAATATATTCCCATTGATAGTAAGTCTAATCTTGCATTAAACCCATCTTTATTATTTCATTTAATATCTAACAATTTTCCAATAAAACTATCACATATATTCTTCTCCACATGCAAGACATCAATAATATGTTTCACTTCATGATATATTCAATACGATATCTCAAAAAATATTGACCTTTTCTTCCAAATATGTCTATCATTACCAGATTTATGTGTCTTTCCCAATTCCACATCAAGGTTTTTCACCCTCTAAAAATACACATCAAGGGATAAAGGTTTTGGAGAAATATAAAATTTTTATGAGCCATTGAATACATTTTTTAGTCTTCTATAAGAGTGATCCATAGGAAAACACGTTTGATGACCCATGTATAATGTTTTCCTCCCATGATGAAATTAACAATATGAAGTCCGTTGTTTGCAAATTGGACATGCTTTATTCCCATTAACACTGTATCCATACAAATTTCCATACGTTGGGAAGTAATTTATAGTTAACATAAGCACTATATGCAGTTTAAAGTATTCCATTTTATAAGAATCATACACCCTAATACCATCCTCACATAAAAGTTTCAAATAATCAATCAATGGTGGAAATAAAACATCAATATAATTTATGGGTTGCTTCAGACCAGAGATCACTATACTCAACATGAAATATTTTCACTTCATAGAAACTTCAGGAGAGAGGTTGTAAATTACCAATAAAAAAGGCCATGAACTATATGCGCTACTAAGAGTTTGATATGGATTCATTCCATCTGTGCATAACCCAATTCTGAGATTTCTAATTTCATTTCCAAATGCTGGATACTGCTCATCAATTTTATTCCACTATGGAAAATCAAATAGATGACATATTTTTATATCACATATCCGCTCATCAACATGCTATCTTAACCTCTTTTCATCATTTGAATTATCAAATAAATGTTTCAAACGATGAATTATAAGAAGATACCAAAATAACTTAGTAGGGGTCTCTGTAATATCTATATTAGCCTGTGATTTTTCTTTCAACTTATATGGTGATGTCCCACATTTAGGACACTCTGATAGAAATTCATATTCCTTCCTATATATCATACAGTCATTAGGACATACATGTATTTTCTTGTATCCCAATCCCATTGGGAATAATATTTTCTTAGCATTATAATCTGAATATGGAAGATCATTGTATTTTGGAAGAGTGTATTTCAACAATTATAGAAGCTCTGTAAAACTTCTGTCACTCCATCCATGTTTTGCCTTCAGGTTAATCAATCTTAACACCACCCAAAAAACTGTAAAATCTATACAACTAGGATAAAATGGTTTTTTTTAGAAACACCATATAGACAAGAAAATGTCGGTTCTATATTAATTTGTTCTACTACAATATCACAAATCATTTCTTCATCTCCATTAGAGTTTCCATCTTGAAAATCATCATCATCAGTAGATCTTACATTCTGTTTAGTTTCACCAAACCCAATACAAGGGCTATAAATTGGATTAAAATCATGAAAAATCAGATGATCTTTGATCTATATACTTTTCAACTTCTTCATATTCAAACATTTCTAGCATGGATAGAAAAAAATGTCGCTTCTTGGAACATTTCGTTTAACAAATTCCAAAAAGGCATCAACACCTTCCTCATATTCATTACTCATTCGATGTGCTGTAATCCAACTTTGACTCAATATTACCTATAAAAAATATCAAAATTATAAATCTTGTTAAGATAAGCCAATTTTATATTTATATTAAATATATCATAATTAGAATGTAAAACAATTTTAAAATATAAAACAAATATATGTGTATTTGAAAAAAATATGCATGAAAATGATTTTAAAAAGAAAATATAGTTTGATATAATAGTTCTATATTTATATGAAAATCATTTTAGGATCAAATCTCTCTCATATGGATCATGATATAATATTATAAATTCATCTTGGATCCTTTATTCTTAAGGTACACAAAGAATACATCCTGGTGAAACTGAATACCAAATTCACCCTTCCATAAAAAATAAATATAAAGTATAAATATTAAAACATGTATACATTCAATACTAAAATTTACACCTATCCCAACGAATTTAAACCATTGGGATAGACCCTGAAATAGTTGGGATGGAATATCCCAATAGTTTCACACACTATTGGCATGATGGCCGTTGCAATAGACTTATACCAATGGTTCTATAGGAACCGTTGGTATAGACTACCGGAAGTTAATATATGCCAACAGTTTTAATGAAACCGTTGGGATATATATATACCAATGGTTCAAGAATTGTTGGTATACATACTGTACAACATATAACCTATTCGAACGATTTCATGGAAACTGTTGGGATATATGTATACGAACAGTTCAAGAACCGTTGGAATACACTATCTTGTAAATAATTTATTGTAATAGGGGGTGGGGGCTTTCAAGGGGGGTGGGGGCTGTCCATGGGGGTAGGGGGTGTCCAGGCGGTCGAGGGGTGTCCAGGGGGTGGGGGTTGTCCAGTGGGGTTAGGGGGGTGTCCAGGGGGGGGGGGGTGAGGGGGCTATCCAAGGGGGCATGGGTGTCCAGGGGGGGCAGGGGGTGTCAGAGGGAGTGAGTGGGGGGGGGGGGGGTGTCCAGGGGGTTGGGGGTTTTCATGGGGGTGGGGGGTGTCCATGGGGGTAGGGGGTGTGTCCAGGGGGGGGGGGGCTTGTCTAGGGGTGGGGATGTCTGGGGGGGGGATGTCCATGGGGGTAGGAATGTATAGGGGGTGGGGGGGTGTCTAGATGGATGGGGGTGTCCAAGGGGGTGGGGGTGGGTGGGGGGGGGGGGTGTTTGGTGGGGTGTGGGGGGGCTGTGCAAGTGGGTTGGGTGTGTCCAGGGGGTGGTGGTGGTGGGGGGGGGGGGGGGGGTGGGGGTGGCGTATATGGAGGTGAGGGGGCTGTACAAGGGGGTAGGGGTGTCCAGGGGGTGTCCAAGGGGGTGGGATGGGGGTGGTGTCTAGTGGGGTGCAAGGGATTTCCAAGGGGGTGGGGGTGGTGTCCAGGGGGGTGGGGGTGGTGTCCAGGGGGTGAGTGGGATTTCTAACCCCTAACCCCTTAGAAAACCCCACCCCCTGGAAACCCCCACCCCATGGAAACTCCACCCGCATAGAGAGCCCCCCAACACCCTGAACGCCCCCACCCCCCGGACACCCGACCCCCTGGATACCCCTACCCCCTTGGAAATCCCCCCCTGGACACCACCCCCACCCCATAGACAACCCTACCCCCTTAGAGACCCCCATAACTCCCTAAACACCACACCCCCACCCCCTCGACAACCTTATCCCCTTGGACATCCCCCTCACCCCCTAGAAACCACCCCCACCCCTGGACACCCCTGGACACCCCCACCCCCTTGGATAGGCCCCCACGCCCCCTAGAAACCCCCACCCCTAGACACCCACCACCCCCTGGACACCCTCACCCCCTAAACACCCCCACCCCCATGGACACCCCCACCCCCCATAGATAGCCCCAACCCCCCTGGACAGCCCCCAAAACCCTGGACTCCCCTACCCCCTAGAAACTCCCACCCCCATGGACAACCCCCCAACACCCTGGAAAACCCCCACCCCCTGGACACCCCTACCCCACTAGACACCCCCTACCCCCTTGGACAACCCCCTCATCCCCTGGACACCACCCCCACCCTTGGACACCCCTACCCCCTTGGATATCCTCACACCCCACGGACACCACCCCCACCCCCATGGACACCCCATGGACACCCCCATCCCCTTGGAAAACCCCCACACCCCATCGACACCCCACCCCTAGATATCCCCCACCCTTAGACACCCCCACCACCATGGAGAGCCCCCCGAACCCCTAGACACCCTCCCACCCTCCAAAGACACCCACACCCCTTGGACACCCCTACCCCCTTGGATATCCCACTCACCCCTGGACACCCCCACCCCCTTGGACACCCCCTGGACACCCCCACCCCCTTGGAAAACCCCCCACCCACTAGACACCCCACCCCCTAGAAAACCCCAACTCCTGGACACCCCCACCGCCATGGACACCCCCACCCTCATGGACAACCCCCCAATCCCCTAGAATTCCCCCCCCCCCACACCCCCAGACACCCCTCCCCCTGGACACCCCTACCGCTTGGAAAACCTCCTCACCGGCTAGACACTCCCACCACCTTGGAAACCCACTAGACACCACCACCCCCTTGGACAACCCCCCACCCCTTGGACATCCCCCACCCCTAAAAACCCCACCCCCTAGACACCCCCACCCCCACACACATGAAAGTACACACACACACACATGGTAGAAACAAAAATCATAGAAATTCCATGATATCACTCCCATGGTTTATTTTACCAGAAAATAATTTATCATGGTATAAAAGAACACAATGAAACTTACCATGATAGAATGAACAATGATAAAAAAATAACATCTCAAAACATAAGTTTAGGGAATCCTAAAAAATAAAAAATGAAACTGAGGAATGTGAGGCTTACTTGAGTGTTGCGAGTCTAACTAATAGATCTGATGATAATAAAGATGATGAATGATTGTTCTAGAAACAAGGTTGGAGGGAACAACTTCGAAGAATCCTTTCTAGGTTTTTCTTGTGAGAGAGAAGAGTCATAGATCGATCGATCGAAGAAAACAGAATAAAAGAATACAGGGCACGATAAATCTTTTAAAATATTTATCATGTCGGTTATTTAATAACCAACACGATAATCCATTTTTTTATGTTTATAACATCGGTTATTTAACAGCCGACATAGAAAATCCTTTATCACATCGGTTATTTTATAACAGACGTGATAAATCACCGAGATTTGATTTATCACGTCAGTTATTTTATAACTGACTTGATAAAGCACATAGATTCAATTTATCATGACGATTATTTTTATAACCTACATGCTAAACCAATTTTTCTAGCTTTTCACGTCGGTTATATAGAACTAACGTGAAAAATGTAGATGTGTTAAATGTTTTTTACTTTAGTGAATATGTATGTAATCTGTATAAGACCCCATAAAAATGGGAAAATACCATGAAGGGGTGAGTATATAATACCCAATAAGACACCCAAAAAACCACAAAGGTATCAATAAAAAGCTATAAAAATATTCATCTCAACCCATAACAAGATGGGAATGAAACCCTCCTAATATATATTATCATAAAGAAACTCATATGAGAAAGAATTGTGATCTCCATATTTATATCCCATCGAAAGAAAACGAGTCTTCCTACTATTAAAAAGTCTCAGTTTTGATTACCAACATCTTTTCATTCCATACAAGAAACCATGTAGAGTACCCACACTGTAACACCCCAAAATTTAAAAATAAGGACATTTTATTTGATAGCATATATGAAACGCAAAACAAAGAATGTAAGGGAATATAAAACCCTGATAATTTAAAATATTTTTACTATTTTAAATAAACTCAATCTATGATATAGCTTTCAATGAACACAACACATAGTTATCTTTCATTTCATACAACAACTTTCTTTGATAACTTACATTACAAGATATACCGAGTCTAACCAAATACTATTAATATTATTATATAAAATGAAAATAATATATTGGATATTAAATTGGTGGTTATGAATAGAATTAATTAATTTATGGAAATATGGTTTAATTCATTGGTTACCAACTGATTAGAAATGAATATAAAAACCAATTCAATATAAATTAAAGGTTTTTATAAAAAAAATTATTTTTATGTGAAAAGAAGTTTTATCTTAGAAAATAAAATGAATTAATATTATTGGATGATATGAATAAAATTTATATATTATATATTCAATATTTTTTTATATCCGTCCAATATATTTGATAGGAATAAGATAAAAAAAAATAAAATTTTATATATAAAAAGTTGAATTTCTCTAAAGGCTGTTTGCCACCTTTTAATGGAACACTTATTTTCAAAATAAATTACGATAATTTTATAAATTTTATTTGAAAAAATAAAATTAATTTTTTAAATATTAATATAAAAAATATCTTAGGGTGAATATTTTGTATTTTTTTGATAAGTTTCATTTTTTGATGAATAGTGAAAAATAGTGAATTTTAATTTAAAACTGACTTTTTGTCTAAATAAATTATAATGTTACATTGTATTCTGAATTAGTTATAAATTCAAAATATATCAATTATAAATCTATTAATTCAATTTATTTAATTAGAAAAAATTCTAAATTTAATTTATATATAAAAGCTTATTAAACTTTTGAACATTTTCACTTAAAAAATTTTCTTTCTTGTTCTGTTTGTGGGATTAATTTTAAATTAACTTCTACTAATTATATGATTTAAATTTGAAAAAATATATTCCATATTTTTAATCATCATAATTTATAATTTATAATAATTTAAACTTAATTTTTACCAAAATTAGTAGTGAAAATAGTTAAAATTAATTACAGTAATAAATAGAAAAACAAGTTTATCAAGGGACCAATCTTTAAACTTATGGGAAAAATGACATATAAAATTGTAAAAAAACACATTTTATGGAAACATATAGAACATAGAACTTCTTTTATCTAAATTTTTTCATTATTTTAGGCACATGATGTAAGGAAAACCTCCCAATAGTATTTACTTTTTGGTATTTACAAGATTACAACTCCTCCTCCACTATAAAAGGGAACTCACTCCCTTGAATTTTTTAAACCTTCCAAGAAATTTGGATCATAAAAAACCACATTAATTTACTTAAAAAATTCCATGAAATAATATTATAAGAATTATATTAGGAATAAATCCAACTTATGAAGCCATTAATACAAACCTAAAGAGGATACCCGGAGAAGAGGCAATGATTTTCTAAAATAATATTTATATTATTTCCTTCTACACCTGCATAAATTATTTTTATATCATGATTATTTAATAATAAAATTATTTTAAATATAATAATATGTTTTTATATTAAGTTTATGACCTAAAAAGACACACACTATGTTCGTTTTTACGATGGACTACCACCTTGCGAACTAATGCCGTTCATTCTTCCATTACCACCTTTAAAGATTGGAAATAATGATTTATTTATAGTTTATATATGAAATATATGATATTTATAATGTATTTATGCTTCTTGAATTATTATATAACATATACCTTCATTCTTTCCATTTTGTGGGAATATGATAACATCGTTCGTGTGTACGTCAAACTACCGCCTCATAAAGAGAAGAGATTCATTCACACATTACATGGAATTCATTAAGGATTATTTTAATAAACATATTTTATATATAAAAAATAAATATTATATTTTAATTATAATAACAATATATATCACTTACTTTTCTTTCTTTTAACATGATAATAAAATGGAAGCACTGTCCATGTATACGTACGACCTACCATCTCCAGGAATGATGCATTTCATTTCCTATCACTAAATTTTATGGTTTACTCTAAATACATATATAATGCATATATATGATATTTAAATCATTGTTTAAATTCTTTATATTATTAAATATTTATCTAAGTAAGATGAAAAAAAGACGACAAGTCAAAACATACTTGAAAACAAGGAAATCAACACTCAAAAAAATGAAAAAATAAGAAATATTATTAACAAAAAAGTGATAAGATGTTATTAATAAATCATATATGATATTATAAATATTAATATGGTTCAGGTATAATTTAATAACATGATTAAAACACTTATACTATAGGTTAAATAACATTAAATTAAAATGAAGCATATGGTAAGGGATTTCGTCTCAATTTACATTCTATTGAGACTTATTTGTTATCATGAACCAATTGACTTTTATATAGTGTATATACTTCCCCTTTGACATGTAATATCATGATTCATACTTTATGGTATTTTGAGTTCCAATTGTAATTATTTCATCCAAGGGGATTTGATTTGAAAATTACCATGTGATAAAAGTTATTATGCAAGCTCAGTTTCTTTTGTAATTTTTAACTTTCTATCAAAACAATCACTTTATTATAATTATTTTTCATTGGAAATTACATTTTTATTAAATATAAATATTATTGTGTAATGTATATGACTATTTCCTAAACTGTATAACATTTTTATATCTGGTGTTTACTTTGAATGATATTGATTAATATGGGAAATATTGATAAAACCATATCCTTTACTCAATATAGATATTTTATAAGGGACATTTTTTTATGAAGTAAATTGATTATTAGATATATAAAAAATTATTTGTATTGGTATAAAATAGTTTTGGGATATTTTAAAGTAAGACCCTCAATGCATCGATAGTCTCTTGAGATGAATCAGTTGGCCAAATCTGATGGGTTTTTACCTGATATGATTTAAACCGTATTGTGAATAGTCTTGATGGAAAAGGTATCATGTACATAGTGAACATGGAGTCCAATAATTAAGAATTTATTTCATTTAGAATTCATTTATTATTATTATCCATGATATTTTCACTTAGAAAAAAAATATGGATGCATTTTATTTTCATTATTCTTTATCTAGTTATTTTGACGACATGAGTTTTCAGCTATTTACCTTGAAATGTCATTTAAAAACCTCATTCTTAGTTTATTGATTACATAAGAATGAATATTCAGTTATTTACCTTTCTATATTGATTATGATCATTGATTCATGATAGGTTCTACTGTACTTAAACCTTACTAATAATTTATGCTCACTCTTATTTTGTTTCCTTTCCCCAGGTTGTGAACAAGAGATCATTGAATGAGTTTTCAAGGATGCACTTTATTAGGTTTTGTTATGTATTATGTTTTATTTTCTATTCCCAATAAAAAATAGTTATCATGTATGTACCTTGTTGTACAAAAATTCTAATATGATTGGCCATTTGGGATTTGATTCCTTAAAATCATGCCAATGTAATAAATTAAGGCACCGACTTACGAATTATGGGGCTTGGGTCATTACAGTTGGCACCAATGGAATATTAGTAGAAAATTTTGGAAAAAAATTCAGAAAACATAGATTTGGGAACATAAATATATGATATAATTTGAGGATAAGTATATAAGAACATCCTAAAGAAACCATTTTTATCATTATGAGATTAGATACACATAAATTTTTCATTTTAGGTTAAGTATTTTACTAGTATTGGGATTATGCATTATCTTTCATAATGATATAATCTAATATAGTGTATTCCACTATTTAGAAATGGAACTTGGAAGGAATAAGGGTATCAATACTCATGGACAATGTATAGGTCCACTTACTAAGGAAACTGATATAGTTGGTATTGGAACTCAAAACTTTATAGATATTTTAGGGTATCGTAATCAGGTTATGAAACATAACCTTTCCTAGAAGGACCAAACTATTCTACAATTATATTCTCTAATGATGGATCACTTTATGTGATATATTTCCCCATTATTTAGCTGGAATATTAATACAATGAATGATGAGTAATTGATTAAGTATTTGGAGAAAATATTTATGGAATTGAGATGTGGTGAAAAGGAAAAGGTTACACTTGTAGTGTATTATCTCATTGGAGATACTGAATAATGGAATACATTGATCCAGAATACTAGGGTGGAAAAGGAAATATAGATCACAGAATAGAAAGCTTTTAAGGATACATTCTTTCATAAATATTTCCATCATGAGAAACAAACTTATATGAAGAGAAATTTACTTAGTTTAAAAAAAATGCAGAAGAAAGTTTTTTGGAGTATGAATATAACTTTAAAAGGTTAACTAGGTATGATATAGATTACATAAGCAACATGAAATTCAATATTGACTATTTATTTGAAGGTCTTAAGCCAATTATCCAAAGGGCACTGGTATATCAAACTTTTTCTTCATATGATGAAATTTTTTTATGTGCTATCAAGAAAAATAAATAATTACCAAAGTCTTATAGATTAAAAGGTAAGTAGGATAAGATAAGGAAAAAATACAAAATAAAATATAAAGTGAATAATGACAGAAGGATTTTCCCACAAGTGAAAAATTTGGAAAGAATCACCCTTGTAAATGATTGAAGGGATTGTGAGTTTTCTATAATCGTAGAGAAAAGGGTTACTAAGAGAAAGAGTGAAAAGGGAAGAAAGAAAACACTCATATTAAGAGTTTCAACTATAAGGAGATGAGTCTCTATTCAAATGAATTACCCAATCATAAAGGTAATATACCTCAGAATACACTAATGGATCAAGGTCAATCTTATGTTATTGATACAATCGAAGTGAAATTATTAATATGATTGTGTATTTGGATCCAATAAAAATATTGTAAAAATATTTTGTTGATGATATTATCATAATAAGAATGATGAAATATAAAAGTATTGCACTATAGTACTATTTCATTAAGGATTTCAGAGAATAGATTGAATGGAAAAAATAAAAGTGATTGAGTAACAAGTTTAACTCATTAAAAAACACATGATTGAGGGAAATATAATCGTTAATATTCTCTGGATATTGAGATAATGATGTTGGGATAAGAAATGATTGATATAGATAAATTAATTTTTATACTACTAACTACCTTGGAAATGATTCCAAAGCGTTAGATGATAATATTTTGGAAAGGTTATCCATTTATAAAATGGGTTTAGTTGAACTATAGATAATGTTTTATAGATTTATGTATTACTTCACCATATGATGGAACCTTTTCTATGAAATGAAGTTTAATAGTTAAAGTCACAAACCAAGGATGATACTATTCTTAAGGAATAGAAAAATATCAAGTAAGTATATTTACTTATATATCTTGAGAGTTAAAGAAATCCTCAACTCTAGGAAAAGGGTCTTGAAATACAAATGTTGTCCTGTTATCATCATTTTTGATTATATAAATGACCTTATTTATAATTATTTGGTTTATCATTTTGTGGTCATTAACATTATCTAGATCACCCACTTTATTGTGATCAATGTTTTCTATTATTCTCCATTAGTATTTGTGTGTTAGTTTTCTCTACCATTTCCATGTTATTTTTTCCCACCTATGTTATCCTATCTAGAAACCTAGTTACGAGACTATTTCAGATGAATTTTAATTAACTTACTCTCTTATTAAGGGGGTATTTAAATAAAAATTATACGATATGGGCTTTTCAATAAATTTATTTTCAAATATCAGACCATTTATTACTAAGATCAAGTTTAAATTACAAGGATGCAATTTATTTAAGGCGGGGAGAATGTAACACCTTGAAATTATAAAATAAGGACATTGTATATGGCAGCATGTATAAAATGTAAAATAAATAATGTTAGGGAATATAACATCCTTATAGTTTACAAAATATTTACTATTTTAAATAAATTCAATCTATTATATATCTTTAAATACATGCAACATCGTGTTAGGTTGTATTACACATAACAACAACTTTCTTTGATAACTTGTGTTACACGTAAGACTGAGTATTTTTAAATACTAATAATATTATTATTTAAATTAAATTTTAATATTAGAAATTAACTTTTTTCTCACTAATATGGTTAACTAACTTATGAAAATATTTTTTAAATCATTTGTTACTAATTGATTATAAATTAATGTAAAAACCAATTGGTTATAACGGAAATGTTTTTATAAAAAAACTATTTTTATGCGCCAAAGGAATTTTATCTTAATAAATTTAAATAATTAATATAATTGGATGATATTAATGATATTTTTATATTATATATTCAATAAATTTTTTTACATTCATATAATATATTTAAAAGGCATAATATAAGAATAAATTCAATTTTACACATAAAAAACTTTATTTCCTTAAATGCAGTTTTTATGCCTTTTATTGGCGAACTAGTTTTAATAATAAACTTGTAAACTTTTTTAAATTTTATTTTAAAAAATTAAATTAAATTTTGAAATATAAATTTCAAAATTATCTTAGGGAAAATATTTGGTTTTTTTCTGAGAAGTTTCAATTTTTGATGAATAGTGAAGATATTGAATTTTAATTGAAAAATAACTTTTCTTATAAATAATTTATAATGATAAATTATATTATTAATTGGTTTTAAACTTAATATATAACAATTATAAATATATTAATCCAATTTAGGTTATTGGAATCATTTTTATGTTGAATTTAGATATAAAAACTTAGATAACTTTTGAATATTTACACTTTAAAAACCCGCTTTTTCTTTTCATCTACGAGATTAATTTTAAATGATTTTTTGCCACTTATATAATTTTAATTTTAAAAAATGGATTCTATATTTGTAATCATAATAATTTATAATTTATAATAATCTCAACTTAATTTCTTACCATAATGATTAATGAAAATAGTTAAAATTAATTACAGTGATTAAGAGAAAAACAAGTTTATCAAGGGACTAACCCTTAAACATAAGGAAAAAAAAGACCTTTACACTTTTCAAAAACCTGTTTAATGGAAATATTTCTACCATATACTATATTTTATTTTAAAATTTTCATTAATGGAGAAACATGAGTTAAGGGAGACCTCCCAATAGTGTTTACTTTTTGGTATTTGTAGGAATGCCACTCCTCCTCCACTATAAATGTGAACTCACTACCCTCACTTATTCACACCTCCCAATCCATTTGGATCTTAAAAAACCTGACATAATAACTTTCCAAATTCCATGAACTTATCAGTTAATAATTATCTTGTTCATCAATCTATCTTAGGAAGGCATTAGTGGAAACCTAAGGAGGATACCTGAAGATGAGGTATTGTTTTTCTAAAAGAATTTTTATTTTTTCCTTATCCACCTCCATCAATTTTTATTATATCATGATTATATAATAAAATGGGAATATTTAATATAAATATATTCTTTATGTTATCTTTATGACCTAAAACCACTCACACTTCCATAAAATGGGATACACAATCCTCATTCATGTGTACGGAAAACTACAGCCTCGC
This sequence comes from Viscum album, assembly GCA_963277665.1. Classification (NCBI taxonomy): domain Eukaryota; kingdom Viridiplantae; phylum Streptophyta; class Magnoliopsida; order Santalales; family Viscaceae; genus Viscum; species Viscum album. The sequence continues at coordinate 135,562,356 of OY728156.1, forward strand.
GAACCGATGTCGTTCGTTCATCCATTACCACATTTCAAGGTTAAAAATAGTGATGGATTTATAGTTTATATATGATATATATGATATTTATAATTTATTTATTCTTTTTTAATTATCATATAACACATAACTTCAAGATTTTCATTTTGTGGGAATACGATGACATCGTTTGTGTGTACGACAGACTACTACCTCACGAAGCGATGTGTTTCATTCACATAATATGTAGAATGTATTAAGGATGGGTTTAATAAAAAATGTGATATATATAACATAATTATGATACAATAATTATAATATACATATATACGAGTTAATTTTGTTTTTTTAATATGATAAGAAAATGGAAGCAGTGTTCTTGCGTACGTTCGACCTACCATCTCCATGAATAATACATTTCATTTTTATCACCAAATTTTATGGTTTTATCTAAATAAATATATACTAAATATATGTGATATTTAAATCATGGTTTTAATTATGTATGTTATTAAATCATGATTGAAATAAGAGGAAAAAAACAAGCCAAGACATACTTGAAAGACAAGGCAATTAACACCCGAAACAATGAAAATAATGAAAGATTATTAATAAATGGGTGATAAAATGTTAAAAAATAATCATATATGACATTATAAATATTAATATGGCTCTGGTATAAGTTAATTACATTCTTAAAACTATTATATATTAGGTTAAATATCGTTTAACCAAAAGGAATCACATAGTAAGGTATTTCATCTCAATTAACATTCCATTGAGACTTATTTTTTATTATGAACAAATTCCCTTGTATGTGGATTAAATACTATCCCTTTGATAGGTAATATAATGAACCATAATTCATATAATTTAAGTTACAATTTTCATTATTTCATCCAAGGTGATTTGATTTAAAAGTTACCTAGTGGTAAAAGTTATTATGTAATCTCAATTTATTTTGTGATTGTTAACTTTATATTGAAACAATCAATTTATTGTAATTATTTTTCATTGGAAATTAAATTTTTATTGAATTACCATATTATTGTGTAATGTATATGACTATTTCATAAACCATATACCATTTTTACATACGATGTTTACTTTGAAAGATATTTATTAATCGAGGAAATATTGATAAATCACCATCCTTTACTCAATACATATATTTGATAAGGCACATTGTTTATATATTAAATCGATTATTAAATATACAAGGAATGATTTAGAGTTATATGAAATGGGTTGGGGACCATTTAAAGTAATCCCATCAATGAATTGGTAGTCTCATGATATGATTTAGTTTGCTAAATCAGATGGGATTTTATCCACTATGTTTTAAACCATCTTGTGAATTGTCTTGATGGTAAAGGTACCATGTACCTAGGAAAAATGGTGTCCAATTATTAATAATTTAATTCAATGATAATTAAATTATTATTATTAACCATGAAATTTTCACTATTAAGAAATCTATGAATACATTTCATTATCTTTTTATTGATTAGAACTTATCCAGTTATTTAGATGGCATGTGTTTTCAGATATTTACCTTGCCGTATTATTTATGCACTTCCTTCTCAGTTTATTGATTACATGGAATGTGTGTGTAGTCATTTAAATTTTCATATTATTATCATTTATTAATGATATCATAAACTATACTTAACCCTTAACGACCGTTTGATTTCACACTTATTTTGTTTCCTTCCACTAGGTTATGGAGAAGATATCTCTAAATGATTTTTCAAGGATATAGTTTATTAGATTTTTATGTATTATGTTTTATTTTGTACTAAAAATGTAAAATGGGTTTCATGTGTGCATATAGTTATTAAAAACTATTAAACTAATTAGTGCTTCTAGATTTGATTCCCTGTAATCATGCCAATATAATAATGTAAGACACCAGCTCCAAGCTTCTAAGGATGAGTTTGTTACAAGAACCCCCCAATATATTTCACAGTAAATGGGGAACAATATCCAATATAGGACCCACACAATAGTGTGATATGGGGTTCCACTTAGTAAACATATAGATCATTCCCTATTGTATCAGGGGATCATGCTATGTAGATAGTGGACCCACACCCTGGTGCGATGGGGAGGGGGGTGGGTGGGTCCACTTGATAGGAAGAGGACCCATGATTTGGTGAGATAGTGAGGAGACACTTGATAGGTGGAGGACATACACCTAGGTGATACGGGGGGGGGGGGATATACTTGTGTAGAAAGTATGGGGGACCCTATTACTTGTGTGATAGGGGGTTTCTAATCCCAACATCTATCTGATGATCCTGCTCGATCATTGTTATCAGTCAAGCACCACCTAAACAAAGTTTCATTCTCATAAAACCTCACGTTTTATCACAAAACCCACTATTAAGGCTACCATGACATTATATATGAAACAAATACTCAATATAGACTACTAATGAGACAAAATTTGTGTTCTGAAGAAGGATATATAGAATATAGAAGTTTTCAGGAGAAGTACATGACATGTACATAGGGTCACACAATGTATGACCTCTCACCATCTCATGGAGTGTTCTCTCATAGAAACAACTTATGAATCCATGTAATAATACATCAAATAAACAAGTGTTACATGATGTGTCTCAAGCACCTAGGGCTTTCTAATGTCTTCATATCCTCTTCCTGTATATAATAGTCCTGCCCATGTGCCTAGACATGTACATGCCCATGTACTCTCAGTGTATATACCAAACTTTTAGAACTAGGTTACATGGAATGTTTAGGCTATAAATAGAATTTAATATTTATCTATACCCAAAACACTAACCGCAATAGCTAGAGGACTACATGACATGTGTTTTTCTATACTACAAGTCGTGTATTCAAGTTTTTCATAGGCAGTAACACCAGGTCTTCAGAAAGTTTCTAGATCAACCCTCTTCAAACAAAATCATGCTATTTGACAACCCAAAATCAGAGAAAAATATCTTTTTCCATATAGTCTTAGCCTTTGATGGTTGGAAATCAGAATCTGATCACTTGTATGGGATCCCATCGCACATTTGTCACCATTTAGGTTCCTAAACTCATTTCCATCACCTACAACCCACTATTACATAATGATCCATTCCGAAATCATGAAACCTTATATTATTTTACACAAAACCATGAATATGGTGGTTTAATTTCACTTAAACTCTCCCCATTAATGTCAAACCACAACCTTATGGTCCAACGATAAAGAACACAAAGAATAATGAGGGGAAAAACAAAAACAAAGGCGATGAGTGTCTTCTGGATGATTCAATCCTATCCAATGATTAGTAAGTGAAACATCAAGGATTATATCATGAAATAAAAAAATAAACAGATTTAAACAATTCAATTTTGAAAACAGTCACATGCGATGGGTGGGTAACCATATATTAAAAAAAATAAGATATGAAAATCTATTCTCATCAATAAAATAGGGAATAAATGATAAATAACAATTCATACCTCAATGATGGATATTTTTTTTTGAGAAGAGTGTGTTCTACAATGATGAATAAGATCTACAATGTTTTCTTATTTATTCTCAATTCACCTTGATCCAATAGTCATTCATTCTTTGATCCTAATCTGCTAATAAATAATGATTTCCTCTTCCTCTATAATCGTCCAAGGTGATCCACTAACCTTAAATATTTTCTATAATATGGTATTAAAAGATGGAGGATTAGGTTAGGTCATTTTATAGAAACAAATAAAATAAATTATTTATCCTATAATATTAACCTCTTAATGGTAAACTCCCACTGAACATCTGACGTTGACCAATATTAGGTCTTGCCTAGGGTAAACCCAATGTCCCAGAATCAAATGTGGTCTCATATTTCACATTCAAGGTCCCAAAAATTGGTAAAACCGTATATAATGAAATGATGTGAAGGAATGGATTAAAACATGTTAATAATTTTAAAATATTAGTTTTCTAGGTCCCAATACACCCATACATAGTGCCAAATCTGAGGAAAAATCCAAATATATGCATTGAAATATTCAAAGACTAACCCAACAAAGCCAGAGTCATTATAGAAAGTTACCCTTACACAAGGGATGGAAAAATTATTTTAACTTTACACAGCCTTTATGAAATGTGAGTTACCTTTACATATTTTTGGGAATTTATATTATACCTTTTCACATGGTATGAAAAATATATATTTGTAGTTTTTAGAATTTTGAAAACCTAACTTAATCTGTTTAATGATTTTCATGATATATTGATTTAATGAATTCAAATAACAAGAGATAAATAATATTATTTATTTTTATAAATTCTTATTAATTATATGTAATCAATGAAAAATAATTTTTTACCATTTTAAACAAATTTATATAAGGATTAAGTTTTCTATTCATTTATGCATAAATATACATTAAATGTTTCAAATATTTAAAACCTATTTGTTTAGGTTCATTTGTTTGATTTTAACATTTCTAAAATAATTTTTTATTCTTAAAAACTCATTAAAACATGTTTCTATGTTTTTAATTTGATATCTTTATAGTTTTATATTATCATATTTTATATATTGAAATAAATTTGAAATTAAAATTTTGAATATTATAGCTTGAATATATGTAAGTTTTGTGTGATATAATTGACCTGTTATTTTGGAATTGTTTTGAACTTTCTAAATGATTTATTTAAAATGATTTGGAATTGTTCAAATTATTTTAAATCCAATCAATAATTTGTTTCTATCATTCACTATCTCCTAAATAATGATTGATTATTATTATTATCATATTGAATTTTAAAACCCTAACAAGAAACTTGTCCATGTTAAGTTATTTCCATTTAAAGGACTCGAGGAAAGAATGATATGGGTGTGATAGTGTGGTGGTTTTGATTTTGAAAGTGATATTGTAAAAAAATGATTCATCTTTTGAATAACTCTCAAGGTGAGACAAATCATCATAAACTTCATTCAACTTGAAGAGATGAAATGCACATTTGTCGGAGAGCCCTAAGTACACTATTGGATCATTTCAAAGGGTCAATATTTCATGGAATAGGATTGTACATAAATCTTTCACATAATCATTTATACTACCTAAAAAATATAACTTTTCTTATGATAATTTAATAAAAATATATGGTTCTACTAGCTTATTAACAATTAGTTTCTTGGTTATGATCTCCTAACTACTAAGAAGAACACATGGGTTTGGGATTATACTTTTAGAAAAGCCTATGTTTTTTCTACTATCGTAAAAATATTTTTTGGTTTAGGGATACTCTCGTGTAACATTCATGGGTTGGGATTAATAATGTAGTAAAAGTATAGGTTTAGGATATTCCATTATCAATATATCTCTTATATCTTTATGGGTTTCATACTCTAATGGTTAGGGTGTGAATAGTAGAGTAGGTACACTTTGGACTAAACCACTATAAAAATTAGTGTGTTTATCCCTTTAATTTTTTGAATAAAATATTCACACATCCACTATTTGTAATATTTTAATAAATAATTGATTAATATTTTTAAGCAACCAAATACTATAATTAATTTTATAACATTGATAATTTTACAAAAAGATAATTCACTCCCTTTTTTATATCACCATCAACCATTCCTACCTAATAATTATCATTAGAGATTGACCTTGGAAGGATAGTTTTTTAACCTTATTTGATTTTGAGCTAACTCGAATCCCAATACCTAAAAAGACCAATGAAATATCTATTTTAGTGATGGATAGAAAGAAAAATATTTTTTTTAGGAAAAAGTTATTCAGTCAGGAGTGAGAGCCAAAATATTCTGAAGTAACAGAGTATATTGGTTATATATATAACAATTTTTAGTGAGTTAATGTTAGTGATCCTAAATCTTATATTTTCATAATATGATTGTAGATTATATTCATGATAATTATTAAAAATAACTTCATAAAATGATTTATTTACATTCATCTACTGAGTCTGAATATAAAAGTCATTGAACAAAATAAAATGTTATCTCTCAAATTTGAAAGTTTAAGAATTTTTTATCCTTAAATATTTAATCAAAAAGATGAGAATGATAGGTTTAATGATTTTATTTTAAAAAATAATGAGGATAAAGAAAGGAGATTTAATTTTTTATTAGATTATTTGTATAAAGATGATAAAAAATGCAAAAATCTTAAGGAATAAAATGATAATTTGAGAAATTATGGTTATTATAGTAATTATAATGTTATTTATGGAATTAAATTTAAATATTACTTGGGTAATTATATGAATGGAAGAAACTATTTAAAAATTTATATGTTTGTTTCAAAATATGACCATGATCATCCTATTTATTTTAAGAAGTTTGGTTTTAAAAGGAATACTAGTTATTCTTCGATTATAGGTTATTAATGTGGTTTTCATAGACATTATTATAATAACTGTGGTGAAAGATTTATACCACCATTTGGGAACACAAATTTATGTTTTGATTCATCCCATATGAGTTCCAATGTTCCGAGAATTTATAAATTTTGGGTTCCTTAAGGTTTTTTTAAATCCCATCGGACCAAAATTGGGTTGGAAGCCCAAATAAGTATTTTTATTATTTTTACATTAGCATGAATATTGATAGTATATTATATTATGGTATATTGTCATGTTCATTAAAATTTATTTCATTTTTGATAGTGATCATGTATTCTATAATTTATATATTTTGGTTTACATGCATGTGAAAATAGTTTGTTTAAATTCTTTGCATATCTTTTTAAATTAATTAAATATCATACTATTTGTTTTCATATATCCTTTTAATTTTATATAGAATAATTAATTTATAGGGATCTATTGATTTTTTATATCTTTTTTAATTAATGGTGAGTTTTTTTATAACTCAAATGTTTTTTTTCGGGTGAAAAAATGTGTTTTTGTAATTCATTAATTTTTTCTTTATTTGTTTTAAAAAGGGGGAGAAACGATTTTTAATTTTTTTATCTTTTTTATCAATTCAAAAAAAGAGGAGAAATTTTGGAATTGAGATTTTGTTTTTTAATTATAAAAGGGGGTGATTGTTAGAGTGGCTCATTGAACCACTTTATTTATTTTTTATTTTTATAATTACAAAATATTTTTTTTATTTATAAAAATAATTTTATTGAATTTATTTATTATTTAATTATTTGTTTTTATTATTCTTATTATCCTATATTATTTTTTGGTTATATTTTATAAAAAATTAATTTTCATAAGTTTATCTTAACCTTTTTGTGAGTTTTAAATTTTTTAACCCTTATGTGAGTCTTGTTTTACCCATACACTTGTATTAAAAATCTTTTTATACCTTTAAGTGAGTTATATATTACCCATACGTAACATGGGTTAACTTATATTTACCATTTTGTGACTTTTATACAACCCTTACACAACACATTAAAGTTTAGTTTACCTTTATGCATGCAAGTAACTACCCCTATGTAGGCTATATAAATTCATGTTTACCTTTATACATTCTCTAGATGGTTCTTACTACCCCTACGAAATGTTTGGAATTTGTTAGTTATATTTACACAATCTATTTCTTTACCCTTACAAAAGATATATAAATTTTTTTTACCGTAAAAAAGTGTGATAATATACCTTTATGAATCATATATAAATTTTTTATTACCTTTATGCAACATGTGTAAATCTATTTTTTAAAATTACACAACATTTAGAAAGTGTAGGTTACCCATATATATGGAATGAAAAAATCATTTTACCTTTACACCAACTGTATGGATTGTGAGTTACCTTTTTGAATTGTTTGGAATTTTTATTAAACCATTACAAATGGCATGAAACATACCAATACATAGTTTTTAAAATCTAGAAAATCTAGTTTACTTAATTTCAAAATTTTCATGATATGTTGATTTAATGTATGAAATAAACAAGTGTTTTAAATTATTTTAAACATTTTATAAATTTTTATTAATGATATAGAATATATGAAAGGTATTTTTACAGTGTTTTAAAAACATTTATACGATGATTAATACTGGTTTTCATTTATGTATAAACTTACAGTAAATGTTTAATATATTTTAAATTTATATGTTTAATTTTTTTTGTTTTATTTTGATGTTTCTAAAATCATGCTGTAGTAAAAAAAATCATTCGAACATGTTACAAAATTTTTAATTGAATACCTTTTTAGTTTGATTTTATCACATGTTAAATATGGAAAAAAATTTGAAAATATTATTTTGAATGTTACAGTTTAAATCTGTGTGAGTTTTAAATGATATATTTATCCTATTTTTTTGAAGTATTTTGAAATTTATAAAATATTGGATTCAAATGAGTTTGGATTGATAAAATAGTTTTAAACTAAATCGATAATCTATTTACCTCTTTCTCTATATCCTCACTAATTCTGGATTATTGTTATTATTATATTGAATTTAAATTTCTAAACAGGTCACTTGGTTTTGTTGAGTTATTTATATTTAATGGTCATGAGGAAAGAAATATATGAGTGTGATAGTGTGAAGGATACAATTGTGAAAGTGATATTTTGGGAAACTATTTCATCTATTGAATAACTCTCATGGTTGGATAAATCATCTTAAACTTCATTCACCAAAAAGTAAGGAATTGTACCTTTTCTAGAATGCTGAATGTATATTGGTGTATCATTTGAAAGGAAATGCATAATTTTTTTCTTCTCCATAAATATTTATGTTTTTATCATTCTACATCAATTTTTTTCTTGCTTTTATTTATGGGCAGAGTTCTATACATAAATATTTCACACACTGGTTTATACTACCTTAAAAGGAATATCATTGGTTCTCATACCTTATCAAAAACAAATTTCTTGATTATCCTTACTTGAAAAAAGGAATAAAACATCAGTTGGGGATAATAATTGTAGAAAAGGCTAGGTTTTTCCTTCTCTTGAAAAAGTCGAGTTATATTTGGGGTTTATCCTATGTAAGAGTACCGGGTGGGGATTAATCCTGTTATAAAATTCTGGGATTAATATTTTACCTTGTAAAAGTATTTTTCATTTCTTACTAAGTAAAATAATACAATGGTTTAGGTTTTAAGATTAGAGTAGTTCCACTTTAGATTGAATTACTACAAAAATTATTATTTTCATCTGTTCATTTTTTTTTGTATACACTCTTCACACATCCAATATTCTTAATCTTTTAAAAAAGAATCATTTAATCTTTTTAAACGACTAAATTATATAATTAATTTAAATAAATTTTAAATTTTTCAAAAAAATACAATTCATCCCCTATTTTCTATTACCATAAACTATTATTTTAACACCCAGATATTTTTAAAAGAAGGACCTTATATTCGATAGTGTAAACGACAAACAACACTGAACCTAAACGAACCATGAAGTATTATTATTTCAATTTGATTGTTATGACCTAACCCTTGAATTAGTGGGTATGAATAGGAATAACCAATTTATGAAATATATATAATGTTTTTACTCAATAAAAATGTATTTATTAATTTTTACGAAATAATCCATCAAATTTTAGTAATATCATTTTATTCTTCAAAAATGCATTTTCATCAAAAAAGAATTTTATTAATTTTTGTGAGAGAATATTATAATTAATTTATAGAAATTTTAAAAAATTTATTTGATAAAATAGAATTAATTTTTAGAAATCATGACATCAAAATTAATTTAGGATTATTTTTTTTTGTATTTTTTTGGATAGATTTGTTTTTTAGAAAATAGTGAAAATATTGATTTTTGTACAATAATAATTTATTTTCATTAAATAAAGTAATTTCAAGAATAATTGTACTATGATTTTGGTATTAATGTGACATATGATCAATTTTGTTTTTATAATCTAAATAATTTTAATTTAATCATAAATTTTCATGATTTGGGGTAAATCTATTTTTTTCTTAAAAAGGCATTTTCTCAAAAATATGTTTTTAATTGCATAATGTTTATCCTTGTTAGTAAATTAAAATAACCCTTAATGAGGATTTATTTAATTGAATTTTATATATTATATATCTATATATATGAATTTAAATTCATATAATGAATATTACTAGTCCAAGAGTTAATGTAGAATCATCTTTTCATTAAAAAACACATTTTCCTGAAAAATGGTTTTTTCATCGCACTTTGTAGGATTATTATAAAATGAATTTATTAAAATTATAGTGTTTTAATTTGGTAAAATATATTACTTATTTTTAGTTATAATTATTATTATTAGGTAATAAGTTCAAATTAATTATTGGTTATAATGAATTGTAAAAATAGTGAAAATTTGTTACCACTATTAAGGTTAAAACAAGTTTACTAGGGGGGGTCAAACAAAATATAAAGGAAAGTTTTCTAATTAAACTTATTTTAATCATATTTTTAAGATATATTTTGACCACATATTATCCCACCTCTTATTATATGTCTATTTGGAAGCATTTGGATGGAGAATGAGTATCATTTTTTATTCTTTTAAGAAATTTCTAAGTGTCCCCACTTATAAAAGGAAATATCATATCCTATACACACTTAAAGATAATTTTATTTAAGAAAATAATTGGCCAAAAACATCATTAATTTAATTATTATTTCCTCTATTCCATGGTTTTATTAGGAAACCGTTCTAAGAGGGATTTTGTTTCTAACCTAAAGAGGATATCCGAAGAAGAGGTATCATTTTTAACCGAGTGTTTTGGTTTTATTTATTATTCCAACTCATTGAAATATTATTAAAATAATATAAAATAATAATAAAATTATATTAAAAATACTTAGGTTTTTTTATATTAATGTAATAATCTATTTTCATCTCATCTCCTATCAAATGGGAAACAAAACCGTCAACCCTGTGTACAGTGGATTAATGCTTCATGAACTAAGGCAATTCATTTTCCATCACTACCTCTAAAATATGGATATAATTATGGATATAATTTATATATATATATATATTATTTAATAATTAATTTTTTTTATTATAATATAACATTTAACTCTTTACCTTTTAACTCATTGGAAAATGATAACATCTCTCATTCGTATGTGTAGACTACTGCCTCTATGAAGCAATGTGATTCCTTTTTCTTTTTATTTTGAATTGAGTTTTAATAAGGTTATATTTGATTAATATATAACATATATAGTATATAAAACTGGTCATTTAAAGTGGAACTATTATTTACCTTTATTTCATTCCATATATTAAAAAAATAGAAACATCATTCATGCGTACACATGACCTACCATCTCCAGGAACAATATAAAAATTTATTTATATATAAATTTTATGGATGAATATAAATATATATACAATTAATATTTATTATATTTATATCATTATTAAAATTATAGATATTATTTAACCATAATCAAAGTACAAGGACCAAAACTACTAAACAAAAGAATATTTGAAAAATGAAGCAGTTATCACCCAGAACCGTGATTTTAATAAAGAATTATTAATAAACTACTCGTAAAAGGTTATATGTAAATAAAATATGGTATGATATATATATATATATATATATTGTGGTTTTATAATTTATGTATAATAAACCTATATTTATTATACATGTGGTTAGAATGCGTATGAAGGAAGTCGTACCTGAGGTAAGGGATTTTTGTTTCACTTTTATTTTTATGAGACACATGCCATATTCAACACTTGTTTATTTTTTTTGGTGTATATAATAATATTTAAGCCCACACAATGAGCATAAAAAAATAAAAAAGGAATAAATACCTGAATATGGGTTTTGTTTTTCCCCGCAAAGAAAAGGAAGGAGAAGGAGGCTGAGACCTACAAATCGTGTGAGCACCTAAAGGACTCATGATCACGTAACCATTATAAGGTCACATGAAGTCCCACAAGTAGTGGATAAACTATATAAGATCTAATGAAACCCCCTTCAACAAGTTCTCATCCTCTTACAAAGACTCTCAGGGCAACCAGTGGCCGTGTGATGATGACCAAACGAGTTCCCCCGGGTCACATAATTTGTCATTGGGAAGCACTGAACTATCCATTAAAAAATCCTTTGAAAATAAGAGAAATATATCCAAAAGGTGGGAACCCCTAGTAGTCACAAATATCATGTGATACATCACCAAAGGGAAGAATGTTTTCCCTTAGAAACATCCAAGAAAACTCTCATAATCCCCAAACTTTTTAAAATAAAAAAAATGGGATAAAAAGGTAGGAGTTGAGAGCTATCATGATCGATAAAAGAATGAGACATACCTCTGAAGATCTGAAAGTCATAACGATACCTTGATGACATGTCTACATCATCTCACGAAACACCTTTGGCTTATCAGCATTAGCATGCATAAGTATTTAGGTATGTACAGACAACCTCATACTTTCTATTTGGTGAACTAATATAAAATGGATGGATTTGTCTATGACATGCTCACATACCCCCATATGACCCATATTGGTTATGCGATGCATCATAAAAAAATAGAGTAAATTTCCTCAACATAATTTTTGAAAACTCTCATAATCCATAAAATTTGTAAAATAAAACAATGGGATTAAAAATTTATGAGGTGGAAGCTCTCACGGTTACTAAAGGACATGAGACATGCCCATGAAGTCCACTGTGTGACCTTGAAAGAAACTTTGAAAAGTCAACCAGATCCCAGGACGCACCTTCATAAGACATCCTTGCCTCATGAAATATCTTGGTCAAGGGTTTGATAATCTCATGATGGAATTTCAATAAGAACTTTTATCTTGAAATGGCCCTTGAATATGTTAATGTGACAATATGGAATCCCTTTGTAATAATTGAATAGTTAGACAAGTTCCCATTAATTGTCCATAATACAATTAAAGAAGCGTTGATGGGAGGGACTCATGATCACTGAAAATCAAGGGACACCCTCAAGAACAATCCACAATAGAGACTCACAAATATGCGTGGCACCAGACCCCACTGCTGACTTCAACTTGGATCTATGATAGATACACTATACAAACTGGTGAAAAAATGAGGTGGCGAAGCCTATATATTTCCCACCCATCATAGAAAATACAAGACAACTACTACGCAAAGTAGGGATAACTATTGAGTCAAAACGGTTGGATTTACACACACGTAAAAGAGAAAAAAAATTAGAGAAACCAATCACATGACTGAAAAGTGTTCTGTTAGGTAATATACCGGAAAGAAACCAGAATAATCATGAACCATTCATAAAGCACTTTAAGTGATCTTTCAGAGATCATGACAAAGATATTTGGTAGGATATGTGAAGAACATGCTGCACACTTGATAGATCACGCAAGACTCATAATAAATAGAAATTGAATGAATATAAAAAATTCACAATATAATAAAAAATACTCTTGTTGGAATACTTAAACCAAAATGGTGTCTGGCAAACCTCATGTGCTTCACATGAACTATCCAAGATATGTGACCACGCCAGGACATGTCACCAATATTTTATGAATACCTCCATAAATGTTGTTTGTGACACATGATTCCCTCTAGGGATTTCATCCAAGAAATGCGACACCCTCTGAGATAGGTCATACTAAATATCTGGACACCTTCCATATGTGTTAGCTAGATCTAATGATAGTACTAGGGAAAGTCAGTTGGATCCTAAGATATATTCAATACAAGCCATCTTTGATCAATCAATAGCCCTCATACATTCCATCTAGGATATGAAATGTCCTATGGACAAGACAACCAGATCATATGGTTCACTATTTTATTTTATCAAGACACTCTCTTACATACCAAGAAAGAAATTGAGGTGTGTCAAGAAGAAAATAAAATCATTTTAGATAGGAAAGAAGACTAGACCAAAGGGTATTCCAGGGATAGATAACCTTTTCCATCCTCAATGTGTAAGTCCTGACCAATAAGAAAACCTTAGAGTGTACACCCCAATCAAGGGAACTATGAGAACTCTGATTCCTGAAATAAGTACGATACATAGGAAACCTCCCCGATGTCTGAGCTCCAAATCAAATCTTCCCAGGTCCATTCTAATACGTAAGTCCCACATTTATAAAGTAATAAAATTGATCATTTTCCATCCATTGTTTCTCACACCGAGCATAGATCACATGGAATTAGGGAGTTTAAATAATCATACCATTTATGTTATAATCCTCCACGAAGGAAAGGGATATGTCAATTTGTAAGACCCAAATAGTGGCATAATATGATATTCCCCAACCCAAGGGTAACACCAGTATATACACCTCAATCGACTGAACTACAAGAACCTCAATTCCTACTATAATCAAGATATGTAGGATGACTTCCTAAAGGTCCAAGCTCAAATAAACATCCATATCGATGGAAACCCCATGTCTCTGATATCTCAAACATTAGGACCAAATCATTTCGATGGGATGATCACTCTACCTCATCCCTTGGTGGACTCGAAAATCAACTAAGTTATGAGGAATCTGATTCCTGCCATACTGAGGATATGTCAGAAGCCTCCTCAAGGCCTGATCTCTATATTAGACACCGTAAGGTCTATCATAGTATAAAAGTACTATATCTATAAATCGTAAGGCTGTTCATTAGTTCCCCCTTGTTTCTCACACTAAGAATAACTCGCATGGGATTAGGGTGTCACAATGAACATATAATTAGCCCCACAAATCTTCACTATCTAGGGCAATCATAGTATGAAATCACCAATGAGTGGCGTGATATGAACACCCATCATATAAGGGAATATACCTTGAGGCTAGTCCCAAGGGAAAGATTGAACTATGATAACTATGATTACTACTATAACCAGGATAATAAGACTTCTCCTTGAGACTCATGATCAACTATTTGGTGTCTCAGTATCCGCACATATTTCCTCTTTGCACGACTTAAACTGAACAAGGTTAACAAACTATGTAGGTTTTTATTCCAATAATAATTAGGATACGTAGGATGAATCATAATAGATCAATCCCCTCCTTGGAATATAAATCACCTCCCTATGTAGTAGAGTATTCCCAAGCATCTAGTTATATGACCTTATCATATAAAGAATATATCCACCATTAGGGAATCAGATAGAGAACCTTGAATACATACAAATGGATTCATTAATGAGACCACATTTTTCCTTTTCTCATCAATGAGATTTCCTTTCTCTGTTTTAATGTAGAATTAACATAAAATCATTTTGTTAGGGTAACCAGACCCATATTAAGATTAGGAGAAGATTTGTGAACATATCTTAAATACTATAAGAGAGTCCCAAAGTAGGAAATAATTCCCCTCAAAAGAGTTCAATGAGCCCGTCTCCCAATGATCTTGACCAATATGAGTCCCCAAAGAGTTGATGGGATTGAAAACCTAGATGATTTCCAACCTTTGAAAAATAGGTCTATAACTATATATGTATGGGGATCTATTGGGATCTTCTAGGAAAAGTGAAATTGGTAGCTCGATGTTCATGATTGTGCACAACATATTCCCCCACAATCAAACCATCAAGTGAAACCCATTCCAAAACATTAAAACCCGATGAAACAAAAATGGTGAACCGAACATGAATATCTCTAATAAAAAAATGAGTGGTTATTTTACAGCGGGACATTCAATTATCCCATATACACAAATAGAAATGGATCCTGACAAGAACTCTCAAATAAAATAAAGATCATTGAATCATGTGTTAGAATTTTTTTTGAAAACCTAATAAAAACAAAGCAGTAAGACTAGAATGATCTTACAAACAACACACTATAACTAGGGTTCTCATAATTCCATATTCATTTTGGAAGTCTAATCGAGAAAAATAGATGAATCAAGAGTAAAATAACATTTGATTTAACCATGCATATCTGATTTATCATACTATGCCTACGATACTAAAAAAATTGGTAATCTTGCTATTTGTTATTTTCTTAATTGAAGATACTGATCCTAGCATCCCAATTCGATAAAATGTCTTCATAAGCCAACATTCACTCTGGTAAATCTTTTTTGACTGCGACCCCCACGAGTAACAAAGAAACCCCACATGCTCGAAAACTCCAATGACATGTTTTAGACACAATGGTCTAGGATAACCACTGATATGGTACAATACTTACCATGGAATCTTCCCATGAAGTTCTCAAAGAATGGAAACTAGTGATTCTACATCATTCGGGAAAAGTTATAGCAAATCCAGGGGCCCTCATCGCCACAACCAACAACTTCAAGAGATTAACCCCGAAGCTCTACGATCACCATATTCCATAACTAATGAAGGTGTATCAGAAAATTCAAATATAGATCCCTTCTAGTTTAGGATCTTCCCAGAATGGCTCCTACTAATTGAAGTTGACAACACTATCCCGCTTGTACCCACCAGTCACTGACTAAAGGTACCAACCAACACACTATTTCCTCAAATGCCCATGAATGGGAAACAAGGAAGGATCATTGGGGGAGGAAGGTGCTGGATAAATAAGAGAGGGCCCATATCGTCACTCCTGCTAAAAATGATTACTAGCATATTCAAGTAGGATCCAAAAATTAAGCTCATATCCTTACTTGTTTAGAACAAGTCCACAGGAATATTCCTACAACAGGCATGTTGGAGGATCATATTCCTACCCCCATGCATGAAGTCCATCGGCATATTCTGGACGGAACATGGAGGATAGAAGTGGGAACATATTCCCACATCAATAGAATACATACACTAATATAAAATCGAGTTGGAAAATGTGAAGGATTATATTACTTCACACACTTTTTTATAATGATAATATTTTTTTGCAACAACTAAAGAACTCCTATGACATATTACGACACTATTGCAGACAAAGGGATAAGTTCATACTTCTATCCCTATAGCTAGGATATCTTAACACCCTGATCATCATGGATAATTTCCTATACTAGAGAAACCACACATTCCTTATCTCATAGAGGAGGACCATTGACATATTCTGATAATGGGAGAGGCATCATACCATGATCATATTCCTATTTCAATTAGAGCTCACCAGGTGAAAGTGGAACATGCCTCGAGATAGGGAAACATGCCTATCATATAATTCCAGTGGCATATTTCAAATGTAAAGGATCAATCTCATATCCTTGTTCTAGCTGGGGTTCACCATGTGAGAGGGGAACATGCCACATGATAGGCTCATATTCCCACTGAATAAGTCCACCGACATACTCCAAATGACCAGGATTGGGAATATATCATAGTAATGTTTGGAGATTAACAAGTGATAATTCCACAAGACTCAGGACAATATGACATTCTTATCAGTGAATCTTCCTAGAATATTCCAACACATCTTGGAAGAAATGTGCATATTCCTACTTCCACCTATGAATGACTGCACCAACATTATTACAATAAAATACAAGAGTTGGCTTATATTCGTTCTCCCATTACAGAGGTCCTTAGACATATTCTAATAGGGAATGCATATTCTGACCAGGATCATATTCCTGATCCAACACGGTCCAACCATGTTAGAGAGTCACATGCCTAAGGACAGACACATATTTCTGCTAAGAAAGACAGATGACATATTCCAAAGTCTCATGATCAGGCTCATATTCCAATCCGGACCAAGGATAACCAAGTGATAATGTCACATGCCACATGAAAAGATCATATTACCATCAATATTGAGATATCTCATCATTATATTTGAGAAGATTATCATTAGTAGGATCATACTCCACCATCACTGGATGGTTAAATACAAGTTCTGGAAACCATCATACACTGGGATCATACCCCTACACGATCAAAAAATAAAGGTTGGCATATTCCAACCATGATACAGAACATGGACCATGTTTCTAATCTACTCAATTCTAGTGTCCATGAGGTTGTTCGATACACATTCTCAATAATACAAGGGTCTGTAAAATCTTATATCAAAGTGGAAGTAGAATGGATTATTTACCACGATAGTCCTCCTAGTGGTAGTGTGGAGATGGATTATAGGAACTCTACTCATAAAATCCACCATGGTCAACCTCCCCATTGAAATATCTCCCATGTACATGTCAATCCACTCCTTTCCCAAACACATATGAATAGATAGGTAACCCAATAAATGACACCTTTGTATAGAGAGGTGCTCAAAACATCGGGGTCAATGATATAAATTTCCTTATCAACCTCTAGAAACACTGCACTCTCATTAGAAAAAAACATCCAGAATCATATTCTATGGTCTGGGAGGATGGATTTGTGTAAGTCTGATGAAGGGTAGGTCAACATCGACATTTTTAGAGAGTTATCTAGAAACAACCTCCCCATCATGTTCTTCCCCCTCATAACTTCGAGGTATGAGATCTCAGAAGATCTATAAAAGGAGTGCATGCCTTATATACACAAAAATATATGGGCTAATCATCAGCAGATGAAGTCTAGAAACCTACCTTATCTAGGGTATGAGGGTAACCTTTAGACCATTAGAATACCCTATTTTTAGCTAGACCTAACTGCTATCTCCATGGCCCGAGATCCAGAACCATAAAAGAAAAATGAAAATCTACAATACGCTTTCCTCTATTACATCAAAAATATTCAAAAGACGATCTCTGAAGCCACATCACACATTCATATTTAAGTATGGGGATAGTATGAAGTGTTACAATTTTCCAATCCCCTTTAATATTAAAACCCCTCACATACGACATCCTATAATGTTATAACCTCCAATGAGATCAGGGGGCTGGTTAACGCTCGGGCTAGTTGGTCACTACAACCAAATTCCTCTGCTCTAATAGTTCCCAAAAATTATGGATGAGGATATTGGATAGACAAAAATATTTCAATCTGGGCCCCTCAAAGCATTATGAATGAATTTAGAACATAGAGACCAAAGTTGTGACCATCCAGAAAACTTCTTTTAAGGAATGGTTCTAATCATGGACTATCATCGCACCCAGATCATACACAATAAAAACTTCACCACATCAAATGGGATATGGTTTAAGCTTCCATATCAGTCATATAGGAGAAGACCCATCCCATTAGGCAAAGTTAATATTTACCACCACCTCCACCTCTCAGATCATCAATTCCAGAGAGGACCCGAGACACATCGGTAGAAGTTACAAGAAAAATTCATCCCAAGGGTATGTGGAATTTTATATCTCAATCAACATTAGTAGGTTAATCATCCCTTAAGAGGACCCTAGAGGCATCAGCGGTGATTTAAGATCAACACCTCCATTGAGCTGGGGGAATTTATACCTAAATGTCCATCCCTGGAATTTTAAAATACTCAATAGGAGCCTTTGGACCCTAAAAAACTAGACCAATCAATGCCTATTGTGGCCCAGAATGACCACCACCCCACAGTAATGGGAGAAATTTCATCATAATCATCATCACAGAAGGAATAATTCTTCTCTAAGTTGGTTGGAATTAATAAATGGTCAGCATTCCAATAGTTCATCCCACCATAATACAAACAACCACTAGTCAGGGCCCATTCGATAAACAAAACCAAAAACTCCATCCAAGTCACTGTTTATAGACCAAAATGATAGGAATGTATGGAGAATAAAATAATACCCTTCTGGGTTAGTAATATAAAATGGGCCAATATGTCCAAGGGTTCAAATACTTACCCTAAAGAAGATAGTATAGAATCAACCTGTTGTGTTGAATGTAATGGCACAAACACCATTGCTCGATATGCATATGTGAATGTCACCACTATAAAAATGACAGACATTGTGGACCAAGACACCAATGTAGAGGGCCGCAACATGAAAAAAATACCACAGGAGGAGGATGATTTTGGATGCACCAAATGAGGTTCCATGCACCTGGAACCAAAGAGGGATCCAAAACTAGGCACCTCCAAATACCTATTTTCTACCTCCATGATAGAATATTTCCAAAGGAAAAGGGAATGACAAGATTTAATCCCAGTTTCCACCCAAAAGAGTTTAGGTTACTTCATCAAAGGATCAAATTTCATAATACAATATTGAGATACAAGATCTATGACATCTTAATGAGGAGCTACTTAGGGGTAATATTTCTATAGGGTATCATCTTGAGGAGAAGATTATTCCACCCATAGCTGGTTGTCTAGCAAGAGTGGTATTTGAGAATCAGATTGGATCCAAATCTAGGAATCTATTCTATATAAATGAGGATGTCAAAAAATGATTGTAAATTCCCTTTATTGTGGTGAAAATATCTCCATTTTCAGGATAATCATTCAGTATTGGGAAAAATCAAAAATTATTAGGAGATAAAAGTGGGGCCTCCTTATCAGACCCCATATACTCCCTATGTATGGAAGATGGCTCCAGAAGCAGTTCCCCCATAACTCCTTAACATCATCGAGTCTCTGGATACTCAAATGAAAGGCATGGATGGATGATGCACACTATTGCAGCCTGAGATAAATCCATATCCTGATTGGGAAGATGACACTTTACCTCTATCCAATTTTGGCAATCCTACCTTCTCTACCTTTGATGGTGTGGGAGACCCTCAAAAGCATCTCATACACTTCTTATCCCAATTTGGGCCAATGATGGTCCCACGAGATCAAAAGGAGGTGACAAATCTGAGGTGTTTTGTATAGACTCTAATTGGGTCAACCATTATTTGGTATAATAGTCTTCCAGTAGGATCCATTTCAGGATGGGAATACCTTTTTCGTCAATTCCTTTATCAATTCAGTTCTAAATTGTGGAATATAATGATCATCAACCTAAAAAACTACAAGAGACATGAAAATTAGAGGTTGTCAGACTTTATAGTAAGGTGAAAGGTTTAACCTACTCACTCATAATCCTAGAGGTCGAATCCCCTCTTATACCTAGCGACAACATCAAAGACTATCAGCTCTGATATTCTATATAATGACTCAGTCAATAAGGGATGATAATGTCTCTTCTCATGGCCTCTCTCACCATGATAATGACAGAAATGCCCCCATATTTCCATATCTGTCAGAAAATGTCTCTGTAGACTCAGATATGGGAGGAGATGAGGATTAAATCAGGAAAAACCCTATAGAATTTGAGGAAGGTTTCTCTACTACCATCGATGAACTCAGGTAGATAAATCTGAGAACAAAGGAAGACCCACAGTGTACACTAATTAGTACAACCATTCCCCTCAAAGAGAAAGATATTTACATCACATTTCTAAAGCCAAAAAAATATAATTTTTTCTTATAACAACAAAAAATAACCATAATGAATCTATATATGGATACACACCATCTTAGGCTACCAAATGAGCACCGAGGCTTTAATAAGGTAGCCGAGAGGATGTAACCCTATCATTCCACCAACATAGAGGTGGAGGTCAAAAAGTTTATTAAAGAAAACTTTGTTTGAGAAGTATAATACCTGAGATGGGTTTCCAACATTATCCCTATAAAGAAGAAGAATGGAAAGATTAGGATGTTCATTGACTTAAGAGACCTTAATCAGCATTTCCCAAAGGTTGAATTCCCATTTTGATCATAGAGATATTGATCTATGAAACTAATATATTCCAGTCTCTTTATTTCATGGATGGGTATTCATTGTAAAATCAGATAAAGATTTCCCCTAGGGATAAATAATACACTACCTCTAGAGTGACTCAAAAGATCTTTTTCTATCAGGTCATTCTATTTGTATTAAATAATGTCGGTACCACATGTCTATGTGCCATGTATAATTTATTTAAGCCATTATAGGGAAAGATGGCCAAATGTTATGTTGATGACTTGGTGGTTAAATCCCAACAGTGAGGTGATCAGTTCATAGACCTTAATTTTTTTTGACAAGTTGAGACAACAAAGTCTAAAGATGAATCCATTGATAAAATTTTTCAGTGTAACATCACAAAAGTTACTTGGACTTCTGGTACACCACTATGACATTGAGGTTGGACTAGATAAGACTAGTACTATCTTAGCAATGTCATCCCTAGAAATCTCAAATAATTGAGGGGGATCTAAGGGAACCTTTCTTACATTCAGTGATTCATTTTCAACCCAGCTGGAAAAGATCTCCCCTTCACGAGGATAATGAAGAAGGTAATAACCTACTAATGAGATGGTGACTATAAAGAATCCTTCATGAATCACATGAAGTACCTCATACACTCACTGTTTCTAATGCCTCTGGTGGAAGGGAGACTACTCATATTATATGTTCCCACCATGGAACACTCATTGAGAACCCTCCTCACACAAAATAATGATGTAAGAAGTGAAAATATCCTCTTTTACATTAGCTATACTATGATAGTTACTAAGAACCAATACTATGATGTTGAGAATAACTTCCTTTCAGTAATCTTCACAATGTAAAAGACTAGGCATTAAATGTAGCACCGTGAATTCAAAATAGTGTCTTGTATTGATCCATTAAAGTATATCCTTGGACATCTAATGAAAACTAGGCATTTGGAATAATGGGAAACCATCCTTCAGCAATACAACATTTATTTTGCATCACAAAATTCAGTGAAAGGACAATACCTAAATGATTTCCTTGTATCACATCCTACCCTGAAAAATAATTTGGAAGACAGTGAGCTTTCAGATGAAGAGGTATTATATGCCCATGAAACTCCCCAGACATGGGATATGTATTTTGATGTCACCTCATGAAATCTTATATATAAAATGATGTAAGTCCTGAGGTTTAACTGGGTTGGCTTGGGGGTCATATTTTTCTCACCTAATAAAGTGGGGTTTCCATACTCTTTCTCACTATTTAAAGGCTTAAAAATTAATGAGGCAGAGTACCAAGCCCTCATTTCTAGATTAGAACCATCCTTATAACTATAAATGGACAACCTAAACATCAAAGGGGTTTTTTCGTTAGTGATAAAGCAGATCAATGAAGAATATGAAATCAAAAAGGAAGAACTATCTCTTCTCACTAGCTATGTCTAGGGACTAATGGCATAATTCCCTTTTAAACCCACATTGCATCATGTTCCCTGATCACCAAATGCTCGCACTGAAACATTGGTCAATGTATCCACTATCTTAGCTGACCCTGACCAAGAAGAATAAATCTTCCATATCACACATTGAATAATGGTCTCGACAATCATCATATGTGATATGGAAGAGATCAATCGAGAAAAAACTATCCTAGAGAGTGATGCACCAATGACCACCCTTATATTGATAGATCCCATAATCAGATATTTGAAAAATGGGACCATCCCAATAGATAAATCCATAAGGGAATAAATTCAGCACTGTATAAAAAACTTTTCCCTACAGGATGAAACGAATGAGAAGAAGACCCTCTATAAGCATGGATTTGATGAGATATTTCTCATATAAATAATAGAAGAAGATAATTCTACCATCATGGAAGAATTCCATTTGGGCTCTTGTAGTACACATAAACCTGGGACCCAACCCTCCCACCAAATCAGGAGGTGAGGATATTACTAGAAAACCATGACACAAGACTGTGTGGAATTCAACAAGAAAATTCATGCATTCCAAATCCATGAAAACTTAATCTATAAACCCCTATAATGTCTACATATATCTAAATATTCCTATCCAACTTAAATTTGGTGGATGGATTTCATGGGGATATATCCCATAGCCATAACTAAATAGTTAAAGTACATCCCTAATACTTCCAAATTCTTTTCCAAATGGGATGAGGAAATAATCTTCAATAAATTTAGGATGAAGAACATCATCAACTTCGTAAAGTATCATATCATCACCAGGTCTGAGGTCCCTCACACGATATTGATGGATAATGAAACCAAATTCTATTCTATAGAGTTGAAATAACTCTACCAGGAGTACGATATCGAGTCCAGTCACTCATTTTATATTATAAAGTAGTAAATGGAAAAATAATGGCCTTTAATAAGACTATGTCAAATATAATCCAAAATATGGTGAATAAGGATAAGAAATCATGGATAGAAAAACTCCTCCATGCTCTATGGGTATACCGTACCACCACGTATACTGATACAAAAGAAACTCCATACTCAGAGGTGTATAAGACCAATGTAGTGTTACCCATAGAAATGTAACTACCCTCACTCTGAATACCCATCTTTGGGAAATTGTCATATAATGAGTAATCTCAAAAGCGACTGGATGAATTGGAACAACTTGATGAGAATAGTTTTCCCACACTGCACAACCTTGAGGTCCACCATAATTGGATTGCATGAGCCTTCAATAAAAGGGTTCACCTCTACTCATTCCTCTAAGGGGAATTGGTGTTGGTACTCAAAACTGCAATGATACTAAGAAAGAAGCACCCAATGATGGAACCCAAATGGGAGGTACCTTACATTATACATAAGGTCCCTCATAATGGGACTTACTAATTTGACACAATGGATGGGGAGAATGTCAAACCACCCACTAATTTGAGATTTCTCAAGAAATAATTTGAATATCTATCAGCATAAGGGCATCCACATCAGTGTAAGTCCCATAATTTGTCCTGATTACATTACATTAAACTTTATAAGATCTTAATGGTTACATGACATCTAACTGTACAATCTCTTCCTGATTACGTGATGTTAAACTATACATTATCATCTAGTTACATGATGTTAAAATGTAAAAGCTCATCCTAGTAATGTGATGTTAAAATAAATACGCTATTCCTAGTTACATGGCATTAAATTATACAAACTTATCCTGGTTACATGATGTTAAACTGTACAATCTATTTATAGTTACATGAAGTTAAACTGTTCAAATTCATCCTGGTTACATGATTCTAAACTGTACAAGATCATCCTAGTAACATGAAATTAAACTGTACAAGATCATCCTGGTTACATGATGTTAAACTGTAGAAGATCATCCTAGTTATATGATATTAAACTGTACAATCGCGTCCCAATTACATGACGTTGAACTGTACAAGATCATCTTAGTTATGTGAAGTGAAACTATAGAAGATCATATTAGTTACATGATGTTAAAATGTACAAGATCATCCAAGATACATGAAGTTAAACATTAAAAATTTGTCCTGGTTATATGAAACTAAACTGTATAAACTCTTCCTTACCACATGATAATGAACTGCACAACAGATGTCCTTGTGGTATGATGTTAAACTATAGAGTTCATCAAGAAATACATATGGATTGATTCTTGTAATCATAGAATATGTAGTAAATCCCAAACCTTTATTTTTGGGCCTAGCTGAAATGATCCTTAACATCAGGTGACCCCTATCCTTAGTGCATGAAACTAAACTATATAGATCCATAACATACAGATTCATTCATGTTGAGTCATTGATATCCTTACCATGTGACATTAAACTCTATGACCCATATAGAACTACATATAGCTTGATTCTCATTTCCAATGATATATGTAGGGATTCTTTGATCCTATATCTTGTTCTATACACTACATGATAAAAAATGACTTTCTTGTACCCTCATCTATCTCTACATTGTAGGGAAACCCTTTCCATTCATTGTTTCTCACATTGATCATATCTCACATGAGCTTATGAATTGTGGAAAGGTTTTACCCTCATGAGAAACACATAAACATACAAAAAAAGTCTGTAATGGTCCTAAATTCAAGACCATGAAAAGAACACCATGATTCCTCTCTGCATGATGTTAAGCTGCATGATCAATGTCCCTTTCAAAATACATGAAACTACAGTATTCTTCAATAACTGTGTATGGTTTTATTTTCATTCTCACGAGATAAATAGAGATTCCTAGAATTCCATACTTGGGTCCAACCACAATATTTCTATTTATTCACGTGAGTTCACCTTTATCCTCACCCCATAATGCTAAACTATATAGAAAATCAAGAACTACATGTATCTTGATTATTATAATAACATGATATGTAATGACACCTAGATCTCTAATCCTGGTCCCAAATACAATAGTCAACAGTTGTAATTCCCACCTATACATATCAGTCAGACTTGTGTAAAGTATTTTCCATTAGATAACTTTGTTGAACTTGATTCCCCCCTTACAGGATACATAGTGATGCCCAAATTTCCAACTCTAGGCCCAATCACAATAAAAAAATATAAAAATTACACCCTGCTTGGGTATAGGCCAAAACTACGTAGGATACTTCTTTTAGAACTATGTGTGGATTGAATCTCATCCTCATGGGATATATAAGGATTCCCAACCCTCTATATTTGGGCCCATCCACAACATTTTCACACTTTTACATCGATTCATCTACGTCCTTACCACATGATGCTAAACTCCATTGGATTCCAAGAACATTGTGCGTCTTGAATCATGTTAACATAATATACGTAGTGACACCCATATTTCTACCCTTGGGTCAAGACACCACACCCATTTTTTACATCGGTTCCCATATCCTTACCACATAATGTTAAAATATATGGAAGAATGTCCTTACTACATGACAATAAACTGCACAAAACACATCCTCACTGCATGAAATTAAATTGCATGTAATTTTGTCACTACTATATGATGATAAACTACAAGGGAATATATCATTACTGTATAAAATTAAACTACACAGAGGAAATCACGACCACACTATACGACATTAAATGGGTCAAACCATCACCCACCATCATTCCTTATGAAAGGGAAATACTAACCTTACCCCGATAAACCAGAGTATGGGGTGAATCCATCAGATTTTAATATTCCTAAATTTATAAACCTTACTTCATGACTCGATCACCTAATGTCACCACAACCATCCATGGCCCCTGGAAAGGATATACGACTTCAAGGTCCCTTTTCTTGACTATACATACATGTACATGGATCCTGCATATGTGCCTATGGCCATTAACCAAATGCATAACTCTGAAAAAGGAAATTCCAATCCTTGTGAGCCCTGACACCACTATGGTAGAACTCAACACCTCAGTGTGATCTAAACCTCTCCTAGTATAAATGAACCATATAATAACTCATGAATTGATAACCTTAGTCCATGATTTACAATATTCTCATCTACCTCCTAGAGGGATGAAGGGGTAATCCCTAGCTTGGATACCCTAATTAGGATCTTTTGTAACATCTCCCATATTACATAAGTGTCATGAACATAAACTGCATAAACTTTGGCCAAATCTGTACAAACTTAAACTCTATCCTATAACGGTCCAAATCATAATACCTTAAAATACTAGATTAAGAGACAAAAATCTTGTTAGGTTAAAAACCTACAATGGGAACCTGAGAAAAATTCAATTCATCACTCGCTAAACTCTCCATCTTCAGAGTTTAGGTAAAAATTAGGGTGAAAATAAAGGGAATAAAGCTCATGAGGTTAACTTTTTAGACCTAATAAGAGATAATATATGCTCACTAAACCCCTTGGTCCAAGAAAAAGTAAGAGAAATGTCTTTTCACATTTCATCACCATGAGAATATGTTTTATAGGTGGTGATATGACTTTTAGGGTTCTTAGACTTTTCTTGGATATTAACCTTCATAGAAATCACACTTCATGATTTAGGGTACCTCATATCACCATAAACCTTCCATGTCCCTTAGAAAAGATATCCGGATTCAAAGGAACATTTTCTTGAGAATACATGTATTTCAATGTCTCCTGTATATGCACCTATGGTCATCAACCAGATGTGTCACTCTTAAAAAAAGGGAATTCCAATACTTGTGAGACATGGCATCATCATGGAGGCACTCAACACCTTATTTTATCTGAACTACTCATGGTATGAATGTACCATATCATCATCTTGATTCGAGTACTTTGGACCATTACATATAGTTTCTATACCAAATTATCCAAGAAGATCGTAAATTCTCAAAGTTATGTAATGGTGTTCTATACCCTTTATTGAAGAAGTATTACAACACTCCATTCTCAAACCTTTTATGGCTCACACCTCGTGAATTGAAACCACAGGGCTTAGAGCTCGAGCTTTAAAATCAATAGATGATTTTACCTAGAGTTCCAGAACCCTTCCTAGACATTATTCCTACCATAACCAAACTCATCATCTTGAGTCTCAAAAAATCTTTAATATCCATCATAGAGAAGTGAGATCATATTTTTATTGGCATGCTACCGATGTATAAGGTCATTGACCCATCACTTAAAGGAATATCCTCCTTTCCAGAAAGGATATTCAATCCTTGTGAGCCCTACCAACACCACGGTGGAACCTAGAATATTAGAATGTCATGGGACATACCCAGAATGTATGAACCATATAATATTCATGAACTTAAACCTTTTGGTTGTGGTTTACATTACCCATGTTCCAATTATCTAGGTAGACCTAGAATCCCCAATATTCCTCCCTCAACCATATAACCTCTATAAATCTTCATATACCTTATAAAGGATTACCAGCTCCGGGGACCTTTTGTTGACTATGCATACATGCCCATGGATCTTACATATGTGCCTATGGTTGTTTACCAAATGCATCACTCCAGAAAAAAGGGATTTATAATCCTTGTGATCCCTTGAAACACCATGGAAACCCAACACACAAGTATGTTTTGTGTCATTCTTTTAATGTATGAACCACATCCCATGATAATTGATTAGGTTGGAGCTAAAAGACCTTAAAATAATCCAATATTAGGCCTGATCTAAAAGACCATAAACTAAAGTAATATCAGGTTTGAGCTAAAAGAAACTAAACTGAAGTAGTAGTAGGTCCAATCTAAAAAGACCCTAAACTAAAGAAATATCAGGTCTGAGATAAAATACCCTAAACTAAAGCAACAATAAGTCCAAGCTAAAAGTCCCTAAACTTAAGCACTACAATAATTAATTCATAAATAGATTTTATAGATCACCATACAACCTTATAAATTTCAATCGATGATCACCAATCTAATCAAATTCAGAAAAAAATAGAGTACTCTCCCTCCGAGACATATATTATACTCATTTATCCTTATGAAAATCAAGTGATCTCAAGATAACTAGAATAGATCCATCAGTAAGGGAATACATATTAATGGGAATTCATGAGTGCTTCTTGAAACAAATCTCTAGATCTATACATCCTGGTTTACTTGATTTTATGAAAAGGATGGGTATCATTGGATGTTAACATAATGTCAGAGTAATGAGATGATATAATTTTCATAGATGAAATGAATATGGATAGAAAATAAAAAAGTTCATAAAAAAATTTATATTGTGACAGGGGGGAGGAACTCCACATTTTAAAGTATGTACGAAGTCCTCACAAAAATGGGGTGCATTATGAAGGTCAAAGTATAACAAGAATAAAACTACTACACCGAAAAGGTTGTTAAGACTCTGATGAGAAGCATCGATAGAGCGCTGAAGTGCCACTCTTTCTACCCATTTCTCTTATACTCTAGGATGTAGAGTCTCGACCAAGGTAGTAAAATCTTTGACCCTCTTCTGAGAAGAATCTAATGTAGATGATGATGTTGAAAGATCATGCATCAAACATGAAACAATATCCTCACATCTCCATATATATTCGGTCTAAGAATCTATATTATCTTGTAGTTAAAATATCATATGACAACCCTACTCAAATACCTCAAGTGTTTCCCTCATTTTCCTAGTAAGGGGATCCTCATCCACAAGGTCATAAAAATCCCATTCAGTTGTGGCTAGATCTCACAGAATCAAAATGGTTTGCTTCATAATTTTATACAGAGGCTATATGTCAAAACCATACATCCCCAAATCAGGAAATAATTGGTGAAGATATTCCCATTGGTCATGAAATACTTTAAAAGGGGTCTTAGTGATTGAGGCCTGAATCTATTTCCAGATCAGCCTATGTTTCACTTGAGCCTCTACAACCGATAGAGTAGACATGATAGATGGGGGACTAATTAGTTGAACCAATGATAAAGTGAATGCATTTTCATGACATGTCAAATTTATTATGCTTTAAATATGATTTTATAATCTAGGGAAGACCCTTGGTTGTTTATCAAGGAGCATTGATAGGTTTAGAGTGTGTATGTTTAATAAAAAGGAATAAAATTGTTGGTGGTTTTGAAAACTATTTTGAAAATTAAATGACTTAAGGTAAAGGGTTTAATAGTTTAAAACCAATTGGATTTTAAAAAATATGAGAAAATGGGTTCATTATGAGTTCACTACACGCATTTAAAGTTCATAGTTCTTGGAAATTAATTACATTTTGATGTCATTATTTGTTCAAAATTAATCAGAATGTTGATTAATTTCCAAGATTTTATATTGAAGCACGTTGAGCCAAACCTTGACATAAAAATCTTATATCCAAGGTACAAATCTCATGAATGGTATAACAACGTCCAAATAAATGTTTGGTATCTAATAAGTGGGGAATATAAGGATTATTGTGTTGTACAATCCAAACAACAAAATTCACACACTTAACACTTCACTCTGATAGGTTACAAGTAAAGATCATTCCATTCGATTCAATCAAACAAAGAATTGAAACATGAATAAAAGTATGATAATTTTAAATGAAATGTATTCAAAACCAAAATTCATAAAACTAGTAGTATTAAATGTTCTTGAACTACCTTTACTAGAAGTGTATCTCTCTCACAATTAATGACCACCATTTAGCCCAATATCGAGAGGAGGGGGAAAGTTGGGTGGATCTCTTTCTCCATTTTAGCTATCCATATGATGATAGATAGATCTAAAACCCAAAATAGGATGATAATACTCCTCTGGAAACCAAAATTGGAAGCACCTCAATCCCTTGGTTGAACTTTAAAATGGGGATCCCATGGTTCCCTCTTATAGCCAAAATGGGAAGTGGTTTTGGGAACCATGTTTTGGTTATACCACTTGTATCTCGATCTTGGAGAAGTAAAAAAGAAATATCACAGCTTTCAAAAAAGATAAGAGTTTTTTTAAAACCTATTTATTATATTTATGTAAATTTTGTGGTTATTGGACACCTTTATTCAGAGATAATGTCAATATACCGAACCTAACTTTTGAATTAGTGGAGATTTGGTCCCCTTGAAAGATTAGTTCAGATGGGACATTAGATGAAATAATTGGGCTTCAGTTTCTTGAGATGAGTTGTATCACATGAATTTTTGGATTCATTAAAAAACATTAAGCCTATTTGGAGGCCCATATTTTTAGAAATGTGCAAAATAGTGTACATGTTTCATTGGGCTTCAATTTAGTTTGGCCCATTTTTTTAAAATTATCTCCGGCCCTCCAAATCACCCCTCCTAAAATATAATCACCAAAACAAGTTGAATTTACCTTTTTGAAAGTGATAAATATTAAAATATTAAATCAAATGGGAAGTAAATTTTTTTATTAAATTTTGAATTTCAAATTCAAAACTATTTTAAAATAGTGGGAGAAGAGTGAAATAAAGTAGTGAATTGTGGGGCGATCCCACCCCCACACCTAAACATTTCCACTCTTGAAAAAAGTAAAATTTCCAAAAATTATGCATAGAGATATTATAAAATTCATAAAGATTTAACATTTAATGAAAATTTAATTCCTGATTTAAATGTGATCAAATAAAAAAAATCACATTGAGGAGTTATTCTTAGTGACCATGGAAAAAGACTTCTTAAAAATTTTATTAGAAAAAAATTTAATGAGATGCATGATACCAATATAAAACAATAATTAAAAAGTTAATCATGTCACTAATTATCCATGTGAGGGGGTGAAAACCAATTCATGACATTCTTTCCACTTTCTATTGAGTAAATATAGGTTATTTTAAAATTTGTCTCCTCACATGATCCTTTCCAATGATCCTACCTTATATCCTTTGTAATAAAATTCCAAGAACGACTCACTTAAACATTAAAAAAAGTCAAAACATAAGATCCAAACCTATATTTACTTATATTTTATACATTTAATCACTCCCATCAAGGTTATTTGGTTTGTTTTTTTTAGTTTCTTTGAGGGCATACAATAGTCGGATAACAACTACACACACATAAGTCAATATGGTACAATAATGAAATAGATCAGATATGGATTGAATTTATGGAAAAATAATTTTGGAATATAGAAAAAAAATAACCTAACTTATATTTATCTTTTAATAAGTAAGAAATTTTCACACATCATGGTTGGGTATAAAGGTGAGTGGAGAAATTAAGTGACACAATTTTCCCTTAAACTAATCACTCAAAGGGTAACATTACCCTAAAAGGATTAAAAACAATAAAAACATTTATATCATCTAAACAATCCAATTTTCAAGGTAAAGTTACACCATAATGTTGAATTCATGCTAAAATTTAAATTTCATTAGTGATTTTTTTGAATGTTAAAAGAACATGAAGTAGGGAAAATTTTCATGCATGTTCAATAACTTCCATGGTTAAGTGGATATAATTTTAGATGATTAAGTGGGAACACAAAAATATTATGGCATAATAGTGATTGGAAAACGAGGGGGGAAAGTAACAATACTATTTAGAAAGATAAAATAAGAAAAAAAGAAAGATGATGAACATTCTTAACTAACCGAGGAATGTACCCATAAACAATTTGAATGTGTTGTAATGACACATAAAATTTATTGTGATTTAAAGATGATTTTATAGTCTAGGTAAGACACTAAGTCATCTCTCAAGGATCTTCAATTGGTTTAGAGTGTATATTTTTAATAAAAAGGACTAAAATTGTGGGTGGTTTTGAAAACAATTTTAAAAATAAAATGACTTAATGTAAAGAGTTTAATAGTTGAAAAACCAAGTGAATTTTGAAAAATATTAGAAAATGGGTTCATTGTCAGTTCACTACACAAAATTCAAGTTCATTTGTCATGGAGATTAATTAGGGTTTGGTGTAAGTATTTGGTTTAAATTAATTGGAATCCCGATTAATTTCCAAGATTTTATATCAAAGCACATTGAGCAAAACCTTAACATAAAAATCATACAGCCAAGTTACAGATCTCATGCATGTTATAATAACATCTAAAGAAAATTTAAATCAAAAATAATTGAGGAAGATAATGTTTTTTTGTGATATCTAATCATAACAACACAATTAATACACTCAAGACTTCACACCAATTGGTTAAAAGTAAAGATTATTCCATTATATTCTATAAACAATGAATTTAAACATGAATGAAAGTATTATAATTATAAATTCAATATTTTCAAACCCCAAATACATAAAAAAAGTAGCATTAAAAGTACCAAAACTCCATTTTCAATATGTATAACCCCCTCACAATGAACACTCACTATTTAGCCTAACATTCAGAGGAGGAGGAAATTCGGGTGGATCTCCTTATTCATTTTAGCTCTCCCTATAAGGATGGGGAGATCCAGAACATACAAGGGGATGATAGGACTCCCCATATAAATCCAAATTTGAGTCTCTTTAATATCTTGGTCTCAATTGAAAATGGGGTTCCCATGGAACCCTTTTATATCCAAAATGGTGAGTGGTTTTAGGAACCCAGTTTTGGTTAAACCACACATATCTTGGTTATGTAACAGTAAAAAGAAATATCACGACCTGGATAAAAGAGAAGAGCTGTTATCCATACAATTTACTATCTGATTGCCAAATTTTTAAGTCATTGGACACCTTTATTGGGATATATTGTCAATATACATAACCTTACTTTTGAATTAGTGTATATTTAGTCCCTAGGAATGATTTTTTTGAATGGGCCACCAGATGGAAGAATTGGGATTTAGTTTCTTGAATGATTTTTATAACATGATGTTTTGGATCTGGTCACAAAATTTAATTCCATTTTGATTCACTGATTTTGAGCAATTTGAAAACAGTAGAAAGGTGTCCTTGGGATTTAATGCAGTTTGTCCCATTTTCTTTTTGGATCATCTCTGACCCTCCAAATCACCTCCTTATACAATAAAATCACCTAAAAAGTTGAATTTACCTTATTAATAGTGATAAAAAAATTAAATTATTTAATCAAATGGGAAGTTTAATTTATTATTAAAATTTTAATTTCAAATACAAAACCAGTTTAAAATAGTGGTGTAAGAGTGAAATGAAGCAGTGAATCGCAATATAACCAGGAATTAGGAGAAGAACCCCCATAATACCTTCTCTAAATAGGCATATCATATGTAACCTGTGTTGTAGGATTGATATTATAGAAAAAATATGGTTTTCTATTAGAATAATCATCATTTTAGAAAGTTTACTTCCTTGACACCTCACCTAGGTCGTCAATAAATTATATTGACGCCATAGACAAAGGGATCAGTGATATGAATAACCTTTTCACATGATAGATTAGCTAGCCTATCCCACCATTTGGATAAGATGTTACCCGTGTCTGGGAATAATCCTGGGTAAGGAAAATCGAATCATCAGTAGTCATAATTATGGTATCGGCTTTAGTATCTTCACGTGATAGTATCTTCCAAAATTGAATAATCACTCCATGATGTTGTTCCCCTCAAACAGTGACCAATGAAATAGAAGAGTCCCTTTTAATTCAAAAAGGGTTTCGAGCAAATTGACATGGTGTGTATGTCTCATAGATGACCATGTCATCCACCCTATTTGCGAGAACCCCATCAAGTAGGGAGATATGATAAGATCTTTAATCAAGGGAACTGACGCCATCATCGATAATCATCCTAGACGGTGAACAAAAGGAGGTGAAGTCAAAGATATCAGGTTGATATAGTTCATATTTTACCTAAGAATGGCTTAGATACATAGCCCCAACCCTAGGGATATTGATCAATCTAGGGTGGGATATTGTGTTTGGGATCCTAGAAACATTGTAATATTCATAACATTAGAAATTCTCCCCTATAAAACCAAATAAGAACTGGAGAGGACCATTATTACTATAAGGGGTGTTACCTTGTTGAATATGTCCTAGAATTTTATAGAGGTGTGGAAGGACTGGTACTTTCAGGTTGAGGCACCACCCTTCCTCAAGTCACACCACTATCACCAATGTGCGAATACGGAT
Organism: Viscum album; assembly: GCA_963277665.1. NCBI lineage: Eukaryota > Viridiplantae > Streptophyta > Magnoliopsida > Santalales > Viscaceae > Viscum > Viscum album. The sequence goes on from OY728156.1 coordinate 135,597,208, forward strand.
CCTTGAGTGCATGTCCCCAATGAGGAAAAGAAACCTGTTCAGAAACATGGCTAGACAACCTACCAAACTAAGGTCAGAAGAGGCTTCTAGGTTCACCCAGTATCCCCATGTGGTATAATCCCCATCTTACATAATATCTTAATATGAGTATGCACTATCACAGACCTACTGAGAGGGACATCGATGATGGCATATGGCAGTCATACTAACCCTGATTTGACAGAGGAAAATATCGATCTAGTCTATAAAAGAAATGATTGAGAGTATTGACAAATATTTCTTTAATTTATCATTCATAATAATAAGAATATCCCTTTCTAAAACTGGGATCTGTAATGGATCATCCCATAAATCCACAACCGAAAGGAATTCATCATACATCTCTCTAAGAGGGGGGATACCACCTAGTTGATGGATATCCCATAAAATGATACCTAACTCATCATGGGGGAGATAAAATTTGTTAGTCCTAGGAAACCAACAACTAATAATTTCTAAAAGAATATTTGGCTGGTGGTAAATGATGGATTGAGAGATCTATTGTACTTTGTAAAGATAAACACTGTATAAATCATCAGAAAACTCTAAACAGCTTTGCCTCACCCAAAATGGTCCTTCCCATTCGTCTAAAAAATTGATGCTAGGATAAAGATCCAATTTCGAATGCCATATGCTACCAGAATTTTTCCAATAATATGTGAGTATAGTTGAATAACTAAGATAAATAAGTTTCTGAGTGATGTCATGACCATACAGACCTAGAGGAGAGTTTTCTAATAGATAAGAAAAACCCTGGGATTGAGCTGTAACTAGTGGATCATCCTCATAAATTATTGTCTGAATGTAGTCAAGAGAATCAGATTCCTATCGATATAGAAGATTAATATTTAGGGGAGGTATGGAAGCATCATCTATAAAACCAAACCCGTATAGAGGAAGTCAACGAGATAAGGGATAGCCCTGAAGCCCTGTTGAGAGGAACCCCTTCAGACCCTCATTATCGGTATACACATGGTAGAAAGGATCAAAATTATAGTTTCTAGTGACCACGACCCTTTGATTGGACTCAGTTGAGGAACCTCAATGAGAACCAAAATCCATATGAAAGTAGGTAAGTGGAACATATTAAACACATAAAATAAAAAATCTTGTCAAAAGAAATGACATGAATCGATGGAATCATGCACATCACATGATTTATCAAAAGGTTCACAAACCACATAAGGAGTTCAAGAATAACATGATATTTGAAGGAATCATGGGTCACATAACCCTCACTGGGCATCTCGTGAACAACATGACCCCGTTAGAGACTCTTGATTGCATTACTTGAATATGGTCATGTTAGTCACAAGCAATCAAATGTTCTGGATAAAAAAATCATGTGATGTCCTAAAGAAAATCACAACCCTCATAGCTGAAGTATGATAAATTACTGAAGTATTATTCAAAATTAGATCAGATAAGAACTTGAGTAATAAATAGTTTTATAGAAGGGATCTGAAAAAATAGCCTCACGGTGCTGGTTTGGGAATAGAGCTCTTGATCAGGGTTCATGGAACAGTCTTATGAAATATGTACAAGATAGAGGTAAATGATAGAGATCTTTGAATAAGGGGTGACTGGTGGAATGAATTACTCTAGGCCCCTATATATAGAGAGTTTCATAGAATACTAAACATTACCCAGTATACCAAATTTCACCTAAGACACCAATTTTCAACATCGCCAAAGGCGTGGGTGGGCGTTTAATTTCTTCATAACCGAGAACCTATCCCCTTGGATGTCTCTCCTAAGGAAGGAATTTGTTTAATCCCTCAAAAAAAAAATTAGAATAATAATAAAGGAAGAAATAATTTAATTTTAGTTTGATTTTCCCCCGCAAAGAAAAGGAAAGAGAAGGCAGCTGATGCCTACGAATCGTGCAAGCCTTTAAGGGAATCATGATCATGTGACCATATTAAGGACACATAAAGTACCCCCCAAGTAGCACATAACCTATAGAAGATCCCATAGAACCCCGTTAGACAAGTCCTCATGCTATTATGAATATAATTAGGGAAATTACTGGTCACATTATGATAACTGAACGAGTTCCCCTAGGACACATAGTTTTCCATTGGAAATATCTGAACGAAACATAAAAAAATCCATTGAAAATTGGAGAAAGATATCCAAAAGGTGGAAACCCCCAATAGTCACAAATATCATGCGATTCATCACCAAAGGGAAGAATTTTTTTCCCTTAGCATCATCCAAGAAAACTCGTATAATCTATGAAATGTGTAAAATAAAACAAAGGGTATAAAAATGGAGGAGGTGAGAGCTCTCACAGTCACTGAAAGACATACGGCATGACCTTGATGATCCAAAAGACACCATGCTACCTAGGTGACATGTCTGCATCGTCTCACAAAATTTATTTGGATTATCAGCCTCACCATATAGAAGTCCTTGGGTATGTCTATAAAACCTCATACTTCCCCTTTGGTGCCCTAAGAAGAAACATATGGATTTGTTTATGACCTGCTCACACACCCCCATATGACCCATATTGGTCACATGACACATCATTAAAAATTTATTAAATTTCCTTGATATAATTCATGAGAAATCATATAATCCCTAAATATTGAAAAATAAATCTATGGGGATAAAAAGGGAGGAGAAGGGAGATCTCATGATCACTGAAAGAAATGCGACACACACAGGATGTCCATGATGCGGTATCACTAAACCCCTTGGCAAGTCTTCCAGATCCTGTAAAGCACCTCGAAAATCCATTCTTGCCTTGAAACAGGTCCCAATCAAGGCTTATATAAGATCATGAAGGCCTTTCAATTGGCAATTTGATCTCGTGAAGGCCCATTAACATGTTAATGAGACAATATGGAAGTCCTTTAACATAATTGCACAATCAAACAAGTCCCCATTAAATGGACATTTTCCAATAAAGTAAGAGTTGACGAGAGGGACTCATGATCTCTGAAAATCAAGAGACACCCTCAGTAACAATCCATGAAAAAGAATCACAAAGATTATTGGTGCTATGTCCAGTCACCGATTCCAGCCTGAAACCACACTAGATATATTGCACAATCCAAAAAACAACTAGGGTGGAGAGGCCTATAAATTCCCCACTCCAACATGAAAATACATGATAGATACTACGAGAAGGAGGGAGAGCTCTTAGGTGAAAAAGGTTGGATTTACACCCAAGTACCAGAGCAAATTTATTGGAGATGATGATCATGCAATCAGCAAGTATTCCATTAGGTAATATACATATGAACAACTAGAGTAATCATGCACCAAGAATAAAGCACTTCACATTATCATTCCTATATCACATGAAGGATATCTTGTAGGATGTGTAAAGAACATATCACACACCTTATGGATCACATGAGACTCAAAATAAACTAAAATTTAATGAATCTAAGGAATTCACAATATAATAAAAAACACTAAATGTGGAGTACTTAAAACAAAAACATGTTCACTGACCCTCATGAACTTCGCATGAACTGTCTAAGATAGACAACATCACAAGGAAATGTCATCAAGATCTCGCAACACCCTCCATACATGTTGGATAGGACTTGAGATGAACTATAGGAATGTCATACAAGACATGTGACACTATCTGTGATAGGCTATACTAAATCTCGCGACACCCTCCATATGTTTCATCCAGCTCTCACAATGGTACTAGGGAAAGTCAGCTGGATCATGAGACATATTCTAGACAATCCTACCCTGATCATGTAATAGATTGTAGTAATTTCATCTAGGATACAAGAAGTCCTATGGATAGGCCAACATGATCATATGGTTCCCTACATTACGTCCGACAGACACTCTCTGACATACTAGGAACGAAACCAAGGCGTGTCAAGTGGACAATCAATTAATGTCAGATAGGTAAGAAGACTAGTCTAAAGGGAATCCCAGGGCTAGATAACCTTATACACCATCAGTGTGTAAGCCATGACCAATAGGTAAACCTCCGAGTGTAATCCCCAATCAAGGTAACTATGGAAACTCTAATTACTATAATAACTATGATATATATGCAACCTCCCTGAGGCCTGATCTCTATATCAAATCTTAATAAGTTTTTTTTAATACATAAGTCCAGTATTTATAAAGAAATGAAAATTTCCATTTTATATACCTTGTTTCTCACACTGAACATATCTAATGCGGGCTTAGGGAGTTTCAATAATCATATCATTTGAGTTATAAGACTTCACAATGGCAAGGGATACATTAGTGTGTAATCCCTAACCAATAGAATGAAATGATATGCCCTACCCATGGGAAATGTCAGTATGTAATCCCAAATCAATTGAACTATGAGAACCCTAATTCCTGCTATAACAAGGATATGAAAGACACCTTATTAATGGCTTGAGCTCAAATAAACATCCATATCAATGGAAACCCCATGCATCAGATATTTCAAATATCAGGACCCAATCATTCCCATGGGCCGATCAATCTACCTCATCCCTTAGTGGAATGGGAAATCAACTAAACTACGATGACTTTGATTCCTAAAATACTAAATATATGTAGGAAACCTCCTCAAGTCCCGATCTTGATATCAAACACCTCAAGTAATATCTTATTATGAAATTACCATACCTATACTTTGTAAGGCTGATTATCTATTCCCCCCTTGTTTCTCACACTAAGCATAGCTCACATGGGATTAGGGTGTCAAAGTGAACACCTACTTGGAATCATGAATCCCCACTAGCTAGGGAAATCCTATTATGAAATCCCCAATGAGTGGAATGAAATTAACACCCCTCATATAAGGGAATCTACCTTGAGGCCAGTCATGAGGGCATGATTGAACTACGATAAGTCTGATTTATGCTATAAACAAGATACTTAGGATGTCTCTTTGAGACTTGAGCTCAAATATTTGGTGTCTTAGTACCCTCACATATGTCCTCTACACATAATGTTAAACTACACAAGGTTAACAAACTATGTGGGTTTTAATTCATGTAATGATTAGGATATATAGGACACATCATAATGGACAAACCCCCTCCATGGAAAATAAATTCTCTCCTTGCATGGAAACATATTACAAAGCATCAGGTTATGTGGTGTCAGTATATAAAGAAACTATCCACTATTTTGGAAATGGATAGAGAACCTTGAATACATATAGATGGATTAATTAATGATACCACACATTCCTTTTCTCATCAATGAGATTTCATTTATTTTTTTTAAAAAATTTGAATTAACTTATAATCATTTTTTCCAGGTAACTAGTCCCATATTAAGATTAGGAATAGATTCACGAACATATCATAAATCTATAAGAGAGTCCTAGAGTAGGAAATAATTCCCCTTAAAAGGGTGTGATGAGCCCAACCTTCCATTCTTTTCAACAAATGCAAGCCCTCAATAGTCGTTGGGCCTAAAAAAACAGATGTCTGTCTGCATTTGAAAAGTAGGTCTATTTCTAGATACGGATGGGGGAACCATTGGGAGTTTCTGGGAAAAGTGACAATGGTATCCCTATGTTCATGATTGTGCAAAAAATATCCCTCCACAATAAAACCATCAAGCGAAACCCATTCCACACATTTATAACTCTATAAGACAGTTACCTATGAATATATTTTATAATTATTTTTATAAAAACTATGTGGATATGTATATATCCATCCATGACTCTTTATTTCATGGGGAATATGATCCAAAAGTTACCAAAGTGTTATGAGTATTATGTTATAAACTAAATATTTATCAGGGTTGTTTATGATTATGTTTCTAATGAGTAAATTTCGTGATATTTCTATCAATAAAATCATGGTTTTTCCTATCCTATGGTTATTTCATTACAATATAATTTTTAATTTCATTTTACTCTCTTTAAGTGCTCAATAGATAAAAAGATTTTTTTAAGGAAAAATCATATTTATTTATCTATTTGGTTAAAAATAAATTCTCTTCCATATCCATGTTTTCTAAAAAATCATTCAATAATGTTTTTAAAATTATCCAAAGATTATTTGAAGTCATTTTTATACATGTTTTATTTTAATTAAAATAGTTTAAGAGGAATTTATTGTCATTTTCCAAAGGAGGTACATTTGAATTTTTACTAAAAATATAAAAGGAATATTTGTTTTAACATATATGGAATGAACAAAATTTCCCTCTACCATGATCACTCAATGATTGGAAGCTTCATTTACAAGTTTCTAGGGTTATTTTAAAAGAAAATATATCTTTAATATTTGGGAATTTTATAGATTTTAAATAAATGATTTCAATGTGAAAAATAGAATTTACCTCATGAAATGTTCTATGTTATCTTTTAAAAGAATTTTCTATCTAAGATAACATCCTATGATGTTTACTAACATTTTATAGAGACATAATCCAAATATACCATCCTTATTATTTATTTTTATAGTACATGATTATGATCATAAGATATTTGTGAAACGTATTAATTTTTTTACATTGGCTATGTTATGATGAATTGATATAATGATTATGAAACCCATTTCATTTCCATGGGTTATGAACTAAATAAATGCACATGAAACCCATTTTCTTTTCACAAGTTATGATATGATGAATGTTTTATGATCTTGTGGCACACATTGGTGTTATTTTCATTATGTGTTGGATGGGAAAATAATTATATATCCCTACAATGCACTAGGTAATTGTGGATAACTCATGAGGTAAATATGTTATGTGTGAACCTGATTTAATATTCACAATTTTATTTATGGACCTGGATTTCATATATATAAGACTAAGAAGGTCATTGGTATTCATGTCAATAAATTTATTCATGGACCTAACTTTCATGTCCATAATATTATGCATGGACTTGGTTTTAATCTTTATAAGTTTTTGATATGTCCTAATTTCATGTCTTTAACTTAATGAGTTAACCTGTTTCTATTAATACATGTTCAAAATGTTATAATATTATGTTTTTCCACATTCTTATATCTATGTTATCCTCTCATTGAACCTGATCATTGATTTACGATTCAGTTATTATGAACTACCAAGATTTATTCCATGACTCAAGATTATGATCTATGTTATGTAGAGTATGATTTTCAAATATTAATATCGTGTTCTCATACCCTTATACTCATTTATACCTAAGTGGTCATTGATATAACCCTTTTTATCATTTATAACCATCTAAGTTCACACTTTATTATGTTTCTTTTCCCTAGGTTATGAAGAAGGTTTGATGTGTGATATGTCTAATAATATTACTATGTGGGAATATATTTATGGGAGATATTGTAGTTATTCCAAAAAATAAGAATGTTATGTCTCTAATCTTCCAAGAAACTAAAACTGTATGGTCCTCAGGTGTGTATATGTGAAATTTATTTAGTACTGATCTTAAAGATGAAATATCTATGTATGAAATGCCTAGGTAAATATATTTGGTATCAGAGAAGGGTTTAATTAACACTTGAAAACTAGAATGAAAATACTTTAGATAGAACTATTAGGATAATCCTAAGTATTAAAGAATTTCCTCAGTTTCGGTGAAGAAAATAATGTGGTTTTACTAGCAAGACATCCCTTTGTGAATAATACAAGTGGATGTGGTATTGAAATAGATTCATCTAGGGTAAGTAACCCTAAAACGTATTGGTTGAGTATATATCATCCACCATTCTGGTGTACAGTGAGTGTGCCCTCATTACACACTTGTTTTGAAACTCATGGGGGGGGGGGGGGTATTATTAGGTTAATTCACCTTTTATTTATAAACCATCATGAATTATTTTTATATATAATGATCATGAATGGATTATGTAAAACCTAAGGTGTCATATATTTAAAAGAATGTGTCATGATTTAGACATCATATAGATGATTTTTCATAGTTATGATATATATTGCTCACACCATGATTTTTGGTTTTAGTTAATGGATAGAAACCAAAGAAATCAAGTGAAAAAATGAATGTTAAAGATAATGAAATAACCATCCCCATGTGTGAAAAAAAGTCTTAAAGGATAGGGAATAATATTTTACGACCATGCTAAGTCAACTATCTCATGATATAAGTTACGATATGGGTATTTTGAAACATTTAAATTTATAATGGATGGATAAAAATTACATTAAATACTTTAAGAGAAAAATTCCACCCTCCTTATAAGGTATTTATAATCCACTAGTTTCGGAGAAATGTATCATTGCCATGGAAAATATATTTTTTATTCTTCAGTTCTATGACCATAAAAACTATTCCCTACCATTTATTATTTGATGGAAAAGTAGGTCAATGGGGTAATGTTATTAATAATATGATGAAATATTATGGAATTTAATCCATGGAATGGGATGAGTTTAAGATGCTATTTTTTTGTAAGTACTTCTATTATATTTAATGTGCAAAAATGGAGAAATAATTCCTTGAGCATAAGAAGAAGGATGATGAATCCATTGGTATGTATGAGTAAAAATTTATAAGACTTGAAATCCATGATTATATTTTAATCATAATCCATAAAAGAAAAATTGATCAATTATTAAGTGGTTTCAAACCAATTATTTGAAAGGAATTATCCATAAGGGACTTTGGAAGCTATGGAAAAATCATTCTTTGTGCACTCAATGTAGAAATTGAAGCTAGAAATCCTCATGGTTTTGGTGGTAATAAAAGTAAAATTTATTTTCACGTATGCTTCATTAGAATATCACAAAGATGGACGAAATTTTTTGAGCCTCTTACTTTCTAAAAATATAGGAAGGAGCACGTTGGTGAATTCCTAAAAGGAACACAGAGATTTTTTATGTGTGGTAAAACTAAACATTGAGAAACAGACTTCCAAAGTATTTTTAAGAAGATGGTAAATGAAAAGAATGAATAGAGTGTTAAAAAGGATACTCCACCCATACTTCAGTTCTATAGATTCAAGGAGTTTGGACATTATGTGAATAAATTACCTAACCTAAGGTATAATGAAGATAATAAGACACAAAAAACTCTAATGAAAAAGGAAAATGGAAGGCTTATGAAATAAAAATATTTTAAGTGAATAAATATAATCAAGGAACACTTATCCACCAAACTAAATTTGGGAATTTATGTTGTATTTTTTATAAATGAGTCCTATAAAATTATTATTGTTCATCCTTTAGTTAAATTTAATGTGATTCTCAACATTAATTATCTTTATATTCATATAATATAGAATAAATAAATCATATTTGATATTATTAATTGACCTATAATCATATATAGACACAAATATGATTGAAAACATACAATTGAAATGTTTTTATGGCTAAGATACGAGTCATTTAAATAATAATGGGTGAATTATCTTTTATAAGAATATTTGATTTTATTGAGACATTATTTTTGTAAATGATTAGTGTATACACATCTTGGTTTGAGAGTTTATGAGTGATTGACATTTTTTCAATATAATTATTATTCTGATCATGAAATAACGTGAGATCAAATGATTACAATATTCAAGATTCAATTATGGTCAGACATATTTTTGAGGATACTAAAGGTTAACTATTTATGTGATTGGTTAAGTTGAAATTTTGGAGTTATTTATGAAGTTATAGAACTTAATGATTTATTTTTATCCATATTAGATAACACGTGTTAACCATTTTGGTTTTGGTAATTATATAGTGATAATAGGAACACATTTCCATCCTTTTATAGATCTTATGATTCATTGAAAGTTAATATTACTTCTTCAAGCATTAAAAAATTCATCTTGAATATTTATTTCTAGGAGTAAGAAAGGATGTGGAAATTGATAACATCATAACCAAATAATGAGATTGTGATTATGAAATAGAATGAAATAATATAAGAATATTTTCTCATGAGAATTACTAAACTTTATTAAAATTATCTTAAAATAAAAATATGATAATATTACATTCATTTCCGATGAATTGGTTATATTTTCCTCACCTCATTGGATTACGGGTCTGTGATTTTTAACTTTATCATGATCATTAGATTTCTTATGATCAGTGATATATGGATATTACTTTTCCTAGATGTCCATATTTTCACTTCGTACTAATATTCTCATATTTAGAAACCTAGTTATATGTTATTCTAGGAAAAGTTCATATTTTCCTTTCCTTATTTTCAAGAAGAAGTTTTATTAACTCTTTTTACGATGTGGGTTTTCCAAAAAGGAATTTTTAAATGACAAAACCTATGATTATCAAGAAAATGTTAAAAATGAGAGGATTAAATTTATTAAACTTAGGATAATTTAACACCTTGATATTTTTAATATAAGGAAAATATGTGATATAGTGTACATGACACACAACACATAGTCTAAACGAATCCGAGAATATTATTTTTTAAATTTGGAAGTTATAACATTACTATTGAATTGGTTGGAGTTAATAATATTTAATTATTTATGAAATATATAGAAATATTTTCACTAAAATAAATTATTGATTAATTTTTAGTAAATAATCACAAATTTTTTAGTAAATTTATTTTATTCTTCAAAAATATGTTTTCTTCAAAAATGGATTTTATTAATTTTTGGAAAGAAATATTATAATTAATTTTTGGAAATTTTAGAAAATTTATTTGATAAAATAGAATAAATATTTGAAATCATCTTATCAAAATTATCTTAGAGTGCATTTTTTTGGATTTTTCTATTTTTTTAGTTAATAGTAAAAAATATCATTTTTTGTAAGACTATCATTTATTTTCATTAAATAATGAAATTTAAAGTCTAATTATATTTTGGGTATGGTATTAAAGTTAGTTATGATACAATTTATTTATAATAATCTAACAAAATTTATTTTAATTAGTAGTTTTCATGATTTTTTATAAATCCATTTTTATACTTTAATGCATATTTTTCTTTAGAAATCTGGTTTTAGTGCATAATATTTTTCCATGTTAATTAGTTAAAATAACAATTAATTAATAATAATTTAATTTAAATTTATAAATTATATAAATATATATGAATTTACATCCATATAATAAATTTTATTAGTCATAGAGTTAATGTAAAATCTTATTTTCCTTTAAAAATGAATTTTTCAGATAAACCATTTTTTCATCATGCATTGTAGGATTATTATAAAATAAATTTCATCCACTTATATAGATTTAATTTAGTAAAATTTATTCCATATTTTTATATATCATAATTTTTATTAGTTAAAAATTTGAACTTATTTTTTTCATAATGAATAGTAAAAACAATAAAAACCTGTTATGACGGTTAAGGCTAAAAATGGTATACTTGGGGGGGGGGGAACCAAAATATAAATGTATTTTTTCTAATTAAACTTGTATAAATCCTATATGATGGAAATATTTTGATTTCATCCTTTCCCACCTTCAAATTGTTTTCCATTTGTATGAAACTTTTTGTGAATGAATTTATCATTTTGTATTCTTTTAAGAATGTTCAATGAGGGTACCCTCCCCACTTATAAAAGGAAATATTATATACTCTCTTATTAAATATTCCACATCATTTTTTTAATCAATAGTACCCAAAATACCATCCTTAATTTTATTACCATCTATTAGAGGCCATTATTTGATTATAAAAACATCCTAAGAATGCTTTTGGTGCAAACCTAATGAGGTTGTGTGCATAAGAGGTATCATTATTAACTGATCGTTTTTGTTTTATTTATTCTTCCACATTCATAAAATATTTTTCAAATATTATTAAATAAAAAAACTATATATTCCATATAATTAGATGTTATTATGTTAATTTCATAACCTATATTTATATCCTCTACCATAAAATGGGAATCAAAACCATCGACCGTATGTACTGTAGACTACCGCATGACAAGCCGATGTAATTAATTTTACATCACCACCTATAATTAATGGATATAATTATAGATTTAATGAATATATATATATATATTATATATATGAAATAATTTTACTTTTGTAATAATAATATCACATCTTCCATCTCACCTTCCAAAGAGTTAGAAAATGAAAACATCGCTTGTGTGTATGTGTAGAATACCGCTTGCATGAAGCGAAGCGATTGTTTTTTATTTTGTATTGACATGGATAGTAATAAAGATATATATTATAAATATATATGACATCTATTCTATAAAAATTATTCCTTAAATTTAAATATTATTTACCATTCATTCCAATCATTAAAAAAATAGAAACAATGTTCATGAGTATGTATGACGTACCGTCTCCATGAACGGTGTAAATCATTTATTTATATCTAAATTTTATGGATTAATATATATATATACACAATTCATATGTATTATATTTATATCATTATTAAAACTTTAGATATAATGTAACAATAATCAAAGTACAAGCACCAAAACTACCAAATTGAAACATACATGAAAAACAAAGCAGTTACCACCAAGAACCTTAATTTTTATAAATAATTGTTAATAAATGGGTGGTAATTTTTTTTAATTAAATAATATATGGTGATATAAATATATATATGAGTATAGTTATGTAACATATTTATAATAATCATATATTAATTATATATTAGGTTTAAATGAAAATGAAGGAAGTCAGACCAGAGGTAATGGATTTTCGTCTCACTTTAATTTCTATGAGAGAAATGCGAAATTCACAACCTATTTATTTTTTGTGATGTATATAATGAAAATGAATGTAGTATATGATTATGATTATTAATATTTTATGTATTTACATATCAATATAAGGCTCTTTTTTTCATGGGGACTATGATTCCAAAGTTACCAATGTGGTAAGGGTTTTATGTTAAAATATCATTATTTATCGGGATTGTTTATGATTATGTTTTTAATGATGAAATTTCATGATATATCACTCAATAAACTCATTAAGATTCTTCTATTATGGTTATTTATTTATAATACATTTTTCCTTTCATTTCCCCCTCTTTATGTACTCAATATACAAAAAGAATGTTTTTAAAGAGAAATCAACTTTATTTCCCTCTTTGGTCAAAATTGTTTTCCCTCCCACATCAATGTTTTCTAAAAATATATTCTAGATTTTTTTAATATTATATAATTCTTTTTTTTTAAATTTATTTGTACAGATGTTTTAATTTTTAATTTTTTTTTAAAAATAATCATCTTGTTGTTTTCTAAATGATTTACGTTTGACTTTTCACTGAAAATGTAAAATAAATATTTGATTTAAAGTGTATGGATTGAATATAATTTACCAATTCCATGAATGATCAATTATTTTAAGATTAGTTTATTATTTTCTAATTTTATTTTCAAATAAAACGTTTTCTTTAATATTTTGTATATTTTTAGATTTTAAATTATTGATTTAAAATTGAAAAGGGTATTTTCCTCAGAAAAAATTACAAGTTCTTTTTTAAAATTAATTTATATCTAAGATGAGATAATTTTAGGGTTTATATCGATTAATGTGGATATAATACAATTATACCAACCTTGTTATTTATCTGGATTATTTATGATTATGGTGACAAGATGTTTATGAAACCCCTTCCCTTTGTCCATGGGTTATGCTATGATGAAGTAATTTAATGGTTATAAAACCCATTTCTTTTATATAGTTTATAGCATGATCAAATATTTATAAAAAATATTTCATTTTCACAAGTTATGATATGATCAATGTTTTATAATCTTGTGGCACACATCTATATGAATTTAATTACGTGATGGGTGGGCCCAAAATTATATATACCTCTAATGCATTGGGTAAATATAGATAAACCATGAGGTAAATATTTTATGCATGAACCTGATTTATGTTCAAAGATTCATGCATAGAACTGGATTATATGTCCATAAGACTATGCATGGACCAGGCCTTCATGTCCATAAGTTTGTTCATGGACCTGGCTTTCATGTCTATAAGATTAAGTTTGGACCTGATTTTCATCTCTATAAGTTTACGTGAGGGTATGATTTCATATTCTTAACTTAATGAGTGAACCTATTTCTATTTATATAATTAAAAATGTTATAATATTTTGTTTTAGTATATTACTATGTCAATGTAATGATCTCATGGACCATGATAATTGTTTTAATAATTATGTCTTATGGAATTCCATGCTTTATTCCATGAATGAGGATTATGATAAATGTTAAATGGGGTATTGTTTTCAAATTCTATTCTCATTTTATGATACCCTTATGCCCATTTTATACCTAATTGATCATTGATATCACAATTTTTTACCATTACTGAGCATCTAAGATCACCCTTTCTTATGTTTCCATTCACTAGGTTTTGAAGAGGGTTTTAAGTTAGGTATGTATAAGAAGTTTATTATATGGGAATATGTTTATGGGTGATGTTTAAGATCATATAATAAATAATAATATTGTGTATATAGTCTCCAAGGAGCCTAAAAATTTATATTATTCAGGTGTGTATTTGGTAAATGTACTGAAAATTAATCTAAGAGATGTAATTTCTATTTATGAAAATCCTGGGTCACTATAAATGTCACTTAACACCATGATTTGATAGTATTATTATCCCCATTTACACTAAAATCTAATTCTTCCTTTTAAAAAATCCATTTTATTGGGGTGTGTATAGAGTGTTATATTCACGTCTAATCCCATGCTTCTCAAAATATTCCTTTAATGAAACCAATGGATTGTGATGGTTTTATATTTTTTCAATAAGTATATCAATATGTGTTGGGTTATGATGAAGATCCTAATGAATAAAGATCTTTAATGGTGAGATGATATTTATACTTATAATGTATCATGTTTATATGCTTCTTCCTATTGAATTTGTGAAAAACAATCATTCATACCTTGATAACCGAATATACGTATGTTATTGAAATTATCAATGAATGGAAATAGTGATGGAAATAAAGTAGTTACTTGGAATTATTATATAATCATATTCAATATAGCTACATTAACTTGTGATTATTCTTGAGATGGTATTCATAAAATTGAATGATAAGTACAATGTCTTCTAATTGAACTATCTATAAAAGGTTTCAAATAAAATAAAAAAGATTCCTATAATAGGAAAGTGAAGCCCTCTAAGCTGGTTTATAAAGAAACTATTATCATAATAGTATAAAATATGGTTGGAAGAAATAATAAATTAGCTAGATTTATAATCCATCCCTGATTTATCTTTCATAGTGTCTGCTTAATTTTATGTAAAATATCTTTAGATGATATATTGTAGAATAACTGATTTTAATAGTAGAATGTATTATGGGGGTTGTAATAATTAATTAAAATAATGGAAATACTATGATATTTTATTTATTTTTTTTTGAGTTGTTTGGAGTGTCTAATAAACAATTGAGAAGTTTTGGAGTAGAGTTGGGATTTTTTGATATAAGTTTTGGAAGTTTTAGGTTATGGTTGAAAATTTAAAAAAGAAAAGGTCCACATGTGAAAGTAACTTTGGAACAGACTACTAAAATTTGACTAATTTTATAATCTACCAAATTTATGTAAAAGTAACTTTAGAGAAAAGTTTAAGAAATATGAAAATGGAAAATAATATTTAAGAGTCACTTCTAAGCTAAGTGAAGTTGAAATTGACAAAACAATTCTACACATAAAAGTTACTCTGAAGTAGACTGTTAAGAAAATAGAAAAGTCTTGATTTCTCTTAATAATGTCTGAGTAACTTTATTTATACATGAATGTTAATTTAATAGTTTTTAAAATATTTAAAATTATTTGGATATAACACATTAAGGTAATAAAAAAAAGGGATAAAAAAATTTATAGAGGCATATACCTCCACTGTGATATGTAAAAGTGAACTGGTGGAAACATAAGAGTCATTTGAATCATATGTAAAAGTAACATGCTACTATGATGATTGGAAATTCAAAAAGTCACCATGATATACTGTGATGTGTAATAGTATCATTTATTACATCTAGGTTTATGAGGTGATATATAAAAGTCACCAGTTGGTGAAATTAGAATTAGAGATTTTCAAGAATGTAAATTTAGAAATTAAATTAGTCAATGTTTTAGTTTTTATATAATGATTTAAACATGAATATGATTCAATGTAATTTTGACTCAAGATGAGTGTTTTGAAATTTATCATTACACTATGGGGAAGAATATAATTCCAAAAAATTGGTTTTAGAATTAATAATCAATCCAAAGTTGATTCTTCAAATTGAGAGGCACTATCTCTGAAAAGGGATGCCATAATGTGATGGTATTCATGAATTCCATCATGGATTAAAATATGAATTTATTTAATAGAGAAAAATATGTCATGATATTTCTATATATCTTATAGATTATTAAAATATGGGTTAATGCATATGAATTTGAATGAGAATAAAACTTGGAAATATTGTGACCAATTTTAATTGGGTGACCATACTATAAACAATCAGGGGTGTTTCTATGTTCAAATATTGAAAAAAAATTTGATGCGATTTTTATATGATTAAAAAATATATAGAAGAATAGGGAGAATAAAATTCTCTATTTATTGAGAATGTGATACTACATTATTTGAGACAAACATTATGTATCAATGATAGAATCTAATGAAATCCAGGAAGAGAAGAAATTTTTCATTGAGGAAGAAATTAATAAAGAAGAATCCCTAAAATATCTCCATATTATAGAATATTAATGAGAAAAAGGATGAAACCAGTACTACTATGTCAAGGAATTTAAAGAAGTGATAAGTTGGAATAAATTCCTATAATAAAATATCTTTATTTTATAAGGAGAATAGTTAAAGTATAATTCCAAAATTCACTATTGAAGAATAGTTCATTAAGGAATAATATATCACCATTGGTGATTTAAAAACATCTAGTGCAGAATTAAAGATATTGTTCAGGGAGTTTTTGGGGACCGGTTGTAATCTAGTGGGAGCCAAAATAAAGAAAAAAATCAGGAGATTATAATTCCTATCAAGAGATATAAGTTGTTTTTTTGGAGAGATATCCTATTGAATTCACTTTTTTATTATATTATATACCTACGTATTAGACTTGAACAAAATGCAGTAAGGATTAAGTACCAACATTGGGTCTGAACCTTGTAAAAAATCTTACATGCCTCATGTTTCTTTATTTTTTCACATACAGGTAAGGGTGAGATTTTGATGGAAGAGTGGATCAAATATATTAATTGGTCATAAATGTTTATTTCATATGAAGAAATTATAAAAAGGAATATCATTTAATTAACCCCCTCTTAGTGATACATTATCCAATACCTAGTCACAATAATTGGTATCAGATCTAACAAACATTTCTATGATTTGGATTACATTATTTCTTAGGTTTTATTAGATATATATATATATATACAGTTTATATTTTATGAAATCTCAAAATTGAATTAGATGTAAAATTCAGTTTACATATCTATTAATAAAAACATGTAGGTTTTAGGTATAAATTTTAAAAACAATAACCAAATAGAGGCTAATAAGGTGAGAACAATTTTAAATGTGAAATAGGATGCACCACCACTTGAAGGTAATAAATTTGAATGTTTATCTAAATATGTTCAAAATGATTCTAATAAATGATCAAATATTAATATATGAAGAATATGAAAAGTATGTGTATAATGAATCACTTAGTGATTTCTATTATGAAATTAAGAGTTATTTAAAATAATCCATATTGATGTTATTAAATATATTTTCAAGTTTTTAGGTTATTATAAGATAAAAATTCACTTCTATAATTATAGATTTATGTGAAAGAAAAGAAAATGGTGGAAAATATATAGATGTGAATGGATCTAATAAAAAATACGGAAGCAAAGGATTAATATTTTTTGTTCTATAATTAAAAAAATACCCCAACTAAATGAAATTTAAGAAGTTTAATTGAAGAGAAAGTTGGGACACACAATTATTATGAATAAAGGATCAATGTTTTAGAGTAAATCCATAAATATAAAACTTATTTAAAGGATTCCAAATTAGAGATCAAATACAATAGAATTTAGGACCTTGAAAATTCCTTACATAAAGGTATAAAAAAGTGAACATCAAATTAATATGATGAAGAATAATATAAAATAGAATGAATTTAGTTAAGGATGAAAAAATTATCCTAAATATGAAATTCCTTGATCTTGAATTCAAATTATAAAAATTGGAATTCGTTCAAGTTGATTTTTCACAAACCTCTGAGAAAAGGAATGTTTCCATACATTTTTTTAATGAGAGTATTAACACTAAAATGAAACTAATTTAAATAAAAATGGATTTATATCATCCAAATATCTATATAGTATAAGATTATAAGGAAATATAATTCATTCTATAGATATTTCTATTTATACTAATGCTATTTTATGTTTCTAATATAGGTTTCAAATAGAAATATTGACAAAATTGTTGAAAAAATATTACGAAACCCACCACAACTTCAAGGGTATATATGAGCATGAGTAAGAAGATAATCACCCTAAAATGTGGTAAAAATAATTATTTTTCTATCCAAAAAAATAAAAAAATAAAATCTAACTATACTATAACCAAAATAAATAGAATAATATTTAGTAGATATTTTTGGTGTTACTGTTAATTTATGACAAAGGATATTGAATGCTAGATTTTTTTTTTCTGTTTTTTAAATATTATATATGGTCTTTGTTGGGGGGTGAGGCTATTTTAAGTTGATAATAATCCTTTTATGAAGAAAAAATGTTCATATAAGTCTATAAATTTGTTAAAAAAGAATTTATAATAATTTATTGAGAAGATATATGAAAATTAAAACATAAATGGACATTGTGATGAAGAATGTATGTATAAATCTACCAATAATAATTTATATTTTGATGAGAAGATAAGGGAAAATATTTTAAAAAGGAAACAATGAAAAGTAGGTTCATTGGTGTATAAACCAAAGAAGAAGGTTATGAAAAGTATTCATAAGAAGAACATTTTAATGGATGAAATACTAGAAAGGATAATATGTTTTTTATATGGGAGAAAAGGAAGAATCATAGATCATTTCCAATTATGCATGAACATAGAGTATGAAGGAAACTACTAGAATCAAAGAAATAACTAATATAGTAATTAAATATTAGGATTAGGAGGTGTAAGACATTAAATATGAAGAATATGAGAAGTTTCCTAAAAAGGATAACAAAAATGATGATGAGAAGCAATATAGAAAATATAAGAAAGATGAAAATGTTAAAAAATTGTTCTTGAGTATTTATCCATATTAATTGGAATTTTTTAGATAGATGAAGAAATAATAAAAAAATTAAAGTGATTAAGGAATACGAATAATTCTACATGAAGAGATCAAATTTAATGAGAGGTTTTAAAAATAAGAAAACCAAATATTTCATGAGAATCTATATTAAGGTGAAATTAGAGTGAAAACACACCCAGTAATTTCATGACATGGATATTTAGACCAAAGGACTTGTTAAAAAACAAATATAAATAACCATTGAATGTATGTGCTTTATTAACCACGGTGAAAAAGTCACATAAAAAAATTATAAATTTAAATAAAGAAATAAGTCCATGCTACCCAAAGAGTTGGAAATATATAAATTGAAAGGATGAGTTAAAATGAAGATTTATATTATGTTTGATGCTAAATTTATGGGAGTATCTGAGTTGAGGTATAAATATTATCCCTACAACTATCATTAAAAAGTTATGAAATATCCACCTTATTCACCTAATTTTTTCATATGATTATTTGTAAAAGTAATTAAAGGTGATGTATAAAAACAGAGAATTGTAATTCTTTGGTAACTATTAAATTTTAAGAATTAGTCATCATTGAATGATTTAACTATAACCAACTTGAAAAATTTCAAGTGGTACTAGAATATTCTTGGAGTTCACAATTAATAATACCAACCATGATCAAGACTAATGGAGTGCATCCCTTAAGGGGGATATTATATAAGAAATATACATGAGTATTATTATCAAACACTCTAATTATTGGGTTGACTAAATCTTTTCTATTTTTAGTGGGGGTAAATTTATTGATTTTATGGGGCAGAGATACTCCGACACATGAATTTTTTAATGTTTTTATCAAATATGAGTGTCGATGATTACTTTCTAAATTACTTGGAAGCCTCTTATAAATTGATAACTGAGTTGATATGAGAGATAGATAATATTATGGACAATATTTATTTCTATATTAATCACTCTTGTTTCCTACAATGAGGTATCTCATTTAGTCTTAGAGTTCATTGATTAAAGACTCATTACTATGTGAAGTTTGATTCCATCCTTCTCTCAAGTGCTGAATTGGGATATACCTTTCTATAAGGAGAGAATAAAGGGGAGAAGATTAAATTTTCAACATCATGGAGGCAGAATGAAATGAGGAGTAATTTCTATTACATTTATACCTTTTTATTCATTATCAATTAGGGGGAATTAAATTGTGAACTTATTAGGGATGATAATAAATACCGAAATATTATTGAAATAGGTTGATGCAAATTAGTTGTAGGTATTTCCAAAAAACAAAAATGGCTATACTAATGAACCAAATTTATTATGATGATTATATTTGTTGTTAATAAGTATACACACATTTGTTGTATAATGAGGATAACCCCAATGGATAAAGATCTTGAAGAGTGAGATGAATCTTGGAGTTCTACTAGATCATGTATTTGTGTCACATGTTATTGAAATTATAATGAATGGATCATTCATATTTTGGAAATCAAATAAAAATTAGTTTCTTCCGTTATTAATGAATGAAAATTGAGATGGATATGAAGTTTCTTCTTGGAATTATCATACAAATAGATTTAATACAATAACTTTAACATATTATGGTTACAGAGATAGAATTCATATGAATTATTTAAAAGTGATATGAATTCTAATAGAACTATCTATAATAGGTTTTATATATGACTGAAAAGATGGCTTCTAGAAGAATGCGAAGCTAGATTCACGAGGGACTGTGAGTAAAGTAATATAAAGGGCAACTATAAATAATAAAAATATGTTTGGATCAAGAATCTATACATGGGTTATCTTGATTAATAGATGATATAATTTATTGAAAATATCTTTGGATGATGGACTAATGAAGAGATGTGATTCATGGTTGAAAATATTGAATTATTTGGAAGATTTAATTAAAGAACTCGAAGTTTAGTGTTAATATGATATAAGGATTTGGAATTGTGTTGAAGAGATTTAGAAATCTTATCATATTTTAAAAATTCATTTAAAGAGTTTTGAGTTTCTTTGGAGTGGATTGAAAATACTTGATATGTTATGATGTTGGAATTTTATTTTTGTATATATTATTTTGAAGTTGTATGTTTTGATTGAAAATTTGAAAAAGTTAAATTCCATACGTTAAAGTAACTTTGGAATAGACTAATAAAATTAAAATAAGTAATGAATCTACATGAAGTATATAATATTAAATTTGGAGTAGAACTGAAGAAATATAAAAAATATACTAAATATTTAAGAGTCACTTATATACTGAGTGAAGTTGAAGCAGTAAAGAAGATTTTATATAAAAGTAACTCTAAATATATTTTGGTGAAAATGGAAATGCCCCATGTTTTATTAATAATATAAGAGTAACATAATTTATAAATAAAATTAAATTTGAGAGTTTTACGGATACATAAAAGTACTCAAAATAAATATGTGAAAGTAATCCAGAATAGGTAGAATAAAAATTAACAAAGGCACAAATCTCCATTGATATACATGAAAGTATGTTTGGGAAAATGTAAGAGTCATTTGAATCATATATAAAAGTAAATTTCGTCTATAGAGACTAGAAAGTAGAAAAAGGAACATACCTACACCATTTTGTGTAAGATTAATATTTCATACTCATCGATTTATAATATGATATGTGAAATTCATCAGTTAGTGAAATTTTATGTTGATAATTTCTTGAATATAAATTAAAAAATTAAATCAGTTGATGTAAAGGTTTTTATACAATGACTTAAACATCACAGAGATTAAAAGTTAATTTTTATTCAAGATGAGTGTTGAGACACTGATCTTCATGATTTTGAGAATATGAATATGTAGTGAAGATGGTTTGAGCATGAAAAATCAAGTAAAAATTGATTATGAGAATTGATAGGTACTCAATCCATGGAGGGATTCCATACCATGAATATATTCATGAATTCAAACATAGATTAAAATTTTTAGTGATTTCATGGTGAAGAAGAGGTGATTATATTTCTATATGTTATATAGAGTATTAAAAGACCATGTCTTACATTCTAGTTTGAGTGAAAATAAAATCCACATTTTTTGTGGACTAGTTTTAATTATAAGACCAAACTATGAAAAAACAAGGAGTTTTAAATATTAAAATATAGAAGATTATACCAAAATGATTTCATGTAGGATTAAAAAGTATATATTAGAAAAATGATAATTAAATGTTTTTATTGATTTAGATTCTAATAATTCATTATTTGAGAAAATTATTATGTATTAAAGATAGAAGCGAATGACATTTAGAAGGAAAAGAACTTGTGAATCACAAAATAAGTTAAAGAACAAGAGTCCCTCTAATATCTACATATCATAGAAGATGAGTGATATTAAAGAAAAACTATTTCTACAGTGTTTATGATTTCAATAAATAACAAGAAGGAAAAAGTCCCATCCTATGATATCTTCATATTGGAAGAATAAGAGTAGTAGGATAAGGATGACATGCATTTTTTAGTAGAAGATAAAATAAGTCAAAGACCTATTCATTAATGAATAATATATTATTATTGGTGATGTAGTGATATCTTGAGTAGTATTAAAAATATTTTTTAGAGAGTTTGGTTGTATCCAATGTAAATTGTTGGGACCTAATATAAATAACTTTATCAAGATATTTTAATTTTTATCAGGTGATAGAAGAGGCTTTTTAGGAGTCTTACTATTATATTCACTTGAATAATATAGTGGATACCTATGTCTCATAATTGAATAAAATAAAACAAGGATTAGTTACCCAAATTAGGACCAAGTAATTTTAAAAATATTATGTGCATTACAATGATTTATTTAATTTTAAATGAGTAAGTGTTAGAGTTTTAAGGAAGAGTGGTTCAAAGATATTAATCATTCAAAGTGTTTAATTTTGTCAAGGGAAATTATAAAAATAACTACCACTGATTCAACCCCCATGGATGATAAATTTTCCAATATATAGGAACTTTATCCTTAAATAATTCCTTCTTTTATTTAGAATCATTTTCATATTGAAATACTTTGATTACTAATCCAGTTTGATTCTATGTAATGCATTGAAAATTTTTAAATCTCTCAAGAGCTTTTGATTTACTGGAAATAAAATAGATCAATTTCATATGATTAAAATAATAAAAAAAAATTAATGAATTAATTATCTATATTATTTGAATTCAAGATCATTGATCCTCACAAATATGAGGGTACTAACTCAAGAGGTTTCTTTATTTAAATTTACACTAAATTGTAAATTATATTCACAATTATCACCTTATAACATGAAAAACTTGTGTTGATTTCATAACATTGTAAATTTAGTGTAATTTTTATATATTCATGGTTGATAAGTGTATACATATTCTTAAATGTCTTATTATTATATTCTAAAGCCAGTTACCCTTCTTTATACTCATGAAACACGAATTTTGATATTCAGAAATTTGGAATAATTTATTATTTGTTCACTTCCCTTTCAACATAATTGTTCCATCCTTAAAACTCATTACAACACATTCATTCTTATGAAATATCCCCACATTCCCATTATAAAATTTTTTATAAACACAAAGAATATTGTTCCTTAAACCATCTACAAAGATAAAATCACAATATTTATTCTTACAAATCTCAGTGTATCCAACTCTTTTCATATTAAGTGATCCATGGTTTCAAATATTTATAGAACCACCATTATACCATTATATGTATTTCATTATATTTTTGTTTTTGTTCATGTGTGATGTGAAACCACAATCAAGGACCCAAGAATTATACCCTTTTATATCCTTAAAAGCTACCCCAACACCTATTACAGGTTCTTTATTATTCATTCTCTTAAAATATTTGTAACCATAATTTTTCCTCAACATCTCTCCTTAGTTTCTATAGTTGTTTGGAAACAAATTTTTTGATGATGTTTCTAGGTTTTTCACACCTCCAAATAGTCTCCTCAAGAGAATCAAATGAAAATTTTTAATTCTAACTTCTAATTTGTATATTGTATTGGATGAAATTTTGGAATTTAAATTTACCCCCCTCAATTCAAAAAATATATTCAATTTATGGAGTGAGTGATTATATCATCATATGTATTCTTTGGGTCCATTAACTCTACAACTGCTACATATTCCTCAATGAAAAATCTCATCAGATTAAAGATAGTTTCTTAAAAATATTCTCATCAAATTTTCTTCTGATTTTATATATATTATTTCTTTTCAATATTATTATATTTAGGATTATTTTCCTTTAAATTAATGTTTGCATTAGTCTTTTAATTAATTATATTTTTTTTCAAATGTCTTTTCCATTTTCTTTTTCAAAACTATCATGAAACATAATAGTAGGTGAGTCATCATTTTTTAGGACATGTAATCACCTTCTTCTTTCCATTTATGATGCTTATACCATAGGGATTGGAATCCATAGTGTCTACAATAATTGATCTTTGAACCATGGATCACTCACCATACTATCTATTAGAATTATAAAAATTTTATATTGTTTTATAAATTTCATCAATCTGATTTAATATTTTTAACTCCACATATTTGTGTTTCTACAAGGATTTTATAGCTTATAATAGATTTGTCTCAAGATCCTTCACCTCTTTATTATTTGAAAAAATATTTTAATTGTAAATTTCATACATTTTATCTCATGCTTAAAGAATATGATTTAGGTCACATATATTTATTTTAAACTCAATATTCATCTATTTAATGTCTTTAGATTTTTCATAATCATGGAATTAATTTAAAGAATAATTCCCTATTATCAATGATTTATTTCCTACTTCAAGTTTCTCTTTTTAATCTCACCAGTAGTTATTCTCTAAGTTCAAATTATTTTGGTGTCTCCCCATCACTTATTTCTTATTCAGTTCTCCCTTCTTCTATTTCTTCAATTGAAGAATCATTGGGTTGTTTTAATTTTTAAATCAAGGTTGTTCTCCCTTCATATGCCTAGTTTACCTTTTATTTTGAACTTACCTCATCACAATATGTGACATCATGTTGTGAGAAAATATTTTTATTATTTACTCTATTGGGTTTTCCATTACATTTGAATAATATTCACCCATTTCATTTATAATCCATATTAATTTTCCTAGATATTTTGGTTTGATAATACATATCATATTCTTCTTTCTTCTTAGGGTTATGTGTTGAAAATTGTCCATTATATCCATAATTAAATCATTTAAATTGTTGGTCACCTCTATTTTCCTTTTATACACTTCATTTATTTTGATAATAACGAATTAAATCATTTTAATTCCTTGTCATCATTTTAAATATTGGTTTGTTTATCACGAGACTTATTTAAATCAACATGATTCAAGACTTTTATATAATTGAATGTAGTGCCCTTATATATTTTACCTTATAATATTAAGAATAGACCTCTTCTCATATCTTAAGAAATAAAAACATTATTTAGTTTATTGATGGTCCAATAATGCATGTTTTTATCCTCAATGGTTGAAATATTTTTATCGAATTTATATGGGGGATTCTCACCAACTTTTCATGATGGTGGAATATTCAAGATTTGACCATAACTTTGAATCGATTTTACAATTTTGTTCATTTGAATTAAGTCTGCAACCAAAAAGTCATCATCTCCCAGTTAGATATATTTAAATTAAGCATGGTAAGTTTGTATCCATGAATCCTCACCTCCTTTTCTAATTAATGGATATCATATAAGTTTCTCAAGATTATATATGCTATATACATTCCCATAACTCATGTCAACTCTTTATTTGAGTATGATGAGATAAATTAATTAAACATTCTACAATTAGTCTTGATATTATTACTTTAAAGAATATTATAATCTATATCATCTTTTTAGGATTAAAACCATTCTAAGTGATATCAAGAATATATTGTCAATGTGGTAGAAGATACAAAACCATATTACCTCTCTATAGATAAAATACCTTACCATAATACAAGGGGAATCCATTATTGTTTAAAATATTAATTGACTCCAAGGATATGATCGGTCAAAGATATAATAAATTGAAAGAAAACTCAAATCCTTAGAATAGTTCCTGGAAACACTTCTATAGAATTATATGATACCTAGTGAAATGTATCATGTAATCAAAGAATTGAAAAATATATCTATGAAGTGTTTCCATGATACCTAGTAAAAAGCCTATTGTTCAGAGTGTACAAAGCAAGAGGGGGGGGGGGGTGGTGAATTGAGTTTCTAATAAAATTTTGATTTAAAAAAATTTCAAAACTAAATCCACCAATTTAAAAAAATAATACAGTTAATAAAAAATAGAAGATTTATATAATTTTTTCTTTTTAAAACCTTCTCAAAATCTCAATCATATCTCAATTAAAATAATTTGAAACATATTATAATTTTTGAAACTTGTATACTCATATCAGACATAGTATATAAAAAAACATTACGTAATCCATTAGATTTTCGTTTTTTATTAAACTTCAGACATAATCTATTTTTTTGAATATAAATGTAAAAGTATAAAGAATAGTAAATTAATTAAACAAAATTTAACATAGTGTAATTTTAAAAGGTGTTCACTCTTGATCCATGAAATAATCCCCTCCACATGGAAATCAACCATTTCCATGTAGTTTATTATTATATAAAATTACCGAAAAACTAGATTGTTTTTTACAAAAAAACAACACACAAATATATCCATGCACAAAGTCTATTCTACAGTTATACATGGGATAAAATAAGTATAATTCATACACAACCTCTTCTCCAGTTATTTTTGGGAATAAAAATGAAGAAATTTTAGAGGGAGATTCAAGAAATCTCCATTTTAGTACAAGATACCATGTTTTCTGAATATATAGACTAATGATAGAAAAAAATCAAAAATAAAATAGTAAAAGAAATTGAAAAATATTAGAGATGAGAAAATGTGGTGTGAATCAATAAAAATAGGTTTTGTTGGTCAATAATATCTGAAAATATTTATGAGAATCTCCTATAAGGTTTTCTTATAAAGTAAAATAAAGTAGAATATCAAAGAATTTATGGAAACTCCTTTATTCTTTGTCTATTTATTTGTTAATGTACCATTTTATATCATGTATTCACCATGCTAGATCATCACCCATCACGCATGATGGGATATTTTGAATATATATAATTATAGAGTATCCAGTTATCAATTTAAAAATAATAATAATATAATATGGATACTCATACATATTAGAAGATATAGAAATAATGAATTTATCTTTAAGTATTATATGGATTTGTTTAATATTAATCATTCTTAAATACACATGATTCTTTACATGATTAAATTAATAGACTAGACATTGGATAATTAATTTTGAAATTTATTTTGGATATCCATGGTAGGTCTAATGAAGGTAGATTCCCTAAAAATAACATATTGAATTAATGGTAGTTTCTTTTGGTGGTAGATCAATAGCGGTAACCTCTCTAATATGTAGTTTCAGAAATTTTTGTGTTAAAATAGCTTTGAAGTATCATGATATAATGGTTGATCATCACGGTAGTAGTATCATTTGATTTTATCGATAGAGGTTCCTTTTCCTTGGTGGTAGAATCAAGTGATGGTAGTAGATAATAGTGGTAGGTTTGTTTGATTTTATAACCACCTAATAATATCTGTAGAAAATGGGAAGAAATACCATGTAATGGTAGAAGTGCTTGAGGATAGCTATGTAGTACTAACGGTATCATAGAGTGATCGTATAACTCATTAACTAATAGTATCACAGTGTAACTAGCTATATGCCTTTTTAACTAATGATAGATTAACACTTATCTAAATTTCACAACTTTGGATAGAAAATTATTTCCTATCATACAACATTGAACTCATTAGAAATGTATAAAACATGATTTCAGATCATTAAAAGAAGGAGGTTCTCGGCAAGGACAATAATCTCCCTTTTTTATGATAAAAAATCATTTCATTTATAACCATATAAGAAACATTAATAGGGGAAACAAATTAATAACATATAGTCTTCATAGCTCAATTAATCCATGTGTTGGATAAATATCCAATTTAAGGCATACAAGAACTTAGGTGATATGCCATTTTGTTACTCATATGAAATGATTTCGTGTACTAATCCTTTTAGGATTTTCTAAAGGTAAAAATAATTAAGTGAAAAAAATAATGAATAGAAGAATGAATAAAGGGAGTATTTTAATTAAAAATAAAATGTACATAGCATTATAGAATAAGGATAAAAAGTCATTCCCTATCAACCATTGTCTAAATATATAGAGGGTTCATTACCATGAAGTGAGGTAGGGTCCAATGGTATTTTCCATTTACTATAAATAAGTGGAATAGAGGAGGAGGAAGGTTATATTAGATAGGTATAAGATGGATTTTGCTTTATGAAAATTTTCATGAGATGTATGATTGTGTCAACAGGAGTAATAACAAAAGGATAAAATGATATGACAGAGTACTGAATAGGTGTAGAAAGAGTAGATGACACTAGAAGGGATAAATGAGATCTAATTTTAGTCCTTTATGTGTATAGAAAAGAATTCAAGATATCCATATAATTGGTTATAACCCATAAACCATTATTCAATTCCTTAATGAAATCAACTTTCTCTTCCATAAACAAATTGAGAAAAGGGGCTAAAACTTTTAAGTGGTTTATTTTCTACTTAAAGTCCTTATGAACTTAAAGTGACAATTTATCTCATGCTTTATATAAATACTTGAAAAGAAATATTTAATATATTTAGTGATTATTTCTCTATTACTCCTATCCTCACTCAAAAATTGTCAAACCAGTTTATAAATATGATCACCATGAGATTTTCTCTAAGTAATTTATTCCTGATGAGAATAAGACATAGAAAAAATATTAGAATATTGATCTTATCTCACAATGGTTCTAATAAAATCAGCATCAAGTGAGGAAAGAGTAGGAGGTAGAGTACTTGAAGTGGAAGCATAAACTGTAGAAGTGACTGTAATTTCTCCATAAGAGATTGATGTCTATTAGAAAAGATTTCGCTCATTTCTTTTATGATGCATTGAAATTCATCCATCTAATAAACCAAACTTCTATTCTTAATTTCTAGTTATTTCATTTTCACAGGAATCTTATGTTGGATATGGAAAAAATAACCAATGGGAACAACCACCTGGTATTATTTTCACTGAGCTTGGTTTCTTAAGGAGGTAAAAATTTGATAATCCCACTAAAATTTGACAACAAGTTTCCCTAAATTCATCCAAATACTCTTTAGACACATAATTAGTGGGAGGTGTAGGATAAGAAGGATGATATGTAGAATGAGTTCTCTCCTATCAAGGTAAGGAAGCCTCCTCATGTCCAGTCACCTCACCATGGTCTCCCATTGAAAAACAATTCTAACCTTTTTTCCTGATCCATCCTTTCAATAAAGGATACATTAGAATTGTTCTCAGTAATAGAGATAGAATTTCCACCATGATCAGGTGGAATACCATTATATTCACCATTATCACTATCATGATCACTATTTCCATTAACTCTATTAGAGTTAGGGTAAGGAATACCTAGCATCTTAGATCCTGGAGATTAACCCCCTTATATGGTTCATCATCTTTAGCTTATTCTGAAACAAATGGTTAATATCTATGACTATATTATTGTTTTGGTGAAACATGGTGAGTAGAATAGGGCCTTACTTCTCTAGTAGAATCACCTGATTTAAAAATACTCTAATAAGAGTTGGATTTATCTTTCTTATCACCGATATCATCACTATGAGAAGATCCATATAACACCTCAACTACTTCTTCAAATATATAGAATATGAATTCTCTAATCAAGATTCATTTGATACTTCAATTTCTTAGGATTCATAATTTTTTTAAGTATCCTTTCTTTGTTAAGACGATAAATATGATGGATAATTAATCGATAAGACACCTGGTTACTTTTGACCACAACAGGGTCACTTCCCAATTCAACTAAAATTAGAATATATACTTCTTTGGAAACGTCAATAGCCTCACCTTTTTCATTAGAGAAATATACTACCACTTAATTCAAATCCAAGTCAGGTTCAACTATATCTCTTAGTCTAGTAGGGTGATAAATAGGTTTGAATCTGTTATACATATTTTTATTATACTCCACCCATTTCCATAACCATGGGTTCCAGTTTACCTTTATCACTATGAAGGTTTCTTGACATATGTAAAAAAACACCACAATGGTTTTCTTATCTTCACCTTCAGGTTCAAGATCTTTGGCTTCAAATGAGTAAAATATAATTTTGGATATGCCAAGTAGTTTGACCTAGGGAATAATTTTCAAACATCCATCATGTGAACCATTAGATATATACATAGGTTAATATTATCTCATATTTTCATAAGAAATAAGAAAAAGAGATATTGATACCTCATAATGATAAATCCCCCTTCTTGGGATAAGGCATATGTTGGATAAAATCAAATATAAAATGATATTCCCCATTAAAATCCACAATAGATAGTCTTCAAAGGGTTCAGATCCCAGTTATCTCTAAAATAATATCCTATATCAAACAATATTCAATATTTAGAAATGATTCTTGATAATACTCATATATACGTAGATGAAGAAGATTTAATCATCTTTCCCACTCCTTCGATGAAAAAACAAGATTTATTCCATCTATAAATATTTTAATAACAAATTTCTTTTCTACAAACATATACTATAATAATAGATAAAACTACTGAACTGACCAAGGATAGAATGGTTGGTCATTTCTTAAGAACCATTCGATCCATCCATGGTCCTTGACCACTTTCAGAACTAGCTACTTACTTGAGACTAATCATTTAACATCTATATCCTTTTCATTGATGATAACTTTCAATGCAAGATTTAGATTATTTTTCTCTATTATAAAACTATATTATCCTCTTTATTTCTATAAGGATGTGTCTCATCAAGAAAAACATTTGGAATTTTTACATGAATTGTATTTAAAAGGTTCAAAAGTGGTACACCGAATGCATATAATGTTTAGAGAGAAATGGAGTTGTTTAAGAGGAGGAAAGTGCAAGATGGAGATCCCCAGACTCGTATATGGTAAATATATCATTTATAGATTTCAAAATTTTAAAATAGATACTTAATTAATATAATATTCAATAAATTTTTAATTTTAATAGGTCAGTAATGATAGGAATAAAGAATGGTCGAACATAGAATTGTATATCCCACTGGTAGTGCTCATGGTATCATAAAATGGTTCATACCAATAGTCTCATGCCAATGGTAGAATTCCTACGATATCACACAATGGTTACATACCAATAAGGAATCCTCAAAATAGTGAGAGTGAAGGTAAGATAGATAATGGTACAAGGATAATGGTAACATAGATAATGGGAGAATAACCAATAGTCAATCAAATGACCATTAATACTGATAGTATATTAGCCACAATGACATCCATCTAGATAAATTTCTACCAAAAGTAATGATAAATTTAACAAAAAATACTAATCAATATTTATAATTCCTAGGTCATGTCTTATATAGTTTAATCTCTCAGAATTCGAAGGCTTAATGAATATATCAGTAAGATGATTTTTAATTCCAATTAATTCAAGAGTTATATAACCTTTTTGAAAATGATATCTCAAAAAGTGATGTCTTATATCGATGTGTTTTTTCCTATAATGAGATACAAGATTCTTAGAGATATTTATTACACTTGTATTTCAAAAATTTATAGGGACATATAAAAATTAATATCGATAGTCTAGTAAATTTCACTCCATCCACAAAATCTGTTGATAAAAAGTCCCTAAAACTATGTACTTATCTTCAGTAGTAGATAATTTCAAATATTTTTGTTTCTAACTACACAATGGAACTATAGAGTTACCCAAAATGTGAAACAATATAGAAGTAATTTTTTCCTCTCTATCATACAACCACCAAAATCTGCATCTAAATAACTCACTAAATCAAATTATTTCCCTCATGGTTAAAAAATTATTAACTTAGGTGTATTATTGAGGTATTTGAAAATTATTTTAACCACAAGTAAGTGTGATTATTTTGGATTTTCACGAAAATGATCACACATACACACAATAGAAATTATACCTGTTTAGGTTACAATTAAGTATAGTAAGCTTCCAATCTTACCTCTATAAGTGGTTTGATCATCTAATTTCCTAGTTTCATCAATATCCAATTTTCAGTTACTACTCATCATAGTATCACTTCCATTAGTATCATCCATGAAGAATTTTTTTAAAAGCTCTTTATTTTACTTTATTTGATTTAAAAATAATTCCATAATTATTTTTAAATATGTTAAATCTAAGAAATAATTTAAGTTCTCCCATTATACTCATTTTAAATTCACTTTACATCATTTTTTGAAAAATAAGTAGAAAAACAAATTCTTAAATATCTAAAAATAATATCCTGAATATAAATTTGTTATCCAATAATATTTTTGAAATTCTTTTTAAAACCAATGTAGGGTCATCTATTCCTTCTGTAAAACCTTTCAGAATAAAAAATGAGCTGAGCCCATAATACCAAGATTTAGGTGCCTGTTTTAAATAATATATTTTTTTAATTTAAAAACATGATTTTAAAAGTTAGGGTTTTGAAATCCATGAGGGTTTTCTATAAAAAAATACTCCAAAATTTAATCATTTATGAATTCACCATTGAAAACCATTTAATAGAGTTTGAAATTCAAATTTGATATATAGGGAAACAAAATTCAAATAGATTCATTTCTAGTTATAGATGAAAATATTTTCTTATAATCAATTCCTTCACCTTGAATATATCAAAGTTTAACTAATATAATTTTTTTTAATTCTATTTCCCAAATCATACACTTTATTTATAAAAACCCACATAGATCCAATGGTTAGGTAGTCTTTGGGTATTTCAACTAGTTCCCAGACTTTATTTTTTTCAAACATATCGAGATCTTCTTATATTTCTATTTCCAAAAATTCAATATCAATTACTTCTATGATTTTCTTAGGTTCACACTTTGAAAAGAAATCTTGATGTTCAACCTGATTTATAAGATAATATCTTGTCTGATTTCTTTGTCTAGGTCATCTACAAATAAATCTAAGGGATGATATTTAAGAGACTTAATTGATTTAAGGAGAAACGTACAGGGTGATTCATTATCTTCTATAGGGTTGGGTTCAAAATGTTTATCAAAACTGGATGATTTACTTTACAATTTTAAAAACTATCACTAGGTTTGGCATTGATATCTATACTTGAATGGTTATACTAAAGGATTTCTAAATAAGTCTTAGGCTTATGTGGACCTGTCGCATCAAATTTTACACGTATAGATTCTTCCAAAATATTTTCCCTTTTATTAAACACCCTGTAAGATTTAGTAGTTGTATAATATTCAAGGAAAATTCCATTCTCACATTTGGAAGTAATGTTATATATGTTATATCTTTTATTGCGTATAAATAATTTTTATAAAAAAAATCTAAAGTAACTAACCTTTATTTTTATACCTTTATATAATTTGTATGGTGTATTCCTTAAAATAGATCTAATTAAATATATATTAATTATATAACAATATAGATTCATAGTTTTTACCAACAAATAAATAGGAAAACCATACTAAATAAGCATAGTCAAGGAAATCTCTTGAGGGGTACTATTTATTATTTTTACTACACCATGCTACCATGGATTTCTAGAAGAAAAAAAGTTTTTATATATCTATATTATGAGAATAATGATTCAAACTCTTGATTTTAAAACTCATAACCATGATCACTTCTTAAGGTTTTAATTATAATTCCACTAAGACTTTATACATATCTTGAATATTTGAAAAAACATGAAAGATATTCACTTTTATGAGAAAGAGACAAATACCAATGTATATATTTAATAATCATATTTTATAACATAATCATAATTGTTTCTTTCTAAACTAGAAAATCTAAAGGGTCCAAAAAAATCATTGTGAACCAAATCTTAATTTTGATAAGTTAAAACATCTATATTTGGTTTGAAAGATATTTTAAACTAATTTCTCTTTTGATAGGTATTATAGACTTTGTCTATTAGGAATTATTATTTAGGTATATCATTGAATATTCCATTCATAGTTAGATTTATATGTGATTGTATATTTCAATGTCCTAGTATCCAATGAAAAATCCATGATTTTTGTGTGAAAGGAACTAAAATAAGAAACATTATGTAAAAATAAATAGTTTAAATCTGTAACATAAACATTTTTATTTATCATATCAGTAAAAACTAAAGAATGTTTATAATAAAAATATTTTTAATAATTATTTTAAAACATAATATGGTAACCATCATCACATAACTCTGATATGATAATAATATTATAATTTAATACATTTACATATAAAATTTTAAAATTAAAACTATATTAGAGTTATGAATTTGACTAAGATCAATTATCTTCCCTTTTCCATTTTTACTAATGCTGACATTTACATCATCAACATTGATCATATTTTTGAAGCTCATGTAATCCCTAGACATATATCTGGGACATTAAAAATCCCTATACCATAATTTCATTCTTTAATTTTTCACAATGGTTTTATATAAAAATTATATAAACTAAAAACGTCTTTGGTACCCATATTTTATTGGGTATATAAATGTTAGCAATAAGACCTGTAGGAATCCATAACTATTCTAATAGTTTACTATAATAATAAATTATACATTTAAAAATAAATACATTATTAGTTCTAGTAGAAAAATATGTTTTTATATTTTTAGATAAACTAGGACATAGAAAAAATTTATTTTTATTAATTATCATCTTTCTAATTTGGTACTAAAATTCTATAGTATATTTTGGAGTAGTTTTCTTACCAAGTATTTGAGTTAATGTTTCTTTATAATTAATAAAAATTTAAATACCCTTTTATGTTTTTCATTTGAAAACTTAAGATCATTATTTTCCTTTTATAATTGATAATTTTTATCTTTTTCTACAACATAATTAATTTTAAGGTGAGGAGACAAAGCACATTGCCTATTTAATTTTTTATATTTATATTTTAATTCAATATTTTTTTAGTAAAACATATTAAAACATTATAATAATTCATCACTAGATATATTATCCTATTTTTTATTAGTTTCAAAATATATAGAAATATGTACAGGGGATTTAGGAAAAGCATTTGATATCTCAGATGTTTTTTTCATAAAAAACACATTATCCTTTTCAATTATTTCTTCTCTAGTCGAGTTTGATTCAATCAAAATATCCTTAGTGGCACTCTATGTGGATTTTATATCCTTTTTATAATTTTTTCTCTTGTCCTCATACTTCTTCTTATATTTCAATTCGGGGTAGGCTACTTTGATGCATCCTTTCCTTTTTCACTCATAAAATATCACTTCACTGGTTGAATCATTCTTTCTAAATTTTTTTCTCAAATTCCATATGTTTTCATAATTACTTTCTTAATTTTTTTTCTTGAAGAAAATCATCTTCTTATATAACTTATTAAACGTTCTTGATAAATGTTCCATTTTTTCATCACTATCAGATGCCAAATCCTCATCAATTGAACATTCAACTTTGATATTCCATTTTTGTTTTGATTTGGTAGTCTTAGAGGATACTAATTTACAATTGGGTTCATCCTCCTCATTTTTCAGTTTGAGTTCCTCCTTATACATCATGAGCATTCCAATAATCTCTTTCACTGGTAGTTTACTAATGTCACAAGATTCACTTATTTAAACTGAAGTTCTCTCCACCTATCTAGTAAACACATGAGAAGTATCATTACTTGATATTTATTATCAGTGGTGTTCAAAAGATAATGCATTATGTTCATGATTTTATTAAACATTAGATACATATCAGAAATTGGCCCATTAGGTTTCTTCTAAATTGTATCATAGTTAATTGTAAAATTATTTAAGAGCCTTTATTTAACATTGGTAGTTACTTCATGAGGAACAACCAGTATATCCCAAATTTCAAAAGTAGTAGTGAAAAATGATATTCTATTATATTATTCTCCTTATAAGGAACAATATAAAACATTCATAGATTTTCAATTACAATCATAGGATGTTTTAGTGGGATCACTCCAATATTTTCTAGGATCATTTGGTAATTCATATTTTTCGTTGATAATATTCAAAATATAAAACCCCATGATATCTATATGAATTTTCATTTTAATCTTCCATTGATCATAGTTATTTTCATTTAAATAATGAGTTTGATTAGTGGAAGTTCTTACTTCTATATTCTTATCTATAAAGGCTAATAATTAGGTATAATAGGAACTTAGTATCTTTAAATACAACTAGATCATTGTTAAATGATATTTTGAAAAACTTCTGATACTAAATGTTGGTCGAAGTGGAAAACTCAAGAGGGAGGTAAAATGAGTTTCCAACAAAATTTGTATTTAAAAAAATTTAAAAACTAAATCCCTTAATTTAATAAAATCACCAAGTTAATAAAAAATAATAGATTTATATAATATGATATTTTGAAAATATTATCAAAATATTCATCATAGCTTAATTAAAATAAATTTAAAAATATTATATTTTCTGAAACTAATCTACTCATATCAAACATAGTATATAAAACAAAGATAATGAGTCATAAATGAATTATAGTAAATTTAGCACAGTGGAATTTAATAGGGGGTTCAGTTTCTCGATAATAATTAATCTCATCCAATTGGAAATCACCTATTGCCAAGTTGTTTATTATTAAATAAATAGATCTAAAACCTAGATTAGTTTTTATAAAAAAATACACAAGGATATCCTGACAAAAGCCTATTCTATAGTTATACATGGGATAAAACAAGAAGAGGTCACACATGACCTCTTCCATTACTGTTCATGGGAATAAAAATGAATAGAATTGAGAGATATTTTCAAGAACTCTATAGTTTTTTATAAGAGACTATGATTTATGAATATAATTAGTAATAAAAAACACAACTCAAAAATAAAATAAGAAAAAAATGAGAAAAACATTAGAGATGAGAAAATGTGGTGCTGTTTAATCTGGATAGGTTTGGTTTATTTGGAATCTCTCAAAATATTCAGGAGAATCTCCCATAGGGTTTTCATAGAAATTTTAGTGAAACAAAGTATCATATAGGTTTTGGAAAATATTTTGTTATTTGTTAGTTATTTTGAAACTATATCTTTTTATTTTACATATTTACCATTCCATATTGTCACTCTATCATCACACATGAGAGAGATCTTCTGAATATATTTCATTCCATAAGATCCAATTATCTATTATAAAATCATCATAATACAATAATTTGAAACCTTGTAATGAGTATAAAATCTGGAAAGACTGAATTTGTCTTTAAGTCTTATGTATAGTTGTTTAAGAATAATCATTTTTAAATCCACATGCTTCTGTCAAACATTTAATGCATAAACTAACCATTGAAAAATTAATTTTGAAATTAATTTTGGATATAAACAATAGCCCCAATGATGTTAGATACCCTAATGGTAGTATCTTGAAATGATGGTAGTAACCTTTGGTGGTAGATCACTAGTGGTAGCATCTCTTGATGGTCGGTGATCTAACATTAGTGGTATAAAATCCTTGTATAAGCACGATCTGTAAGTATATCATCCTGGTGGTATCCCCATTAGACTATATTGGTAGCAATATCATTTCCTTTGAAGCAACATTGAGTGATGGTAGTAGATACTAGTGGTAGGATCATTTTACAGCAACATTAGCTGATAGGTTTGGTTGCAAATGGGTTGAAGTACCATGTGATGGTACAATTTCTCAGTGATAGCTACATTGTAATAACAATATAATAGATTTATGGTAGCAATAATTAACACATGTTAGCTTTGTGTAACTAGTGGTATACCTTTTAAACTAACAGCATACCAACACTTATCTATTTTTTATAAATTTGGATAGAAAATGAATATTTATAATGAAAGATCCTTTATCGCATGATAATTGATTACATGGGTTGAATTGTGTGAAATTGTTGACATCCGGTACAACGTCTTCGAACAATCTCCAATGGGTCTTTTTCATGGATCCAGAAATTCCCAACATATCTTGTATCCATGATTACTCATGTACCTACTTTACAAAGGTAGAAGTTAATAGGGGAACTTGAAAAAAAACACTTAAGAACTCACATTGGATGAGAGGATTGGAAATCGGGGTCATTACACCCTTTTGGGGTAAACTATTTCCCATTCTAGGACTCTCTTATAGATTTTGGATATGTTCACCAATACTCTGTTCATTCCCATGTATATATATGTAGATCACACTATATTAACGACCCACTATGAATAATAATGAGTTCGGAATAAACTATATGTATTCAAGGTTTTCCATTTATAGGGATACTTGTAAATATCCAAGGTTTTCTATTAGTGATAGCCGTTTATGTATAGATTAGAGATTTCTTATTCATTCATTAGGAGGATCCTAGTTTTAAGACACATGGTGATGTTCTCTAGAGTTTACTATCATCCTGGGAGACATAAGGTGTTTTGATGTTAGGATCGAACCCATGAAATGTGTTTCCTAAATATCATCATGAGAGTAATAAGAAACCACATAGTTTGGTGCCACTTAAGAGGACATATCACCTTTTATAGTCATGTGTTGAGGACCAAACCATGAAGTTTAACATCATGAGATAGGGAATTCCAGGAGAAAGGTTCCTAGTCAAAGTTTGGTGTGGGACTTACACCAAGGTAACCCGAGGGACCCAAAAGATATGTGGTCTCCCAGGTGGATATGAACCTACTTAGAATGTGGAAAAGAGAACATTAGGGTGAATTTGGGTGCTAGGATTATACCTTATAGAGGCTTAATATATATCCTAGTTTTTAGGGAATTAAATACCATGTAGTTCAGTGAGTTGGGGATTACACAAGTGCAGATACCCATTTCTATGTTGAGTTTGGACCTTAGGGAGGATTCCTACGTATTATAGTTATTTGGGAATAAAATCCAATGTATTTTGGTAAGTTGGGACTTACACATTATAGTAGTCCCATACAAATAGAGGTTTGGGATTGTACCGTATAGGAGGCCCATCTGAATTGGATATGATTGGGGATTATACCGCATATGAGGACCATATGAATAAAGGTGGTAGATTACATCTATGGGTAAGGCCCATTTGAAATGGGACCATGTATTTTTAATGATCATCACTAACCTCTATGCCCACATCAGACATGCTCATCAAGAGAAACAAGAGGAATCAGTGGATCTAAAGATCACACGATCCATTCTGTCTGTTGATGGATGAGGTGATGAACCCCAAAGGGAGATGGAGAGGTACTTGAGTATGCCAATATCCTCTTATATTTTCATATCCAGGATAGTCCCATCTGGTGATCCATCAAGCTATGACATGGGATGAGGTAAAGAGGAGCAAGAGTGACACCTATCCCATGAAATACTATGGGATTACACCATGCGGGATACCCTAAAATTAGTATTTTTTGGGATGATTTCATTTCCTATCTAAGGGAAAGGCATGAATGATAGTCACCCTCCCCTCCTAGAACTGAGAGGTTCATGTGAGTTCCTCCAAGTTTAGAACTCTTGTTACCAAAATAATATATTCGTGAAGACATTCTGAGGGTACCACTTATTGTAGAGGTTACACACATGAAACTACTTACCATGGGTATATAGAATTGAGAGGGAATTCTGATTTTCCTGATGATCTGATTATACATTTTAGGAAGCTTTGGAAGAGGCCTCGGCTAGATGTCAATAGACTAGTTCACAGAGGTCCTGATATGGGGGTTGATGAGATGATGGAAGTGAGTGATAGGGGATGCACTGTGGAACTCTATAGGGTTCCCCATTCCATGTAGAATGTTATTATGTGAGATGGGATTCCCCCTATGAAACATGTTTCTATGTAGGTGAGGGTATGATTCACATAGTGTTGTACTATGTAGAACTAGGTGCTACACATGAAGCATATTGCTAGGCGAGGTCTGGTTCCACTTGTGTAACATTTTTCTATATGAGGTCAAGTTCCTATAATATGGAATTTTTCTATGTGGGGTTGGTTCCTCTCACATAAAATGTTTC
Organism: Viscum album; assembly: GCA_963277665.1. Taxonomy (NCBI): domain Eukaryota; kingdom Viridiplantae; phylum Streptophyta; class Magnoliopsida; order Santalales; family Viscaceae; genus Viscum; species Viscum album. The sequence continues at coordinate 135,637,580 of OY728156.1, forward strand.
TATACAAGGCAGGGTTCCACCCGCATAGCGTTTTGGAGTTCAGGGGTGCTATGCCACAAAGGGTATATTTATTTATGCCTCGTGGAATGGTGTTCAAAGAGGGGTTTTATTTTTGAAGACCAATTAATGATTTATTATTTTTTCTTTTATTATATAAAAAATATTTTTACCTGATGGGAATAGAAATTTTTTGGATTTGGCTCTCGTCCAAGCCTTCCTTCTGTGATATCCACTTTTCTGTTCTCTAGGCTATGGGACTTTTTGGTTCCCCTTAGTAATATTTTATATAATAATAGAGGGATGAAGTACTGGGATGGCCAATGGTCTACTTTGGGCCATGATCCTTCTTTTTTGAAAGCCCATGAGGATTCCCCATCCCTCAAATGATTTCGTTCGTGGGGATGAAAATTATTGTCTAGACTCGAAAGTGTTTTGGTTTCATTTTTAGGGGATGTAAGTACTACCTTTCCATGGAAAACACTTCTTTTATAGGTATTTTCATTCATGGAGGCATAAATCACCATCTGATCCCACAAATGAATTTGGTCTCGTTAGTGGGAACCGACAGTCCATCTTATCCCAAGAACTATTTGATTCATGGGGTTCTTCATGGAGTAGAAGAATTACATGTTGAGAGTCGGTCTACAAAGTGATATGTGCTTCATGGTATCAACGTTTCCTTCATGGTTTTCCCCATTTTAACATTTTTCTTCAAGTCATTTTATTGATTTTTTAATATCCTTTTACAAGTTAATGGCATTCTCCACTTCTTGTATACATAAATTTTAGGACCCAACAAATTCCCCCCATCAGAATGGGTTCTGATTGGGAGGAATAGTAGGTGGCACGAATGAAGAAGTGATCCTGATTTTAATGAAACATTAGATAATAATCTATTTTTTTCCCGAGATAAGGGACTTAGAGAGAACAGTTTGACTATTTCTAGGGTTACATAAAAAACCTACAAACCTTGTTCCTTTTTTGTTACCAACATAACTTTTTAATAATTCAACTATGGTGAAGACTTAGTGGGAATAACTAAATTTTTTCTCAGGTCTCCCTTTGTAGGTTTTTGACATAACATGTTTTTTCCCTTTTAATTATGGATTTATCTATTGTTTCCTAAACCATGAAAAGTGCAGGTTTATCTAGTAAGAAGTCAATTTTTTTACAGGGTTACTATTGAGGTATTTCTAGCTAATGAGTTTTGTGTATATGTTTATGGAATTTTGGAGTCTTGAGAACCAAAGTAATATTATTAATGTTTTAGGTTGAATAGTTTTGACCATGAATCAAGGGGAAAGGTTTCCAATAGGGCTTATTGGATGAGAACAACCCAATATTTTTTTAGACATAAATGGAGGATTTTTGTACCTGGGTTTTATGATTTATGGATATGAGACATGATATAGGTAAATTACATGAGGATTAACCATAAGAATGATTTCCAAAATGTTGTTTTAGAGGATTATAAAGGTAGGAAAATCCTCTCATGGGGATGAATTTTACTTTGGTTGAAAGGCCTTTTTTGTGGGTAACTTGTGTAGATCCAAATGGGGAGTATTTTTCATAGTCTAGAAAAGGTGTCCTTAGAAAATAGATCCTTTATTTCTAATGGACATGTAATTTTTGAAAATTTAGATTTCTTAGGACTACAAAGAATTCCTTTTAATGGAAATGATGTTTTAAAATGATGATGTCATTTATATCAGCACTAGCCATGGATGAGAAACCACTCCAACATGAATTTTTATTGTGTAAAGAGGGATGAAGTAAGGTGTAGTTTATTTTTGTGCATCTGTGACATGGACTATTCAATTTAATATCTTACAGAAAAGAAATTTGGGGGAAAAGATTTAAGGTTACATAGCTTTGACCAAGGGGTAATTTTTTTTAACTTTTCATGGTAATCTATTAAATAATTCTCCATCATCCTCAGGTATGAAGGGGGAAGGTTGTAAAATATTATATGGGGGTCCTGAATCTGAGGATTTATATATAAATAAATATAATTGGGGAATACATAGGTGGAAAAAGTCTATCAATAAGATGAATTTTCCTTTGGCTGAAAAGAATTTTTTTCTAGGAAACTTATATAGAGCCAACAGGGGCATATTGTTCACCGTCCAACAAAGGTGTCCTTAGGAAAATGATCCTTCATTTGTGATGGATAGGGATGTTTATGTAGATTTAGGCTCCCCTAGACATAATTTTTTTATTGTGAAAGGAAAGTACCTAAAAATTAATGGAGTATTCTATGTCATAATTTTATGAGAATTGGTACAAATGTTTCCCTTATGCAGGTGTGGCCCATAAGTAGGATGGATTTTTTTTCATTATGTTTAGACCTAAGACATATGGTTCAAGAATCACTATATATATCATCAAATGAGAACCAAGACATACATAGTTCTGGGAAGGTTCCATGTGCAGGTCTATTCTATGCAAAGGGAAGGGACATTTTTAACTTTTATTATGGATGGAATCAAGATTTGAGATATGGGAGTCACCAAGTATCCTACAATGGGAGGAATGAAGCCATATGTTTTTCTAGGACTATTTCCCCATGCATCAACTAAATAGTTTCATGGCAAAGGGGAAGTTTATTTTTTATATGAGCTCATAGGTGAGGTAAGACATGTATTTGAACCTCTTATGTATATCTATCTAATGTACAGAAGAGTGGGGGAATTTTTGTTTTTTTGTGGATGAATTTGGATATAATATTCAGGTGTCACTAGATATCACATCGAAATGTGAATTTGGCCATACTTAGTTCTTATAGGGTTTATTGTACAGGTTTTACCCATACACCGGAAAATGGATACATTTTTATATCATGGATGTACCCAGTATTGATGATTTGGGCATCACAACATATCTTATCGAAAAGATAATCATGACATAATAAGTTATTAGGAATCATGTAGTTTAACATCATGTGACTAGGACATCATCCATACAATTTAACTTCTTATGATGAAGACACAGATGAATCTACCTGAAAAAGGGAATATGGACACTTTTATCAAAGTTGGAGATTTGTCTTTCACGATGTATCTTGCAATGGTGAGGATAATGCTACAATTAGTCCTTGAATTTTAATGCAGAACAAGAGGGTTGTTAACCATGTAGTTTATCATCTTATGGTAAGGATAACATAGGGTATTATAATTTTAGGTCATCAGCTAGAACCATATATCATGGAAATGATGAGAAATAGGTGGATCGTCATGCCAAGATGTTCTGAAATGCCTCAGATTCGAGGGGGAAAGAATGTGTAAACCATTATTTCATGGATTCTTAGATTAAAGGAAATATTATGGGGAGAAAACGCCACTAGGGCTTATGAAGATAAAAGAGTCCTATCTTGAGTAATAACTTTCCTTTGATTGACATGTGTTTTTTGTGATATACTTATTCCAATCCCACTGGGGAATATTATTCCTAGTCAAATAAAGGTTTCCTCAGGACACTGACCCCTATATATAATTTCCAGAGGAAAGATTGTGAAGATCTAAAATTTCATGGGGCATAGAGTATAATGAATCGATAGAATGAACTATGGTACGTAATAAACATTCAGACTATGATTTCCATGGAGTTTTAATTCCATACATGGATCTGATTCATATATTGGGGAATTTTTGTTTTCTTGATAGATCCCTTTACAAGGAACCTAAACATGAGATCTCCTATATAGATATTTGTTTTTAAACAGAACATTGGGTCATTTTTCTTTTTTCATAACCCCATGTAATGGATTAGGATATATGGATTAGGCATCACTATATATCCCATGCAAATGAGAATCAATCCACATGTAGTTCTGGAGGCACCATACAATTTAATGTCATGAGTTAAGGACTTTCTCCATGCAGTTTAACTTAATGTGGTAAGGAAATATGATATGCAGTTTAACATCTTTTAGTAAAGATGGAGTTCAACCATTGTGAATGAATATGGGTGTTGTGGATCATTGTATTTTAACTTCATGCCATAAGGACAATTGGGGTTACTTTTAATGTCTTTCTACTAGGACCATGATAACTCAAATTTAGTTTGATATTCCTGAATCATGTGGGGGAATACACGACCAAATCACATAATCCCACATGATCTATTATTATCAAGAGAAAAAAAGGGTCAAAAAAGTTTATTCCACCACAAAAAGGTGATACAATGAAGGATATGGGAATTTTGAATTTATGGTGTTTGGGTCAGGATGGGAAATTCAAGAATCACTATGTATCTCATTATAGTGAGAATCAAGCCACATGTAGTTCTTAAACCTCATTCAGTTTAATGTTATGTGATGAGGATGAAGGTTACCCAATATTAAATAGGGGAATGTTGCAGTTGGACTTAGAATTGGAAATCCGAGCATCACTATATATCCTTTGATGAAAGGAATCATGCCAAAGATAGTTATGAGAAGACTCCCAATGCAAGTGTAATATGTGTGCAAGGGGAATGGAATTATTTTTATCGTTTTCTCCCGATGGACCTAAGATTAGAGATCTAGGAATTTCTACATATCCCGTGGTGATAGAAAACAATCCACATGTAGTTCCGAATGGGAAGTCTATGCACAAGTCTAATCTGCATACAGAGGGGGAATTTTCCCCATTGAGTTTTTTTATTTTTGCGGCTAGAATCAAGATTATAAATTCTAATATCACCACATATCCATTATGGGATGAAATCAAGCCACACATAGTTCTTGATGGAAATTTCCATGCGTAGGTCTATACCACATGCAATAAGGAGACATTTTTTAGGATTTCTGGAATAGAATGTAAAATCTAGGCATCAATACATATCCTATATTGACAGTATTCAAGTCGTACATAGTTCTTGAACAAATCATGGTGAGAGACCAACACTGGTGGGGGAAATACTCTTTGGTGAGGGAACTGAGGAACCCCCTGATCATTGTGAGGCATCTTATGTTCAAATCATGTGTTATGAAATATTTATTATTTGTTTAAAATGAATGTAGAATTTTTTAGAATTGGATATCTATTTAACATCCTGAATTGAGGACATTAACTCTTAGTTTAATGTCATGGAGTCTATACTAAGGGGTGAGAACTCTAAAAGGGATGCGTGTAATGTGGTGGAATAAAAACCTATAGTCAATTGGAACCAAGGAGGCTGACATACCGCATTCATAATCTTGAGGAGGATTTCATACAGTTTCATGTCATGATGTTTGGACTTGGGTTTCTATTTTAAGTTTATCTAGTTTGGATTAAGAGAACAATTTAACATCGTATTCCCAGGATGTAGAGAAACAGTTTAACATCATACAGTGGGGGTGATGATGACAGTTTAGTTTAATGTCATGAAACTAGGATGTTGGTGCCATGTAGATTATCATCATGCAGTTGAGATGTTGGTTGTTACAGAGTTTAATGTTAGCTAACTAGGATGATGTACCATGCATTTTAACATCATGAAATCAAGATAAATATATCTTTTAGTTATAGGGAGGATGATTTTATAGACTATTGAGGAATATAATCCTGATGTGAAAAGAGGCCTTGAGGACAAAGACTAGTAAGAAAACCATCTTCAGAATGCAGGTAAATTTGTGTCTAGGCATAACAAAAGAGGTGTGAGTTTTACTACATATCTCGTGATGATGGAAATCAATCCACCCATAGTTATAGGGAAAGAGACGCCTTACATGGATCTTACTAATACACAAGAATATGTACATTTCATCTTTCACCCACACATATCTATCTCGTGTGTGGTTAATTATAAATTGAAACAATTTTTCCTGTTCAGTTTAAATTCATATAGTGATAACTTTGATGTCATGAAATTTATTATCTTCTGATAAGGAAAATGTTTTCATGATTTTTAAGGCCATGTGAAAATGATCAAATTTGTATTTTAACATATTGAAGATGAGACAATTTACCTTGCAGTTAACATCATGCGATCAGGATGTTGTACCATGTAGTTTAACATCATGTGATCATATTGAATGTGTCTTGTGACTTCAAAAAATACTTCTTTTGGAACATCGTGTTTCTAGGAGCCATAGTGATCTACCCATCCATTTAACTTAAGGAATAATCTCCATTGGAGTAGACCTTATGTATGGAATATGGTCCCTCCCATTTTAGTTCCAAATTCATCGGTTTCTTATAAGGTATCATCAAGTCTTGGGGACCAACACCATATATACTTTGAGAAAATATCAACGGAAAATTTTTTTGTTAATGGATTTCATCATCTAATTTTTTCAGAATTCCAAATGATGAAAGTTATGTAATATTTTACCATCCAATCTCTCCAATTCATCAAACCATTTTTGGGATTTCTCATCCATGGATAATTGATCAAAGATGACAGTGCTGAGTGAGGTCAACTAAGATTTGATAGGTATGACTGCTTTTGTAATGTATACTAATGAGTATGGGGTCTCGTGTGTGGTGTTGCAGGTTTTGTACTGGTAATCCCACAAGGCATGTTGTATATTTTCCATAAAATACTTTTTATCCATATTTATCATTTTATGGATAATATTTGATAGGGTCTTTTGGAAGGAACCTATCTATCAATTATCCACTGCATGGTAGTGGTATAAATAGTTATACTTGATTTCATAATCTGGATACTACTTCTCCTATTAAATAGAGTAAAAACTAGTGCCTTTTCCCATTAGTATTGTATGACATATTTCAAATCTGGTGATGTGGTTGGCTCTTATGAATATGATAATGTTTCTTTCTATGAAAACTTTAACATATACCTTTTTGGCCCACTTAGAGAAGAAGTTAGTTATAGTGAGAATGTACTTGAAATACTTGGATGTAATAGGAGGATATGACCCCATAATGTATATTCCCCATATAAATAATGGAAAGGAGTAATTGGATGTGTGAAGAAACTCTGGGGGTTGGTGAATGAAATTTTCATGAACCTGGTTGGAATGAAACTTTTTTTGTTAATTTAGTGTATTCCTACATTACAGTGGTCTAGTAGTACTCAAGCCTTAGAATTTGATAGAAAATTTTGAATTCTAATTGGTGGGAACAATAAGATCTAGTTTGTACATCATTCATGACAGCGGTGATCTCTTCTCCATCAATGCACTTAAGAAGGATCCATCAAGGGTCTTTTTATAGAGGACCTTTTGATTATTTGTGCCATCATATAGAGGAATGTTAATTTATCTTCTTTGAACATACTCTCTCCCATCTCTTTTTGGTGGGATCTCTCTCATTAAAAGGTAGTCCAAAACTAGTTTCATCCATCCAGGGGTAAAACCATATGGTTTAGGGAAGGGGATAATCTCATTAATCTCTTTCATGAGGGATTGAATGAAATATGAGACCATATGGAAATATGAAATACTAATGAATATTTCATCCAAATCCGAACCATCTAGAGAAGTGGACATATTTTCCATCACATTATCTTGGGAACTTTGCAACCATGGGATGTGAGTCAATTTTGGTTGCAATGGGAATTCCACCATTAGTCCCTAGATATGTTTTATTAGTGGGATTAGCTCTTCCTTTTTTATGGCATAATCCCCATTGATCTTATTAATGATTAGTTTAGAATCTCATTTTATCTTTAAGTGATTTACTTATACAAGAAGTGAAAACTCTAGCCCTACAATTATATCCTTCTATTCTAATTCATTTTTTGGGCACCCTTATAAAATTAGGAAGGAGTAAGGTTAGGATACCTTTTATAGAGAGATGATCATGAATCCCTACCCCACTTTGTTGAGCCTGGGGTCCTCTATCCTCTTTCCTGTTGGACATATAGATTAACTATCAAAATATATTTTCCATATCTGGGGGCCCTTTTAAAAAAATAGAACCTCTTCATCGAGTAGTTTAGTATCCAATGGATTTATTTTTGCTGAGGGATGCTCAACCAATAAATATTATAATTCTTGTTCTTTGAACACTTTTGGAGGAAAGAACTAAATGTCAAATGACTACAAGATGACCTCCCACCATGGAAGACATACAGTCAACATCAGATGACTGATAATATATTTCAATGGGTTGATATGAGATACCAAATGGAACTCATGATGCTGCTGGTAGTGCCTCTACTTCTGGACCGCAATGATTAGTGCTAGACCGCTCTTCTTGAAATCAGAGTAACGAGCCTCAAAATTGATCATGGTTCAGTTGAGATAATAAAGATTTTTTTAGCTATCGACTTTATTCTTTTTCTCAAGTAAGGAACATAGTGATCATTCTAAGGCTGATACATAAAAAATAAGTGTCCTTCCTTCAACAGGCAGAATTAGCATTTGTGGGATCAAAATATATTTCTTGTGGCTATCAAATTCTTCCTAACAATCTTCAAACCACTAATATGTAACCCCATTTTTCATCATCCTGGTGAAGGGAGATAATTTTCCATCAAGGATGGCTATAACGTGATATATATAGGCTATGTTTCCTTGAAGTCATGTCAAATATGTGAGGTTACAAGGAGGTGACATGCCAAGGATAGACTTTTTATTTTTTAGGGTTGACTTTGACGCCATGATGACTAATGATGAAGCTGAGAAACTTTTTTGAGGTAATGCAGAAAGCACATTTCAAGGAGTTTATTTTCAGGCCATGTTATAATAGTTTTTTAAAGAAGGTTTCAAGAATCGCTAGGTTTTTGAAGTATTGTTTATAATTAAACACTAGGTTAGTAACATGGAATTAAATAAACTTTCCCAGGAAGGTTTTGAAGATGTGATGCATGGAACACTGGTATGTGGAACCGATATTATTCAAGAAAAAAGGCAATACCCAATATAAAAATACTCTCTTTACAGGGACTAAAGATGGTGAAATATTAATCTTCTTGGGATATTTGGATTTTATTATATCTTAAATATCCATCCAAGAAGGATAGATCCTGATATCCACCTGTTGTATTGATAAAAAATTCTATGATTGGGACTGAGAAATCATCCTTTAGGAAGTGTCGTTTAAGATTCATGAAATCAATACAAACTATGATTTTCCTATTCTTATTCTTTATAGGGACCATATTGGACATCCATTTTTGATATTTGACCTCCTAAAAGAATTTATCACTAATGAACTTGTCAAATTTAGTCTCAATTTTGGAAGCATGTGTAAGGTGCATCCTTCTGGTTGATTGTTTATAGCATCGGTGGTCCTTTGGCAGACCTAGGAGATGAGTTTCCACCTCCGGATCAAGGCCCAGAATTTTTGTGTAATTACAAATAAAATACAACCTATGGATACTTTAGGAAGGAGGAATATATATCATTCTCCTCAAAATACATGATGACACTAATAAAAGTGGGCCATGAGTCTAGTTCTATCCCTAGATTTATTTCTCTAAGCTCATCAATGGTGATAGAGAGGCCCCTCTAAAATTTAGGAGAGGTTTCCCTATATCCCTCCTCCTCTTATTCTTTTTCCTATTATTTTATAGGGAAGAAAGTAGTGGGATATGTACTCTAGAGTTTTGGGAGGGGAATATATCTTGGTATCCTGAGGATGAAGCAATTTCCTCTAACCCAGTTGACAATTTGGGATTTCCTTGAATCTTTGGAGAAGATGGAGTGTGGGATGGAGGAGTGTATTTATCCTATTTGGGTGATGGGATAAACTATTCTTACTTAGTTGTTGAGGATGTTATTTCTTAAAGATTAGGAAATGAAATGAGGGCATTTTCATATAAGATTTCACTATTGTCTAGGGAATTAGGAAAACTTTCAACACTATTGAACTCAGTGGTGATGACTGAAACCATAATGATTACTGAATATGAGCCTATATTTTGGATCGTATACTCAACATAATTGATGGGAAACACATATTATTCACCGATATATTTTATTGGACTGGATGGCATCATTTCCAGGCCATTCGAGGTAGTGACCCAAGTAACACCATCAACCAGAGGTTATTTCCCTTTACCCTAATAGAATTCTGTATCGATATATTGTGACTCGTAGGATTGGAATGGGTCCTTATGAGCATGAAATATTCTTATTTCTCCATTAATGTAGTATTTGATGAATTGATGGTGTGATGAGGGGATTTACCCGTGTTGATACAACCAAGGCCTTACTAGTTGAATGTTGAAGGCCATGTTCTTCTAAACCACCAGAAATTATGAGTCATTTACAAAGTATCCAAACTGAGCCTTGAGTTTGATTTCTCTCAATAGATTATTCTCAATTTTTTATAGCCCTGCTATTTTATAGTATAAGGAACGAGGTTATTATCATTGCAACCCATCAGGTGAAATGTTTGTACTTGAAATAGTTTAACTCTAGAGCCATTATCAATGAAGACTTTTCAGATATTAACACCATTTATCATATCGAACACATACAAGGGTCTGATGTGTCCCCATATAATGGAATAATTATATTGATCTATGAATGAGATAACTGCATGAAATTATGTTTGATTGGTCTCTATTTGATAGACCTTGGTAGCGGCCACTCCAGCTGTAAACTTTTGGGGCTTAGAAAATACTATATGATACATTCCCTGAGGTGTTTTGATAAGATCAGGGAATCCATGATTGATATATTGGAGGTTACCAAGGCTAATTGTTTCAGGATGTCATACTTTTGGTCAAAAGGTCGATGGTTACTAGTGTGTGGAGGATTTTTCATAGGCACTTTAGGGTCTTGTGTATTGGATGTAGATAGATAGGCCCTCAAGACAAGAGTTGGAGGTGCTCCTGTCCTTACTGTGTTGGACCGGGCAGGTCTACCTACATGACAAGGGTGATTAGGCACAAGTTCCACGTCTAATTGATAATCTTGAGTAATTGGGTTAAAAGTTATTTTGGAAGGTATAGGTGTATTTTCCTACTTCTGTTTGATATTCTAAATAGATCTTCCATGTGTTTTTGAAATATTAATAGTCTGAGTTGGGATGTGGCTTAAATCCTAGTTACTTCCATGACTGTGCCTTCCTCGTTATCCTTGACTCTTGAGGCCTCTTACTCCAGATCCCAAAATGGGTTTGGGGATATCAGTTTCATATCCATAATCATCTTCAGATAAGGGATACATTAAGTTAATTATATTAATGGAACAAATGATTGACTCATCTTTTGATGAGTACTTTGTCTGGTTGAATGTTTCTGGTGGTGTTATTTTGTGGTATGGTGCGCATCATTTCAAATATGAGGTAATAAAGTTTGAGAGAGAGAGAGAGAGAGAGTCAAGACCAACTTTTTCCCTTGATTCTGGTTAATCCTCTGCCACCTCCTCTCTATATTTTTGGCTAGAATACTTTTTTAAAGGCAGTATTTTGGAGGTTTGTGGGGCCAATGACGTCAGATGTGTTGTATCAAAAGAGAATAAGGATGTAGTTGGTTGTTTGAACTATTTTTGGAGAATACCATGAGTATAGTTGATTGTATTCTGAGTCATCCAAATATCAAAATTCTGTGATCTTTTGGTAACAACATTTTTCCACTCAACCACCTCCTCAGGGGTAGTGGAGGAAACATATTCCACTTGTTCTAGTGGTCTTCCCAACTTTACTTTCCTATAAATTTACCATTTTCTGTAGGATGACTTTGAATATGAATCATTCTTCAATGGTGTGTCCTAGTATATGATGAAAGGAGATATAGTCTAGATATTCATTAAGACTTAATTGGTCAGGCCTCTTAGACTGTGGATGGTGGGGTAAATAATTTTCTATAGTAGTTATAAAATAGCCATGAAATTGATCATCTTGAAATCAGAACACTTATTTTTTCCCCTTGAATTGATTCTGATTTGATCCCCTATGCTCATCTTTGCAAGGATAGGGTTGTTGTTTATTCCCATGGGGTGCTACAACATGCTTCAAAGTTGGATTAGGCATAGAGTCTAGTATATGTGTGATGGATGTCGCCTCTACCCTTTCTACTCTTTTCCCCAAGACTATTGGAGTTATATGGGACTTAAGCATGGTCCGCTATATGGATTCTTCCATTCTTTCAAAAATGGAAGATAAATATGAAAAACCACTTGTATATTTAACTAGTATGAGTGGTGTTAACTTCTTTTCATGATGTTTATCAACACCTAGAGAAATCATATCCTCTTAGGGAATCAGTTGGTTTAGGGAGTAGGTCATCCCATTCAATATAAAAATAAAATTTGAGACTCTCTCATTTTATTACTATTTACTATTCGAGATATCACTAATTTTTGTATTTTGTACTATTGAGATGAAATGGAAGAGGAACCGCCAACTGAGATCTTGAAATCCTGTGATTGACTTAGTTTCCAAATTGGTGTACCATACAAAGGATGGACCTTGTAGGGTTCACACTAAGCATCTATGTTTCACTGCTTCTTATTTCTATGGAGTCTCCATCATGGGACCACAATTGGAAGTATAGTGCATTAGATGTTGTTCTTGGTCAACTGAGCCATTGAATATAATAAGTGTGGGGATCTAAAAGTTTTGAGGTGGTTGGGTGTATCTCACCCAATTGGGGTAAGGTTTCTGTTTCGGCTACATTGGTGCATACTGCTCTTCTACAGATTCCAACCGAGCTACCAAGGAATTGATGGTGTTCATAAGCCCTTAATTAGTTTTTATATGAACATGATATTGGATAGGTTCATCAATGAGAAGTATTTTAAATGATAGTTCTGCCATTATTTGAGGCTGATATTTCGACGAGGACATCTCGTGATGGTTTTCTTAATCCTTTTCCAGTTTCCTTTTTAATGGAGGGATGTATTGATATACATCCATAACCAGGTCAAGGTAAACCAATGGCCCCATCACTAATTTGGGAGGATGTACTAACCTTACTTTAATTATCGGGATATATCCATGCTGCTGAGGTACTCCTATCGAAAGTGTATGTTGAGGCTCTACCCATAGAAAATATTCAATAGGAACACTACCTCATGTAAAATCAGCATTGATTCGCCTCAACTCTTCCATTTATTCACCCTACCAAGAGAATATTTATTTGACTGTGGGGAGATCATCCTAATTGTGAGGATAAAGAGTGCTGTATATGACCTTGAATTTTTTTATAGATTCACTGAGGATGCAGTACAAGGTTGATCGAGGGAGAACCCATATTTAGATTAATTCTCTGGTTTAGGGTACTCACACCTCCATTCTTAGTATGTAATTTATTCTAGATTGAACCATCATATATTTTATATTCTTGATTTGTATCATTTTTAATTCTTTCTGTATGATTTAAATCCACAACTTTTACTAATTCATAACGTATTATGGGAATCATATTTGTTCTCTAATAATGGGAGGGTTGTTTGAGCCCTTTGATGGACATCTCCCTTTCTTGGATCCTATTCGAGCTTCTTGGTGGAGGGTGACTAGGAGGAAAACTATATGAATCCTAGTTATATGCCTCAATTTTAGGGGAAATGACTCATAAGAAGGGATATAATGGGAGACTTTATAGCCTTTCTTCCTTCCTAAATGGGAGAAGACATATTTTTATTAAGGGGGTGGTTGAGGAAAAAACTGCCCCCAACCCTATAGGATAGGGTTGCTCCCAATTCTCTTATTTTTGTTCCTTAGTATAGATATGTTGATCTTATGGGGGAAACTTTTGTTAAGAATGGCCCTAGACCAATGGGCTTAGGATGATCCCATACTAAAGAAGAAGCTGCTGTAGTTTCTGCTCTCTTGATCTCGTGTATCCCAATTTGAACATGATCCAGATATAGTGCCAAGTCTGCATGTGAACTATTTTTTTGAGGAAATTAAGAGTTATTAGTGATTGGATTACCTTATATGATAATCCTACTGAATTTTCTCAGTTACCTAGTTTATGAGTTTTTTGATGTCCCACTCTTTTCAGGCATGATCATTTTGATACATATTAAAGGCTGATTCTTGTAGGGAATTCCCCCTCTCCTAATAAAGGGCTCTTCTTGATGGGCTCCATGGAAAAATTTAATTACATGATTTCATTTCCAATGGGTCCTTTTAAAAGGGTAATTAGGTGAAATTTAAAGATCCATGTTTACCCCATCCCCTCATATGAACATGAGGTGAGGCATCAATAATGGGATGATGCAACTCATGCAATGAATCAAGGCATGTAAATTTAAAATTATTTTATCTCCCCTCTAATCATGGTCACTGTGAAAATGGAAGGGATTCCATGTCGATTTTATGCCAAAGATCACCCAATATTTTAAAATTTTCTACATACTCATTATAAAGAAATATTTTGTCTTTCAGGTAGCTTAGAGTTTTCAAGAGATTTAGATGAATGTTGTGTATGGATTCTTCTAAAACCCCTCTAGAATTTTGAATTGATAAGTAGATGCAGGCCAAAAAACAATACATATGTCATCCCTATCCAATTTTTTTTTTGAAAATAAACATATCCTTTTATTCTACTTCTAGAGGATCCTCTACTTGATCTGCCTAACATGGTTTCTTATTGGTTGTTTTGTCTCAAGTAGTGGGTCTAGAAGGGGTATCATTGGTATGTGAATGGTTTGTGGTGACTTGGAGGATGATAATTGTATTAGGAAATATCTTAGTTGAGAAGTTATGTTGCTTCTCATTTATAAGGTATCTAGTATTTCTTTTTCTATCTTTGAAAGAACCTCAGAGTATGATAGCTTTATTATATTTAACTCAACAACCAAAGAACCTTCCTATTGACATGAAATGTTACTATGGAGAGGACCTTCATAGTTGGTGATATCATGGAGAGGACTATAATCATAGATTGATTTCCAACTACACGGAGAATTCATATAGTGTATACCCTAGTGATGATGTTTAGGGTGGATGACAACAATGGTATGACCTTATTTCTGAAATGAGGTGTCATTTTGGGGAGGAACTTTATAGAGAATGATATCATGGAGAGGACTACCATCATAGGTATATTTCTAAAAATAAAGAGTTTTTATATAGCTTATACCCTAGGTAGAACCATCAGAGAAGGAAAATGAATGGGGATGACGTTCTTGCTGAAATGGGGTGTCACTACGAGGGTGACTTTCATAGTGAATTTTATCACGGAGAGGATTACCATCATAGCTTGATGTCTGAATACATAGAGAATTTTTACAGTGTATACCATAGGGAGAAACTTTAGGGAAGATGAAAACAACATGAGGACCTTATTACTATTTTATCTTTTTCCCATGAAGAGGGATATCATGATGCTCATTAGGATATAATAACTCATGATCAATCAGTTTATGACCACAAAGGAAGCCTTCATGATTTATTCTTCAGGGAGGTCCTCTAGAGATGCTGGTAACAATGTTTCAAGGAGGACCTTAATAACTGCTACTACCAATTCCATAATTTGGTAATATATCTGTAGGATCCTAAGCCACCATTGATATGTGTTTGATGGCCTCACGAATTATAGCTTCCAATAGAGTAGGGTTATGAGTCTTCTCTTCACTATCCAATTTCATTTTGAAAAATTTATTTTTTAGGATCACTCTTGTGGGAAATTGGGGACACCTATTATAAGTGATGGAATTTATATACAGGTGGATGTTTAATCAGCTCCCATAGTGTTTCTAGGATACGATGGAAAGATTCTGGTATTATGACAGGGATAATTCATACCCTAGAGTAGCCACTAACAAGGGAAGGTGTCCCCTAATTAGAACCAGTGTTTATACCCAATGTTGTTGTCCATTTATATTGGAATATTCAGAAAGTCCCTCTTGGATGGGATCAGGGATGCATGTATGATCCAGAGTGACTTCCATATTGTGTGGGTGAGTCACCCCACTTGAGGAGGCCTATTTTTGGGATTGAATCCTGGTTATTGTCATAGATGGGATTAAGTCTTGGAAATTTTATAGAATATGGTTAAAAATTGATGTCCGATCTTCCATAATTACTAATATGTGTTGAGATCAGTCCCTAGAGAAAACATGAATATATTCACATTCTAATTTTGGGGTAAGAGCATAAGTCACCCCTTGAGTTTTGGCTTAAATATGTTCATTGTGTTGTCCAATTACCTCTATATTTGACTAATAGGCTTCATATGCATCAGCAAAAATTTACACATGATCTTAGTTTGCCACCATACTTGATTGAAGGGATTAATATGAATCCACATGAATTTATATATTCTCTTTATCTACCATATTTCACTAATGGGTTCATTATTTAAAGAAGGGATATGCATATGATGTTTTCCATTGAATTTGATAGACATGATTCATAAGAGTGAGAAGGAATATATTTATGATCGTAATTGTTTACCACTATATTTTAATAATGTTATTCAATTGTATTAGAAGGAATATGTGTCTACCTATAATTTTCTACCCTATTTTTACAACAGTCATGATGATAACGAGTCAGAATTTGTCTCTTCCTGTGGTTTACCATTATATTTTACTGAAAAGATTTATAATGGTGAGTAGGAATATACATATTCTCATAGCCTACCATCATATTTTACTGACAGTCTTCATAATAGTGATAAATAATATACAACTTCTCATATTTGGTTGTTTCAATATTTAATTTATGGGTTTCATGTTTGTAATCAGGAATTTTTATCTGCTTGTGTGTCATTTTATTTGAATGAAGGGTGCCATATTAGTGATTAGCGATTGGTATCCACTAATTTTTGTTTCCATATTTACTTTACATGATTCTTTAGTAGGAATAATAATGATTTACTATTCCTATTTTCATGAATGTATCCTTGTGTAAGATGACCTGACAATTGTGGTCTGTTTGGATTCAGATGAGCCCACATGGTGGTATTGTTGGAATGGTGAGGTTATTAAGCCACACAATGTTTACTGCAATAGTTACTGGTAGGGACCCTTTGTTGGGTCCCCTATGCTATTATGATGAAGTTGTTGAAGATGAATTCATAAGCCTGACTAAGGTTAGGGAAGAACTTGTAATTGTGTTCTAGGGATAGGCTCCCAAAATGATTTGAGATGGCTACCAGGGAAATCTAGTTCTAGGCCACTGATCATCACTGGGTAGATGGATGGAAGGGCTTCATGGACCAGAGGGCCTATCGATCCACCTCATGGGATTGAAGAGAACCATTCTTGTGGATCTCTCAGACCAATGCATTTGAAACCCAACATTGATGATGCTGGGTAGAAGATGGTATCCTTGGTTTGGTTGATGACCCAGATTGTACAGTGGCTGACGCGGGTGTCCATGAAAGTTGGTGAGACACCATTGTATTTAAGAGATTTATGGTGAAATGTTCATGCAATATATGTGGCAAATATATACAAAAAACCTTTTCAAATTAGAATTTCATGACCACATGGGTAATTGATGGTGTTATTTGAACCTCTTCTATTTTGGAAGAAAAATGGGCCTGAAGTAGGATAACCACACCACCTTGTTTAAGGGTACATTTCAGGTTCACCATTTTATTTTCAAGAAAAGATAGTTTTTTCCCTGATAATTCATTACATGGGTTGAAATATGTTAAATTTTGGACATTAGGTACACTATCATCAAACAATATCAAAACGTTCTTGTTTATGGAGCAAAAAATGTGTAAAATTTCTTATATCCATGATGACTCATAGAACTACATTCCAAAGGTAGGTGTTCATGGGGTAACATGGACAACGATAATTAAGAATAGACATTGGTCAAGGGGGAGGGAAGTTGGACTCATCACTCACTTTTGAGGGGGAACTATTTCATATTTAGGGACCCTCTTATATATTTAAGATAAATTCATGAATCCTTTGTTCATTCCCAAGTATTTATATGTGGATCACCCAGTATTAACAATCCACTATGAATAATCTCAAGTCCAGAATCCCCTGTATATATCTGATGTTCTCCATTGATGGGGATACTTGTATTTATCTAAGGTTTTCCATCTATGGTACCGTTTTATAGATGGATTATATATTCCCTGTTCATTTATTAGGATGATGTTGATTTTAATACACATGGTGAGGATCTCTGGAGTTTACTGTCATCCTATAAGAAAAAGTTGTTTTGATGCTAAGATTTATTCTGTGAGATTGATTTTCTACATATCCTCATGAGAGGAATTAGAACCCACATAGTTTGGTACCACTTAATAGGAAACACCACCTTTTATGGTAATGTAATGAGGAACAAACCACACAGTTTAATATAATGTGGTAAGGACATATAGGAAAAAGGTGCCTAGTCAATGTTTTCTATGGGACTTACATCCAGAAAGCCTGAGGGAATCGAAAGATATGTGGTTTCCTATGTGGATATGACCCTACCGAGAATATGTCCTGAAGAACATTAAAGTGACATTGGGTGTTGTTTTTGGTCCTCAAGGGGGATTCCTACGTATCCCCATAAGATGGGAATCAAAGCCCACATAGTTAGGTTAGTTGGGGATTAAACCTATGAGGATTCTGATTTGGATGTTGGGTTTATACCTCATGGAGGCTTCATATATATCCTAATTAGTTGGGAATCAAATCCCACATAGTTTTCTAAGATGAGACTTACACCTTATAAGTGGTGAATATTGATAGAGTTTGGGACTAATACCATATAGGAGACCCATATGAATTGTATATGATTAGGGATTATACCATATAAGAATCCCATATGAACAGAAGTTGGGGTTACATCTATGGAGATGGCCAATTTGGAATGGGACTGTGTGTATTTCATGATCGTCACTAACCTCTAAGCCCAAATGAGTCATACTCGGTGTGATAAACAAGAGGAAGCAGTGAATTTGAAGGCCACATGATCCATTATATCCAATGATGGATGAGGTGGTGAAGCCCAAAGAGAGAGGAAAAGGTCCTTGAGTGTGACTGTCACTTATTTTATTTTCATAGCAAGGATATTATAATATAGTGGTCTATCCAGATATGACCTATGATGGGGTGAAGAGAAGCAAGAGTCCTCCTCTAGCAAGAAAGACTAGGGGATTAATCCATAATAGATACCTTAGATTTTTTTTCTGGGGGGGGATCTTATTACCTGTAAAAGGTAAAGGCAAGCATGATCCCCATCCTCCCCACCTAGCACTAAGAGGCTCACATGAGTACCTCTAAAGTTGGAACCCTCATTTCCATGGGAATACAGACCTGAAAGAATTATGAGGGTCCACCATATTACAGAGGTTACACATGTGACTCCTCTTACCAAGGGTATTTAGACTTGAGAGGGAATGATGATGTACCTGTTAATATAATAATACATGTTGGGTAGATTTAGAAGAGTACTTGGCCTGATGCAGATAGACTGGTTTGCGTAGTGGACAATATGGGGTCAATGAGATGACAGAAGTTAGTGATGGGTGATAGAGAGTTAAATTCCCTAGGATTCCCCATTCCATGTAGCATGTTATTATGAGGGATGATATTCTGTCTATGTAGAATGTTTCTATGTGGGTGAGGGTACCATCCACATATCATTATGCTATGTGGACCTGGGTTTTCCCATCATAGCATGTTGCTATGCGGGGCATGGTTCCACCCACATAGCATTTTTCTATGCGGATCTAGTTCCTCCCACATCTCATTTTTCTACGTGAGACCAGAATCCTCCCACATAGCATTTTTTTATGCGGGGTAGAGTTCCACCTACACAGAATTTTTCTATGTGAGGTTCTGGACCACTAAGGGTCCATAATTTCATACCCCATGGAATGGTTTTTTGCAAAGGGTTTTTTTTATTCGTAGATGGAAATATGATATATTATTTCCTCTTTAATGCCATGCGACTGATGTTTACCTATTGGGAATAGAAATATACATTATCTGGATCTCATCAGAACTTTCCCCCTACAATATCCACTTTTCCATTCTCTGGGTCGTATTGATTTTGTTTCCCCTTTGGGGTATTTTATAAAAGAATTAAGGGACTATGTACCATGATTACTAGTAATCTACAGTGGGTTGAGATCCTTATTTTTTGGGATCCTAAGGGAATTACCCATCCTGAAAACAATTTTTTTATTGAGAGCGGTCATTCATGGGGACGAAAAACACCTTCCATCATCACAAATAATTTGGTTTCATTTTTAGGGGATGAAAGTATTGCCTCATCTCACAAATGACTTTTTTCATGGGGATGGTCATTCACAGGGGTGGAAATCATCGTCTGGCCCCGAAAAAGTATGTGGTTTCACTCATGGGTGTTGGTAGTTTATCTGTTCCCACAAAGTATTTCATTAATGGGGTACTTCACGAAGCGGCAGAACACCAGGCAGAGTGTCCATCCGTGAAGTGATCTGTGCTTCGCGGTATCAATCAATACTTCACGATTTCCCCCCTTTGAACATTTTGCTTCTTGTTCTTCTCTAGATTTATTTCTAAACTTTTCAATTTAAATGTAATACTATTATACTTTTAGGTGGTAATTTCAAGACCCAATAATGACTTACTATCCTAAAACATTGAACTCGTTAGAAATATATCAAATAATATTTTAGATCATTTAAATAAGGAGGTTATGGACTAACCCAACAAGGCCCCCGAATTAGAATCTAATTAATAATAAGGGGATAAAGTGAATTAGTGTAATCCATAAATGATAAATATCTATCTCTATTTTTTTATTTGATTGTCAGCTTAAACTAAAACTTAATGGTGATGATGCGATGTTAAGAGATTAGGTGAGTATGAACACAAACTGACACATGGATTTTTAAATGGTTCAATCATCTTTATTATCACGTGGCTGATCTTTACTATACATCAGTTGAAATAACACTACCTAAGTTCCAATTTATTATCAAATAAATAGGGATAAGAGATTGAGGATTGCCTTTAAATCCCGATTATAAGATAAAAAGCAATCGAAAATAAGTTTAACAATATTTTCTTATTATACCTCAAGTTCATCTAGAATTTTTACATTGTGTAAAAACTTTACCTTCCCCAAATAGCTTTCAAAATAGTCATTTGAATGATGGTTGTTCCTCTTAAAGTATCTTATTTTCATCACACACACGTTTCTGATAGATGATCACCATATATTTTTTGATTTTACTTGAATTGTGGCATGATGTTCTAGGCTGCAGCGTGATTTTAAGATATTAAATATATAGAATAATAAATCCAAAATATATAAAAGTATCTCATAATATTTTTTATTATCTCTAGAATATGAAAATATGTTTTCAACAAGGTATTTTTTTAATTTTTCAACAATAAAAAATCATCTAATCTTCTATATCTTGAATAATTATGGTGTGAAATATGTGTTGTAGTTTGACGCACCATGAATATCTAGAACCAAAAAAATACTAAATAATTTTTCCAAGTTTTTTTGACATGATTATTCCATTTAATCGCGGTCTTATTAATTTGATAAAACATTTTGGTGTGAACCATTACTTCATAGTTCAAGAAAAATAGATTGAAAAAAATCAACGTGACAAAAATATCTCATAGGATGATCTTTATGTTATATCAAATCCTCAGAATTCCTTAGGTTAATTATCATGAAACAACCCATATAGATGAAGTGTAATTTTTCTCACATAGTATTAACTATCATCTCACATCATATTAACTATGTGGAATATTATTCTCACATTAGTTTAACGCATTCCTCTATCAACTTTATCACATCATGAACAAAACCACTACGATGTGATTTATTCCTATGTCAGATTAATTCATTTCTATGAAAGATTAATTCATGATCATGTATTATATTTCCCTTCTCATTTAATATATATAAACTTTATTGTGATAAAAACTCAGGATTTATGTAATTTTATAATTATTCTCCACACCATGGTTTTGTCATCTTCAAGAAAACTTCACTCCCTTCATTATTGTCTATCTATACTAAACTTCAAATACTTTAGAACTCATCCAAGAAAATGTTTCCAATGAATACTACATGAAAAAACCCAAACTACTGAATGAATTTCTCTTGAAACATGTCGTAGAATACCTTTAATGTGATGGTCATATAAACACATTACAATATGATTAAATGGTTGTTGTGAGAGAAATTAATCACCCATTATAAGATCAATGATATATTGACCATTTATCAATTGAGACCAACTAATCTGACCATTTTCAAATCACTTCATTTGGGTTCTTTAATTTCTAATCACTCAAATGGGACTTCAATATTTTAAAGAGTGGTGTAGTGATACTTTTCCATTTCCATAACTACTCGTGGAGTACGAATTGACCACATCATTATGCGATGAATGATATGGTATGATTCATGAGAAATTCTATGATTGATTATGAGAAAAAATGTTAAAAATTAAAATAAATAAATAATCCACACATAAGTGACCAGTAATTAAAAATCATTTCATATTATGATGTATATGAGAGTTTGATTGGATAAAGGTTACAACTATTTTAAATGGAGGTATTTACACAAAACACATGATTAAATTAGAGAATACATGATAGGAGTCCCTCAGGAATTATAAATAGAGTAAACAATCATTATATGGTAATCATATGATCTTTTCCAAACATTTGTTGAATATCTTTTCCCATTAAATATCTCTTCATTCTTCACCCTTTTCCCAGTGAGGTACCTACATACCCTGGATATGAGAATGACCCCACCCAAGCATTTGGTATTTCTTTCATTCCATGGATACACCACATAGGAGAGAGTATATTTTATTCCTCTTAGAGCCATTTATAATGTGAATGAGGGAATAAATGGTAGTGAAAATCATTGTTGAAAGGTAAAAAATGTGTTCTATAATTTATTTATGCATGGGTTTCGTTTCAATCATGTTAGATCTTGGTATAATGTTTTCATATTATTTCTTCTATGTTGATTAATTTTTAATCTATCTTTATTAACCGAAAAGTGGTAGCATATCTTATACATGTTTTCTAATTCTCAAAATCAAGGTTTAAAATGAAGAAAATATGATATCTTATGGATTTCAAATTCCATATCGTAAGAAATGATTTTTTTGTACAATTCCAACTTCCAGGATATTTGATATTGTATATAATTATTGGATCATCTAATATGATATAAGATATTGTATATAGTGTCATGGTTTAATCCTTTGGTTTTATCAGGAAGTATTGTATGACATAGGAATTCATAGACAACGGAAGTGCCCAACCATGAATGATAAAAAAAGTACCATATTGCCTTTATGATATTGATTCCTATAATAGAATAAAATTCCCAAGTGACAAAGATTGAACCATGGTTTATGTTATCTAAAATGATCATTTAATACAATATATAAGTCCCTCATTATCTATCACACACTAAAATCCACCAATCATTAAAGTGTTTATAATTATAAAATTTTTATAATTAGATTTATTTATGAATAATTCATAAGTTATTAATATAGTTTTTAATAAATGAATTATTTATTTATTTATTACCTGTTTTACGCATAAGAATAAATATTTTATATTAATAATTGATGTATGATTTAGTTTAGATTGTTAAATTTATTCTATAAATATTCATACATTCATCTAAGGAGTTAAATTATAGGTATGCTAATTGATTTTGTAATCTTCTACCTTAAAGTTTCCTTTTAGTATGTTATACAATTTAATTAAGTAGTTTATTATTATTTATACATATTAGGTGTCATAATTATAATGTAATTAGGTTCTCACTTTAGTGAATTATCCTTGGGTAGATATAATTTTGGTTGGACTAATCACAAGACTCCCTCGTCTTGAAAACTAGGGTCGGTTATGAGTTTCCCCAAAATTAATATTTTGGTTATTTTTAATTTCATATGATTCTAAGAATTTATATGAAAAATAATTTTTATTTGGATATTTTTGAATATTGTTGAATTTTAAATTGGGTTAGTAACACAAGCTATATATGTGTAAAGTGTTAAAAATAAGTATAGTTTAAACATATTGATTTGGTGGAAGGATTAGTATTCAAAATAAATTGTTAGAATCATTAATACCTTTAAAGGTAATACATGACATTATATCATGAGATTAAATTCCATTTAAAATACTATGTGTAATATTTCATCCAAAGTGGACACTTTTCCTAACATCAATCATTCAACCAGGTAGTTTCATGCTAAAGATGGGTGCCCAAGGACTATCTTCTATAACGAATGAAAGAAATAATGTATCCATAATAGTTAGATTCCTCATTTGAGGATTTTTTTTGGGTTACAATTATCTGTAAAACCCTTGTAAAGTACACCATAGAGATGGTGTTCAATTTATCCATATTATGGATTGGGTAAAGAGTTTTCCACTAAACTATCCAAGAGTAATATATGGTATGATTTGTATGATGAACTACATAAATAGAGAATAGGTGAGATGAAACTAAAGTGGAATAATTATTTAGTGAAATATGGATATTGGACTATTAATTTATATGATGTAAATAATAGGGGTCATAATTTTAGTGGGAGAACATTTAATAAAAGTCATTGTTAAAATAATGTAAAACATGATGCTCATTTGGTAAAAGCTTATGTTATAGAAAAATTCATTATTTTCATTATAATATTTTAATTTTATGTTTTTTGGGATTTATATTTATTTCACCTGATATTTTTCATGATAGATTCTTACTTCACATGGTATAATATTTCAATGAGTTTCTTTTCTAATATTGCATTAAATTGTGACTGTCTATATCTAAATTCCTATTCATATAGATTTTATTTTATTTCTATATAAACCCCATTTATTTTATTAAACTTCATGTTCATATTATTTATGTTTTCTATGTCATTATCTATAATTCTATGATTACTTAAGTTCATTTTCTAATATCATTGAATTTCATTACAAAAGTGTGAAAGGAAAATAATTTTTAATGTTTTATATATAATATAATTTTCCCAACATCTTCTTAGTATTTATTTAAAAATATTTCAATGAAAGTTTTCATGGGTCTCGAAATTAGGATGTATTCTATTTTTTTTATAAATTGTTTTCTTTGAAATAAAAGTTATTAAAAATGAAATGGGGTTTGCTTCCTTTAAAACTTTACATTTTATTTTTTAATTTTTCCCCCAATACTCTTTAATGTATGTTCCATGCGTTTATCTTATCCGTGGTATTATCTAATGTTTCACGTGTTATTTTAAATTTAACCTTCCATTATGAGTTGGTTTGATGGGTTTTTATAAGTTGAAAAATATGTTTTATGAGTTTTATCATGAAAATTAAATGCTTATTTTTTTTTTCAAATTATGGTACTCGGGAATTATATATAATGATGAGTGAATTGAGTATATATCTCTAAAATGAATTGGTCAATGATTTATTCTCTAGAGAAATGATTTTGAAATTATCTGATGATGTTATTCCATTAAAATTTTGTTTTGAAAGGGTGATTAATATGATGGATGAAGATGTATTCATGGTTTTTCTAGGTTTTTAATGATTTTTAATATAAATATTTTTATTTCATGAAACATTTTATTTATTTTATAATAAAAGGGGTGTTTTTGATCCTTTTAATAGTAAAAGCTTGTAACTTAAAGAATGTTTATAAGATTTCAATGATTTAACATTTTCATTAGGTTTCATGTTTTATCAAGGAACTTTCAAAATAATTTCATCTCATTATTCTTTATAATAAACATGAGTTTTGAAAATATTTTTGAGTAAATAATAAGGTTATATACTTGAAAGTAATTATTATATGAGCTCAACATTCTATGTTTAAATTAAATAAATTTTCCGAAGTTTTTAGGAATTTCAATTACCTAATAGGTTTTCCCTTTCTTTTTTACCCCTTACCAAGCATTTTATTCTCATCCCACATTTTCAAATTATTTTTAGAACTTAAAGATGGGTAATAATTATTATGAATTCTATGTTTTGGTTATGATATTTTAGCATTTAATGAAGTGTTAATTTTTGGATTTAGATTGATTGATTGGTATTGTTTTATCATTATAGCTTTTTTATTTTATTTTTTTTGAATATTACAATACCTCCTTTTAATAGTTTTATAATTTTATAATGAAAAAATTATAATTTCTCCTAACATTTCTAACCTTTTTATTATTATTGACAACTACTTGTTTTTTTAACAAATTAGAAATTCATATGTTTTTTGTAAAGGCATACATTTTCTTAAAATTAATCTGAAATTATCAAAGTCATGTTATTTAAAAAAAGTAATAAAGTTTCTAAAAAGGTCTTACAAAATGTGTTTTTTTCACAAACATACCCATCAAGGCCCGCCTAGCTAGTGGAAGACCAAACTAAAACTAAACCAAGCCCACATACATAGGCCAGGGGATAGTGATAAGAACTGAGAAAGAAAATATAAAATGGGAGGACTTTAAATAATATACCTATATGAACACACACATCTCCAAGTCCATACAATGATATAAAGTAAAAAAATGATAAAAATGAATGCAGACATCTATAATACCACAACCAAAGTGAATCATAAATTAATGGAAAGAATAATAAGGGGAAAAATAAAATCACAACCAAAAATTGAAAATAATGTCCGAACTTCTTAGAAGGATGGTAATGTTGTTAATTTTATACCTATATACACCTCAGCATGTCTAGACCAAACTAAGATCCACCTACTCCTAGACCTCCAAGGAATCTATAAAAATGTCTATTATCGATATAAAATATGACATGTGTGGGAAGATACCATGATTACGTTAGAATACAAATACCCATAAAGACACCCTAAGAACACCAAACACAAATAACCAAGAGTATTCAAATCATCAAACATAGTTATGTCAAAGAAGATATGAGACTTAATGAAATCCAAGGATATCCTAGATATAATCATAAAAGTCTTAGAGTCATAAATTTCTCATACAATTATATCCATGGATCCGCTTAAGGTATCAAGGTAATTCTCATCTAGGTGGAAGTGCTCCCTGAGCTATACTACCACAAATGACACTCATCCCAGAGGTTAGACTTGTCCAGAAGCAACTGCTCCCCAAGCTATACTACCAATGGAAACACTCATCATAGAGGTCATTCTTTTTAGGTCTATCCAAGAATAAGAACAAATAAAAATGATAGGGTTCATCAAAGATACACAATCCATTAGACTAATTCCCCATCAAAAAGATCAGATCTCAATAAAAAGATAGCGGGGTCAACACCAAGGGATCATTGGGGGATACCAGATCGTACTGGAATTATCCTCTTAGATAGGGGGTTGATTCCCATTTAACTATTGGTAAAACCAATTCCAAAAACTGTACCTAGATAATCATGAAGGACATGAGTATCACTCCATACTTATAAGAAGGATACATGATCCTAGTCTCTAAGGAGTGTAGTCAAAGTGGATTAAGAAAACCCACTCTGGAATTAGGGAACTCATATACACTACATTGATCAATATAAAGCTATAAAGGGACCAAAATCCCTTGATGAGTACATGATACTATAACAAAACCTCATAGGAATGGACCAAGGTAACACACTCAACCAATACTCAGTAAGAATAATTGAAAGAAGATCATTTTCTAAAATGACCTCATGTTGTATCCCTGATGCCAAAACAATGGTCATCCTCATGTTCTGTATGAAAAAATTCTCAATATGGACTACTCGATGGCCTAAATCTAAGTTCATACCCAAGTCCAATGAATGCATGAGGTTCATTGTTAGTTTATTGGGATAAAATGAAAAACCATTAATATGTCACTAAAAATGTCCTAGAATGGAAAAATAGATTAGAACTTCGTGATCCTTGTGAAAAAATTCCTAGGACAAGATATTCAATTTCCCAAAAATGGAATCTCAATAAATAAACATTTTTTTCTCATTATAAATATGTATGGTTCTTTATAGACCCAGGAAATGAGTTCGAATTATATCATTGGTATTGAATCATCCACCTCAATAGCCCAATCACAATGCACATACATATTGTAAATTTAATGTCATATGAAGAAGTTGTGACCGAATCAAGATTTCAAAACAAAATAATAATAATAATAATATTTTAAAATATTTTTATCAATATTTTTTCAATTTGGTGAGGAACCATGTACATCACCCCAATTACATGTTCAATGCACACACCTCACCCTTGATTCAATTCATGTTTTTGTGTTTTTATTAATTATTATTATTATTATAAAAATAATGGAAAATTGGGTTGGGAATTCCTATAATTCCACCCAGCCATGTATATACCTTGTAAGCTGGCATGCCACCCTATTTACCTATTTTTATTTGATATCTGTTCTATTTTTCTATCTATTAGTATTCACAGAAATAATAAATAAACAACACTATATATTATTATTTTTAAAAATATACCTATCAAAAGTTATTATTATAAATAATTATAACTATCACATGCTATTTAAATTTAAAATAATAATAACTATCACAAGTTATTATTATTTAAAATAATAATAACTATTACATGTTATTATTAGTAAATATAATAATAACACTTTCCTCCCCTCCATGGATGGGATAAAATATAATTCCAACCAATCATCTCTAGAACACCATCCATCATATCCATCCATAGAAACCAGACAACCTAAGTGGTGGGAACCCCATCGTACATGACGACACCAATCACCATCATTTCAATTGGATGGATTTTAGGAACCCATTGATAAAAAATTTAAATCAATTCTCCCATTAAGATATTCGATCAATCAGGATCGTACACCACTGATACTCGAGCCAAATTCGGATTCTCATCATCATCTCCACACATTTTCCATGTTTACAAAATCCAATCCTGATTTCATGACCATGATCCATTTTTCCATGGAATGAATGCACAAAGACCACCATTCCTAGACATAATTTAATCATTGGTCAATAAATTACCAATGATTAATGCTAAGAACTGAGGGAGAAAAGAAGACAATAAAAAGGAGATAATCATCATTCGATGATGAGATCTAGACCAACGATTGATAGTTGTAGAAATATGGGTGATAAAATAAAATATCAAAATAAATAATTAACTTAAACAAATAAAATTATTGAATGAGATCATGTAAAGGGAAGATAATAACAAATCAATAAAAGAAGATATAAATCTATTTTCAAAATTTTCATCAAAAGGGAAAATGAACAATTTATGAGTCCCAACTCAATTTAGATCAATTGGTGATGAAGTATGATCAAATGTAATTTTTTTTGATGAGACCCACAGGACGAATTGTCATTGGAATTACTTAAGGTACTCCAATAATTAATCCATGATCCTTGTGCCAAACAATGTTCCTCCATTCCCTTATCTCAATTCCTTGTGTTATAAGGATAACCCTAAAATTTATTCATAACATCATTTTTATAGATAAAAACTAGTTCCCTAGGAAAATGTAATAAATAAATTAACTAAAATAATTTATTTTATTATTTTTCCCACGATATCTTTTAACCAAATTCCTAGTACAGAAAAAGATTATGTCACACCTTGGATAAACACCACATTCTGATCTCAATTGTGATATCAAATTACCGATATGAGGCTCCTTTTGAGATTTATTCCACTTTTTTCAGGAAAACTATGTGTGAGTGATATTAATGTATTTTAATATATTTAAAGGATCAATTATAGGCTTATCCAGGCCCCAAAATCTTATTCCACCTTAGTGTCTGAAAATATTACTTGAAATATCCCAAATTATTATATAGAAGATATCAAGACATTACATTATTTCCCTAATAATGGATTTTTATCCTTAAAAAGAAAAAACTAAACAAAAATGTTGGGATACTTAGCTGTTAATTAGTTCTCCCACTCCCATGAGCCCCCTGATGGGTTTCTATGTTTTAAAAAAACATGCACCCAAGGAAAACACTTAACCATGGAGGGTATTTCTATGTAGTTTATCAATGTTTTAGAATCCTTTAAAGAGGAAACTACACTATCATGGCCTAACATACCTAAGTAGATATCATGTGATGAGTCATGAACACACCTTCTCTACCATAACATGTGGAGAACACTAAGAAACCAAAACTATTCTAGTCACGAGGATAACTATACACCACCTCACTAACCTAACACCATTAGTAGTAAAAATAAAGGTCTAAGGAAACCTATAGATATACTAAAAATCTACCAAAAACTCTACAAATCTCAAACTCTAAATTCCTTCTTCATTGGTCTTCATGAAATAATGACATATTTTCGGGATTCCTTATACTCCCTTGGATGAAATGAACCCTCACAAACATCACTAGTACCAAAATTAGGGCCCAACAACTATCACCCACTAGCTCTGACCAGTTTGATAGTGACTTTAAAGGTCACTCATACATGGACTAAAAAGGTGATACACCGATGGTGGAGTGGTAGTAATTATGATTCGAAAATTCCATCGATGGTATATAATCCACCAAATTATGGCTCAAAACTGACATGAAAACCAAAATAATGTTCACTAAAACCTGAAATATGCCCATCTAACTAGTATATAACACTATGTTAAACTGAGAATGAGTCCCCGAATACTTCATGAATTCCCTCCCTAATCATGTTGTGAAGCATGTATCACAATATACAATGAACGTTAAGGTAATTACACAAATATAGACTACCTCCTACATTCACATGTTTCCCAAACTCTCCACAAATATTTTTTGCTCATCACCCTAAGAAAGGAAAGGTAACAAGAGTTTATCATGAAAACTTAGTATATCTCCCTTGTATTACCAATTGATACAATGATATCCCATTACATACTATCCCCCACTAGATGTACTTCCAATGGAAAAAACCACTCATAACCTCCTTCCACAATATGACTGGGGTCACCTTCCATCATTGATCAAGAATGAAGGTCATAACAACTTTAGAAAATCAATCAATAATATATCTAATGGGTATCTAGTCACACAAAACCTCACAATAAATATCCTTGATTTATGCCTCCCTAGTTACATGGAGAAGTATATGGGTAACAACTATCAGCTGGAGTTAAACCACACCATCCTTAGGTGTTTCATGTGCTTTAACATAGACACGAAACCCACATGGATTTCATAAATTAGGACTAATGTGACCTGATAAAAAAAGGGTTAAGGATCCATTCCACAAGTATTACAACTCTAAAAAGGTGGAAAATAGGCCAGAGTGTATCACCACAATCTCAAAACATCCACAGTGGATTTGGGAAGACACTTCTGGTATATAATTCTCCAAAACTAGAGCTAGTGATAAATTGTCTCAAGGTTAATCTATGAGAACAAATTATCCCTAAAACACTAGTCGAATAACTCAATTATTCTCAAGAGTGGATACTCTTCCTTGAACCACCTAGTTAAAGTGACACCAATTCACACCCAATATAATGAAATCATTTAATTCTTAGGAGGATAACCTTGGGCTACCCTAGTAAACACAATGGTTCTTAAACTACCCATTTATTTTCAAAATCATGAATGCACATATAGATTACAATGCTGAATAGGTGACATATAATATGATGTTCTAGAAACCAGGGGTGATCCCTAGTACTAGATCCTGAAGAAGCATAACATTCGATGTTTACATAATCCTAACATGTCCCTAGTAAAGACGTACACATACTACACCACCACTATAGAATAACATAATATCAAAAAATACACTACTCTAAATTTATTACCATCCAAATGATAAAAATTTTGTCGTTACCACCTACACATGATATCATCCTTCTCTACCTCGGATCACTCCTTATCAGAGGAGGAAAACTCTACACCAACAAGATGAAAACACCACTACAATCACTGGTTGGAAAAAAGATCATGGATAATAGGAAACTAGTCTATACCGAGGAAGCCATTATAGGGTCTCACTTACACTATGAAGAGATTCCACATGTATCTCTCTCTCTCTCTCATCCCAAAGTCAGGTCACACTATCAGTTAGAAGTGTGAAATCAATGATCCATAGTATAGAAGCCTCAAATACAATGGTTGATCAAGAAGGATACACTTGTATAAATAGGGATAGAATATGGGATATGATTAGGGATAAGTGGATCATGACTTTATGTGAAAATTACAACTGTGGAAGTGAAAACCCACGTCGTACCTCAAACCACACTTGATGTCTTTGTTAGCTCCTAATTTTTGGAACTCATCCTTTTATTTTCCTACCTATTTACCACTATTATGGATTTTTATGAAATATTATCACATATAAATGACCTAAAAAACACAATTCAAAGTAACATATCCATAAAAAATCTATAATATCTTCTTTGGGTGGAACTAACCCACACACATTATTTGGGATTTTTTCTCTAGAATACATTTTGATGGGTGAATTTTTTAATCTTCATTTCATTTCCAAGGTTACTATAAACACCACCAACATAGGGATATACTATGAAACCAAATCTCCCTGAAAAGTATTTGAAGAAATAAGGAAAAAATGTAGATCATATATGTGTCTAATAGTACTAAAACAAAAGTACAAGGAACACATATCATACCACAAAACATTCCTAGAGTATTTAGGTAGAAATCTTATAATGTATTTGGTTTTACAAGCTTCTGAAAACCAGTTTTTTAATCCTAGAGTGGGTCACCTTATGGTTGTGGTGGTAGAATCAAACCAAAGCACTTTCCACCTCCAACCACCCCCCATCTCCTCTATCACATACACCACCCCACAGACCCCCTTTTTATAGAGATTGCCTCTTCCTAAGAGGTTCTTCAACAACATCTTTGACTAACACACGATGGGTAGGGTAATCCTACATGAGATGACGATACTCATCACTAGAATATAAATGATAGCGACTCAATGGAATGACCAGTCACCAAGGTCTCCATGAATGACAATTCCTCATATGATGAGACCTGCATCACATTACATTTATTGGGGGGGGGTCCTATTGACCCTACAATATAGGATATCCATTCATTGGAAGCTCATGATATGAGTTATAACCCCTCACATAATCATTAAACAATAAAAGATCCTTCCATGAGTCATTTTGGCATGTTGTATCCACCTGAACCATTAGATACATGTTTATGAACTGATCAATAGGATAAAGTGTCTCTTATTTATCATCCTAAATAAATACCATCTCATTACTAATCCCCTCCAGGGATGCCTCATCACTCATAGATTCATACTCCTGACTCTATTGCAAAAACCACACTAGTTGTCATCATGGAAACATTCATTAAGAGACATGATGTACCAAAATCAATGAGTATATCTGGTGATTTTACCCAAGGAGGAAATGAAAACCAAAACCCATTCCAATATGATTCATGTACCAATGTTTTTCAAACAACCCGTGTCTACATGTAACATGTCAAAAATTAGGCTATCATAGTCATGGGGAATGGATACATCGACCTACACAAAAGAACTAGAGTCCATGGCCTAAAATACAGACTTGAAATTTTTTAAAACTATTTCCCTAATGAAAAAAACAAACGTTACAACTATAAAAACTCCAACCTCTTTCCTGAGGTCAAACCAACATTATCATTGTAAACCCAAAATCTCAACCAAGGAAATTCCATCGCACTTTTAGCAGGGTTATTTCATTGATAAAATCCTATCATTACACAAAAAACTGGGGCCTACTTATTTGGTGTAAGGTTGAGCCACAACTACCCAAATCACACCTCCATAGGCTAGTAGATGGTGAAAATTTCCATAAAGGAATATCTAAAATGCGAGGACTTTATCTAATGTAAAAGTATACTCACAAACATCTCCAAGTCCATAAAATAATCAAAAGTAAGAAAAATCATAATAATTAATGAATACATCTGTAATCCCACAATAATAGTATGACATAAATTACTAGAAAACATAAAAGGGTCCAAATACTAGCCAATAAAAAATTGAAAAATAAAGTCTGACCTTATCAGAATGGGGGGGGGACTGATGTCATTGAAAAATTAATATAAAAATTTGAATTTTTATCCCAATCTAATATCCTCCAACTCTTAGACCTCCAAGGACTCTATAAAAGTTCTATTATCTTCATAAGACATGAAATGTGTGGGAAGATCCCATGCATGAGTGAGTATAACAATACCCAGTTAGAAAACCTAAAAACACGAAGCATAAAGCATCAAGATTATTGATCTCATAAAACAAATGTAAGTAAAATAAGAAATGTGACATAATGATAACCAATTATATCCTAGATATACTCATAACATAATCGGTGTCACAAATGTCTCAACTATTTCCAACCATAGATTCACTCAAGGTTTCAATGTAATGATAAACCAAGAGGAACCTCTCCCTAAGATTTATTGACACTAGTGACACTATTCCAAAAGGTCACACTTATCAGGTATACATAAGAATAAGAATAAAAGAAATTCAGAGGCTTC
The DNA here is from genome assembly GCA_963277665.1 of Viscum album. Classification (NCBI taxonomy): domain Eukaryota; kingdom Viridiplantae; phylum Streptophyta; class Magnoliopsida; order Santalales; family Viscaceae; genus Viscum; species Viscum album. Next base: position 135,671,802 of record OY728156.1, read on the forward strand.
TTATAAAATAAAAACCCCATTATACTAATACCCCATTGGAAAGATCAGATCATAATACAAAGATAGTGGGACAATGTCCATGGATCACTGGGGGACACCCGACCCTACTAGAATTATACTCTTAAATAGGGGATTGTTTCCTGTGTAAGTGTTGGTCATGCCAGTTCTACAAACCCTACTTAGGGAATCATGGAGGACATGAGTATTTCTATAGGTCTCTTGGAGGGATACATGCTCCAAGCCATTTAGGTGGCTAGTCGAAGTGGACAGAGACAACTCACTCCAGAATAAGGGAACACATTCAAACTACAGTTATCAACCAAAATATATTAAGGGAACACCATACTTTGATGAAGATTTGATGATGAACCAAACCCTCATAGGATTAGACCAAAGGAATACACTCAATTGATAATAATTATGTGTTTCTAAAAGATGAGTCTCACTTACATAACCTCACATCATACCTCAAACACCAAAATAAATGTCATAATCTTTTTCTAAATAGAAAAATACTCAGGATGGACTACTCATGAGGCCAAATATGACTCTAGCCAAATGTATAATGAATGCATGAGGCTCTTCATAGGTATATCAGACTAAAACCCAAATCCACTAATATTTCAAAAAAAATTTCTATGAATAAACAAAAATAAAATAAAAATGGATGACTGGTAAAAAATTCATTTTTATTGTAACACCTATGTAGAGTGCTTCATGAACACATTCCACAAGCCGGAATTAAATTTCCATAATTTGTATTAAATCGTACACCTCAATACCATGAACACAATTCCATAGAAAATTGATCAATCCGATGTCCCATGAATAAGTTATGACTAAATTTGGATTTTGTAACTAAATAATAATAATAATTTATAATAATATTATTAATATATAATTATAAATTTGGGGAGGAATCACACAAATCCCCCCAATCACCTTTACAGTGTGTGAAATACACCCTTGATACTCTTCACATTTTTTTGGTTTTTTAACCATCATTATTATATAATTATTATTACAAAAATAAAAATAATGGAAAATTGGGTTGGGAATTACACCAATTAAACCCATACACGTGCCTCCCTTGAAAGGTGGTGCACCACCATGTTTCCCTGTTTTTATTTTATATCAATTTCTCTTATTTTTTTCATTTTTGTTATTATAAATAATAATAAACATATATAACACATGTTTTTATTTTTAAAAACAATAATAACTATCTTAGGTTATTATTATTAAAAACTACAATAACTATCACTAGTTATTATTATTAAAAATAATAATAACCATCAAATTTTATTATTTTTAAAAATACCAATAAAAAACATCACTCATCCATGGCCTATCAGAAATCAGATTCTATTTGTTCATTGCTGTAAAATCTTTAGTCATATCAATCCATAGAAACTACACATCTTGTTTTGTAGGAACCCATCAATCTGCACTAACTCTGAGCACCATCATCACTGGTGCCCAAATTCCAGCCACCCATTTCTCAAAAACATCAATTTATACTCCTCTAGAGATATTCATTCAATCTGTATTGTACATCATATATACCCATCCAAAGTTTCATTCCTTTGATCATCGTGAGGCCTTTTGTCACATATATTAAACCCAACACTGAATTAATGACCATGGTTTGTTGTTACAAGGATCAAACGCAAAATGATCAGTATTTGTAGATGTCAATAAATCACCGGTCTATCTATTAATGAAGAAGAATACCAATAAAGGAGGGAGAAATACACATTACACAAAGGTGATAATCATCATTGGCCGATGCGATCCAAACCAGTGATTGAATGGTAAAAAAATATGGATGATAAAATGAAATAAAAAAATAATAATTGATTGAAACAAATCAAATTATTGAATAGGAAAATGATATGGGAAGACAATCACAGATCAATAAAATCCGATACGAATGCATTCCATTTTTTTAATAAAAATGGAAAATCCATAATTGATGAGTCCTACCTCAAGTTGCACTAATCCATGATAAAGAACGATCATAGGTATTTTACTTTGATTAGATCCAAAAGATATATTATTACTTTTATTCCTTACAGTACTGTAATCATTTATCCATGATCACGATAACAACCAACATTCCTCCACACTCTCCTCTCAATTCCCAGGGTTATTAATATAACCTTAGAAACTGGTCATAAAAGTGCATTTATAGAGGAAAAAATAGGTCACCACATCAATGTAATAAATAAATAAACTTAATTAATTTATTTCATTATTTGTATCTATGATGAATTTTAACCAAACACACAATATTGATAAAGATTATGTTGCGAATAGGGTAAAATCAACATCCTAAAATCAATGGTGATCTCAAATTTCTGATCCGAGAAACAATTTGAAAGTTATTACACCTTTTCAATAAATATGCACACACATGTTATTAACATTTTTTAAAAATCAATTCTGGGATCATCAGGCCACATAATATATTCCATCTCAACACTTGGCTCTAAAAATATTACAAAGAATTATATATAAAAAACCATTAACTTACATTTTTAATGTAATATAAAATAGATATGAAGTAATATAAAAATTTAAAAGCCGAATGACCTGATTTTTTAATTCTTATAAACTAATTTAAAAATTAATATGAATTGTTTTATATATTCATACAAAGTCACATTTATGTACTGTGAGACATATTTAAATACTCACACGATTTCATTGTATTCCAAATCATGTTTAAATTTAATTAATTCTTAAATATTTTCATTATTATGGTTCAATTCATTCTTACATGTGAAATTAACCTTATGGTGAAATGATCCATAGTAATATTTCATGCTTAAAAGATTTTTGTGATTACGAGATACCCATGTTTATGAAAATGTATAAAATTATTTAAAAACATTTTGTAAAGGAATCATTTGAAATTTGTAAATCACTCATATAATATTTTAATTGACTCATATGGAATGTTAAAAATGACTTATATGCTATATTACGCATGAAAATTTTCTTGGTTTTCAAAATCATTTTTATGATACTTTTTTTCTAGTGGGTTTAATATATAAGTTTATAATAAGTTTATATGATTTATTATATTTGTTATATTAATTTATAACATTGAAATTAAAGATAGTGATTCTATGAGAAGTATTTTTGAATTGATTCATGGAGGATTAACCTGGGATATTTCTATATACATGTAACAATATTAGTTTATGATTATATTATTTGAAACTGTGGATTTATATGATTGGTTTTATAGAAACAACCACATGATCAGGAAGATCATGGTGTTTATGATAAGGGAATTAACCATTGAATAATTTCATTACAAATTCTAATCAACTAAACTCACTAAATTCATGAGTAACACAAATCAAATTTTGAAGTGTTGAGTTTTTTATACTAACTTACATTTCTAATTAGATCATAATAGTTCTTTAATGTTTTATCATTTACTGCTGAAATGATCAAATATAAATCAAGATATATCATCCTAAATGTCCCATTATTTATTTGAATTACTATTTCAATGTTGTATTAATTTTATTATCTATTTTGATGTATCATCAGTTAATTATTTTTGCATTATTAAAGAGCGTATATGTATTGGATATTCTACTTCTAAATTGGTACATCTCTGGATTGTGACTCTAGATAAAAATTTAGGTTGTGGGTTGTGCCATGGGCCATATAAATTTAGTGATAAGATATATTATGCCTCTAGGTGATCAAAATGTAGGTCTTGTAAAAGGTTATCATGTGATTTCAAAAGGCAATCCTATTCTAGTGAGTAATATTCCTCTTGCTGAGTTAGCGAGGAGAGAAGAGTAGATGTTGGATCCTTTGATATGAAATTCTATAAAAATCTAGTGTTAATTGTTTTTATGTATCTATTATATATTTTTAATACAAAATTATTTTACTATTATTACACCTGTTTTTAATTTTTCATATGGCGTTAAACACAAATATTGAACATTATTTTTTTATATTTTAAATTTTAAATAAGTTCTACTCAAAACCCCTCTAGACCAGATAGATATCTCATGATTCACTAAGAATTTTATCAGGGATTATTCCTCTTGGATATAGGTTTGGTTGCTTATATTTTTTTTACTATTTTAACCTTTTCCTAGACTTAATCATCTAAGGAAAATGATTTTGAGATGTCAATAATGAATGAAAATAATAAATTAATGCCACATAAATAACCATAGTATTATGGGAATGATTATGGTTATTATAATGTTGGAATAGAGTAATACCATTAATATATGAATATTGATAATTAGATCATAACTATGAATCCATAAAAGTAACCAGATGCTGATGTAGATACACTTTTATGTAACAATGTGGTAAAATATGTTTTAAATTACAATATAATGAATATATTGTATTATGTTATTATTCATAATGTTTTTATCCATGTATTATCATGTAAGATAGGTAAATACATATAGATAATTCTTTATGTAAGTCATTAAAGTTCAAAAAATATTAAACATAAAAAACATGGAATGATATGTGTGGAGGACCATGAATTTAGAATAGGATAAGACTAATTTGTTAACCAAATATTCCATAGATTCAAAATTATCATCAATGGGATACATATATTGGGAGAGTCATTGGAAAATATAGTATTAGATGAAATGGATTTTCAGTTACTACCTAAAAAGTGGCATAAGACTAATGTAGCAATTCATGAGAGTAATAATTTAAAGAAAAACACTTTAGATGAACTCATTGGTACACTATTATAGTAAAAACTCGAGATAAATAATATTTTTGAGGAAGAAACATAAAAAATATATTTTATTCAAATATAATAATAATGTTTATACTAAATAATTTGATTCTATGTTATATAAAAGAGATAAATATAAAATTTCTAACATTAAAAAAGAAGCATTTAAATATATTAAAATAATGAATGAATTTAATATGTAATAAAAAATACATCATAAAAAGGATGAACGAAAGGGAATTAAGAAAGTAAACATTTATAAATACATTAATTATTCAAAATTGACATACAACGAGTGTAGAAACTAGGTACCTATGAAGTTAGATTGTAAAAAATTAGATTAAGAATGGAAAGACAAACAATACATGAAAAAGAGAAGAAAGTGTTTTTGGGTTAATAGATTTGTGATAAGGAGTTAGACTTGGGAATTTATGACTCCAAACATGAGAGAGAAATGGAAAAACCTTGTTTAATGGGGAAAAATATGAATGATATTAGTAATGATTCAGATTCTTGTTCAAGTTATGAATTTCATTATGAAACTAATGTTAAAGAGATAACTAAACAAAATGAAAAGTTTCTAAAGGATATTTTAAAAATGGATGAATTATAAATTGAGTTAAAAAATTAAAATATTAATATTAAAAAGAATTTATCAATAAAATAGAAAAATTAATATTTCAACATCTAATGATTTGTTTTTTGATTCAAAAAATCATAATTTTAAAATAGAAATTGTGAAACAAAAAGATGAAAATAATGGCTTAAATATTTTATTTCCAAGAATAATGAAGGGGAATAATAAAAATTCAATAATATGTTAGATGATATGAATCAAATTTATGAATAATGTAATATGATCAAAAAATAAATTAATGTTATAACAAATAAAACTTAATGTTGAAATAATAATGTTTATGATGATTTGGAAGCTATTAAAAAAGATAATGAGCATATTAAAAATGAAATTACTAGTTTGAAATAATACTTATCTACTTTTGTTCAAAGTAAAGAAAAATTTGATAAGATATTGGATATAAATATTACTAATATTGAGAAAATTAAGTTTTGGTTATAATAAAATAATTCCAAAGTATTACATGACTTCATTTGTTAGGAGAAAAAAAGAAAATGATTCCAATGCTACATTATTTAGATGCAATTTGAATGGTCATTAGGAGAATTAATTATCATTAAGTTTTACTCAGTATTTATGTCATATTAAGACTTTAATTTATGAGAATTTATCTTATAGATTATCTTATAATAAATTAAATCTGTAAGGGTACCTAATAATTTTATTACTAATCCAGTTGGGCCAAAGATAGAATGGAAACTAAAAAAATGTATACATACTATTTTTTATGAAATATGCATTAAAATTTTAAAATACACATTGTTCATTGAATGTGGTTTCTCTATACATTTGACTTCAGACCCATCATATTTTATATATTTCATTAAATTTTAATGGGGATCTGTTACCTTTATAAACAAATCTAAAGGAAGGGTTAGATGTTTTTGATAAGTAGGTATATCCAAAAATACAATAACTTATAAGGTATTATATGATAAAGGTATAAAGAATAAAATAATTATAATTTCACAACTTTTTTATTGTTGAATAAGTGTTATTTTTGAAGATAATATTTTTTTTTATTTTTTGAAGATAATTATGTCATATTTTATGCAGATAGAGAAGATAAAATTTATTCAATTAATTTCTCTAAACTAACCAATCCAAATGTTATTTTTATTAATGATATAGTAAGAAATTATGTTATTAGAATAAAAGGAAATGACAGGTTAATTTTTATCAATTTAGAAACCCAAAAAAAACATTGAAATGTTTCATAACTACCTGATATTTAGGTTAATAAGTATTTAGTTTTTGATTATTGTATAAAAGTTAAGAAACATAATTAAATAATAAGATATATTAACATTGTTAATATATTAATTTTATTAACAAGTATATATTAATTTATTTAGATCTATGAAAACTACCTGTTTAGAAGGTAAGTATTGTAACACCCCTAATTTTAATGTATGTTCATATTTTATGATGATTAGTTAAGATATGAAACATTTGGATGTGATTACAAATATTCTTATGAAGAGGAGATTTAATTAAAGACCAAACATGGGTGTAGGAGAAAGTTCAAAAAATTAATAAGTATTCATGGAATGAATGTGGTTTCAGATTTTAAAGTTGCGGTTCCTTGAAATTCACTAGAAGTAGGCATAAAAAATTTAATGGCATCAATCACTATTTTACACTATGAATGATGTATTTTACAACATAATTAATTTATTTTATCACCTTTCGAGTCCTCATTAATTATATTTAGTTCTAGTCAAACTCAATGAATTTTATCGAATTTTTTAGGGGTTTTATTCCCTCTAAAGGGTGTTTTCATTAGATCTTATAACATTGAACCATGAAAATCAAAGAAATATTGTGGGAGCCCAAATATCAGAATACATTGTTTGTTTTTGACTTAGACACATTATTCATGTTAGTTTGATTATATTCGACTATACTATTTCTTGAAATTTATATATTGTTATTTCTAAATCAAAATGTTTTCATGTGAATTGGATTTCTAAATAATTGATTTTCAAACACCCTTTTTATTTCATCGAAATTAATGGTTATGGGCATAACCCAAAACATGTTTTGTAAAATTATGAAATGATAGTTTAGATACAAGTACTATTTTGGGTGTGATAACTTTTTATAGACATAGCTGTGTGAGTTCATGATGTATATTGTAAGGGCCTCATCAGGTTAGACTTGGTTTCAAGGTCAATTTGGATTGAAGGATTGGTATGTATTCATATTTTATATGGAAATGGCCTCATCAGTTCACACATATTCAAAGGTTCAATTTTTATTCAGGTGAATTTACGTCCAAGGGACAACTTGGATTTACAGGGATACGTACTACTCTAAAGTATGGGCTGGTTGGTCCTTCTCTAATAACTTGTGAATTGGGTGTTTGAGTTTCATGTGTCTGCATTAATGAAATGAGAGACCTTCATAGTGTTGTTATTATTTCTTTATTTCTATATCTATATAATTCTTTCCGTAATATCTTCCTTTTTATTTGATATATATATATACCCTTTTTATGAGCTAACTTACTTATATCCTGGTTGGATGTGTGGGATGATTTTAGTAGATTTCCTAATGAGTTGATATACTCACCCCCTATATATGCATGTTGGTCAATATGTAGACCGTATTTACTAGGACATATGTAATGTTATTGTTCATATTTGTTTAGTAGTAGAATCCTGATGATGTAGTTTTTGCATTGAGAGTTTTAGATTGGAGATGTCTTTTCATTGAGTTGGTCATTGTGCCACTCTAGTTACGTATAATTACATGTCATCCTTGGGTATTTTTCTATTGTGTATTTTAGTTATCTATTTAATTCTTATACTACTCTCATTATTATCCACTTATGTAATTATAGGTTGTTCTAGTTTTATATCATCCATCATATTATGTATCTTTTTTTACACTTCAGGTTGTTTACTTAATAGAATATCACCCTTTTAGTTAGTAAGGCCCTTGGAATTTATTTCCATCTTTTAGTGTCTAGGGAATTTCACCTAAGGTTATAGGTAATTTGTTCCTTCTCAATCAAATGGGTCAGGTCATAGTGTTAAAATTGGTATCAATTTATTAATGTTTATCAGTCGGATTGGTAGAAAGAAGATATGATTTGTCAAAACCTGAAATGTATGTATAAAGAGATATAAATAACCTCTTTATACATAACTTCAAATTATTAAAAGTGTTTTTGTGAACTTATTGGTTTTTCTTCACATCATTTTTGTTGGTTTAATTGATGGGAGTTTCATATCATGAATTAATAAAGAGACTTACCACTATGATTTAATCATTTACATGATATTTATTCAGTCATTCCTTGGTAAATGTGAACATGAAAAATGTAGTTATTAAAATGTGTGATTTTTATCATGGTTTAAACTGATAGATTATAATAAATTACTTTCCCAACATGGTCAAACATGGTTTGGATTTTTGTTTCTCATTAAATCTTTATAGTATCTATTTAATGATTTGTGTTATTCTTGATTTGTGTTTCTACTTGCCTTTTTTTATTTTTTAGATAAACAATAAAATGATATTCAATAGAAATATTAAACTATTAATGAAATGTTTATTGTACATACTACTTATTGATTACTTATATTCTTATAATGTTGGTAACTTTTTTACATGATTTCATACCTTTGTTTTTTCCTTACATTTTAAGACTTCCATGAAATACTCTATGTTGATTTTGATTTAGTGATTTGAGTTTTTAGTGTATACTTTCTATCAATAGAGAAATAGAGTGAAAAACGATGAGTTAGTATTTCCACGGTCAAATTCAGGATATTTTAAAAATACTGGAATATTTTTTCCATATTATGTATATAGTTGATAAATAATATTTTGTATAATGAGTTAAATATATTAAACATCATATGATCATATTGAAAATCAGTAACATATTTTTTTGGTTGTTTTTTTATTTTAATTAACCAAGCATGATCAATTAGTAATCAAATATTTTTAGTAAAATAATTACCATTTCAACATAATGGAATGGAATATGGAAATAAAGTAGGGTTCACATGATATTGTTTTCTTTTTGGCTAGAAATAATTTCACATGGTTATGATTTTTGGAAAATGATGTGACCCGTATTTCTATTAAACCGGTTTATTGAGAATGAATTGATAATAAATTTAGTATTTTTTTCATGCATATGAAATTATCAATTCACTTTTATCAATTGTCACCCTTTGGTGGTTTCATGATTTTGTTTATTGTGTTTATGTTATTTTCTTATATGATCCATGTTTTGATGAAAAAAATGTTTTTCAGATTAATAAATTCCATTGTAATGTTTTGTTTGGAAAAACATTTGAAGAGTTAAAAAATGTTTTAAAAAATATTTTTATGAAATGTTTGGTGAATATTATTGTCTATTTTTAAATTGAATAAATTTTTAACTATTGTTCTCTAAAAACCATTCCTAAAATGAATCTTGAGAGAAAATAATGTCCCAAATAGAACCCTTTTGTTATTTTTTATTCTAAAATTATCTAAGATGAAATGCCTATCTAGATATTTATCTTCCACTGGGGGGGGGGGGTGGGGGTTAAATCAATGTAGAATATTTTTTATAATTTTTTAAACAAAAAAAACGAATATGAATCTTTAGAGTATAATCTAATTAAAAAGAAATAACATAGCCTCACATGATCATTACAAAAATTTAAGAGTTAGGGACACATAAGTTTTTACACGGTTCAAATCCAATTTGGAATCCTACTCCATTTCACGACTAGTTACTCCCCAAAATTTAATTATTTTAACTATATACCGAAGTTAATTTCACTTACATGAAATCAAGTGGAATCCCACCACACATTTCAGGATTCACACCCAGAAACATAACATACAATTGAAATACTTGATATGATTACAAAAACTGAGGAAGATTACCCAAATAAATCATGTTTAATAGGAAACAAAATATTCAAAACCAATTCCTCCAGCCACTAGAATATGCGAGAAATAATTACCCAAAGTGAATACTTGTATTCCACTGTGTATAAATTATCCACTCAAAAAAATATCTCGTAAAGATGTGATATTCATCCAATATTGATCACTTTAGAAGAAACCAAATCTTCATACCACATCCAAAATTATTTTATATATATCCCTTATAAGTCTAAACTATGAATTAATGGTTTTCTCTCTATAAAACATCTACTATGTTCCAATAAAGATCTTGAATTTTTCTCTCTCTCAACCCCTGTTTATCATCGATAATTATTTTCACAATCATCTCTCTATTGTGTGTCAACAACATACACCCATTTTCTGTACAGAATTGTGTAAAAATTAAATCAACAAAATCTCCATAACATCATTCAACTTCTATTCCTCTATTATGAAATATGAAAATTATGACCAATATCATATAGGCATGCAAAATCATCCATACAAATATAATTCCTTTGTATTAATTAATTCTGAAACTGCACTAAAAACACAATTTGAATGTAGTGTTGATTCCAAATTATATATTTGGAACATAAACTATGTGGATTAAAACAAAAATTATCTATATAGATCAATCACATATGTGGAAGAATCAATTATATAGAATATTCTCATCTGTGATTCAACATTCGGCTATGTCACAAAAAACTATGTTATTCACATCTCAAAAACATCTTCATCGATGAAATGGCTATGTTATTTACTTTCATATAAAAAATTTCTATCTCAGTCACTTAAAATTACAAAACAGCTACATTATTCCCTTATGTAGATAATATGGCTATGTGAATAACCTATAAGAATTACACTTTACCAATTCATCTATATAGATTAAACTCAAATAGTACCTCTTTAGTTGACTTTCATACCTTCTTAAGAACACTTTATAGAATCATGTAACTTCATTACAAGATATTTAAAGAAATAAAAAATAGATCAAGCATCATCATACTTTAAGATATCTATATATTTGGTTTTAAAAAAATATGACAAACTGAACATACCAAAAATCTTATTATCTTCAAGCTTCTTCAAACCAAGTCACAAAACTATGGGATTCTTCATTAGTTTTAGAATTTTTTCATACAAACATAGTATTTTTTCATGTATATATTTAATTAAATTTCATTAAAGTATTTTAAAATAATTTTATTATTGTTTAAAATATTTGAAGGATTTAAAGAGTTTCTTTAAGAGTGTTTTTGTGAAAGAAAATGTTTCTTGGGAAACTTTTCATTATTTTGGGAACTTCATAATTTTATGTATGGTTTCTGGGACTTATATAACATGGGGAATGGATAAATTAGAACCTCATGGTATTTTACTAGGATAGGTAGTATAGAAGTATGAATCTTAGAAAAGGAGTTTCTGGATTCTCCCTTACTGGTATTATGGTATGAGATATGTTTTTTTCAATTTATTCTTGTGTACTCACTCTGATCATTGTATTTACAGATGATTTAATTCTTGTTATTATGATCCTAATTATGCTTACATGCTACTTATTCATGTTGAGATGGTTATACTTTCATGTTTCTATCTTTGGTCTGTATGCTGAGATTTTTTTCAATGATAGTCAAAATGCATTTAAGGTAAATATAAGTTAAAAGTGACATTTCATGGGATGAGATTCACTAGATCTCTTGTATAGTGGGATATTCTAGAATCTAGGTTGGTCACAATGTTCAATTACCATTGACATTATTTATATTTGTTGAAATTCATTATCTTATAATTGTATTTTGTAATCCAAAAAATACAGCAGTTACTAGCCTTCAATAGAATAACTATTTATACAATTAGTGAGTCACTCTCGTATATTATAATGGATATGTTCATCCTCTCAATGGATTTGGAACATGAATCACATAAGAGTAGCTGAGATGGGTTAAGAACCATATCTTTTTTATTCTCAATAGACCTAGAAAAAATTTATAGTTTATTCGTAGTTCATTAAGAGTAGTTCAAGATAGATAGACACCATTAAATTTTAATAGAGAAGGGTTATGTGAATATTCATGAACTTATATTTAGCAATGAGAAATCTATCTTTTTAGATAACTCAAGGAATCTTTTACCTTGTGCTTAATTGGTTATTTTGAATTCCTTTCCCACGTAATATCACATCCTCTCTCAATGAGGATTTATCTACCTAGGTCTCACAGTTAATAATCAATGGGATAGTGTATGTATTAACTAGCAAGTCTCTGGGTGTTGGGTTAGTGAAATTTTGGATCAGGAATGATTCATGGGATCAATAACTATCACAAAATTAGATTTTATAGAAAAATATGATGTCATTTTTTATCCAATGGATCCCATTCATCAGTTGAGTGACTAATGACAAGGAATATTAATTTTTGGATTTTCATTCTCTTACCATTAAGTTAATTCAAAAATTTGGGGAGTTGACTAGGGGTGAAAAAGTTGAAAATTTTCTCTTCTATGTCAAGATCTAATTTTAGTTCCTTCTTCTATCAAGATAGTATCATGTGGATTGTTCATTTAAATATTATGTACGTACATAAGGTAGTGAATATGGAACACTAGATTTTGGTTATTCTATTAATATGATCCCACTTTTACTATAGGGGGAGAAAAATATATGTGTATTTTTCATCAAATTGTCAAAAATTCTATAGAATCGTGATTTTTTAAGGGTACACATTGATCAAATCATTGAATTAATGTTTTTCATTCCTATTACGGGTATAATATATATGAATATATTTTTTCATGGTGTGTTTTGGATTCAATGACCTTGAACCATGTTTCAACTATCATTGTTTTGACTAAGGCCTAGTTTCTTTTGTGTGTTAATGGATAATGTTTTTACCTTATGATCATGATGGGATATGGGTATGGTATCCCACTTTTTATTAAGAGGGATATATGTATTAATCTTTTTTCTTTTGGGAATAATTTGATGAACTCTTTTAGATTAGGTAAGTCTTTATTTCCATTCAAAAATCATTCATAGGTTTCATGTTATCTATAGATATTTTATAAGACAATATTTAGGGAATCATATTAACACCAATGTCAAATTATGGTCTTTTGAGTTGGTTCATCCTCGTATCAAAGTTTTGATAGTGGAAGAACATGTATTCTTCATGTATTCTTGGGAGTAAAAGTTCCAATACCTATGTAAGTGATGAAATATATTTCTTTGGTGAATTTTACTATTTGAATTTATTTACTGTATTAGTGGGTTTGGTTATTGGGTACATTTCATTCATGATTCAACGATGTGTAAGACTTTCCATTATCCACTTGTGGATGGATTGTGTGTCAGGATCCAATTATGTATGAGTTTTTCCTATTATACTATTGAGTAGATTTCTCTTTTGGTATCTTGTTGTCTTTTGTATATTCTCATGTGAATTATAATATATTACTATATTAGAACATAACTTTGTATATCTATTATAGTACCATCATTAGTTTAATTAGGTGGTTTGAAAACTATACAATTTTTTCTATAATAATGGTTTGAGATTTTTTCTAGACACTTCTAATCTCATGATTTACAGGAATGAAAATATCAATAGCCTATAGAATGAAACACCCTTAGTTTTAAGGTATGTCTATTTTTTATTATGTATAGTTTAGTTAGGGAATATTTGGATGGGGATTCAGGGAGAGTTTGGAGGAGGAGATTTATTTGAAGTTGAGGTTTTTATGTGAGATCTAGTTCACAACATGGATTTGTTCTCGCAGAATGATAGCGGTTCCATATTTTAATGTTATGGTGCCATGAAATTTGATGTAATTAGCTATATAAAGTTCAAATCACAAATCACAATATCACATTTTGAATTATGTTAGTTCCATCTTAATTAATCTATTTCATCACCCTTTTGGTTCTCATTAATTCTCCTTCATTCCACTCAAAAAATAGGCATCTTTTAGGAAATTTTATGGATTGAATTATTTCTTGGGGTTGTTTTTATGTTACCATTGAATTTTTAATCTTGTAAATCAATGGGGGATTGTGAGATTTAGGATATATGATGGTGTGTTGTGTTTTTAACTTAGAAACATTATTTTAGGTAGTTAGATTATCTTCTACTCTACCATTTCTATAAATATAATCATTAAAATTTCTAAATCAAAATATTTTTATTCAAAATTTGAATTTTGAAAAATTTATTTAAAAAACCCCTTGTTTTTTTTGGATTTTAAAATAATGGTTTTCGTTAGACCAAAGTTGAGTTTTGGTTGTATTTGTTTTCAATAGATGATATATGGTTGAAGTTGAGAAATGGATGAGTTATGGTTTCTAGACACACTTCATTGGAATTACCATCATACTGGAAAGTAAGATGAATTAGCCATAGAAAATCAGATGCAAAAATAGAAGAAACATAAAACTTCAGTCCGAGTCTATCAGTAAGAGCATTTAGAATCAGACCATCGACATGATTCAACTAATCAAGGCCATTAAAATGATGATTTTTTATAAATAAATAAGTTTTTTTAAGAAATGGGAAGTCATATAACATTCTAATATAAATATGAAGATTCTTTTCAAATCATGGAGTTCTCATAAATCATGAATAATTCATGATACAAGCTGGAGTTTTTGGAAGAGAGGTAAATATGATGTGAATTATTTTGTATATTACTCATCGGTGTGAGGAACAATAAACAAAGAAGTGTTTATGTCATCGGTATGATAATCATCAGTGTGAAAATATTAAAAGGCTGTAAAATTGATCTTTTTGAAGTGAAGAAGCCACTGTTGAAATTGGTCCACTGAACTTGTTGTTCCACCGATTCATCATAATGTATTATGACACCGAATCATTTAATAAATTGTTTGTATCCTTAAAAAATAAGATACATAGTTCTATTTAAGGTAGAATTTAGTGTTTAATTTGTTGAGATAGATAAAATAGATGATAAAAGAGACCAATCAATTTGATGAAAATTAACAATGTATTCAATCATTGATATCTGGGGAATTGCATTTTGATTGTGTTAGGTGAAAAATAAAAAAAAACATTGATTGTGTCTCAATAAGAGGTAAAGAATAATCAGACCGGTGCTAACACCGTCCATCAAAGTAAGTAGATATCAATCTATCATAATCATGCTAAAAATGACAATGTCATTTTATGATGAACTTCAACAGAGCTTGGATCATTGGTATGAGGAATTTAAGAAAAGGATAAATA
Organism: Viscum album; assembly: GCA_963277665.1. Classification (NCBI taxonomy): domain Eukaryota; kingdom Viridiplantae; phylum Streptophyta; class Magnoliopsida; order Santalales; family Viscaceae; genus Viscum; species Viscum album. The sequence continues at coordinate 135,687,328 of OY728156.1, forward strand.
CTTTAAAGATTTATTAGATACATGTGTCATGAAAAATTATTATGGAACGAGGTTTTTGGATTCTAAAAAACTTTACCAATGTTATAATAAGTGTTTTCGATTAATAATAATCATCTATATGAAAATACATTAAATATTTACATGAGTTCTTCATAAGTATTAGTATTCAGTTTTTCATATGTATTCATCATGATAAAGAATCATAAAAAAGAATCACACTGAAGGAATGATTGTTAACTTGAATAATTCTTAATTTTTGAGTAGATTCAAGAGATTCGAGAAGCCCCTAGAAGTATTGATAATATTTGAAGAAGTAAAAGATGAAGACATAAAATGAACATGAATTTTGGGAAGGGGAAATTTAGTTGAGAGGGAAGTGGAATTGGTTTACCCACCTTTTCCATTCTTGGATTCCTAAAAATGAAGAGCATAATACATTCATACTATTAAAGTGTGTTGAACTATTCACGTGTTCTAGAGCTCATGAAATTATAGAATAGGTATTGAGATTATGATTAAACTATTTGTTTCATGTTTAATATAATGAAGATCAATTGAAGTGAGGTGGAATCCTATTATAAAAGAAATTTCTAAATGATTATGTTTCATTGGATCTAGTCCATTGGAGTGAGACTATCCGAGTGAAATACATCGAAGCAGGATTCATCGGACCAAGTTCCATCAGATGCAGGAAGTGGTGAGATGCTGATTGAGTTTATACTCAATAAAATTATAAGGAGTAGATGCAGAATTATATGGAGCCCAATCAAATAGAGAACATCCCAAAGAGGTTACCAAAATGAGGCTGATTGGAATTAATTTTCAGGAGGAAGATTACTGGATAGTTTTTATGGAAGATGTTTCAAGACAAACAAGTTATTCATAGTTTTTTTGAAATTCTTGAATATTGTAAACATGTTTGTTTTGATTCATCTTACTTTTGGAGGAATTGAAGAACTTTATTAAGTGAATCAGAAAAGAAGAATAGAAGTGAATATTATAACTATATATACTTACCATTTTCTGAAAAGGCTTGCGTGTGTGCTGGGGTGTATAACCATTTATGGGAAAGTGGATACTGAAAATTATAGTTGGGCGTATAACAAAAAATATCATGAAATTTTATTCTAGGATTATAGAATTGTTCATTACTTATGCCTTTGAATCCCAAAAATAAGATAGTGAAGTAGTCCATATTGGTGGAAATATCCAACATAGAAAGGAGTAGTTATTTTTATAAAACCTTTTAAATTTCATGTCCTACCTTATCTTTATATTTATTTCATCCAAAATGAAAAAGTTGAGAATTTATATTTCAGTGGATTGTAAATTTAACAATTTTCACAGGTTATGAATGTTTACTAAATAATTTAAGAAAACATCTTATAAAATAAAAATGAATAACTAATTTCCCCTCTTAGTAGTCTCAATCCTATTTGGAAACAATTATTGGTATTATAGGAGGTTCCCTATGAAATATCCATCTTCGCAAATAGAGAATATAAATTCTATTAACTATTAGGGTATTCCCATTTTCAAAGGTAAGAACTATCGTATATTAAAAGATAGAATGCTGCTATATCTTATGTATCTTGGGTATTATGTTTTTAAGTAACTATAGATGGATTTCCTCCTTGTATTGAGAATTTTCCTCTTACTTTTGCTAATACAAAAAATCTTGAGAATTAAGGAAGTGATAAAAATTATTTACTCTCATCACTAATTGAATGTGAGTTTCTTAGAGTAATGGAATTTGGAACTACCAAAGGCATATGTGATATGTTGAAGAATATTTATGAAGAAAATATAAAGGATAATAAGAAAAAGTTAAAACTCTGGAGGATAAAGTTGGATGATATGAAAATGAGTGAGTTTGAATTTTTTGGTGACTTCTTTACAAGGGTGAATGATATTTTCAGCAGCATAAGACTTCTTGGTGAGAAGTTGGAAGTCTCAAATGTAATTGAAAATATCTTGAGAATTTTTCCGGATATGTTTGATGCCAAAATTTGATCTTTAGAAGATAGAGATCCTAAAAATCTATATTTGTTTTATCTATTCAATAATCTTGTTACTTATGAAATTATAAGCGAGGTGGTTATGAAAAATAAACAAATGGTTGATCAAGAATGGAATTAAAATATTTTTTTAAATGGAAAAAAGATATAGAAATAAAAGAAGAATCAAGTGATCCCTAAGTAGAATAAAATTCTAAATATTTCAATAAAATTTTTACACTCCTTTATAAGAAATAAAATAAGGGAAAATGGAAAAGTAAAACCCTCAAAAGCTATAATTTTTCTGGGAAATCATATTTTGTAAATAAATTTCCTAGGAAAAATGTTGAATAATATGAGTTTGAGGAAGATGATGATAAATCATGGAAACAAAAGTGGAAGAAACATAAGGAAATATTTCCTTATAACAACAATATGAAAACTTATTTGAGAAGATTAAAGAATGATGATTCCTTATCCAATGATGAATATGATCATCAACATAACTTCATTTCATAAGTTATAAATGGAATTAATTCTTTAAACAATGATGATAGTGAAGAGACTACATATATGAATTGGATTATTAAAACAAATTTGGAAAAAGAAATTGATTAGAATAATCAAATCAAGAAATAAAGAAGAAAATTGATGAAAGACGCTAAAATTATATATCTTGATAATGATGATAAGATGAAGCAAGAAGAGAAAAATATAAATTTAATTAGATCTCATAATATCAAGATTAATGATATTCAAAGAGAAAATAAAAGATATGAATATAGATCATCTAGAAATGAGATCCCCAACATAAAAGAATCAATACTTGTTGAAGAAAGTAAGAAAATTTGAAGACAACTGGATCTAAAAAAAATTATAGATATTATAAATCAAAGGGTAGATGATAAGTAATAAGAATTATTTAAAACAAAATCAATAATTCTTATGAAAAAAAGTTAAATGTGAAATATGAGAGAAAACTTCAGCAATGATGTTTATATTAAATGTGAAGCTTCTAAAGTAAGTGAAAATAAAGGCCTCCAAAATTAGGTTTGTGAGAGAACATATTTCACTAGGAAAGATAAGAATTATTTAGGAAAGTATCCTTATGAGTGATGTGGTCCATGATTTGTGAAGAAAAAAACAAAGTTCTAAACAAGTTTACTATCAGTCTGAAAAATATGGATTTAGAGGTTACTATTGGTGTTGTGGATTTTTCAGAAATATATCTTATTCATGATGGTATAACATTACTTAAACAAGAAATATATATGAATCAAGGAAAATCTATGTTGAGAAAATATGATCAAAAGTTTCTAAATTATCTGTGGGACCATAAAAGAAAACTTCGTAGGTGATGACTTCTGAATCCTAGATAATGAAAAATGAAAATATAATGAAAGTTGAGTATGTTAAGAAAGAAACTAAAATAGAACCTGATGAGTTAAACAAATGAGTGCTTACTTATTTGGATAGAATCATTTTACATGGATAGAAAATTAGAAGAAGAAAAAAAGATAAGTTGAAGAAATGGTATAGAAAAAGGTTTTGGAAGAAGTGAGTAATGTTGATTAAAAAATACCAATAGATTGTGGTTTTAAAATTTATAAAATATTCAAGGAAAGTGATAATGAAGGGAATTTTACTAAAAATTATTTTACTATCTGGACAAAACCAGAGGAAGGTATGAATTAGTTGTTACAAAATCACTATAACAAAAATGTTACTAAAGAAGAAAAGAAGTTGTGATCCTTTTTAAAAGAATATTCATATAAAAAGAATCATGTTACAAAATTTAAGAAGGATGAAAATAAGGAAGAAAACACATTCAATGAAAAATAATAGAAGAATAATAAAAATTCAAGAATAAGAGAAGACTCTCAGTCCTAATATTTCTTATGAGAAACTATAAGGTTATTCCTTATTCCCAAAATATTTGTGTATTTGTACAAACTTGCAGGGAATTGAAGGAGTTGAAATAAGTAATTTTATGTTTATGAGTATTTTACTTATCCTACTAAAAAAATAACAAGGTTACAAAAAATAAGTTTATGGGAAAGTTGTATTTTTACACTTGAACACTTATGATGTTTTTTTTGTCATGGGTGAAGGTTACTTTTATCTCAAAAAAATATTCTTAGATTTACCCATATATGATAATGCTAAAAGAATAATGAAAAGGTATTACATGAATGATTTTTATGTACAACATTGATAACCTTGATTACACACACTTTTTTTCTACACTGATCTCACAAACATAGACTTAGATTCGTTTTGTTAATGTTTCTTTATTAAGAAACTCATGTGATACTTATGTTCTCTAGAAGAATAATTTCACAATTTTGAGATGAAAAGTTCCAAACCTTAGAAATAAGATCATTTTTCAAGTAAAGGGGGAAACCTTTCATGAAGAATAATTTTAATTTTATTTTCAATCAAGGGTATTGATAAGAAATAGGGGGAGAAATAGAATAATTGGGTGCATAAAAATAAAGAAAATAAAATAAAAAGTGGTATTTTTATAAAGTCGGTATTGACAAAAAACACCAAGTGGGAGATTGTTAGTCCCAAGTTGAGTTTTGGTTGTATTTGTTGTCGATACATGATATATGGTTAAAGATGAGAAAAGGTGTAGTTTTTGTTACTAGACAAACCCCATGAGATGGACCATCAATTGAACAAGGAAGACGTACTAGGCTTGGAGAACCAGATTAAAAAAACAAAAGGAAACACAGAGCATTGGGCCTAGTCCATTAGTATGAGCAATACAAATCAGATTGTGTACATGAGTCAATAGATCCAGGATATCATAATAATGCTTGGTTGGAAAGAAAGAAAATTATGGAAGACATGGGAAGTCATAGAACTTTCCAATGTAAATATGATGTTTCTTTGATGATCATGGGGTTCTTATAAATCATGAAGAAGTTATAATACAAGTTGAAGTATATAGAAGATAGGAAAATATGTTGTGTAGTATTCTGGATATTACTCATTGGTGTGAGGAACACCAGACATAGATGGATGTACATAATCAATATAAGAATCATTACCATGACAATATAATATGATTGGAAGATTGATCTTACTAAAGTAAAGAAGCCATTATTGACATCGGTCTATCAAACACGGTATGACACTAATTCATCGTAATGGATTTTGAAAACGACTCATTTTATAATATGTTGATGTCTTTTAAACATCATAGATGGATTTATATTGGAGGTAAAATTGAGTGGTTATGTTATTGAGATCAATGAAATATATTATTATAGAGACCAATCAGCCAGATAAAAATAAAAAATGTATTCAATCATTTTCCAATGTTTGAATTTTATTTCTATTGGGTCAAGAGAAAAAGAACAAAAGTATTGACTGTTTCTCAAGAAACAGTGTTCACTCATCAAACTGGTGCTGAAAATGAACATTAGAGTGAAGCATAGATTGATCCATCATAATCATACATAAAATTACAGATTCATCATATGTTGAATTTCATCGAACACAGGATCATAGGTCTACGTAGTTGAAGTAATGGATAAATACTTTGACGATATTTCAGATATGTGATTTCTACCAAAGTTTTATTGAAGGTGTTTTTTGAATTCTATAGAATATTCTCAATTTTTTAGAAATAGTTTTTCAGTTGATATAGAGAATATATATGAGAAGTCTTTCAATTTTACAAGAGGTCATCGTAATGAGTAGTATTTATTTTTTCGTATGTATTCATCGTGATGAAGAATCAGAATAAAGAATTAGACTGTAAAATCAGATTGAAGAATTGAACAGAAGGACTTATTTTAAACTTGAATAAGTCTAATGTTTTTAGTTGATTTGAGAAGATTCAAGAATCTACATGATGTATAAATAATAGTTCATGACGTCAAAGATAATGACTCAAATGACTGAGAAGTTTAGAAAATTGAAATTAAATTGGAAATGAAGTGGAATTGGTTTCACCACCTTTCAATTCAGAGATACATATAAAAAGAGAAAACAATACATTTATACTTTTCATGTGTATTGAACTTCTCATGTGTGTTATAGCTATAATAATTATGGAACACATATTGAGATTCCGCTTGAACTGTTTTTTTCAGTTGAATCTAAGGTAGATCCATCAGAGTGAGGTTTAATCCGATCATTAGAGAAAGTTACAAGGTACAAAATTTCATTAGAGAGATTCCATTAAATTGAACCTATCAGTATGGAATCCATCAGAATAGGGGTAATCAAACCATGTTTTATCAAATATGGGAAGTTGTGAGTTTTTGATTGAGTTTATTCCCAATAAAAAAGTAGAATATAATAGAGGCCAATCATATGGGGACCATCAGATAGAGGTTACCAAATTGAGGTTGATTAGAATGAATTTTTATGAGGAAGTTTTCTTGATAGAATTTCTAGAAGTAGTTTCAAGATAAAAATGATCTTTATATAATTGTTGAATTTATTGAAGATTGTATGATGGTATAGTTATATTAAGATTACTTTTGGAGAATGTGAAGAAATTTTTGAAGTAAACCAGAAAAGAAGAAGGAAAGTGAAGCTTGTAACTATAGATAATTACGAGTTGGGGCTTTAACCAACCATATCAGAAAATTTTCGATTGATATTTTATAATTGTTAACTTTTTGTGACTTTTTATTCTATAAAGAATATATTGAAATAATCCTTATTAGTGGGACTATCCAATATGGTAAGGTGTTTTTCTTTTTACTGAATCTTGTAAATATTATGTGCTTCCTTATATTTATATTTATTTCATATGAAAGGTAAGACTAAGAAGTTATATTTGAGTGGATCTTAACTTTTAGAAGTTTTAGAGGTTAATAAAGTTTACTAAATAAGTTTATAAACTTTATTATAAAATAAAATGGAACCACTGATCTTCCCACTCAGTGATCTCGATCCTATTTGGGAACATCAGTTGTGGGAATATCCCACAACATGTATGATAAATTAATGAAATAATGTTTTGATTTCAATGATTTTTTTGGTTGTGAGAATATGATGTGGACATGAGTTCATGAGTTCACGATGAATATAGAAAGGGCCTCATTGGGTTAAACATGGACACATGTTTAATTTAGAATCAAGGATTTGTGTGTGTTATTACTATATATGTAAAGGGCTATTTGATGACCGACATGGTCTCATAGTCAATTTAGACATAGGGGAATTTATTTCCATTTTATGACTTGGGTCGGGAGGGATTGACATCGCTCATTAGTATCAACTATTCAGTAGGACTTCATTGACATGTCATTCATTAAGTGTATGAGTTGTATGGGTGTGAATTAATGGCATGAGATACCTTTATAGTGTTAATATTCTTTCACTACTACCATATCTGTATCTTTCTAGAACAATTATATTCTTCTACTATATATATATATATATATGTTTGTACTTGTTTTGAGAAGAATATTTCTTGTGTTGTAATGTGTGGGAAAAGTCTAGTAGATTACCTAATGAGTTGATATACTCACCCTTGGAATATGCACTTTGGGGTATATACAGACTTTTTTACCTTGATACATGTAATGAGAGACTTCATAATTCACTATCAAGAGAATATTGATACTGTAGTATTATCATTACTAGTTAGAGGTTCAATATTTTTTACCATGGAGTAGATCGAGATGACAATTTGGTGCCTTAGGTTTACTTTGTGTCTTTGGGTCTATTTTTATTGTAAATTTCTATTATGTATTATCTTTGACGACTACTTTGATTATCATCTTGTTATGATATTGGAGGGTTTTATATCATGTATCATATTGTGTCTCTTATTTGTTGTTTTTAGGTTAACATAGGGTAAAATCACCCCCATGGTTTAGTAAATTTATTGGTACTTATTTCCACCCATTAGTGTTTAGGGGTGTTACCTATGGTTAGTGGAACTTTGGTATTTCCCCATGAAGATGGGTTAGGTAGAGATATTATAAGAAGTTTTTTTGTAATTGTTGACAATTTTAGTAGGTTTATTTGAACTTATTTCTTTACTCATAAAATTGAAACTTTAAACAAGTTTTTTTCTTTTTATAAATTGGTTCAAAATCAATAAGGTAATTTAAAAATTATGTTATAAGTGATAAAGGAGGTGAGTTTTATAATCTATAATTTAAAAAATATTATGAATATAATATATATTTTCATAATTTTTATACTCCTTGAACATTGCATCAAAATGTTGTTGTTGAAATGAAAAATATTACAACTATAGAAATAGATAAAACCATTAATAACGAATATAATCTACCAAAATTATTTTGGGATGAATTGGATAGTAGTTATTATAATAAATTTAAAATAATTTTTATTATAATTATTAAAATAAAACTCCTTATGTTTCATTAAAATAAAATTAACTAATGTATATTCATTTTAGTGTTTTCAGGTGTATAATTATTATTTTGAATACTAAGGTCAATTTATATTAATTTGATGATAAAAGTAATGATGGTATTTTTATAGGATATAATAATAATAATAATAATAATGATTATTGGGTATATAATAAATGATTTATGACATTTGAAGTATTTATACATGTAAAATTTAATGAAAATAATGAAAAACTAAAATAATATTTAGGAACACTAGGTGAATAATTTAAAGAGTTTAACATTGACGACGATAAACCTCAAAGTGATAATGTATCTGTTGTGGGAGGGAATATATATTCTCAACATGATCATAAAAATTGAAAAAATCTTAAAGCACATCATTATAAGGAAGTAATAGGTAATATTGAAACTGGAATTCAAATAGGAAATTATTTTTTTAATTATTATTATATTTATACTTTTATTGATAATTTTGTGCCTCATAATGCTGACGATTCTTTGAATTATTGTAATTAGGTTTTTTATGCATGTTGAACATAATAAATTTTAAAGAAATAATATTTGGAATCTCTCTAAACTTCCTAAAGATAAATAAATTATCATAATTATATATTTTCTAGGAAAAATTGTATTAAACTAGAAATATTTTTAAAACTGAAGCTAGAATCACTAGTGAAAAAATGGTTTTTCATATCACGGGTTTTATGTTTTAATTATCAGTTTTATTATGTCGTTATTATGAGTGACATTAAATCAGGGTTTCAAATTATTTAAAAATAAATGATGTAAACATAGTTTTTATTTATATTTTTAGGAACCAACATTGAGAACACACTGAAACTATAAAAATATAAGAATTTTACATTTAATTTTTCATATAATCGATACAAACAATGCTCTTCCACATATTTTATTTAAAATAGCAGACTTTGTAAATACTTCTCCAAATAATTTTTCATATAATCAATATGAAAAAACAATTTTATTAAAATTTTCACATCAGTTATTGTATTACTAATATGGAATATATATATTTTTAAATTAAATCAATTATTCTAAGGGTAGGAGTGAAAAAACATGTGTATAAACAAACATACCACATCACATTAGCATAAATAGAAAAGAACATACTTTACCATATTAAATTTAAACATTATAATATACATTAAAAATGAAATAAAACCAATAAATACTATAAAATATTATTCCCATTCTATTTTTAAGTGATTTAAATCTTGTTGAATATAAGGGTGAGAATAATCAAAATGATAAAAAAATTTAAAAATAATTTAACATGTTTTTTCAATATAATTTTAAAATAAATTAAAGGAAAGATTATAAGACAATATATCATTGATGAATTTTTTAACTGTCCCAATTGAAATTATTTCAAACATAAATACTATAACATAACATCCAAATTCCTTTAACCCCTTTTTATAATGATAGTTTTGTTTAAAAAAATTTCAATTTAATATAATTTTGTAAGTACATACAGCCAAAATATAATAATTATAGAGGGTAAGTCATATTTTCTTTTAAATAGTTGTTATTTTCACTCCTCTTTCATATTGTATCTATAAATTAATCCCATTCCCTATTTAAAAATGATATTTATAAAACAAAATTAAATTCCATTATAATATAAAATTATTAAAATATTCAGACTTACTTGTTTAATAAATTGATAAAAATATCTTTCACTAGGCCCTGTATAGATAATAACTAGTAAGATTCATTCTCCCATAGAAAAATAATACCTAACATCTAATGACCTCTAATATATACAAAATATAAGGTGAGTAGTTATTTAGTTAAGATGAATTAGAATTTAAGAAATATATGTTATCTACCCCTTATGATAATGAAATATCCAAAATTGATTTGCATTATTTTGAAATATTTCAATAATATATAATATTATTTCATAATATTTCATTTGACTCACTATTGGTGAAATACATTAAGGGTCTAAAAATCCATATACAAATATTGCATCATACTGGATATAAAATGTATAAAGTTAAATAATACAAAATAAAAAGAATTATTGAGTTTCAATAAATTAGAATAACTAGAGGATATATGATAATTGAATTACTTGGAAAAAACATGTACCAAGTTGATGCCCAATATATCTAAAATTACATGATCCATGATATCTTAGTTTAAGATAATCACTTTTAGTTCACATATAAATTTTTTATTATTCATTGGAAGATTATAAAAACCCAATAACAAAAGATGAATATATTGCTAATCTATCAAGTCATGAAGAAGTAGTATCTAAAGTCATAGTATCCTATACATATTGTTTTCAATACTGTATGTATTTACATTTAAATAAATTATATAAAAATTATAAAAATATATAAATTTTAAAATTTTAAAACAAATTTAATTTTAAAATAAAGTAAATATTAAAATATATACATACCTAAATGGAAATCTATTGGACAAGTGTAGATAGAAAAATTAAAAAATTGATGATACTTTTTCCTATTGTAGTGAACTCATATGTAGGAAACAGTATTATGGATGATCTATCAAAAATATAGTTTATATTGACCATTATCTACTTCATATATATTTATTTGTTATGAAAAATATACCAAATATAATATATAATACCATATGCAATAATATGATGTCCGGGATCCTCAATATATAACTCATAATAAATAGGATGTTTTTTAAGAAGGGTGTGGGAGTTATATAATCTAGAAGAGGTAGAGTAATGGGATTTATAGGTGGAGGTGGAGGAGTGGGATCTGTAGGCTAAGGTGGAGGAGTGGAATATGAATCCTAACATTTTTGTTCATATCTACACAGATCGACTATACAGAAACATTGATTCTTTCTTCCATAATCTCACCCATATCTTATACATTAGAATTTAGGGATTCTATTTTCCTTATATATAAATCCCCATTTGAAGAAGCCCCTGAATGAGCAAACACATTTTTATCAATACACCTACCACGTATCCTCATACATGACCTAGGTATTCCATATTTCCCAATGTAATAGCTAAAATATCCATCCTACCTATAGGTATAAAGGTCCCCTATGTTATCCTATTCTCAAGGAATTCCTATAAATAATATTTGAAAAATTAAATAGTGAAAAAATAGATAAATATTAGAATTAACTTAAATAGAACATATAAATTAAATAACTTATTATAATTACCTCAACTATATCTGTCAACTCTTCTATAAAACATTGAACATTTTTTTTTCATTCAAACCATCTTCAATTTTTCCTTCCCAGCTAGGGGGAAGTTGGGTCAACCTCTATGGATCCTAAATACTTAAATCTAAATTAATAAAATTGTTTAGATATCATTTTTTTCTTTTAATAATTTATACCCTTAATGAGATAAATTATGAGGTTATACATTTTGGGATTTGATCTTCTGATTAGATATCCTCATTAGTTATAAAATAAAAATAAAAAAATATTTAATATGATCACTAATATAAAAAAAACTTCAAAAATTTAACATTTCACTTTCCAAAAATGATTCTTTTTTTATACTTTCAAGAAATCATTTCCATGTATCTTCATCTAGATAAATATATATATCGCATGATTTTTTATTTTTCTCTTTCCCCAAATATTAATAATCTTATAAGAGTTTACTTAAAATCCCTTCATTTACTAGTAGAAAAATATAAAAATTTATTCTTAACTTATGTTGTGTTAGATATATCATATATCTTCTAATATAGAGTGGAAATACCATGTATTAGTAAAAACCTTTGATGATAAATAATAAAATAAAAAATTATATTACCAAAATTACCTCCCATATTAGAGATATTTTCTCTTTGTCAATAATTTTACAATCAAAAAATCAAAATAATAACTTTTTCATGAGATTAAAATAAAACAAAAGTATTAATGTTTTTTGAATTTTAACCATAAATAATTTCAATATCATAAAATTAAACTGCTATCCTATGGTCATAGCTATGGTTAACTAACAATTTTGGTAAACATGTGCATCCACATTTACTAAACATATAATTATTCTCTACCCCTATGGAAGTAGATGTCCCCAGTGTAAAAGGATGATGAGTCATCTTAGAAAAAGTATGTGTAAGGTCTATTTCTATTTTTTTGAATTTTATGTTTTTAAATAAATGTTAATAAAAGAAATGTATATTTCTTCTTGTTTTTCAAATAAATTATCTCACACAACCATAAAAGGGGTTTTCATCTATGTCAACACCATTCAAAATTTATTATACTTCATTGGTAATATGCTATGATAACACCAACCTAATTCTTTATAAGGATGAATTAGGATATCATCTAATATATTTTTTCATAAAAAGCATTTATATCCACGGGTTAATTAATATTATATAGAACTATGAATTATTTTATGTTATTAATGCCCACATTTGTATGATTTATCATTATGTGAATATTGGGTCCATTATAGACCTAAAATGCATTGGGTAACGTTTTATACCCCATAATATTAGGATATGATATGGGTGGTTTACCCCAGTCAACCATGTTATGGAAAGGGGGTTAACCTAGACCATTATGATATGAATAAATTTATGGATATCTTTGATATATGTTATGATTTATATGCCTATGATTGTACAATATTATTATGTTATGAAATATACCAATGTTATTTTCTCATTGATCATGATTATTGATTCTTGTTTCCACTCTCATATGACTCACTCATTATGTTATACTAAAATATTTACTTCATGGCTCATGTTTTATAATCTATGATTTATTAGTTATGATTATCTTATGTAATGAACATGTAACTTGATTATTTTCTCATACATATATGATTACCTTATGCTCACAGATAGAAGATATTTTTATTGAATATAAAATAATATATTTTTTATTTCATATGAATAAATAAAGTGAACATATATGGTCAATATCATGCGTATCACACTCATAGAAACTAAATTTTTATTATCATTATTATACTTTAACTAATATAATAACAAATAATATATTAATATAACATGCATGTGGAAATATATATGATATATAAATAAATATTAAAGTAATTGAAAATTAAATAGGTAAGACACATGAATGTCAGAATAATACTATTTCTCTTTCAAGTTAATATATTTGAAATTGTTGTTTTAAAAATATAATATTGATATCTTATTCAGTGTTTACTATCACCCAACACCCCCTAGACTAAATTTTTATACCCCCATATGGAGAAATATGTTTTTATGAATGTAATATACCTAAATCTAGAAAGGATAACGCTTCCCTAACCAACACTATTCAAGCTATACTCAAACATATGCATGACTTAAACAGTGAAGGGTATTAATTCTAATAACCGTGATGTAAAATTCTATTGTAGATAAAATGGGGAGAATAATAAATTTAATATATTTAAAAAATGATTTAAATTCTAAGAATAAAATAAATAAAAAACATGAAACACATTAAATCCCGAAATACTACTCCCTCCCTTAAATAACAATGAGGTTTGTTCAAAATTTTCACTGATATGAGATTCAAATGGAGATAGAAAACAAAAAGAGAAAAGAAAAGTGAAAATGAGATTAATAAGAGAAATTAATATATTAAATTTATAGAGAAATATTATTGGAACAAAAAACTATGATTCTATAGATCACAAATATCCAAAATTGAAAAATATTTTTAATAGAGGTGTAGTGAAATTTTATTAGAAATATTTGGAAAAATTTCACTACAAAATATTCCTCAAAAGGTAAGGTGAGGTAGACCCATTTAATTGAGAAATATGGGAAAATTATATTCTTAATTTTTTATGTTTTACTTTTTATGTTCCCCAAAAAAATATATAATTAATTTTCCATGTGTAGATAAAGTTACAATCGAATAAATAAATAAATCATTTCTCTCTTGAATATTATTCATAATCCCATTTTCCAATTTCCCATGAATTTACATCCAATAATGATTATAAATCACATGAAACCATATTTTGATAAATTTATTCCCATTCTCTTAATTTCTGCATAAAAAATTAAAACTAATTCACTTTTCCTCTTTAGGTGATATGGGACCATATTTGAATATCTGCAAAACTATGTATAGATTTCAAGGTCTAGATTATGATATCATTATGGGATTAAAAAGTTTCAATTCAGTTCTTAGTTAGGTTGGTTTCAATATATCCTAAGTAAACTAGAATAAAAAAATGAATTTAATAATTTGTAAGAAAATATTTTTTCTAATGAACTAATGTAAATAAAAACAACTAAAATTAAAAAATTAGGCTATTTTCAATATCAATACCTAAAAATATACCCATTTACATAAATATAACAAATATTTGGGTTAAAAAAAAATCAATTTTTGAATAAAATTTATGATGATATTATCTTTATCATTCCCCCACTCTTAAAAACTTCACTTCAGGGAAATCAAAAGAAATTTACTTAAAAAAGAATCATCTAGCCTATGTTCTAGTATAAAAACATGAAAATAATATAAATAAAGACTCATTAATTATTGAAAATATAATACATCCTATTTATGTACTATCTACTAATTTACTTTAATTCGTGAAAATTTTTAACTTTTAAGGTTCCAAAAGAAATTAAATTTATTGCAATTAACAATTTGATAAGTGGCACCATCATAAGTTATTTAATCCTAAGCTCCTCCAAATAATGTTCAATTTCTTAATTATTTTATAAAACCCAGATGATATTCTTATATGAAAATTTAATCCTTCATATAGTGTTTAATATTCCTCTCACCTAAATGTATGATTTTTTGATAACTAAGAACTCTTTTATATTCTTTTTTCATTTTTTTTCATTGCATAATACGTTAAAACATCAGTTGGGATCCTATTTTCCCACATTACTCTAGTTTTAAAGGACATATTTGAATAAAAAATATTTTTATTTGTCTCTATGAGGCGTCATTCATCACATTATAAAATGAACCTATGGAATAATTCAAACGTTATGTTTACACATGTTATAATTAAAATTAAACCAAATCTTCATCCGTTTAGAATCCTTTTCCAAGTTTTAAAACAAAAAATTCCACATAATTAGTAGCAAAACTCACCAAGTAATCATATATGTTCTATAATTTCAAATTATGTGAAATATCACCATAATATTTTATCTTGGCTGGACAACAATTTAAGAACATATTTTTAAATCAAACAAAAACACACAAAAAATGAAATATAAAAAAAACCTAAAATATTCTAAAAAAACCTAAAAAATGTAAAAACACACAAAATTCCTAAAAATATATTTTTATCCCACTAAACATAGTATCTTACTACCCTTCTATTTATGCTAAAAAATAATTGATAATTATTAAGGCAAAAAAACTAAAGTGAGGGAAAGGTATAACCTAACATTATTTTCCAATTAAAGTATTGAGTTAATGTCCATGGTCCTATAAATGTAAAAAAACAATTAATTACAAGAAAATTTAATAAAAAATAAATCAAAATAAGGAAAATGGGAAAATATAATAGGACTTGGTTTGACCCCCTGAAAGTTGGTACTTGTTTTTGACTATATCTCGTTGGATGATCAATAATCTTATCCCTAATTAGAAGGTTGATGGTTCTTTGAGATTTTACAACACATGTGAGTTTTCCCAAAATATATGACTAGAAACCATGAATTAAGACCATTAAAATAAAATATTATAAACCCATCCCTTAAATTAATGGGAAAAATAAGTGAGACATGAGAGGGTAATTTTTGGAGGGTTCTCCCTTTTTCATTATTATTGTAGAGTGGTGTCCACTAGTGGGGAGAATATTAGTATATGATGTGGATTTTGATATGTATTAGCTTTATTAATTAATTCATCAATTATTTTTAGTTATTTACCATTATCCACATATGTACCAATGTATAACTCAACTCGATCCTCAATTATTTCCTCCCAATATGTCACTAATTTATCTTCTTCTTCTTCATCAAAGGATATCTATGTGTTAACAAAATATAAAAAATCAATGTAGTGGGGGGTAATTATTAATTTAATATCAGTATAATCAGAAATAAAAGTCAATAAGATATTAATCTCTCCATAAATAGTCTAGTATTTTTATTCTAATTATTTGTTTAATGTCTCTTGGAGTTGGGTTATTGTGTATGGAGGAAGGTAGTCAATATGCTACAAATTTTCATCAAATTTCATTATATATTTAGGGAATTCTTATATATAAATATATATGTATAGTGTTTCCAAGTTATCATTTTCATGGATGGTAGAGTTGATCAGTTTTTTATATTTAACAAAATATGATTGATATTTTCTAAGTCATTGTGATCTCCCAAAACAATATCATCTAGATAGTATTCCTGAGTAACATAATAAATAAATTGTATATAAAGGTTTAATAGATCATTATTTATATCCCTTAGTGGATCAAAAGGTTCCTCAACTATAAAAGTCAGTGGAATAATATTAACATCATTTAATTTTTGATTTTGTTGTACCTCTAACCATAAATAACTCCTCTCATTGTAATAAGGAAAATGGATCCCTATTTTTTATTTAATTATTTTATCAATCCATATGACACATACATTATAATTTTAATTTAATATTCCCTACTAGAATCAATATAAATCCAAGAATATGAAAAGTATTTTAAATAATCTATCTAAGGATTGTAAAAATAATGATATGCAATAATGTTATTTTTCTTAGATTTTGAAATTTGTTTTAGTTTCATTGACAAAAATTATGGTTAAGATGTTGACATAACTAAATATAGTTCCAATTTTATGGAGGTATTTTTTAACAACCAAAATTAATATTATTTATTTCTTAACAGTGAAATTTAGGGAATTCCCTAGGTTGATCTCATAGGAAGGCCACTAACAGTCACCAAATCTTCTACTGTCATTATTATATTCTAAATAATATAAAAATAATAGGTTTGTTGATATGTAAATTATATATAAATATATATATGTAAAACTCAAATAAAAAAACAAGACATGTTAACTAAAATGGTTAAATGTTTTAAAATAGAATACTTTTTCAACCCATACTATTCAAGAAAAACTCTAGTGTATACATGAATTAAATAGTGAAGGGAAGGATGATTTATAATAGGGAATCATAACATAATAGTATAAAAAATAATCTTAAATCCCTCCATAATTAATTTAACTACTATATAAATTATGATAATTTAATAACTAAATAACATGAAATGAAATAAATCATTAATAACTACACCCTCCATCAAATTAACATGTGGTTCGTTCCCCATTTTTATGGATATGAGATTCACCCAAAGGGAAAAAACATACAGTGAAAAAAAAAGTGAAAATGAGAAGAAGAAAAGAAACTAATATATTAAAAGTATAAAAAAATGTTACAATAGAAAAATACAATTCTATAGAAAATGGATAACTAAAATGGTTAATTGTTTTAAAATGTGAGGGTGTAAAAAATAATAGGCATGATGAGATAAATTTTTCCTTCAAAATATTCCTCCAAAACATCATGTGTAGTAGACCTATTAAATTGTCTAATATTGAAAATTAGTCTTCTTGAATGATTTTTCTTATGTTTTATCAAGACCTATAAAAACATCATATTATTCTTTCAAATATATAGAAATTTTAAAATAAATTAATAAACCAATTATTTCTATCCTGTATACTCTTCATATTCACATTTTTCAATTTCCTTAGAATTTATAGCCCTGAAGGATACTGAATAACATGAATGAATAGTTGGAGAAACTTATCCCCAAACTCTAATTTATATGTAAAAAAATTATAGCTCATTTACTTTAGCTATTTAGGGATATGATGCCATATTTTATTGTCTTTAGGACTATGGATATATTTTAATGCTCATATTGTGAGTTCATATTAGGCCTCCAATGATTTAATCCATAACATGTTCATATTGAATGCAATGTATTCCTAAGAACCTAGAATCCCCAAAAAATGAATTTTACAATTTTTATTCGGTTATAAAATTTTTAATATGATATAAAAAATTAAATAAAAATTGTTAAAATTCGAAGATTTGACTATTTTTAAAATTATAATTAATTTATTACTGAAACCTAAAAATTCATTAATTTATTATATAATATTTCATTTTTTGGATAAAAAACACGGAATTACATAATTAAATATATGAAAATATGATCTTTTTTAGTCACATATGATCATCAATTTATATCTCTTATGATTACCCTAACTATGCATTAAATCACACTCTTTCTTATTTTTCCATTTACCGGGTTATAAAAAATGTATTATATATAATGTGACTAATAGAGTATCATGTGGGAATATAATTTTTTTATAATGTTGAAAATGGAGTAAAATATGTTTTTTACATATCTAATATGTAAATTCACTAAACCTAGAGGGTTTGGGGTGTGATTTATCGTGGAATGTAATGAATACTCCTATTAAATGAGGTAATATGTATGTATTAAATTTTTTAGTAACCTCAATTATAATAAAAAATGAGTCTTCTTTATTTTTTGGGATTACTTCAAGATTATATAACCAAATAAAATCTATGATCAACCAAAATTGATATAGTAATAATGGAAAATTTCATATCTTGAAATGATAGTGTCCTAATTTAGGTTATTATAGGATTAATTTTCATTGTAATATGATTGTATACTCTGATTATTTTTGTTTGATACTCACACTAACTATCTTTGTTTTAATAAATAGATAGATATGGGAGGAATCAAGTTAACTATGATTGTGATTAACAATACAATGAATATATTGATGATGAATGAAATGGGATGGGATATGTAGTGAAAAATCACATGGAAATGCTCACCAAACATTTATAATTTTTGAATAATAACATGTATAATGTCAAAATTCCTAATTATTTATGGAACAAATAATTATCTATTTAGTCGAGCATTCTATAATGATTAGTCTCACTTATAGGGTCTTCCAAACAACATGTTGTTGAGAGAAGGATCAACATAATAGAAATAAAATTTTCTATTAACCATATATAAAAGAAATAAAAGGTTGTTTTAGTTTATTATCATTTATAAGATGAGAAATATCTATGGTGTAATATCATTAATAATATATGATATGATGAAGAAATTGAATCTATGTAATAGTAGGTTTTTGTGAATTTTTTTAGATTTTTTTAAGAAAACATCAAATAAAAATGAAGAGATAATTATAGTAGTTGAAAAAGAGTTGGATGAATCCATTAGTACCCATGTAACTAAGTTCACAAGACTATTATGGTATTCTTGTGGTTTTATTATTGACCATGAAAAAACAACCATTTCATTAGTTTCCTAAAACTAAGTCTTTGAAATGTGGTCTCTCTAAGGGAAATTGGTATAAATGAAGAAAATATTTGATGTGCTCTCAAAGTAGAAATATAAATTTGATAGTCCAATAATCTAGGAAGTTATAGAGATAATAAGAAAAAAAATATTTTCATGGAAACTCAAATGATAAAACCCATTAATTAAGGAAAATTATTCTTTTAATATTCCAAAAATGTGGGATGAATCCTGGATTGAATTTTCTCAAAGGAATGTGTAATTTCATTCATCATGGAAGAGAAGGCTAGCGAGGAATTTAATGCAGAATAAATAGGAAGATTATAATTAATGTAATGAACAGAGGTTTATCTTAGAAAAATACACTAAGACACTCTAATTATTCAATTATAAGGAGTTTGGAATTTATGTCGGCAAGTGTACTAAACCCAGGGTTAATGATGATAGTCGATGTCAACAACCCCCAAATCTAAGTGATAATAGGAAATAATATGCAATAAAAACTACTAAAGGAGACACAAAAAATGTGGTTAAAGGTACACTCATCATCTACTCTAGAACTGAAAAGTGGTTTATTTAGTTTTGGTTGTACCCACTAATTTAAACATGGTAAATTCTCAAACGACATTGAATCACTACATCAATAGTTAGATATTAAGTTATTGATGAAAACTAAAAGTGATATAATGATTATATATAAATTATACATATATTTTCTGATTGATATTTATAGAAATTAATTTCATTAAAATATAATTATTCTCCTATTTTTTAAATTCCTTATGATTTTTTCATGGATTTTATCTATCTACATAAATCCCATATCAATTTCTAGGATAATAAAATAAAATTTCATAATAAAAATCAACCCATGATCATCTATTGTTTCAAGATGACCATGAAATCCCTATAGAATTTAAAATCTATTTTATGGTTTTTAATACCCAATCATAAGGGGTATTTGTAAAAAATGGTAAGGAAAAAACATAATATTGAATCTTTTTGTATTGTACTAGAATTTTTTGATATGTTTACAAAATATCTTCCTAACCATACCCTAGACAGTTAGGTTTATTTTCTAAAAAGAAAATCATACATTTTACTATACCTATCTAAATGATTACTTATAGATTATACCTCATATAATTGGTTGAATAGAATACAAAATATACATAACTGGTAAAAGGATGTTTCTAGGCCCATGTTTTTCACCATGGGGTGTACCCGTCTTCTTTGTCAAGAAGAAAGATGGATCAATGTGTCTCTGTATTGATTATCTTGAATTGAATAAAATCATGATCAAGAATAAGTATCATATAACCCATATTGATTAAGTATTCGATATAATATAAGATATCAACACTTTTAAAATATTGAACAATGATTTTCATATCACTAATTAAGGTT
Organism: Viscum album; assembly: GCA_963277665.1. Lineage (NCBI taxonomy): Eukaryota > Viridiplantae > Streptophyta > Magnoliopsida > Santalales > Viscaceae > Viscum > Viscum album. The sequence continues at coordinate 135,708,399 of OY728156.1, forward strand.
GAAAAGATAGGATTTACCCAACCCATTATTGTATACTATGAGAACTATAATATCATAGTTTCTCCATTCATAATAACAAATTCTTATAATATCATCATGGACCGGATGATTAGAGTATTTATAGTTTATCATGATAAATTTTTGGTAGTGTTTATGTATGATATTATCATATATTTCATGATTAATGAAGATATTAAAGATCATCTAAGGACCTTTCTGAAGACAATGATACTAGATAAATTTTATGAAAAATTTAGAAAGTATATTTTCTAGCTATAAAAGTATCATTCACGGGTTATTTTATCATAAGAGAGGATATATATATTTCTACATCAAAGAATAATGTGACTAAATAAAAGACCAGAACTACCACAATGACATAGATATAGAGTTTTTATAGATTATATTGATACTATTGACACATTGTATGAAATTTATCCTGGTTGTAAAATACACTAACAAAATTAAATCAGAAGGGAATAAAGTTCCACTAGTCAAATAAATGTGAAAATATTTTAGGAATCTTAGGAGAAGTTTGTTTACCATACCTATACTCACACTACTCTATAGTACAGAATGGTTTGTAATATAGAGTGATTCATAAAAAAAGGGATTGAGATGTTTCCTCCAACAGAATTCCTTAGTTTTAGTTTATACCTAATATTAATGAATGATTAATGATAAAAAACAATTGAGATATTAATTGAAACTCTCAATGGTAATAATTGAATTTAATATATGGAGGCAATATGATTATTATTAAAAGTTTTAAATATATTACTATCAAAAGTGTTAAATGTTTATATTCACAAAGAACAAGATAAACATATGTGTAAGGAGATGGTTCGAGTTGATTAAGGACTACTACATCTTGACACATTACTACGTTATGAAAGAAAATAAGGTGGATGATTCTATCAGTAGTAAGGAATATGTTTCCTTATCAACCATATATCCATGTAATTTTCAAGGAGTCATAGAAGGATGCTATTAAGATATAGAATTAGGTGGGAAGTATTAAAAATTATTTCTTTTAGAATGATATAATTATAAGATTCGGGAAACATATATTTTTTCTATAAATAATGAAATTAATAAAATTGATATTTGATGATTCACAATACTCACCATTCTATATCCATTATGAAATAAAAATTATGTATAAATATTTAATGTATACTTTTTTTGAAAACATTAAGAGGGATATTACAGAATATGTATTTTGATGATTGATATGTCAAAAAGTAATATAAAAACATCAGAAATCAAAGGGGATGATCCAACAATTTTGAATTATAGTATGAAAATAGAATAATATCATAATGTATTCCATAATGGGTAATCCTAATAAATCTATAAGATATAATTACATCTGGGTTATAGTTTTTCTCCTTAGAAATATACCACATTTCATTTCTATTCAAGATGTTTTCTTATTTAATGAACCTTATGTGATATACATAGTAGAAGTTATAAATTTTCAATGAGTACCACTCTCAATTGTGTCTGATCTAGATATTTGGTTTAACTTAATGTTTTAAATAATTCCTAAAAAATAATCAGATATAGAGATGATATTCATCACTAAATTTTATCCTTAGTTATATGTTGTGAATCTCAGATCAATGTGATATCACTAAGAGTGGGAGGGGATGAATAATTTATCCATTTTCTTATTTATAATTTTTTAATTTTCAATTCAACCTATATGGACCATTTAAACCTTGATCCACTATTCATGTGTCTCTCCACCTTACCTTGAACCCTATTCATGTGATATTAATTATTATTTTGTGTCAAAGTTCTCATTCTTGTAAAATTATTGGCATGTCTAATAGTTTTGAAACACCAAACACATCCAAACAATAAAATGGCCTTGTTATAACGTTTTTTTTCATTTATCTAAATATTATTATTCAAGATATTACATTCATGAAATACTTTTATTGCATGAATGGCCTCAGGTTGATCAATATTATCTCGATCACTCATTTTAATCACTAGAAGGATGTGCATTGAACACATGAGTGATGATATTGATTATTTTGAGATCATATGAGGAAACTCAAAGGATAAAGGTTAAAGAAGATAAAATGAAGTGATTAGAAGGTGGAGATAAAATAGATTGTATGATGCATATCTTTTATGCATGTTTTTATGTGAGAACATTAAACTGTGAAGAACTTATCCCACATTAGACTTTCATTTTATTGGTATTCCCTTTATCTGAATCTTTATGTATGCTAACTCTTGAGCTGACACTGAGATTCATCACCCAAAAAATATTGTACACACCTTCATAATTCCACTGTGGTACCCTACATTCTTTCTCTCACATTTCTGTTTACACTCACCCATTAATTCACCTACTGGACTATGCAGTCATTCGTAATATCATGACACAATGCTAGAATAGGGGCCTGACTCTCCCATATGGTTGAGGTATCCTACCACAATTCACTTTATTGAGATATCCCACAAATATTTTGTGCTTGTACATATTTTTTACTTAACTTTAAAAAATATTTTGTAAATATTCTACAATTCTATTCCTTCTAAATAAAAATTCCAAACCACAACTCTCAACATCTCCCTTAAATATTCTTCATGGAAAATAATATTTTTCATGCACTTATTTAATTCATATTCATCATCTTGTTGTACAAAATTATCCATCCTTATCACAATTGAAACATGTATATGGAATTAATAAGAAATATAAAATCATCATAATTAGATCTACTCAATACTAATTAAAGAATATTTATTGACATCCTTCATAAATATCTAGGATGCCAGACATTATTGAAAACACATCTAATATTTTCTTCATTAGTCTAAATAATGCCCCCTTTGATTTTCATCAATACCACCAAAAAATGCATCATGTAAACATTTGAACCCCTTAATCTTTCTTTTCCCCATAATTAACAATAAATATAATGGAATATTTTAGGATACTCACAGCAACTTCAAATTCAACCAACATGAAAAGGTCCATTTCTGATTTATCTCAATCTAAGGAAGAGAATCACACATTTCTAAAAGCAATGAAATTTTACTTAATCAACACTGGGACTATTTGGTATAGATATATGTTGAAATTAAAATTTATTTAACCAATATAACTCCCAAATATTTTACGGTATGTATCTTTTTAAATAAATTCAATTTATTTGACATCTTATATTGCATGCAACGCCGAGCATAAAAGTAATGTGATATACTACTAAATATTAACATGACTGTTGAAACAGTAGTGTGACCATTATGAATAATAATATTTATATTATAATAATAACCTCAGATATAAAATGATAAATAAAATTTAGTAGTCTTAAAATTGAAAATATGATATATTTATATAATGGAAAAATTAATAAAATTTTTAAAAATGATAAATTATGTGTTGGTTTTTTGTGAAAAGAAAATGTTTATTTACAATTTTATAATTCATATAATGATTTAAAATAAAATATATTTTCATAAAATATATTCATAAATTAATATTTTTGTCATTATAATTATAAAATTATTATATGAGACAATAATTAATTTTTCAGTGTCACAAAATTGATTGTAATATTAAAATCATTATTTCTCAAATAAATGATGATTTTATTTATAAATTAAATTTCTTATATTAATAAAATAATTGTCAAAAAATTGATTATATTTTTGAAATCTACACTGTGAAAAGTGGTTAGCGTGAATTTGTGGGTTTTTTCTAAAATATTTGAATTTTTTACAAATTGTGAAAGACGGTAATTTCAGCTATTTAACATTATAATTTAAATACATGAGTTTTTCAGTCACTGGTGATTTAATAACCCATAATTTTGAAATCACATGCCCTATTTACTATATTTAGTAACAACAATCAACACTATTGATATTCTTGATCTAAAATCATAAATAAATGAACAAAATAATAAAAAAACAACGCTATCCTCCTCAAAAAATACCTCCCTTACCACTTTTTATCCTCAAACAGTATATGATTTTAAGATTTCATAAATTCAGAACAATAACCGTAAAAATTATCTTTCCAACTTCCAACGTCATCTGGTCTTACCAAAAGACCAAATCATAGTGTCTTAACGAGCTTCCCAAGGAGACGATATTCAAGAGGCAAAATACTCCCTATTTATTTTTTTTAATTTCTTTTATTTTCTTATTCTCTGGTCACATACCCTATCAAAATTTTAATGGTAACTGAATTATCACATATATACTATAATTTTATTATTATAATTTATTATAAATTATGAAACCTCTTATCCCCTCCTTTTGTTTTAAAAATGAACATATCATCTGTGATGTGTTGATTCACCACCTTCATGGATGACACGTTTTCTTTATCTATTACCAGCTTCAAGCCTGGTCATAAAAACATTATCATGGTTAAATCACATTTTAATATATATATATTATAATTTATATCATGATTCTGAAACCAATATATATAAATATAATATTAAATAAAATGACACAAGTTCTTGATGGTTGTAAAAGCTGTCATACTAAATGAAGACTTCTACATCAACATTTTATCTAATGAATCATTCTCATACCATATAACCAAATGATATAAGAGACCATTTAAACTTATCGAATTTAATTAATACTTAATATTGTCACTTTTTTATAAGTTATTCCCATTTTAAATGAACTCACAAATTTATACTCAAGGTAATCGACCATAAAACCATGAAACAAGCACTCTCAGAACAAAAAAAATTAAACAATATAAATAATCTAAATAGACATAAATTAAATTAATAAAATTATAATAAAATAATTATATGCTTAGTGTGTTTTTAATTAAGTAATTAATGAATCTAATTATATTATCCAAGACATTAAGTATAAGTGTAGAACACTTTTAGAATAAGGTAAGACTTTCTCGTCTCACTTTTACTTCTATATGATATATTCCTTATTCAACACTTATTTATTGTGTTTGGTGTAAATAATAACCTTTAATATATCATATAATTAATATTCATAACTTAATGTCATTCAGTGTTTCATTTTATGTTTATTAAATATATGAGGCATGTGGTTCAACTTATTACAATGTTGTAAGGGAATTCTTAATCCAATTTTTATTCAATAGATTAAAATTATACTCCAATAATTATGCCATGAAATTAGTATATGTGAATCAGATATTGACTATATTATGTTTTATTTCCACTTGTTTTATGTGAATTTATATATCAAACACATAATCGATTCATTTTTTCAACAAACACACTTTCTTTTAAAAATAGTCCTTTAAATTGTTTATTTTCAAAATTTTAAAGCAGTGTTTTTTAACTTATACAAAATGATAATATTTTCCCACCTTCATTATTACATAATGTTTTGATAAATCCTTTTCATGTTTACATGGTTATTTTCAAATAAATTTTTTTTCTTTTATAATTTCATAGAGTTTTAAATAAATGATTTAATTATAAATTGGTATTTGTCTCATGAATTTCTCGATGATTTTATTAGATTGTTTTGAAATATGTCGACACCATTTTTTTTGGAAATTATTATTAATTGAGGTTGATATTTTATGATAAAATATACCATATTCTATTGAATTTTTTATTTTTAGTTTGATTGTGAATGTTCTATTTTGATACCATTCAACATATTATATTAAATGGTTAATGATTATGTGTATTGTTTGGGGAAATATATTTCATTTGTTAGTTTCAATATGAATGTAAATTTTGATTATGTTTCACACTTTCAATATGCATAATGCATTGAACTTAGTGTTGGGGACCTCGATATCCCCTCAATGCATCAGTAGGTCTCACGAGAGAAACTAATTTGGGTATTGGATGACATCTTACTTGATTATGTATGGTGTCTTGGCAGAAGCATTAATGTTATATTTATGATTTACCACATTATGATTTCTCTCATTATAAGATTAGTTATTGATAATCCATTTTATTATTAGACTAATCAAATATCCATGGTTAAGTTTCATTATCAAGTGATTATTTATATCGAATTATTTGATCTGATTTTAATCATTCCAGATTATGATAAAAAATATGTTTTGATGGCATGTAAATTTTTTTTATTAACCTTTCTTTATTTTTTATGTTTCTTTATTATAGATTCTGCTATATTATTACCATTACTGAGCATCTGATCTAACCCCTTTCCCATGTTTTATTTTTCCCCAGGATTCGAAGATATATATTATGTTAAACACGAAATAATAATCTAGGATAACCGGGGAGTTTTATAAGGAAGTTAATATGTTTTATTCCATTTCAAGTTGTAATGTAATACTTATGTTTGTATCTTATTTTTCTAAAGATACTAAAATATTTGGTTCTTTTGGATTTAATATCATTTTACATAGTACTGATGTAACAATGTAACCACTAACTCTAGGCTACTGGGGTCAGAGACTTTATAGTTGGTATCATAGAATGTTTAATATAGACTTTAGAAACCAGATTTACAAAAGCATAGATTAGGGAAATATAGCCCTATAACTAACTTTTAGAATTTTCCAAAGGTAACCAAGCTTATGATTTTGAGATTATTTATACATAATTTTTTCATGTTATTCACTAGTTTTTTAATTTTATAATATAATATAATATATTATATTATTTAGAAATGGTGCATAGTAGAAGGAATGAAAGTTGTATAATGAACATATTTCGGGTACATATTTCCCTTCTACGAAAGATAATGGGGTTAAAGGTGGAGATGAAACTAGATATGTAAACTTATAACTATAATCGGAAAACTGACTCAGGTTATGAGCAATATCCTTACTCACATGGAGTATCCCAATCCACAATGCGGTGTAACAATGTTAGTCCACTTAATTTTAAAACAACCTCCATGATTAAATAGGAATACAAACACATTTGTTTCTGACCATTGGATAAGTTACATAAAGAAGATATTTCTCTCTTTGGTAAGTAAAAAATGGTAGCTGATTATCATAGAAGTTTATCATCTCTCAGGAGATGTGGATCAATGGTGGTAATTGATTCAAAAAAAAGGAGGAAGATGAAACTAAAAATATTGAATGGATATATTTTAAGGAAATTTTATTTGAAAAATATTTACCCCGCAAACAACGAGTAGATATGGAGAGGAAATTCTTGAGTTCAAGATAGAAAGAGGATGAAAACTTTTCTAAGTATGAAGCCAATATAACAAGTTTAACAAGACATTATGTGGACTACATATGCAAGATAGATATCATGATTGACCATTTATTTAATGGCCTTCAGACAATTCTATAAAGGGTAATCATCTCCAAAAAATTATCATCATACGGGGATTTTGTATCATGTGCCCTCATAAAGGAGAAATTTTTTTCCATGCCATATGGCTTCAAAGTGAAGAACTATTAGAAGAGGGACACTGAGTACTGTAGAAAAGGATATAATTAAAAAAGGCAATAAATGAAGAATAAAATTTCCAACTTCAATAAATGTGGAAAGAAACATCATGGTACATGCCAATTGGAAATGGGATTTTGTTACAAATGTGGAGAAAAAGGACACCAGGCCTGTGATTTGAAGGTAAATAATGAAGTTGGAAATGTGAAATTCTTCAAATGTAAGGAGAAATGACACTATGCACATGATTGTCATAGATATGAAGAAAAATTTCCCCAGAAATGAAAAGGAAAGAAGGCTAGTATCATTTAGTCACAAAAATTGAGGTTGAAGTTACTAATGATGTGGTGGTAGGTACTTTAATCATCACCTCAAATTTTTCTAAATATCTATTTGATTCTAGATTATAACATTATTTTATATCTTATCATTTTTTAAAAAAAATTATATTTAAAATTCACCTTAACGAGGTATTTTTCAATCAAAAATAATAGTGGAAACCTTATTGCAACAAAGATGTGTCAAGCAGTTCCTATTATGACACATAAATGTTATCTAATTACTGGTTTTATTATCATACCTATTTTGATTTTTATATAATTTATTGTAGGTATTGTATTTCAAAATATAATGAAACTATTTATTATAATGAGAAGTAAATTATGATCTGTAATGAAGATATGGAAGGTATCATATTTTGAGGGGATAATTAATCATTTAAGTCATATATGGACCCACCTCCAGTAGCTCTTATAAATTAGATTCTTGGAGAATAAGTGAAAATAAAACCTATTGATGACAAATATGATCTTCCAATTTAGGATGTACCTATTATATAGGAATAAATTGATGTATTTAAATAGGAATTACCTATAAATCAACTAAAACATTAAGTTGAGTTTTCTATTTATTAAATTCTTGATGAAATACCTATATCAATGAATCCCTTGATAATGGACATGGTGGAGTTAATAGATTTAAAGAAAAACCTACTGTAATTTAGTGGCAAGGGATTTATACACCATAGTGTTGCCCCCTGGGAAGCTCATGTTCTTAACATTAAGAAGAAATATGGATCTATGAGTATGTGCATTAAATATAGGGAGACCATTTCTATTACAATAAATAAAAACATCCTCTACAATGAATTAATGATTTTTTCAACCAACTTTATAGATCTAAATATTTTTCATTGATCGATATTTTTTATGGATATGATCAATTGTGTTTAAAGAAGGAAGATATTCCAAAGGAATTATTTTGAATAAGGTATGAGAATTATTATTTTATAAGAATTCCCTTTGGACCAACTAATTCACTTTCTAAAATTATGGATATAAATAGTAGAGTATTCATGGAATATATTGAAAAGATTCTTATGATATTTATTGATGATATCTTGGTTTAATACAAAATATATATGTACCATGAAAACCACTTGTGGATTTTTCTAGAGACTCTTAGAAGAAAAGAGTTGTATGAGAAGTTTATCATGTTTGAATTTCGGCTTTAAACAATTACTTTTCTTTACCATATTTTATTTAAAGATGTAGTCTGAGTTGATCATGTGAAGAAAAAGGTAGTCCAGGAATGGCCTACACTTAAAAACATAACCAAGGTACATAGTATCATTTTTTTAGCAAGTTTCTATCAGCGTTTCATTTATAATTTTCCCTGATTACCTAACCTATTAACCAAGATTACTCATAAAGGGGATAAGTTTATTTGGACAACGGAATGTGAATAATTATTTAAAGAATTGATGAGGAGATTAGTGAATATTATGATCTTGACTCTACCATTGGGAAATGGAGTATTTGTGATTTATAGTGTTTCATCAAAGAAAGTACTTGGTTATTTCATTATATAGATTGATAGAGTTATTTCCTATGATTATGGTAGTTAAAAACTCATGAAAAAACCTATCAAACTCTAGATATTGAGTTAGCTGCTATAATCATTTCTCTAATGATATCCTAAAATGATATCTATAGTGAATGATGTGAGATATATAAAGATTAAAGGAATTTTAAATATATATTTTTACAGAAATTACTCAACATGAGGAAAATGATATGGCTCGATCTACTCAACGATTATTATTTTTTAAAACACTTGCACCCAGGGAAGGAAAAAAAGGTAGGAGATGAATTAAGTAGGAAAGATCATGGAGTTCTAAAAAAAAATAATTGACATGGATCTTATGTACATGGATCTAATAAATATGAATATGGGAATTATCATGGAGGGTGAAACATCACTACTTTTTAAAATGGATTCCAAAACCATATTTATTATATAATATAAAAAGTTCTTAGTCTAAAGATGAGAATTTTCAAAATCAAATTAAATCTATGAATGATGGAAAATTGGTAGACTTCATACATGAAGATGAAATTCTATAATTTGTGAAGAGGCTTTATGTTCCCTCTATACCTGAGAAGAAAAGGGAATCATTGGATGATGATTATAGCTCATATTTCTCTATACACCCTTGTAATACTAAGATGTATAGTGATTTGAAGAAACATTTTTAGTTAGATAATATGAAGTAATAAATTACTAATTATGTATCAAGTTGTTTATTTTTTCAATAGGTGAAGGCTGAAAGAAAATATACTAGAAGATTCATGTAACCTTTACCTACCCCTAAATTGAAATTATATTACATTTTTATGGATTTTTCACTGGATTACCAAAGACACCAAGAAATAATGATTCAATATGAGTAATTGTTGATCGACTTAACAAATATTCCCATTTTCTTGTTATAAGGGATGATTTTACACTAGAGTGGCCCGAAATAATCTATATTAATGATATTTTAAGACATTATGGTGCACATATATTGATTTTTTCCAATATAGATCCCCATTTAACATCAAAATTCTATAAGACTATCAAGAAGCCTTTGGATACCCAGCTTCATTAGAATGTTACTTATCACCCTCAAACTGATGGATAGTCTAAAAGAACTATTGAAATATTATAAGACATGTTGAGATCATTATAATACAAATTTCAAGGTGTGTGGGATAATTATTTACATTTTTTGGATATATCCATAAAAAATAGTTTCCATTCTAGTATTCAAATGATGCCATATGAAGCATTATATGAAAAGATATGTTATACTCCAACTTGTTAGGATGAAGTTAGTGAGAAGAAACTTATAAGTCTAAATATTATTAAGCATACAATGAAAAAGATAAAGACAATTCTGGATCATTTTAAAGAATCTCAAGGTAGGAAAAAGAGTAATGCTGAAAACCAAAGAAAGGTTTTGGAGTTTTAAGTGGGAGATCATGTCATTATAAAAGTATCTCTATGGAAGGGTGTTATAAGGTTCACAAAGAAAGGGAAACTATGCCCCAAGTATATCAGACCATGTGAAATTCTAGGAAGAATTGAAGTTGTGTCTTATCATTTTGTGATTCCACCTAGCCTTTATAAAATTACACAATGTGTTCCACATCTCTTTGTTATGGAAGTATATTCCAGACCCAACGCATGTACTCACTAATGATAAAATGGATGTTGAACTTATTTTTTATTTCTGTGAAGAGCCTATATATATTTTTGATACTAGTGTAAAATTATTATGAAATTGAATGTCTCGACTAGTAAAAGTTCTCTGAAGAAACCATAAAATGGAAGAAACAATGTAGGAACCTAAGGATGATATGAATAAGAATCACCCTCATCTGTTTGGATGGTAATAATCATGAAAATGTTGAGGGTGAAATTTTTAAAAGGAGGGAAGAATATAACACCCCAATATTTTATGGTATTTATCTTATTAAATAAATTAAATTTATTTGATAGCTTATGTTTCACGCAACATTGATCTTAAACAAACCATGATATACTATTACTTATTAACATGATTGATGGAATAGTAATGTGATAATTAGGAATAGTAATGAGACAATTATAATAATAACCTCACCTAAGAATTTTGAAATAAAATTTCGGTATCTCATAAATGAAAATATGATATTTTTATTTCACATAATATGTATGTCATGACCCATCCCCTGGGGCTCATTCTGTAACTACCCCAAACCCACCTTCCATAGGCCAGGGGCTGGTGACTAACACCAAAGGCGTAATTTCCGAAAACTGGGAAGGAATTACCTTTATAACCTATAAACACACACAACTGAGCACATAGTTGGATAAAAAACACTAAGTAAAACTGTATAACAAAAGAGTGCTCAAAAGTAAAAGGGGGCTGGGAATACAAGACCAAATGTAAGGTACAAGGAATTGAAAGTACAAGTACAACTAAAGAAAAGAAAAAAATAGTCACCGGATCATCCTTCAGGGTTCCTACCTGAAGGGTAGGTACAGATCACCTCCTCAGCACTCCGCGTCCAACCATCTCCTCTGTGTATTGACACGACATATGGTCCACCTCTGGGTACTGTCGAGTCTTGGTACTATCAGACTCAGTCAGCGTTGTCCGTCGTCTTCAACCAACACAACAAGGTGCAGACATAGATCGTGTAGGGGTGAGTATAACGATACTCAGTAGGGACCCTGAGACCCTCAAGGTCTAAAAAAATACAACATAGATAAACTAAAAATTATGAAATCAATGGATAACCCCGCTTAGGTATATGCCCATACATATACATAAGGTATCAAGTAATCCATTTCAATCATGAGGAAAACACAAAAGTTACTGACTCAGCTCACATTGGTATACAAATTTTGTAGAGAGATAGAGATGATCAGATGTAGCCACTGAATCATCTACTCTGTCGAAACCACATAGGATCCTGGTATAGTAATCAGAGCTGTTGAACCCACACAGGATCTAGAAACAGTAGTTAGAGCTGTCGAACACACACAGGATCTAGGAACAGTAGTCAGAGCTGCCGAACCCACACACTATCCAAGAATAGTAGTCAGAGCTATTGAACCCATGTAGGATCTAGGAATAGTAGTCAGAGCTTTCAAACCCACATATGATCCATGAATAGTATTCAGAGCTATCGAATCCACACAGGATCTAGGAACAGTAGTCAGAATGCAGCCAGCCACAGGGTTCCGCACAAGGCATGCTTGATTCCGGGAGGTTCTGCTCCTCAAGACTAGTGTCTATAAATAAACTTACATGAATTCCCAAGTTTATGTATCCAAAGGATTTGTCTTTCCAAAATTAACCCAATGCGACAGATAGTGTGTCAATTGGACATCCAGTCTGAGAGTTATTGACATTTCCATTCCGAGGGATTGGTTGGATTTACGTTCGATCCAACCTGGAAATACTCTAACTATGTCCAAACCTAGAATGGGTTATACCAAAATAACCATATCCCTCCATGGTTTCCATCTTCATAGAAGGTTCATCAATAGGACGCCTGTAGATTAAGTTACGGGCAAAAGAGTGGAAACAGGTCAAGCGGGTCTGGGTCCAGTTCGGCCCAGTCGGACCGACCCGGCCCGACCCGGGTCCAAACTGGGGTCTGACCCATCTGCTGGTCTAACCTGATCTGTGGGTCTGACTTGGCCCACGGAGTGGCCCGACCTATGTGGGGTCCGACTTGTGTTGGATCCGGCCAGAGCTAGGTTCCGCCCGCGCTGGGTCCGGCCTGCGCTGGGTTCGGCCCGCGCTGGGTCCGGCCCGCGCTAGGTCCGACCCACACTCGGTCTGGCCTACGTGAGGCCCACGGCTGGAAGACCATGTGGTTCTTCCTAGCCACGTCCAGGGGGGAGGTCACACCCCTTAGAATCCCAAATGGCATAGCCGTTCAGGGGAGTTCAAAACCAGCGCCACGTGGCGCCGGTCCGTGTCACGTAGGACCCACTCAACGGGTCCTGCTCCTCCCGGCTGGCTGAGCGGCACAGTTATGTCATGCCTCCACCGGTAACCAGCAGAGCCGGCCGCCTGTCCCATGCTGACGCATCCAAGTCCGCAGCCCCTTGGTCCACCGCGTGGCGCGTGTTGCGCCGCGCCTTTGCCGGAAACCCGGCAGCTCGGGCCACCAGTTCTTCTCACGGCCAGCCTTGCACCGGCCTCCACTGCTCCTTTGGTGGCACGATTGCACTGCTACTGTCAACGTGGCTGGCCAGAGTGCTGGAATCCCTATCCTTCATCCTTTTGGCATCGTTCGTCGGTTCTGACCGTCGACGAACCTTCCGTGGGCCACCGGACGAGTTCTGGTTGCCCGATTCTCATTCCAGAAGTTGTCGTGCACTACTCAGAACACCGCCTTCAATACTAAACCATCGTGAACGAAAATATCTAAACCCAGACTCATTCCGTGATTAGTGTCAAAATCCACAATGTAAGGGGGAGGGGAGTCTGGCCATGTTCGTTCAGCCCGCACCCTCCGTGTTAGAGTGATAGCATGCAGCTTTGATTCTTACTCATTGATGGAAAACGAAGAACGTGAAACAATTAAGAAATGTTGAACCCATACCTTTGATCGTTGTTCGCTGACGGAGTTACGGGGAAGAAGATAGTGTTGTCATCGTTTGTCGTGTCTGCCGCAGACTTCCTATCCCGAGCTCGTGTGTCAGTTCATTGACGAAAATGAGGAGGGAAGGTTGGTTAAAGATGTCCCACATCAGTAGGTGTCCATGGATGAAGGTCAAAGGAGATCGTTCTTCTTAGTCGAATGCGTTCTTCGTTGAAAGCGTTCTTCGTTCTTCGTAGGTGAGATCTTTTCTCCCTAAGCTCTCTCTCTTCTCCCAAGTTCCACCAAAAGACAAATGCCAACCCAAAATAATAGATTATGTTAATCTATTATTTAATTGTTGGCTCAACATTCAAAATGGGTGGATTAATTAATTTATAAGGATTCAACACATTAAGTGTTAGTGGAGTTGAAGAGGCTCCCCTAAACTTAATGAAAAAATTGAGGGTTTCTCCCCATTAATGCAGTGTTTCAAGGGGGTTTAAAACCCGGGTGGTCCCCAACTCAATTAACATAATGAGAAGGTTAGGTTTTGGTGGGGCCCACCACCATAACCTCCCATGGGAGGTTAAGGTGTGGTGGTCCCCATATCTAACTTCCACATGGAGGCTTTAACCAACAAATAAAAATAAATCTACAGTACTTTATTTTTATTTAATTAATTTACTAAAAACCTCATATCTAACTTTTATTCTAGACCAACTACCTTCAAGCTGAAAGTCTTATTAAGTGAATATCGGTGCTACGAGTTCAACGGTGCCCTCAGATTTCAGTTTCATGCACTGGTTCAATAGTTATAAAAACCCGCTCATAAGTTTACTAAACGTACTTGAACAAAAATTCAGAAATCGATTCCGGGCACACCGGGACTCAGAATCATGCGCCGTCAATTTTCACAGACTCATAAAATTCACATTTAATTAAAAAAATTACATGTAAATTCCAGGTCTTTACATTCTCCCCACCTTAGGGCTCTACATCCCCTTAAGCCACAACTCATAACTAAGGGAACAAGTGGGCGTACTGAGCACGCATCTGAGCCTCCCACTCCCATGTGCTCTCCTAGAGGTTCCTATGCTGCCAGCAAACACACACTAGAGGTATTGACCGTCCATGTAGAACCCACTCCTATCAATCCTCAATCTCCACTAGAACCTCCTTAAAAGTCTCCCCATCATCGACGTCAACCTCACCATGGTCGATGATGTGAGAAGGGTCATGCACGTATCTCCTCAGTTGAGATACATGGAAGATGTCATGCACCCAGTACAACAGAGGTGGAATAGCTAAGCAGTATGCCACCTCAACAAATCTGCTGAGGACTATAAAAGGTCCGATGAATCCCGGAGATAACTTGCCGCCTCAGCTAAATCTCGGTAAACCTCGTCGAGGTGAGACCCGTAGAAAGACGTGGTCTCCATCCTCAAACACCAGAGGTCTCTGTCTCCTGTCAGCATAAGACTTATGCCTACTCTGTGCAGTCTTTATCCACTCCTAGATGATCTACACCTTCTCTGTGGTAGCCTGTACCATCTCTGTTCCCACGAGTGCTGACTCCCCTGGGTCAATCTAGCACAGAGGTGATCTGCACAGTCGCCCGTATAACACCTTAAAAGTTTCCATCCCAATGGTGGAGTGATAACTGTTGTTGTATGAAAACTCCATCGAAGGTAAGTGATCCTACCAGCTGTGACCAAAGTCGAGGACACAAGCATGCAGCATGTCCTCAAGGGTCTAAATGGTCTGCTCAGTCTGACCATCCATCTGAGGGTGGAAGGAGGTTCTCAGACGAAATTGCGTCCCAAAAGCCTCCTACGACCCCTTCCATAGCCGGGAAGTAAATTTTGTGTCATGATCGGAGGCAATAGAAGAAGGTAAACCATTTAGCCACACAATCTCATTCACATAAAGGCATCCCAATCTCTCTACTAAACCCTACTCTATGATCAGTAGAAAGTGGACCCACTTGGTGATTTTGTCAATTATCACCCAAATAGAGTCATGTCCCTTAGATGTACGTGGAATTCCTGTCATTAAGTCCATGGATCTACTATCCCAATCCCACTCTAGGACCTCTAAAGGATGAAAAAATCCTACTGGTACCTGGTGATCCACCTTCACTTGCTGAGAAGTGAGGCATCGTGAGACAAACTCTACAACTACCTTCTTCATTCCCGACCACCAGTGATGTCGTCAGATATCCGGGTACATCTTCATCACTACTGGATGTATCACTTGAGGGGATATGTGGAAATCCCTCAACACTTCCTTGGGAAGTGACACTGGTACCATAGTACGTCCTCTAAAGAGGATGACGTGCTCCCCACCTTTAGAAAATCCATCAGGTGCCTATCCTTTGGATATCTGAGCATGTTGTGTCTCACTGTCAGTGTCCCCATGCGACACCTCCCTAACTCACTAAAGAAGTGGGGGAGTGACTGTAATAGATTAAAGAAAAGCTGCTCCATCTCTATCCAATAAGGATATCTGCAAAGCGGCCAGTTGCTCCGTCGCCTCGCTTAGTAGCTGTATACCAGTCCTCCTGCTTAGTGCATATACAACAACGTTCCCCTTCCTAGGATTATAGACTATCTCAATGTCATAGTCTTGGAGGAACTCAAGCCAACGTCACTATCTTAGGTTTAGATCATTTTGATAGAGGATATACCTGAGACTCTTGTGATCAGAGTACTTTGTAAAAAGCTCACCCATCAGATTGTGCCGCCACATCTTCAAGGCCAAGACCACTACTGCTAACTCTAGGTCATGGGTATTGTAGTTCTGCTCATGCTGTCTCAGCTATCGTGAACCATAATCGATCACTGCTCTCCCCAACATCAAGACACATCCGAGTCCGGTCCCTGATGCATCGTAGTAGACTACATACCCAACAACTTCCTCCGGTTTCCTCAAGATAGGGGCACTAGTCAGCCTCTTCCTTAGATCCTGAAATATCTGATGGCATCTCTTCGACCAAACAATGGGTTACCCCTTATTCTTCAAGGATGATAGTGGTGCTACAACTCTGGAGATGTCTGGTACAAACCTCCAGTAAAATCCAGGAAAACCCTATAAACTCTGTACCTCCGTCACACTCTTTGGTGGATCCCAAGAAAGAACCGCCTCAATCTTCACTAGATCCACTACAACTCCAGCCTCCGAGATGAAATTTCCAAAAAATTAAACCTCTCAGATCTAGAACTGGAACTTCGAGAGCTTACCATAAAGTTGGTGCTCTCAGAGTGTGTCCAGTAATACCCAAAAATGTTAGGCATGCTTCTCCTCAGTAGTCGAGTAGATCAATGTCATCGATGAAGACTATGACAAAGAAATCGAGGTATGGATGAAAGATCCTATTCATGATTCCCATGAATACTTCTGGAGCATTGGTTATGCTGAATGGCATAACCAAGAACTCGTAGTGGTTGTACCAACATCTAAAGGTTGTCTTCTGCACATCCTCGTGTCGAACTCTGAGCTAGTGATAGCCTGATCTGAGTTCTATCTTTGAGAACCACCGTTCCCACTTCAATTGATCAAAGAGATCGTGAATCCTTGGGAGTGGGTACTTGTTCTTCATGGTCACCTGGTTTAGGAACCAATAGTAAAAAAAGACTCAAGCTCCCATCTGCATTCCTGGCGAACAGAATTGGTTCTGCCCAGGGAGAAAAAATGGGCCAGATGAATCCCTTCCCCTGTAAGTCGTCTAGCTGTACCCGCAGCCCACGAAGCTCCGTGGGAGACATCTGATACGCTGGTGTAGATATCAGTGCCATCCCAGGATACAAGTCAATTTAAATTTCCACCTCTCTTCAAGGAGGTAGTCCTGGGACATCATTAGGGAAAACATACGCATACTGGTCCAAAATTATAGGATAAGTCAGACACTCCACATCAACTTCTCCGAGGGTAAGGCATGACAATTGATGAGTGATCGGCTGCACCGTTCTCTGAGTAAGTTCGTCATGTGCTGCAAAGTCTCCCTTCTAACTGGTGAAGGTAAACCTGGTTCCATCCATACGGACACACCACACTTTTCACCTAATACAGTCTATCTGAGCATGAATTGTAGATAACCAGTCCATACCCAAGATGAAGACATAAGGACTCGACGCCGCTAGGATATCCCAGCCGAAGATATCGCCTCCTAGAGTAATCTAACACTGTTGGTAACAGTGCATAATCATTGAATCTACTCTCGTATGAGTCTCTAGATGTAAGGATCAAGCCAATGGCTCGGTCGGAATCTCTGAGCACTGAATGAGGGAAGATGAAATGAAAGAATGACCGGAACCTGTGTCTATAAGAACTGCAGCTAAGGTGGAGTAGACAGAAACTATCCACCTGCTCCCAGTGGTAGGGGTGGACCTCTTCCTGGTGGTGGTAACACCTCATAACTTAATCCACCACCATCTGCATGACCATCTCCTCTGCCACGTCCGCCTTCGCCCTGAAGGTCGCCTCAATCGAATCTCTGTCTCTACCTGGGTGGTCCTTCAGCTGTCTGCTGATCATCCGAACGACGGGTCGGATAGTCACGCGCCATGTGACCCTACCCACCGAATATGAAACACTACCTATTACTTGTATGACTGGCTCTGTCTCATGTGCCTCACACAACCGAACCCAAGGCCTGAGTTCATCCATCAGATGGTCTAGTACGCTTAGATATCTGCGACATCTGTCTGCTTCCAACTACAGAAGACTCTTCTACGTGATGCTCGATGGTGGGTCTCACTGCGGGTGACTGCTCATCAATGAAACTCTCCACCAAGAGGGATCGCTCCAATACCCCCGCCGACGTTGGGATGATGAGGGAGATCATCGAAGCCCTGATCTCTCACCTGAGTCCATGCTCGAAGGTCAGGGCCCTGAAGAATGGGTCCCACACCATATCTGTGGAGTAGAGTGAGAGGTTGGTGAACCTCGCTGAGTATTGTTCCACCGTCATGCTACCATAATATAGACAAAGTAGCTCCTGTATCCACACTACATGTAGGGTGGTTGGGACAAAATCTGCCCAGAACATGCTCTCGACGTTTTCCTAGAGAAGTGTCGCCTCGTCATGCACCTGGAGCATCAGGCTCCACCATCTGGCTGCTACTTCCTGATGGAGACTCACAGAAAGGATCACCATAAGGTCGGCTGGTGTCCCTACTAGTCTAAAGACTCTCACCATAGCCTCCAGCCAATCCTTAGCTGCCTGCGGGTCTGTCTCACCCCTGATCCTGGGAGGCCTCTAGTGCTGGAACTCGTGAAATGTGCTCAGGCGACATGCACTCTCTACTGCTAGGGCTCATGGAATTGGTGGCCTAATGGGTAGTGGTACCGCTGGTGCCCCCACAATGACAAGGTCCTACACTGAGGCCTCACCACTCGGTGGGTAACCATCTCATACAACACCTCGAACCCTGGATGGCTATCTATGTGGGGCCATCCTGAAAAGAAATTGGTGCACCACGCTCAATAAGTTGTACCTGGTGAGATGTCTCAAAGAGATCACAAAGAATTTTTTTAAATAAAACACACATGCTATCAGTGTTTTCATGCACTAAGTCGGAAATCAGAAGTCAGGGTCCTGGTGTATGGATATGTCAGTCACCGCACCAACACTAGACTCCCTGAACCGAGAACCACACTCACTACTCTTAACACTACTGCTTCATAGAAAAGAAAGATCAGAGTCCTATGTTTTACCGTAGAACTGACTCCAATGATACCAATTTGTCATGACCCATCCCCCTGGGCCTATGCTGTGACTACACCAAGCCCTCATTTCATAGGATAGGTGCTGGCGACTAGCACCAAAGGCGTAATTCCCAAAAACTGGGAAGACATTGCCTTTATAGCCTATAAACACACACAAATGAGCACACAACTGGATACAAAACACTAAGTAAAACTGTATAACAAAATAGTGATGAAAGTAAAAGTGGGTCGGGAATACAAACCCAACTATAAATTACAAGGAACTTAAAGTACAAGAACAACTGAAGAAAAGAAAAAAAAACCGCTAGATCATCCTCTAGGGTTCTTACCTGAAGGGTAGGTACAGATCTCCTCCTCAACACTCCATGTCCATCCATCTCTTCCGTGTACCGACACGCTGTATGGTCCACCTACAGGTACCATCTAGTCCTGGTACTCTCAGCCTTAGTTAGCGCTATCCGTCGTCTGCAACCAACACAACAAGGTGTGGGCATAGCCCGCGCAGTGGTGAGTATAACGATACTCAGTAGAGACCCCGAGACCCTCAAGGTCTCACAAAATCCAACAAGGATAAACCAAAAATTATAAACTCAACAGATAACCCCTCTTAGGTATATTTCCATACATATACCTATGTTATCAAGTAATCCATCTCAATCATGAGGAAAACACAAAAGTTACTAACTCAGCTCACACAGGTATAAAAATTTTATAGAGAGATAGAGATGATCAGATGTAGCCACTAAATCATCCTCTCTATCTAACCCAAGTTGGATCCTGGTATAGTAATCAGAGCTGTCGAACCCACATAGGATCCAGGAATAGTAGTTAGAGCTGTCGAACCCACACAAGATCCAGGAACAGTAGTCAGAGCTGTCGAACCCACACAGGATCCAAGAATAGTAGTCAGACCTGTCAAACCCACATAGGATCAAAGAATAGTAGTTAGAGCTGTCGAACCCACACAGGATCCAGGAACAGTAGCCTGAGCTGTCAAACCCACACATAATCCAGGAACAGTAGTCAGAATACAGCCAGCCATAGGATTCCGCACAAGGCATTCTTGATTCTGGGAGGGTCCGCTCGTCAAGCCATGTGTCTATACATCAACTTCCTTGAAGTCCCATGTTGATGTATCCAAAATATCCTTCTTTACAAATGAAACCCAACACAAGAGACAATGTGTCAATCGGACACCCGGTCTAAGATTTATTGGCATTTCCATTCCGAGGTCCCAGTTGGATTTACGTTCAATCCAACCCAGCCGTACCCCAATTATGTTCAAAACTCAATTGGAGTATACCAAAAGAACCGTCTCCCTATAAGGTTTCTGTCTCTATAGATGGTTCATCAAACGAACGCCCATAGCTCATGTTACGAGAAAAGAGTGGAAACAGGTCAAGCGGGTCCGGGTCTGGTCTGGCCTAGTCAGACCGACCCAATCCACGGGTCCGTCCCGACCCGTGGAGCAGCCTAGCCTATACTGGATCCAGCCTGCGTTGGGTCCGGCCCGCACTGGGTCCGGCCCGAGCTAGGGCAAGCCCGCGCGAGGCCCGCGGATGGCGGCCCGTGGGGTCCACCCTATCCACGTCCAGGGGGGAGGTCGCGCCCCTTGGAATCTCGAATGGCTTAGCCATTTAGGGGAGTTCAAAACTGGTGCCACGTGGTGCCAGTCCATGTCACGCGGGTCCCACACAGAGGGTCCCGCTCCTCCAGGCTGGATGAGCGGCCAGTCACCTCCCGCGCAGTGTGGTTGCGCCGCGCCTCATCCAGCGACCGACAGAGCCACCCGCCCGTCCCACACTGCTGCAGCCAAGGCCACGTCCTCTTGGTCCACCGTATGGCACATGCTACGCCGTGCCTTCCCTGACAACCCGAAGTCTTGGTACGTCAGTTCTTCTCGCGGCTGGCCTTGCACCGATTGCCGCTGCTCCTCGAGTGGTGCGGTCATGCCACCACTGTCCATGCGACCATCCGGAGTGCCGACCGCCCTTCCCTTCTTCCTTTCAGTGTCGTTCGTCAGCTCTGACTCCCAGCGAACCTTCCGCGGGTCACCTGATGAGTTTGAATGGCACGATTCTCGTTCCGGAAGTTGTTGCGCACTACTCGGAACGTTTCCTTCAATCTGAAACCATCATTGACGAAAATCGCCCAACCCAAACTCATTCTGCAATTAGAATCAAAATCCACAAAGTAAGGAAGAGGAGAGTCGGGCCGTGTTCATTCAGCCTGGACCCTCAGTGTTAGAGTGATAGCATGCGACTTCGATTCTTAATCTTTGAAGGAAAATGAAGAACAT
Organism: Viscum album; assembly: GCA_963277665.1. Classification (NCBI taxonomy): domain Eukaryota; kingdom Viridiplantae; phylum Streptophyta; class Magnoliopsida; order Santalales; family Viscaceae; genus Viscum; species Viscum album. The sequence continues at coordinate 135,730,217 of OY728156.1, forward strand.
GAAACAATTAAAAAATCTTGAACCCATACCTTTGATCATTGTTCGTTGACGGAGTTATGGGGAAGAAGACGGTTTTGTCGTCGTTCGTCACGTCCGTCGCACACTTCCTATCCCGAGCTCGTGCGTCGGTTCGTTAATGACAATGAGGAGGGAATATAAGGCCCCAACCTTAAACCTTACTTAATCTTGAGTTACTACAAGATTACACATTGAGGATCTTTTCAGGTTTAGAGTTTTAGAGAATTAGATCATAAAACTTTCATTACATTCCACATTTAAACAAAGTGGTTACATAAAAGATAGTATTCATTTTTCCCATCAATGGAAACATATATAAAATAAAACATGGATTCTTTCTTGACACTTCCTTGAAACTATCATCATATCATGTACCCTTCCCTTGACCTGTGAAAAACATTTCAAAAACTTGGGATGAGCATAAAATGCTCAGTAAGGGATACAAAAATATGGAAAGGAAACATGAGTACATGTATACATAAGAATGAAATCATACTTTACCCATAAAACATAAGAACTTTAACATACCTCATAAAATCATGAATAAATCATAGAAATCATAAGACATAAAGGTAACTTGAGGCATTCATAACATTCTTACGTAGGGAGTAACCCTCTTGGTTATGTTTGTAATACCCGCCACAGTATATTCCCTAAATCTTTTCGGAGAAACCTTAACGTTTCACTCCTTTGCATGACCCAATGCATTGGAGAGCTATATCGGGCTCACCCGCTCTTAGTTTATCAAGGAACCACCCGTCTTCATAATAATTCCCAAGAATCTCAACATAATCGTATCATATAAAATATGCATAAAGGAAACATAACATTCCCACCATTCAATCACAAGATATCAATAAAACACATTGATATAAAAACATTATGAAAACCATTTTCAATACCAAAATAAAAGAAAAGTAAAACAATGTATTTATTTTTATTTTAAAAAGAAGGTATGGCTTGTAGAGGAAGCCAAAACTCAAATAATGGTCACGGCGACAGAGAAGTCGTTGTCGCCGCATACGAATGACAAAAACATTCCCTTTTTTTCGTTTAGTAAACGCTTCGTATAAATAATATTCCTTTTGAATAAACGTAAAAGTCAAAGGGGTTTATACACCATATAAAAGAAGGTTGTGTATAAAACAAAATATGCCTCAATGAAAGGAGATTGAGACGAAGTCCCATACAAAGACGATATCCTTGGTTTAAGGATAAATCAATTACATAATTATGTGTGACAACCGAATTCACCAAATATAAGTGGATATTAAGCGTAAAATAATCAAAGGACATTCACACATATTAAAATGATGACATATTCAATAACTACATATTGAACCCAAAGAAATCGAAATTGGGTTAAGAAGTTCCCTTGACATCCTAACGGCGTCACATCAAAATGAGTTGATGAGAGATAAAAAAGGGTATCTCATCACTTGGACATAAAATTTACATCAATAAGGATATATGACAACATATCCCAACATAACAATATGTAAATTAAAATACCCAACAAAATAAGTCTTTTAAAAAGAAGAGGGTGAAAGGTTCCTTTACCGACATGGGTATCTTTCGAAACATACACCTCGTGAAAGAAGGACAATACGACATTGATGTAAATACTCATAAAAGAAATTATATTACACAATGAGTAAAATAATAGGCAGTAAATACACCACTCAAAGTAAATTGCGGAAAATGTAGCATAAATCTCACGGGAATAAAAGTGAGATGAAAAATCCCTTACGAAAACTCAGCAGCCTAACGACGCCACATAAATCTTACAAAAATGGATTGATGAGATCAAATAGGGTATCTCATCATATTAACTTAAAGTTTATAGAAAGAGGAATATAAAAGAACAGCCCCCAACATAAAAAAGAGGAGCTTAAAATAAGTGACATAAAGGAGAGTACTTAAAAAGAAAGAGAGAGGTTAGATCTCTTACGAAAACTTTGCAGCCTAACGGCGCCACTCAAAACATCCAAAATGGATTGATGAGAGAGAATAGGGTCTCTCATCACATGAAAATAAAAATTACAGTAATATTAATATAAGAGAACATCCTAATAACAAGAAATATGAGCTTTAAAATGAATGACATAAAAGTGTGTACTTAAAAAGGAAGAGTGGAGTAGGATTCCTTACCTCGGGTCCGACTCGACTCGATCGTTCTTTAACGCCCTGAATAATAAACTTGAGTTAATTTACACTTTATTAAGAACCTTTTTCTAGTTCATTATTCCTTTTATATAACTTATTTCCATGTTATAAACATTCTTTAATCATTTAGGTTAATAATGTTTGTTTTGTCGATATTTAGTTCTTAAGTCGAAAGTGGACTTCTTACAATTACATGTTGTTCGTGTGGTCAAATGTTCATTATATCCAGAATTATATTCATGATTTGGATATCATATATATCATATATATCCATAATATACATGTATTTATAATATTACATAATCATTTAGAGGTAATAAATGAAATGCACCGTTCATGGAGACGGTAAGCCGTACGTACGCATGAACGCTACTTTCATTTCTATGTCATATTAATGGAATAAAAACCAAATGAGAGGTATGTATATTTTAATTCCAGAATTATATTCATAATTTATATGTAACATACATCATATATAATAACTTTAAATACATCCTTTATACATCCCACATATGGCATTAACGAATCAAATCACTTTGAGGGGGCGGTAGTCCGCACTTCCTAAAATGAAATTATCGTGTTTACCCACAATGAAAACCATAAAGGTATACCACAAAAGAAAAATACAGAAACATAAACATATTATATATCATATATAAATATATTTACATCTTAATGGACACCTTTTAAGGTGTTATATGAGTGTTGAACAATCATCGTTTCGTGAGGCAGAAATTCTCCATCCACAGAAACAGTATGTTCTTTAAGCATTTGATGTAGGTGTGTGTAAGTGTAGCTCGAATTATTCTTATAAGAACATCATAGTATATTGAAGATACTGTAGTTGTTACAAAATAAATGAACAAAAAGAGTTTAGGTGGTTCGAGAAGAAAAATAAAACAAAAGAACACAAGTGAAGACATTACCTTAAAATCGGGTAACTCCCATTGGTTTGAGCTCAAAGGCTTCCTTGGGAAATCTTCTGCTCAAAGTGAGGCTTCAAGGAGTTATATAAGGATGTGGAGAGACAAAATGGGTAGGGTTTGGCCGAGCCAAAGGCTTTGGAAGTGTGGGTAAGGAGGTAGAGGTGGGGGCCTTTTATAAGAGGAGAGGAGGGGCACTCTTGGAAAGGTATAAAATGTAACTTTATTTTCAAATGCGTTTCGGATTTTAATGGTCCCACATTGATGTGTTTCAAGGATAAGGTGATAAGGGTTCGAAATCCACCCATCCAATAGGTTTTGGACATGTTTAGGTCTTAGAGTTTACATTATATTTCCATTTTATTTAAATCGTTAAATAATGAGGTCATCGCTGCATCATCATGATGTCAAAAATAATTTAATTTATTTAATGTCTAAAAATTATAAAAAAATACTATGATGTAGTAAATATTTTTATCATTAAAATCAATATTTATAGTCCAAAATATCATTTATGTAGACAAAATTAAAAATATTTTACTTAGGTGATACATTCTTTGTTACATTTAACATTCTTTAAAAATAAAAAGATAAAAAGTCACTTTCTCACAAAAGTGATTCCATGGGGCACCCAAGTTTGGAAAAAGGCATCCAATGGTCGGAAATGAGACAAACAGTAGCCTTAGGACACATTTTGTGGTCATTTTTTATTATTATGATATTATCTTATTTTCTTTAACTACCCGATTACTCATTAATCAAGATAATTAAAGATAATTACCGTCGTTACTATTCATAATGTCCAAAAACTAAAGAGTCTTAATTACATAATTTGGACCTTCTGATTACAAATATGTAATTCATTTTACCAAATTACAAACACATAGATTGCAATAATTAATTTAAAAAAACTTCCCGTTGTCAAAACAAATAACGAGGTTTTTTTGAAACAATATTTATGAAAAGTTTGGTACTTGTTTATGCCTAATTCCAAAGTGAAATTAATCCCAATGACCATCATTTAATTACATGGTAAAAATATATTCTAATTAAACTTTAAAACAAATTAAAAAGATAATATAACCATATAATTAAATTATATGAAAAAGAAGTTTTGATGTAAAATGCAGTATTTTCACTATTCATTAAAAAATAAACATTGTCAGAAAAATACCAAAAATTAACCCAAGGTAAATTTCAATGCCCAATCATAAATAATATGTTTATTTTGAAAAATAGAGCTTATAAAATTGTCAAAAAGTGGATTTAAAAGGGGTTCTCCATCAAAAGGCGGTTAATCGACCTTTTAAAGAATATTTGAATGTTTACGCTTAAAAACTGGATTTATTTGAATTTTTAATCCTCTATCATTTATTGTAAAGAGTATAAATATTTGACAAACATATATAATAATTTTGTAGTTAGTTCTATTCATTCCCTCCATTACAACAGTTAGGCGTTAACTACCATTTAAAATAATATTATTTTATTATTAGAGTGCAACGTAAGATTCCCAAGAAACTTGTTGTTGCGTATTGGGTACGCCATCAAGCATAACATCTCCTTTAAAGTAATATTAATATTTTATTCTCAAATATGGATAAATATAGAGATGTCGTATTCTTTATTTACCTGGGGTGTTACATCCTTCCCCCCTTTTGGGAATTGCGTCCTCGCAATTTTAAAATTGGGCTTGGAAACATCCTTGAAAGTCCCACATCGGAAAAAGAGTCGGTAAAACAATCACTTTAAAATAAAGAAAAATAAGTACAATGGTCACCCAAGTTAACCCATACTAGGATTCTAAGTATGAAAATATGGACATGGAGGAAAAAAACAAAGGGTCATGTTCTGATGGAGAGTGATAGAAAACATGTTTAGGAGAAAGTTAACCACAAGAAAATCACAAACTTGTGATGGGTTAACTGGTATTCGATTCCCCAGTAGGAAAAGTTAATAGAAAACATTTTTGTTTTAAGTTAATTTTTATTGAGGAATTTATTCACAAGGAAACATAATCACTTATCATGTTGACTTTCAACTTTTATTAGATTCCTTACACAAACTCATATTTTCTCCAAAAGACGAGTATTTAGGAAGACTTGTTCACATTAAGAGTACTATAATAAACTTCTAGAGAATCACCTAATCCACAAAAGAGAACAATATACTTCCCATGTCTTTAGACTTTATCTAAAACCAAAACAAAAAAGGTTTGTACAAGATCAGATAATCCAGAAAAGTATAACCCTTTATAAAAAGAAAATCTATTCTTAATCTCCAAAATTTGTGCAACAAAACCCAAAGTTCAACGAGGACCATTCTATAATCAATTTGTCCATAAAATTCTTCAAATTAAACCAAAATAAGATTGAAACCCAAATATTTGAAGGATTAAGTCACATAGTCTTCCAAGTTAAATCGTAACATTTATCTCCAAACAACATCAGTTGCTCTTAATGTCTCTTATTGAAAAGTAATTAACCTAATCACATATCCTCCATCATAGGTTAATAAATATCCATAGATAACCCAAAATCAACTTACTCTTAATTCATAAAATCATATAACTAAAAAGAATCAGTCAAACTAACCAGGTACTTCATGTAGTCCAGTGGTAGGCGATAAATACCAGTTGAACTTTGGTTGTGGGTTCGATTCCCGCAGCTTTGTCCGACGTGATGGGTTGTCACATGATCTGTGTGTTGTTGTTTTTCCAAAACTATATAATTCTCAAATCAATCCCCAAAAAGATATAAAATCATCAAAAATAACTATAACATAATTTAACCCCAATTTTATCTCAAGCCTTTAACTTCCATCATAACATATAGTAACCCATAATTACCTCAAAAGTAAGGATCATATAAAACCAAATGGTTCTTTATAACTATGTCCACAAAAGAACAGATAACTATTCCTTGAATAAAATTTTCATATATTAAACATCAGGGTTACACATACTACAAAAATTCTTCTAATGTAACCCCATCATCAAAAGATACTTAATACTCTTAAGAATTTCACCATAACTCTTGATGCCCTTATATGTTGACATATTACACATTCAAAATTCTTCATGACCCATTAACCATTCCTTTCCAACTTATTCTGAAATACTTCTTTCCTACAAACAAAATCATGAATCTTATCCTAAGATTCCAAAATAGGAAAACAATAGTTATGAAATAATCCATACCTTTGATTGGTCATTTTCAGTTTCTTCATCCTCAATCGGAATGGCATTAGGTATTGGTAGACGAACATTTGTACGATCTTGGTGATCCCATTCATGAAACTTCTTCATAGGACATGTGTTTTCATAATGACCATGCACACCACATTTAAAACATTTAATTGATCCCTCAGAAATAACTGCTTTCCCTTTCCTCAAGTCAACTGGATGCTTCCTTTTTCTATGGAAGGTTCTTGCTTTATGAACTTCATTTACACATCTATAGTATATTTCTGTCCCTTTGAAACATTTTCCTAGGTGTTTCTTTCCACATTTTTGACACATAGGTTTTTGAACACACTTACCTTTATGATTATTACCTGTAGTTCTGTAGGGATTTGTTTCTCGCATATATTATGCCTTAGAGAAATCACAAAGGTTTAGGTGGTCAATCATGACTCCAGATAGTTGGTTGAGGATAATAAAAAGAGTTCTCATTGCAGCTCCCATATCATTCAGTTGCTTGCTCAAAAAACTGTCACAGTTTCCTTCACATCCACTGTTACTTTGGTGCCTTCTAGATCCAGCCATTTACTAAAACCAAAAAGGTCAGTGTGAGTATATCAACAAAACCATCATGTACTAATGAGGAATATAAACACTAAGATATACTTACTCATTCACTTTATCTAAAACTAGGACTCTTTCTGAAATATTAACCATTATGGTAATGTCACTTATGCTTAAACAATACCCTAACCTCTAAAGTTATCTAAACCGACCTTTGATACCAACTATAAGGCCCCAGCCTTAAACCTTATTTAATCTTGAGTTACTACAAGATTACACATTGAGGATCTTTTCAGGTTTGGAGTTTTAGAGAATTAGATCATAAAACTTGCATTACATTCCACATTTAAACAAAGTGGTTACATAAAAGATAGTATTCATTTTTCCCATCAATGGAAATATATTTAAAATAAAACATATATTCTTTCTTGACACTTCCTTGACACTATCATCATATTATGTACCATTCCCTTGACCTATGAAAAACATTTCAAAAACTTGGGATGAGCATAAAAAGCTCAGTAAGGGATATAAAAATATGGAAAGGAAACATAAGTACATGTATACATAATAATGAAATCATACTTTACCCATAAAACATAATAACTTTAACATACCTCATAAAATCATGAATAAATCATATAAATCATAAGACATAAAGGTAACTTGAGGCATTCATAACATTCTTATGTAGGGAGTAACACTCTTGGTTACATTTGGAATACCCACCATAGTATATTCCCTAAATCTCTTCGGATAAATCTTAACGTTTCACTCCTTCACGTTACCCAATGCATTGGAGAGCTATATCGGGCTCACCCTCCCTTAGTTTATCACGGAACCACCCGTCTTCATAATAATGCCCAAGAATCTCAACATAATCCTATCACATTAAACATGCATAAAGGAAACATAACATTCCCACATTTCAATCATAAGATATCAATACAACAAATTGATATAAAATCATTATGAAAACCATTTTCAATACCAAAATAAAAGAAAAGTAAAACATGGTATTTATTTTTCTTTTAAAAAGAAGGTATGGCTTGTAGAGGAAGCTGAAACTCAAATAATGGTCACTGCGGCGGAGAAGTCGTTGTCGCCGCATACGTATGACAAAAACATTCCCTTTTTGTCGTTTAGTAAACGCTTTGTATAAAAAAGATTCCTTTTGAATAAACATAAAAGTCAAAGGGGTTTATACACTATATAAAAGAAGGTTGTGTATAAAACAAAATATGTCTCAATGAAAGGAGATTGAGATGAAGTCCCATACAAAGACGATATCCTTGGTTTAAGGATAAATCAATTACATAATTATGTGTGAAAAACAAATTCACCAAATATAAGTGGATATTAAGTGTAAAATAATCAAAGGTCATTCACACATATTCAAAGGATGACATATTCAATACCTACATGTTGAACCCAAAGAAATCGAAATTTGGTTAAGAAGTTCCCCTGACAGCCTAATGGCGTCACATCAAAATGAGTTGATGAGAGATAAAAAATGGCATCTCATCACTTGGACATAAAATTTACATCAATAAGGATATATGAGAACATATCCCAACATAACAATATGTAAATTAAAAGACCCAACAAAATAAGTCTTTTAAAAAGAGGAGGGTGAAAGGTTCCCTTACCGACATGGGTATCTTTCAAAACATACACCTCGTGAAAGAAGGAAAATACAACATTGATGTAAATACTCATAAAATAAAGTATATTAAAAAATGAGTAAAATAATGGGCAGTACATACACCACTAAAAGGAAATTGTGGCAAATGTAGAATAAATATCAGGGGAATAAAAGTGAGATGAAAAATCCCTTACGAAAACTCGGCAGCCTAACGACGCCACATAAAACTTACAAAAATGGATTGATGAGATAAAATAGGGTATATAATCATATTAACTTAAAGTTTATAGAAATAGGAATATAAAAGAACATCCCCAACATAAAAAAGAGGAGCTTAAAAGAAGTGACATAAAGGAGAGTACTTAAAAAGAAAGAGAGAGGTTAGATCTCTTACAAAAATTTGGCAGCCTAACGGCGCCACTCAAAACTTCCAAAATGGATTGATGAGAGAGAATAGGGTCTCTAATCATATGAAAATATAAATTACAGTAAGATTAATATAAAAGAACATCCCAATAACAAGAAAGATGAACTTTAAAATGAATGACATAAAAGAGTGTACTTAAAAAGGAAGAGTGGAGTAGGATCCCTTACCTCGGGTCCGACTTGACTCGATCATTCTTTAACATCCTGAATAATAAACTTGAGTTAATTTAAACATTATTAAGAACCTCTTTCTGGTTCATTATTCCTTTTATATCACTTATTTACATGTTATAAACATTATGTAATCATTTAAGTTAATAATGTTTGTTTTGTCGATATTTGGTTCTTAAGTCGAAAGTGGACTTCTTACAATTACATGTTGTTCGTGTGGTCAAATGTTCATTATATCCAGAATTATATTCATGATTTGGATATCATATATATCATATATATCTAGAATATACATGTATTTATAATATTACATAATCATTTAGATGTAAGAAATGAAATGCACCGTTCATGGAGACGGTAAGCCATACGTATGCATGAACGCTACTTTCATTTCTATGTCATATTAATGGAATTGAAACCAAATGAGAGGTATGTATATTTTAATTCCATAATTATATTCATCATTTATATATAACATACATCATATATAATAACTTTAAATCTATCCTTTATACATCCCACATATGGCATTAACGAATCAAATCACTTTGAGGGGGTGGTAGTCCGCACTTCCTAAAATGAAATTATCGTGTTTAACCACAATGGAAACCATAATGGTATGCCACAAAAGAAAAATACAGAAACATAAACATATTATATATCATATATAAATATAGTGACATCTTAATGGCCACCTTTTAAGGTGTTATATGAGTGTTGAACAATCATCGTTTCGTGAGGCTGAAATTCGCCATCCAGAGAAACAGTATGTTCTTTAACCATTTGATGTAGGTGTGTGTAAGTGTAGCTCGAATTATTCTTATAACAACATCCTAGTATATTGAAGATGCTGTAGTTGTTACAAAATAAATTAATAAAAAGAGTTTAGGGGGTTGGAGAAGAAAAATAAAACAAAAGAACACAAGTGAAGACATTACCTTAAAATCGGGTAACTCTCTTTGGTTTGAGTACAAAGGCTTCCTTGGGATGACTTATGCCCAAAGTGAGGCTTCAAGGTGTTATAGAGGGATGTGGAGAGACAAAATGGGCAGGGTTTATCCGAGACAAAGGCTTTGGAAGTGTGGGTAAGGAGGTATAGGTGGGGGCCTTTTATAAGAGGAGAGGAGGGGCACTCTTGGAAAGGTATAAAATGTAACTTTATTTTCCAATGGGTTTCGGATTTTAATGGTCCCACATTGATTTTTTTCGAGGATAATATGATAAGGGTTTGAAATACACCCATCCAATAGGTTTTGGACATGTGTAGGTCTTAGAATTTACATTATCTTTCCATTTTATTTAAATCGTTAAATAATGAGGTCATCGCTGCATCATCATGATGTCATAAATAATTTAATTTATTTAATGTCTAAAAATTATAAAACAAATACTATGATGTATGAAATCGTTTTATCTTTCCAATGGATATTTATAGTCCAAAAGATCATTTATGTAGACAAAATTAAAAATATTTTACTTAGGTGATACATTCTTTGTTACATTTAACATTCTTTAAAAATAAAAAGATAAAAAGTCACTTTCTCACAAAAGTGATTCCATGAGGCCCCCAAGTTTGGAAAAAGGTATCCCATGGTAGGCCATGATACAACCAGTAGCCTTAGGACATATTTTGTGGTCATTTTTTATTATTATGATATTATCTTATTTTCTTTAACTACCCGATTACTCATTAATCAAGATATTTAAAGATAATTACCATCGTTACTATTCATAATGTCCAAAAACAAAAGAGTCTTAATTACATAATTTGGACCTTCTGATTACAAATATTTAATTCATTTTAACAAATTCCAAACACATAAATTGCAATAATTAATTTAAAAAAACTTCCCGTTGTCAAAACAAATAGCGGGTTTTTTTGAAACAATATTTATGAAAAGTTTTGTACTTGTTTATGCCTAATTCCAAAGTGAAATTAATCCCAATGACCATCATTGAATTACATGGTATAAATATATTTTAATTACACTTTAAAAAAAATTAAAAAGATAATATAACCATATAATTAAATTATATGAAAAAGAAGTTTTGATGTAAAATGCAGTATTTTCACTATTCATTGAAAAATTTACATTGTCAGAAAAATACCAAAAATTAACCCAAGGTAAATTTCAATGTCACAATAATAAATAATATGTTTATTTTGAATAATAGAGCTTATAAAATTTTCAAAATGTGGATTTAAAAGTGGTTCTCCATCAAAACGCGGTTAATGGACCTTTTAATGAATATTAGAATGTTTATGCTTAAAAACTGGATTCATTTTCATTTTTAATCCTCTAAAATTTATTTTAAAGAGTAAAAATATTTGAAAAACATATATAATCATTTTGTAGTTAGTTCTGTTCATTCCCGCCATTACAACGGCTAGGTGTTAACTACCATTTAAAATAATATTATTTTATTATTAGAGTGCAACGTAAGATTCCCAAGAAACTCATTGTTGCGTATTGGATACGCCATCAAGCATAGCATCCCCTTTAAAGTAATATTAATATGTTATTCAAAAATATGGATAAATATAAAGATGTCATATTCTTTATCTACCTAGGGTGTTACAGGGAAGGTCGGTCCAATACGTCCCACATCAGTAGGTGTCCGTCGGTTATGGTCGAAGGAGATCATTCTTCGTAGTCGAAGGAGTTCTTTGTTGGAAGCGTTCTTCATTCTTCGTAGGTGAGAGATTTTCTCCCCAATCTCTCTCTCTCCTCCAAAGTTCCACCAAAAGACAGATGCCAACCCAAAATAATAGATTAAGTTAATATATTATTTATTTGTTGGCTCAAAATTAAAAATGGGTGGATTAATTAAATAAGAATGATTCGGCACATTAAGTTTTAGTGGAGTTGAAGAGGCTCCCCTTAACTTAATGGAAAAATTGAGGGTTTCTCCCCATTAATGGGGTGCTTCAAGGAGGTTTAAAACCCGGTTGGTCCCCACCTCAATTAACATGAAGAGATGGTTAGGTTCGAGTGGGCCCCACCACCATAACCTCTCATGAGAGGTTATGGTGTAGTGGTCCCCACCTCCAAATTCCACATGGAGGATTTAACCAACAAATAAAAATAAACCTACTCTAATTTTTATTTATTTATTTAATTTACTAAAAACCTCAAAACTAACTTTTATTCTCAACCAACTGCCATCAATGTGAAAGTATTCTTAAGAGAATATCGGCGCTGTGAGTTCAACAGTTCCCTCATATTTCAATTCCGAGCACTGGTTCAAAAGTTATAAAACCCACTAGTACATTTACTGAACGTACCCGAACAAAACTTTAGAAATTTATTTTGGGCACACTGTGCCTCAAAATCATGCGCCGTCAATTTTAGCAGACTCATAAAATTTCCATTTAATTAAAAAAAATTTACATGGAAATTCCAGGTCTTTACAAAGTAAATAAATATTTCAAAAATGAATAATTAACTGTTGATATTTTTATAAAATAAAAATATGTATTTATAATTTTATAATTAATATAATTATATAAAATAAAATTTATTTTTATAATATAGATTCATAATTTAATATTTTTTTCATTACAATTATAAGATAATTTTATAAGACCATAATTAATTTTTCAATGTGTCGTAAAATTGTTTACAATATTAAAATTAGTATTTTTTGAATAAACAATGATTGTATTTAAAAAATAAATTTCGAATATTTTAATTTTTTCCATAAAATTAATTAAAATTTTTAAATCCACACATTAATTAATGGTTAGGGTTTATATTTTATATTTTTCTAAAATAGTTTAATTTTTAATGACTAAATAAATATGGATATTTACATTATTTAATATTATAAGTTAAAGACATGATTTTTTTGCCATTGCTGATGTATGAATCCATTAGCTATAACTCAAATTCACTATTTAATGTACTTGTTCACAATAATCAACACTATTGATAGTATTCATCCAAAATAATAAATTAATGAATAAATTAATAGAAAACATCCGTCTCCTCCCCTAAAAATACCAACCTCACAACCCATTATCATCACACCTTATTAGCCTCAAATATTTTCTAAATTCTACCCAATTCCCTTCCCAAGACTCTTCCCCATTTCTATAACCTACTAGTCTTACCAAAAGACCAAATCGATGAGTCTTAATGAGGTTCCCAAGGAGATGATATTCAAGAGGAAAAATCCCCCCTCTTTCTCTTTTAATTTTTTTCATTCTCTCATTAAATCCTATATACAAAGTGGAATAGAAACTAAATTATCATATATATAACGTTGTTTTATTGTTCAAAAGTATTATCAGTCATAAAACCCCTTCTCCACTCCTTTATTTTGAAAATGAAAATATCATCTCTGATGTGTTGATTTTCTACCTTCGTGGACGATGAGTTTTAATTTTCTATTACTTCCTTCAAAGAAGGTCATAAAATGATTATTATTGTTAAATCAGAATATAATATATATCATAAGTTTTATAGTTATTCTGGAACCAATATATAAACATAATTTTAAATAAAATTACACAAGTCTATGATGGTCATAAAAACTGGGAAAATTAATTAATACATTTTCTTCAACATTTTATCTAATGAATCATCCTCATACCATATAACCAAATAATATATGAGATAATTTAAAATTATGGGAGTAAATTAATACTAAATAAGTTCACTTAAGGATAAGTTTTTCCAATTTTACTAGAACTTCCATATTTATACTCAAGGGAACTGACCATAAAACCATGAAACAAATACTCTCGGAACAATGAAATTATACATTATTACTCATCAAAGTGGCCATAAATGCAATTAATAAAATTATAATAAATAATTTTTAATTAGTTATTAATTAACTAATTAATAAATATAATTTAACTTTTCTAGAAATTAAGTATAGTTGAAGAACGCTTTTAGAAATAAGGTTAGAGTTTCTCATATGACTTTTACTTCTATGAGATATATTCCTTATTCAACCCTTATTTCTTATGTCTGGTGTACATAATTCCATTTAGTATATAATATTATGAATATATTTATCTTTAATTCATTAAATGTTTCATTAATTTATTGTTTCATATGGTTCAATTGATTACAAAGTGGTAAGGGAATTCTTAACCCAATCTCCATTATTTGGGACAAACTTCTACTCCATTGATTATTTCATTATTTGATTAAGTGTGAATTAGTTTTTTATTATATGATTTTGTATTTAAAATTTTTTATATGGATTTTTAAATAATACATATAATATTTTAATTTGGTTAATGCCCATAATTTATTTTAAAAATACTCTTTTAAATGTTTCTCTTTCAAAATTTAAAAGGAATGTTTTTTTATCTTATAGGACATGAGATGATTTTCATTATTTAATGAAACATTAATGTCTTAAGGAATATATTACTAGTATAAAAGGTTATTTTCAAATAAAATGTTTTATTTTATTATTTCACAGCTTTCTAAATAAATAATTTCAATATAAAGAGGTATTTATCTCAAGAATTTCTCAACGATTTTATTAGAGTATTTCATCTAAGTCAGCACCATTTATTGGATATTAGGCCTAATTGAGGTTGATATATTATGATAACATAGAATAATTTTTATTGAATCTTTTATGATTAATTTGATTGTGGATGTTATATGTTGATATAATTCATCATTTTACATTAGTTGGTTTATGATTATGTTTATTTTTAAAGGGAGTTATTTTATATTCCAGTTTCAATTTGAACTTATATTTTGATTATAATTCAACCGTTTCATATGATGAATGCGTTAAAATTAGTATGTGATGAGCGGGGACCACTATAACTACTTTATGTATCGGTAGATCTCATGATAAAAACTAGTTTGGGTAATTCCTAATGTCTGACCGAATTATCTATGATGTATTCGCCAAAGCCTTGATGGTGTGTTTATGACTTCAAAAATTGTGCATTCCCTCAATATGAGTTTAGTTATTGATAATACATGTGATGATTCAACTAAGTGAATATTCATGGTTCAGTTTCATTCTCATGTGATTATTTATATGTAATTATTTGATCAGATTTTATTCTTGTATATTATGCTCAAGAACATGTTTTAACATCATGTATTTTTAGTTATTCAATGTTCCTTATTACTTATATTTATTTATGATAGATTCCACCATATGATTACCCTAACTAAGAATCTTAGATCACCCCTTTATTATGTTTTATTTTTCCCTAGGATTCGTAGATTTATATTATGTGTGACATGCATGCATATTGTATAATAATATTGGAGTTTTCCAATCAAGTTACTTTTTTTATTCCATTTAATGTTGTAATGTAATACTTATGTTTCTATCTAGTTTTTTGCAATGATACTAATCTCTTCAGTCCTTTGGGATGTGATCACTTGTAATTAGTACCAATGTAAAAAAGTAACCACTGACTCAGGGCTAATGGGGTTAGGGTATTTACAACCAAAGCATCAAAGATATCCAAATCAATATTCAGTAATTTGATAAAATTCTAAAAATCATTCAACTTATTAGTTCCATGGGTTATTTGAGAAAATATTCCAAGGGATACCCTACAAAAAATTTATCAAATATATAAAAACAAATTAAGTACAAAAATATTAATCCCCTTTCATCTCATTTTTCCCATGATACATAACTCCCCCTTGAGAATTATTTTTTCAAAATCAAGGAATATGTTCATGTTTGATGACCATACATCAGCTTCGGTGTTTCTCCTGCTGAAGGGATCCCCTCCATTAATCATCATAGAAATAGGTGTTCTCCATGATGAAAAACTCCTCACCTTAAATTATCTTTATGTTAGTTTATATAATAATAGTAATGGATTTAACAGGGACCTCAAATGTTTTATAATATATTTTTAGACTAAGTGATTATTCTCAACCCTTCCTTCATCTTCTTCAAATTAGGATTATATTTTAATGAGACTTCTTTCTTAGTTCTCTAAAAATTTATTCTTTATTTTTTTCATCATCAATTGATACTTTTAATGTTGATATCTTTTCTTCTTCTATACTAGAATCATTAGTTTGTTATCTCCAATTATTTTTCAAAACATTTTTTTGGGGTAATAAAATTTTTATACAATGTTTTGTGTCATTCATAGTTTTTCAAACCTTTTACACTTTATAATTTTCAAGTCATCATTTATATATTAATTCTCATCAGATTTAACATTTTAAATTATCACTACCTTTATTAATTTTTCCTCAGAATGATTTTGATATTTGACAATATATTTTTCCTTTTCTAAGTCATTAGTGATTGTAGAATTCCTCACTTTCTAACTTATCTTCTCATTTACATTGTTTGAAATCTCACTCAATGATCCAAATTTTCATTTATCATATTTGTGAACTTCTTGTCCATAAATTCCATAAAATATATTAATGTAATAAAATTTGTTTTGTGTTGATAGATTAGATGATATATTGGTCACATAATTCTCTTTTTGATAGTCAAAGATTATATGTTTAATATTTCCCCCCTATATTCATGACTCTTTGATAGTAGCGGCATGTTATACTAGCATGAATAAGTTTCATGACCAAAGTATCCAAAAAACAAGAAGTAGCCTATAAATGTTTATCTTCCACACTAATTTTAGTTATACTCTAAATATTTAAGTTATAATCTCTTCATATACTATCACTGTTTCTTATTGGTATAAAACCCTTTGGATAAATTTGTATACTCTTCCTTTGTTGAAGATGTTTTATCTTTTTTTTCTTTTAGTACCACCAAAATCAGTGTTTTCTTTTCATTTTTTTCAATATTAATAATATAATAAGTACATAGATATTCAAAGTTATAGAATCTATAATTGTATATGGACCATTATTATCAGCAACATTATAAGAATAACCATTAAGCTCAATAACTTTGGTGAAGTCTTATATCATCTTTTTCAATTAACTTTTAGTTGAAAGAAACATAGATTGTGTCTGAAATAATTCTTCCACTATCTCTCTCTCTCATTTTTTTATTCATGATCCTTAATAATATTTCCATGTTCAGATATGTTTACAATGTATGTAATCTTTTATACAATGAATGAAATTTCATTCTTTCTAAGATTATTTATTATGGGTTATTTTTATTTAGAATATTTTAGATTCCTTTCTAGATTCAATAATTTATTTATATATTACCTCATATCATTTTCATGTGTCCCTTATTTCATGAAATTCAATTCGTTGACCTTTATCACTCTTATTTTATTCATTTTGAGTTTCATGTTCTTAAGAGTTTCTTCTAGATTATTATCTCAGAACTATTCTATTGAATTATATTTTCATAACCAACACCTTCAAAAGTTTATTTAGAAATTTTGGATTTTCCCATTATACAAAAATAATCTTTGAATGATAATTAATCTTCTATATCACTAGTTTATGGTGAATATTCATTATCATATCTACTCATTAAATTGCTTCTATTTTCCTTTAAAACATCATCAGTTTATACAATGTCCAATCCCCTTATAGTTAAATCAATTTTGTGGCTTTATTAATTTTACTATTATTACTTTTATTATAATTTTTGTAAATGAGGACCTTATTTGATAGAAATCCTTTTAAACATCTTCATCTTTAGAATTATTTGAATATGGTTCTTCTATGACCCCATGTTTATATTTTTCATGGTATCAATGTCCATATCATCTCTTTCCATCTTAAATTATGGTATTTTTATGATTTCATCTTCTAAGAGATTATTATGAAGTTAATATCATTATAGATAATCATGGTCTTCCACTATAGAATCTTTTGGATCAAATCTATATGGAATAATTCTCATCAATATCTTCATAATGGTTGAGTATTCAATCTATTTTCAGAAACCTAGGATTCTACCAATTATCTCATTTAATTTTTTAAAGTATTCATCAATACTTTCATCAATATTAATTTTTATATATTTAATTATACTTACATATTATTTTTCTTTGGATTCCTTAAATTTTAGATTTTCCCAATAAATTCTCTCTAATTCTTCCAAAATATCCATATTAGTTGAAGCTCCCTAAAATTTAATGAATACCTTCTGAGTGTGTGACTTGAAGATGAAATTTTGTACTTTTTAATCCACTTCCATATTTCTATTATCATAAAAATTAATAGAATCAATCTCATTAAAATGTGTAAATCGCACTATAGTTGTATCCCCCACTTCTACCCCAAGTGATAGTAGATACACTATAATAATATTTCTAAATCCATGATAGTTATCACTAGTAAAAGTGGAAAACCACCTATTATTTACTAAATTCATATTATCCATCCTCATTATTCTGTTGAACCATTTAAAGGAGACCTTTTCTAAGATATCACTTATAGGGATTGGATCAGTGTAATATCACTACTAGGGGAAGCAATTAAATATATGTTTTGTTATATTTCTATAATTTTCTATTTTTCAATTCAACTAATGCAGCCGTTGGAAGCCTCTATCCCATATTATTTCATATCGTAGCCTCACCAAATATGATTCTATAAATCAAAGGCACATCTCATAGTTTGGTAAAATGTCATTCTCATTTCTATGTTGGTTATATACCCCGATATAATAATTTTTTTAATTATAATGGTTGATAAAGAATACCACTATATCTTAAATCATGAATCCATATAAACGGATCTTTATACAACATCACCCAGTGTTACCAGAATCCACCAGGGACTTTTAATCCTAAATCCACATAGGAGGGTCTTTATATTACCTCATACAGTGTTACATGAATCGATACTAGTCTTATACTATTGAATCTACCCAAGAGGGTTAATACATCACACAGTTGACACTTCAATTTTTAATCCATTATAGGATGTTATTTTTTTCTTCCCCCACAGTCTTGCTGGATCTGAATTGCTTATGTACCCTTCAAGTATATGTTCACATATATTTATCTTGATCAAAAATATTATGATCATGATCAAAAATATTATGATATTGATAAAAAATATTATTATCATAGTATATAATTATCTACCCCAGTCTCGTCAAATGTACAAGAGGGAATTATTTCTTATGATTAATATTGATCCAACCTCACTAAAAATCTTAATAGTTAAGAATAATTTCCTTTTGAAATACTCCTCAACTTCAGTCCCCAATCGCTGCACACAATTCATGAAAAGTTTATTGCATTTTCATTTCTTAGTAATCATGAATGTGTAATAAAATGAATGAAATTTTATATTTAAATCTAGTGTTTACCTAAAAATATAATTTTAGGTGCACAAAATCACATATATACTACCTTCACATTGCTTCTCACAATTATAATTATTTTCCATGAAGGTTTTAAAATAACATCATGTGGTCATTTAATTATTATTTATTACTTCATGCATGAATATTTTATTTCATGTTGACATATAAAATTATTATCTTCCTTCACCCAGTATATTACACAATTTCACTACTTCTTCATGAAAATCCAAATAGATATTTATCTTAGGTTATTATTCTCACAAGAAGAGTTATTCATGAAACACCATGTACACAAAAAGGCAATGCCTCACATATTCACATTATATAGTGATATTCACAAAAACCACAATAGGTATGAAACCATAGTTATTTTTAAATCAATAAATATCATGTTAGACAGTCATAGTTTCATCCTGAAACCATTGAATTTGAGATTCACATGTCAAGAGGATAGGGTATTTCCTTCACCAGAATAGGGCATCCTTCATATATTCTATTGGTGAAGAAAAATTTTCATGGATGCTATGTCTTTGTTGAAAATAAGATCTATCTCTAATGAGTCTATAGAAACCCTCATCCATAGGTGTTTCAGTATTTATAAGAGAAGCATCATGACTTTTCACTACCAAAGACTCTAGCAAACCAGCCAAGTGATAAATCTCACAAAATACACCATTTCATGGATTTCATATGACCTAAATCATTCAATGATAATAAAATAATATTAAAATTAAAACACATGGAATCTTCATGATGAACAGTCTTTAAGCTACATTCATTATCTTTTGTGATGAACTTGACATGCATATGAGAATAATCACATGCCTCATGTTTTAAAAAATCCAAACACATCTATTCACTATAATTACCTTATATAACTTAATTGGAATTTTTATAATTATTATCTATCGATATATCACATGAATAAAATAATTTTATTACATGAATGGACTTAGGTTGATCAAACTTGTCTTGATCTCTTAGTTTGATCACTAGAACAATGTATATTGAATGTTTCAGTGGAAATATTGATAGTTGTTTTCTCAGGTGAGGAACCTAAAAGGATGGAGGTTGAATATGATCAAATTAATTGATAAGATTACTAATATAATATAGATCAGATGATGAATGTTTAATCTATATATTTTTAATAATAGAAAAACATCCTAAGAAATTATTATCCCATATCAGACATAAATTTTTATATGCTCCACTTTATTAGAATATAAATGTCTATTTCCTCTCAAATCATCACCCGGTATCAGCACTCAGAACACATTGTACACAATTACCTCATTCTACCGGTCCAACCCACATGGTGGCTCTAAAACCTCCACGCACACTCACCCATATAGACACTATCTTTCTTATTTAGGTTTTTTCTACCTCCTTCCTCCATTCTATCTTAATGGGATATCTCTCTCATGTGGTTTAGGACTCATCCCAAAATAAATTAGATTGATTAGGCCTATAATTATTTCGTGGATAACCATATTTTTTAGATTGAATATATAATATTGTTAGTAAATCTTAAAAAATTATATTACTTATCAACTTAAATTCCAACCCACAACTATCAACATATCCCTTAAATATTATTCATTAGAAAAAATAATTTTTTTAGTCCCCTTTAAATCCTATTCTTCATTTTATTGTATATAATGATTAATTCTTAGAACAAACAACACATTTGTTTAAAATTATGAACAACTCTCCATTCATCCTAACTAGGTATACTTCATAATAAGTATCAAAATACCCATTGACAATATTATTCAATCACCAAGCTATCATACATTATTGAAAAAAATAGTCTCAAATCTATTGGTCTTTATAGATGGTTAATATGAAAGGATTATTCAAACTATAGTTGATATGTTAATATCATATTCAATATATTTTAATAGATTTTGGTATTTAAACCATATACTGATTGAGATCTTATAAAAGAATAGATTACATTTGGGTATTATTATGGAACTATATGAGGCTCTATATGGGGAGAATGGAAGAACTTGTATATTTTGTGATGAAATTGTAGTGCGTAAAACATTGAGATAAGATATTTCACATGTAATGTTAGATAATATTAAAAATATTATTTTTTATATCAAAATTGGATCAATTAAATAGAAGATATATGCTAATAATCATTAATGAAATATGGAGTTTGAAGTCGACAGTATAGTATTCCTTTGAACATGACCATAAAAGATGGTTTTTAGATTTAGTAAAAAGGGTATGTTGAGACCTATATGCATTGAACACTTAAAAATCCAAGATCATGTGGGGAGGGGTTCTTATAATCATACACACCCACCAAACCACTTTCATGTGCATATGGTGTTCAATGTATCACTTTTGAGTAAGTACATACCTGACCCTTCCCATGTTGTATACTCAGATGTTGTACAATTAGAACATGATCTATCATATGAGGAATAACTCATAGTAATATTACACTATTGAGATAAATTACAATGAATCAATTCCACTCTTATAGTTAATGATCTATGGAGGGCCATAAGTTTTAGGAAGAAATATGGTGATCTCAAAGATGTAGTGATGCCTGAGTAACCTTATTTGTTAACATCATAGTAATGAAATTTAGAGGGTGAAGATATTTTATGGGGTAAAATATAAGACACCATTATTTTAATATTTATTTTTTCCTTCAAATAAATACTATATTGAATACCTAATTTCACACAGAACACTAAAATAAAACAAACCATGACACATTTTATTGATATAAAATATTACAATACAAGATATAATATAATACATTATAAAAATTAAATATAAAACAACATTGATAAAAATGAAAGAGGAATAAAAAAATAATAAAATAAAAAATCCATTAATGTGAAATCCTTATCCTTATACGTTTCATTTAATATCATAACCCTGATCACAACTATGGAAACAAGGTAGTATATTATAAATTCAATAGACATGTTTATGGAGATGTAAAATAATAGAATGAATGATTTTAGTAATGTTTGTAAGGCTATATGTTGAAATGAAATTAGAACATTATATATGTTTATGGGGTATATTCAATGGGAATTTTATGCAAATGAAAATAATATGATAAAAAATAGTTTTTAATGAAACAAAATGATAACATCTAATGAATATATTTTTTTATAAAAACATATATTTATGTGTTACTCATTATTATTATTATTATGAATAATGATATAATATATTTCTCAATCTCAAATAAGTATTTTAATTTTAATGGATTGATAAATTTAAATTCATATAATTAGAATAATTAAATTTATTAAGATGTGGTTTAAATTATTCAACGTAAAAATACATTTTTTTCAAAGAAATATTTTTACGTTTTGTGTATTATTTCTTTAATAAATTAATTTTATCATTTTTTAATGATTAAAATAATTTAATTCATCAGTGAATACATAATTATTTTAACACCCATTTAATTATAAATTTAGATAAAATAGTATTAAGAACACATAATTTTTAATAATTTATTTTCCAATAAAAACTGTATTGTTATGTATTTTATGATTTAATTTAAATGTATATTTATTGATATTTATAAATTGATCTAGATAAAATGGACTCCAAAACTATAGAAAATAAAAATAAAAATTAGGTATGGAGTTTGACTATATTTTTACCCATAATAAAAAAGTCAATGAGGAAAATTTTTGCCACCACAATAAAGGTAAAACGAAGTAATAATAAGATAAAATAAGTATAAAAGACAAAAAATATCATGAAACACAATATATAAATTTGTGGATGAGTTATTTACTAACAAAACTATATACAATCTCTTTTAGTTTCTATACTTTTTCTACATGACTTTTTAAATGACAACCTTACACCTTAGAAAATCTATATTTGTTGAAATGACACTCAAAACACACCTATAAAATGAACCCTACTCTATCAGTTAAAGACCAATCAAACCATTCACTTATCACTTGAATATATACCCATTTAATATATCAAAAGTCCATAATTATCATTCTATTGCTTATGGTTAAGTGAAGGAAAGCTAAATCCTTCATTTCAATGGAACCCATGTTAAGGGGAAAATTAATCAAGTAAGTATGTTTTTTCTATAATTTTTTACGTACCTTATAACCTATACTATTTATAATTATTATTAACCACTCTAATGATTTAATATTTATAGTATATTTAATTTTATTAATTGAAATTTCTGTTACATAACTGTATTCGCTTACTCATTCACTATCGTAACTTGTTCTTGTTTGGGTCTGTTCAATTACCTACGTGAACAATGTTATTACAACATCCCAATTTTCACCAATCATAAGTATCAAGACATTAATACTATTAATATATGATAATAATGTGTAATATATTTAATTAATATGGTTCTGAAATTTTTAAATAATGTTAAATTATCATTAAAAAATAATTCATGGTTTTCCATAAATTACCGAACAATCATTTGTCAAAGAATCCATTCTCAGTGAAAATACACATAATTTGCATCATATGAACATGGGAAAACCTAAATAATTTAAAAATATTATTTCATTTCCTTGAGTAATATATGAATTATGAACTTAAAATCAATGAAAGGGGACTTTCATCACCATTATAAAACATAAATGGAATAAAAATCTACTAACATTTGATGATGAAGGTAAACATTAAATAACAAATATATGTATATTGAAAAATTATAATTTATGAATATAAAAATTAATATATAATAATACAGTTTTTAAATATAATATTTTTGTTAATTATATAATATTATAAATTTGTTATACAGAATGATGGAGTAAATGTAATGTTTTTCTTTCAGATCTCATTTAGAATTCGTGATTTTTATTGTTAAGTTTACATTTTTATAAATTATTTTACTATTCACTCTAAAAAGTCCATTATTCACATATTCTTTATTTTTATGAGTTTTAAAATCATTTCTACCATTTCACTTCCTTTTTTTCATAATTCACTTAATGTGATGCATGTAGGAGAAACCTAACTTAGATTTTCTTTTGGATTGAGAATCATTCCATGTCTATATTATTTATTTTTTAATGGTTATACTTATATACACTTATATTATTACATAATTTATTTCTTTTGAAATAAATTTCTTTATAAAATATTGAAAGGAATAATTTCTAAATTTTTTCAAACAATTATGTTTTGGAGGACTTTGAATTTTTTACAAATTTGTGAAATGAATATATTTTTGAAATTTTCTATAAGAATGAAATTTCCTATTTCTTCATTGGTTTTATTCATGAACCATTATATCCAATTTTTCATGGGTTTTTTAATAAATATATATTCCAATTTTCTCTGTGAATTTTAACTTTTAAAATAAATGTTTTCAAAATAAAAAGACACTTCTTGTTTTTCAAATAAATTTTCAAAATATCTAATAAAATGGTTTTCAATCTATAGATAAATCCTTCAATGATTCATATACATCACTGGTAATATTCTCTAACAATTCTACTCCCCAAATTGTATTAAATATATTATCATATTGTCTGATGGATGTTTTCAGGAAACCCATTTTTTTAAGAGAAAATTATTCAATGATAGAATTATGAATGTTTTCAAGTTCTTATAGAACAAACACAAAAACATACATATTTTATAATTATATGGCGTGTGGGTCAATTATATCTCTATAATTCAATGGGTAATGTTTTATAACTCATAAAATTAAGATGTTGTAAGGTTAGTTTGACCATGTCTACTATGTTAATAGATGTCAGTGGTTATCCCATGTACATTATTTTATTGGAAGGTGGTTTTCCTAGACCACCATGATGTGATTTTTTCATTTAAATCCTTGACATATGTATTGGTTTTTATTCTTATATATGTTCCAAATTCTTATATTATTTGACATAAAAATTTTATGTTCTCTTGGAAAATATTATTTACTGATATTTATAATATCTTATAATTCATGCCATATGTTATAATAAAAGACTTATTTTAAGACTAATGTTTTATGAAATGTGATTTTATATACAATTATATTTTTTATGGTCATTTATATTGATTAAGTTCTCATATCGAAATGTTTATCATATTCTCACTTATGAGATTTTATTGATATATCTTATGTTTAAAATAAGGAAGAATATGAGCTCACCCATTATTATGTTTCCATTCCATAGGTTATGAATAATATTTTAATTTATGTAGTGTCATAGAGTATTATGTGAGAGGTATAAATGTGGGAGATATTGGTGAAGATATCGGTTTTGGTTCTATGACCAATGTTTGACAAAAATGATGTAATGATACTGTCTCGAGAAATTTATTTTCCATGATAGGGTGAAGGAATATAGATGGTTTATATACTAATGCTTTGATTCATCCCTTAATTTAATTTAAAATGATTTATTTTTAATTTTGAATCCATGTTTTTTTCTGGAAACAAGTGGGGAGTGGTTTTGATTGAAATTTTTACTCAGTTTTTTGATATTTATGAGGTTATCATTGTAATGACCGGACCCCAGAAGCCTGGAGCCAGTGCATTATTTTAATACATTGGAATAATTAAAAGAAATCAAGTTCTGCAGGACCGATCAGTTTATATGTCTTGGAAAATTGGTTACATATATGAATGTTACATTACACCTTCACACACAATATAAAAAATACTTTTGGAATTACATTATTATTTTAGCTTAAATATTCATATAAATCATAATTAACTTCTTGTAATCCTAGGAAAATTAAACATAAGAAAGGGGTGAGCTCAGATGCTCAGTAAGGGTAAATAATTTAGCAAAAGCTATAAACTTTTAAGGCAATATGTGTAATAAAAACAACAACATTTTAAACATAAACGTGAAGATAATATGGAGAAAATAAGTCAAACATTACCATATAAACATGCACATGGATATTCTACTAGTCATATAATCACATGTAATAATTAATTTCATAATGAGGGAATGCCTAACGGCTGACATAATTACAACATAGTCAAGGCCTGATGCTAAGAGTACAAACAATTTTTTTTCAAGGCCTTATTCCAAGAAACTAATTTGTTTCATGATACCTACTGATGCATCGAGGGGATATAGCTATCCCCACCTATCACTTACTAAGTCCAATACATTCCTCCTATGAAAATGTTGAAACATTACATAAACATTCATATTAAAACTAAAATAATAAATGTAAATAATTTAAACATAAAACATATTTAAACATATCATAACTCATTCAATACAATATGAAAGATTTTATTATCACAAACAAACCTCAATCAAGAATAATACCAAGTAAAGGATGTTGAAATTGTTGAAAATGATCAGTAAAACTCTTTAAGAGAAATATCCCTTTTTCATGAAATCATTTAAAAGTCACACAATTTATAAATAAATAATTTTTAAATTTATTTTTAAATTAATGTGTCCCATAAAACTTTGAATCTTCTGAAATGAATTAACATTTTAAAACATTTATGTCCATAAAAATAAATCATTAAAGAAATTTTGAAAACATGGAAATAAATGAGAAATGTTTAGAAGAATAAATATTTCAAACATTTAAAATGATGTTTTAGTTAAAGAGTCCCTTACAAAAATCCATTTTAAAACTCTTTTATGATACATGTACAAGGATGATAAATATTTCCCAGTAATTACATACACAAAAACAATCTTAGATAATAATGTGATTGAGTAATTAACCCTTACCTTGTACTTTCCTTTAGTCGAGGGTATGTTTAACCTCATGTATAATGACCCTAGTATGTTATTAAATTATACAAGAACTATATTCATATTTATTATTTCATACATGATTCATTTATGACTTTATAATATTTATTTAATAATAATTTTCATGTTAAAATAACATTTCGGGTAATAATCACTTTCTTTATCGTACGTCTTCTAACTTGTTATTCTTGATCATATCACTTATATCATGATTTAATTGATTTCATAATATAAAATATTATTTATTTATTATATATATACAAAATATAAATATTTATAATTGATAGATATATAAAATAGAAAACACCATTTATGGAGACGGTAGGCCGTACATATGCATAAACGCTGTTATCATTTTCATATCGTTTTGAACTGATGTATGTGAATGAGATATATGCAAATACACACACACACACACATGAACAAAAACACACACACACACACAAACATATATATATATATATATATATATATATATATATATATTTTCAGTATCATTATTATTTAATATGTTATATACTTATTAATAATATATATTTTTATAATCATCGTTGAATGGTGAACGTGCAGATGAATCTCATGGCATCATGAAAACGGTAATCAGTACGTACACACGAGCGACGATATAATTTAATTAATGATTAAATGGTGTGGAATTATATGGTATATTAATTGTACAGAAAAATTAGAATGTTATTTTAATTATTTATATACATATTACTCATCATTATATCCATCCAAATAACATAGTGTTGAATAACAAATTAAACCACAGTGTGGAGATGGTAAGCTGTACGTACACACGCATGGTGACATTATTTTTCATAGGAAATATAGAATAATGAATATGATTGTACAATATTTATAATGACATAGCAGTATGTATAAGTTACTGGAGTTATTATTCTGGTATGGAAATAACAAAGAAATAGAAATTGGAAGAAGAATATAACTTTTATAGAGGTGAAAAAATAATTACATCTTCTTCGGGTGTTTCCTTTTGATTTGAACAAAAGGGATCCTTAGGTTGGCTTTATACTTAAGGGAAGGACTCTAGGTTGAATTGATGGAATTTTAGAGGAGATGTGGGAAGAGGTTGGCCTAGACAAAAGGCTTTGGAGGTGTGAATTTATGAGAAGGAGAAATACCCTTTTATAAGATAGGTGAGGGTCACGTTAGGAAAATCTTGAAATATTATTTTATTAAAAAATTATTTTCGGTTTCTAATAGCTCTAAATGGATTTAGTTTGAGTATAAGCTAGGGATGGGTCTAAATAATTTTAACTAATAGGTTTTAGAAAAGTTTAGGTCACTATATTAACCTTATCTTTTAGATATAACCCCTAGTTAAATAGTTTAACTTTTACCATGTCTTCTTGTATTTTCATATTACATGGTTAATAATCCTACTATAAAATTCCAAGAGAACCAAAAGTGGTTCATTAATTACATATATAACCATATATAATTAATTTGGCCAAACTATATATTTTTAAGGATATTATATCATTTAATAATATAGTATTTGTTTTAAAAACTCAATTATGTCAATTTCGACACTATTTAGTATTTGGTTTTTGTCAAAGTCATCACATCTTTATTACTTCGAAAAAAATACATTGAATCAAAAATAACATGTCATATCCACCTAGAAAATTTTTGGATGGCATCAAAAGAATCAAATTACATTTATTTTAATATTTACAATATCAATTATTTCAATCATTCATTAATAAGGTAATTACTACATCATCATTGTGTTATATATAAATTTAATTATTCACAGTATAAAAATTATAAATAAACCACCATGATGTAGGAAATAATTTTATATTTATAATAAATATTTATAGTTGAATTTATCTTATGTATAACTCTATATTAAAAAAGGTTTAGTTAATAAAATTTAAATATAACACTTTTAACACTTCTTTAAATAAAATATAATAAATGTCTTGATCTGATCCAAATGGATCAAAAAGGATCTTATTTTTGTACTATGATTGATTTTGGTTGAAATAAACTTATCCAATATAATTAGGACATGTTTTAGGGTAATTATAATATCATTTTTACCTTTAATTACCCTATTTACTTTTAACCGTGGAAAATAAAAGTGAAAAGTTACTATTCGACAAAAATTATTTTCTTCTTATTAAAACAAATTATACTTATTGATGTCAAGTGCGTCTCTGAGATTTTTGAAATTTAATTTACAAAAGCTGTAAAATTACATTTCATGCAAATTTTCAAACGTACCTAGAAGGTGGGTAAAAGAAGTAAAAAGTTCAATAAAATTTTAAATTTAAATTTTATTATAAAACGACTCTAAAGAATTAAATTAGACTAATATAGGTATTATTTATCTATTTTCAATTTAAAATAAATTTAAATAAAAATAATAATTATTATTTAAATAAAAGTCAGTTTTAAACAATAACATAGTGTTTTTCCCTATTCATCAAAAATTGAATGTTTTCAGAAAAATACCAAAAATTCACCCTAAGATAATTTTGATATTAAAAATTCAAAAATGAAGTATATTTTATGAAATTGAAATCATAGAAGTTTCATTAATTATTTTAATACTAATTCTCATTGTCAAAACTAGAAAGCGGGTTTAAAAAAAAATAAAAACTATCAAAATATTTCCATGTGTGTATGTCCAATTTAAATGTAAAATTACTTATAATGAAAAAAATTATATTAAATGATAAAAATATAAAATAATTATACTTTAAAACCACTCAAATTCAAAATTTTTCACTATAAATTATTTCAATTAAAAAAGTTGTTTTCAATTAAAATTTATTATTTTTCACTATTCATCAAAATATGAAAGTTATCAAAGAAGTACCAAAAAATTATCCAAACTAAATATTTTTTTCCCGCTTGTATAGAATAAATAAATTTCACTAAATTTAATATTTTAAAGTGTCAAATATTGGAATTAAAAAGGGTTCACCATTAAATGACGGTAACATTTCATTTTTGAAAAATACTTCTTTTGTCTGAAAAAATGAATTTTTTCTTATATTATGACTAAGAAAAACATAATATGGATTCTAAAAGTACATGAAGTATATAAAATTCACCATGAATTTAATATTATTCATAACCGCTTTATAAAAAGCTAGTTTGGTAAGTCGTGGTGTGATCGATCTCGGTGTTGCGTGTAGCACAAGCTATTTAATTACTTTAAAGAGAGAGTGTACCATGAAATCACGGGGGGTTAAATTATCCCATACTTTAATAAATTTCATCCTCTAAATTTGAAATAGTTCTTCAAAAATGAATGGTCAAAAATAGAAAATACCTTTGTGGAAAACCCACATCGGAAATTGGGTTAATTAAAATTAGTCTTAATAAGAGGGAAATGGAAATGAAAAAGTCACCACCAAATTAGGGTCTCGAATAAGAGAACATTGGTGGAAATTAAAGACACATAATTAGAGGAAAAATGTAAATATTTATAGGGAGTTATTGAGGTCATCGATCATAAACAAGTGAACAATAAATGGAAATTTGAGGGCTTCAATGCCATAAATTTATGGCGAGTTATAATATCATCGGTTCTACAAAACATAAGGTATAAGGATTACACATTTTTGGTTTTGAGATCATTTTCCAAATGTTTAATAATTAATTTATTCTTATAATAAAAAGAGAAAAGAATAATACTTGATAATTAGAGTTCCATCCTTTAACTAATTTCTACCAAAAACTCATCTTTCACTCCAAAAGATAATAGAACTCAAAAATATTTTATTTATCCTAATCTTATAGGGTTAAAAAAATGAATTTATAATTCCTTTGTTAGAACTTTTAAAAAAACTACGTTATACAAACCAGGACATCATGTAGGCCAGTGGTAGGTGATCCACCCTTGTCGCCCTTCGGTTGCGTGTTCAAGTCTCGCGGCCTTGCCGGACGCGATATGTTGTCACACAACCTCTGGGTTTTCCTTTTTATAAAAAACTAAAAATAATCTTAAGAAATATTTTAACCTTAGATAATAGTATCAAATGTCTAACATAATCCATTACATCCTTTAAACTTGTCCAAAATACTTCTGTCCAAACACACAGTCCAAAATTTATAAGGAAGGTAAACATAACATAATGAAGATCTCTTTTATCACATAAAAACTTGTGAATACCTTCATCATGTATTCTATTAAAACATGGTAACAACCTCAATTACCATAAAATCTTATTCAAATATGTATGTACTTCATTATTCCATCGGTAAAAAATAGTATACTAGATATACTACCTAAATCTATAAATGTTATAAACTCCAAAAATGATGGAATATATAAACCATTAATCGGTTTCAAGGTAGTCAAGAGTATATTATATAATTTATCCAAATCAAACATATAATATTCCTAAATCACTACCTCAATATCAGAACCATATTAATGTTTATCTTTCCTTCAACCATGTTTTTTCAAAAAAAAAAATAACTTTCTATTGAGTCACTTTTATTAGAACCATATAATCTATAATCCTCAATAGAATAGTACTACAGTACAATCCTTATTTATTTCCATAATTCATATAACCAGTACATCATTGATAAAACAATCAAATGACATAAGTCTTTAATAACAACATAAGAACACCAATGATTCCTCTTCAAAAGTGGTAGTATCATAACTTGATTATTAACCAATAACATCATTTGGGGTATACTCTGATGATTGGGAAATTTATTTGCGTAGTGTCCCAACTCCCTGCAGATGAAGCATTGTACATTTGAAACCTTTTTCTTACCCTTACAATCACGTAATTTGTGTCCTTTTTCTCTACACTTATAACAAACTCCCATTCCCTTCAAGCATTAACAAAGGTGATTCTTTCCACAGTTATAACATATGGGAAAATAATTATTTCCCTTCTTCCCTCTATCCATCTTTCTCTCTACCAATATTTAGTTTCTTGCTTCCCTTCAAATCCATAGGACTCAGATAATTATTTAATTATCTTATTAACACATGATACTATTTCTTCATATGATGAGAATATGTGGGAGACTATTTTCCTTCTAAATGTTGGCTTAATACTATGAAATATTCGATCTTTCTTACTCTTTGGATCATGCATATTACTGGAGTTCTTATTCATTCCACTAGGATCCATTTCAAAACAATGGCATGCGCTAGGTTAGTTTATAAATGACAATGTATAATTCCAAACTTGTAAAAAACTTAACATAAATTGAATAGTTTATTTATATAATCCTTAGTCATAAAAATGTTTCCATTGAGGAAGTATATACTCATAAATCCTTCATAATGTATAGTAAAGAAACTGTGAATTATCCTAAGCATATCCCCTAGTAGTGTCATAACCAAGAGTGAAACAAAGCCCATTTTCGTGTACCAATATACCCCGAGTCAAGCCCAAAAATCATTGTTGGAGTTTTCACTCATAGGTACATCTGTGCTAGAGCCGTCACTGCCTACTCGTATCCAAAAAAAGATGTATTTTTTGGAAAACCCACATAATATTTACACTACTAACATTTTTGGATGTTCTTATATACTAATCCTAAAAGTCTATCTTAGGGTAATGTTCTATAATCAGAGTTTTACTAAATCTAGTTTCAATGTTTTTTACTAAACTTACCTTGATAGGAACTATAACGCCCCGAACCCTAGAAGCCTAGAGCCGGTGCATTATTTTAATACATTGGAATGATTATGAGGAATGATGTCCTGAAGGACCGATCAGTTAAGCAGTCTTGGAAAATAGATTACATACATGAACGTTACATTACACATTAACACACAACATAAAAAAAATACTTTCATAATTCCATTATTCTTCTAGATTAAACCTGCATATAAATCATAATACAATTTATATCATCCTAGGAAAATAAAACATAATAAAGGGGTGAGCTCATATGCTGAGTAATGGTAAATAATTTAGCGGATGCTATAAACTTTTAAGGAAAGATGTATAATAAAAACAACATAATCTTAAACATTAACTTGAACATAATACAGAGAAAATAAATCAAACATTACCATATAAACATGTACATGAATATTCTACTAGTCAAATAATCACACGTAATAATTAATTTCATAATGAGGGAATGTCTAACACCGGACATCATTACCAAATAGTCAAGGCCTCATACCAAGACTAAAAATATTTTTTTTGTGAAGGAGTTGTTCCAAGACACTAATTTGTCTCTTAAATCCTACCGATGCATCGAGGGGATATAGAAGGCCCCACTAGTAACTTACTAAGTCCACTGCCTTCATCATATAAAAATGTTGAAACATAACATAAAAATTCGTATTAAAAGTAGCATACCAAATATAAATAATTTAACCATAATCCATAGTTAAAAATATCATAACTCATTTAATACAATATAGAATATTGTATTATAACAAATCAACCTCAATCAGGAATAATATCCATTAAAGGATGTTGACATTATAGAAAATTATCAGTAAAACTCTTTGAGAGAAATATCCATTTTTCATGAAATCATTTAGAAGTCACACAATTTATAAATTATGAATTTTAATAGATATTTTTGAATTAATGTTTCCCGTAACACTTTGAAACTTTTGGAAGGAATTAACATTTTAAAACATTCATGTACATATAAATAAATCCTTAAACCCATTTTGAAAACATGGACATAAATGAAAAAGGTTTAGAAGAATAAATATTTAAAACATTTAAAATGATATTTTAGTTAAATATTTACTTAAAACAAATCCTTTTGAAAACTCTTTTATGATACATGAACATTGATGATAAATATTTCCTAGTAGATACTTACAAATAAACAATCTTTGATAATAATGAGATTGAGGAATTAACCCTTACCATGTACTTTACTCTAGTCGAGGGTTTGTTTAACCTCCTATATAATGGCCATAGTTTGTTATTAAATTATACTAGAACCATATTAATATTTATAATTTCATACTTGATTCATTTATTACTTCATACTACTTACTTAATAATAATTTCTATGTTAAAATAACATTTCGGGTAATAATCGCTTTCATTATCGTACGTGTTTTAACTTGTTATTCTTGATCACATCACTTATATATTAACTTAATTGATTTAAGAATATAAAATATTTTTTATGTATCATATATATACATAATATAAATATGTATCATATATAGATATATGAAATGGGAAACACCATTGATGGAGATGGTAGGCCATACATACGCATAAACACTATTTTCATTTTCATATCGTATTGAACGGAAGTAAGTGAATTAGATATATGTAAATACACACACACAAACACAAACACATACACATATATATTTCTAGTATCATTATTATTTCATATATTAATTACTTATTAATAATATAGATCTTTATAATCATCGTTGAATGGTGAACGTTGAAATTAATCTCATCGCGTCGTGGAGACGGTAAGCCGTACGTACACACGAGCAGTGATATCATTTCCTTAATGATTAAATGGAGTTTAATTGGAAGGTATATTAATTTTACAGAAACATTATAATGTTATTTTCATTATTTATATACATATTACTCATCATTATATCCATCCAAATAACACAATATTGAAAAAAAATACACCACGCCGTGGAGACGGCAAGCCGTACGTACGCACGCCTCGTGACATTATTATTCATAGGATGTATAGAATAATGAATATGGTTGTACCATATTTATAATAACATCACGGTATATATAAGGTACTAGAATTATTATTTTGGTAAGGAAATAACAAAGAAAGATAAAGGGGAAAAAGAATAGAACTTTGACACTATTTAGTATTTGGTTTTTGTGAAAGTCATAAAATCTTTATTACTTAGAAAAAATACATTGAATAAACCCTAAAATGTCATATTCACCTAGAAAATTTGTGGATGACATCAAAAGTTTCAATTTACATTTATTTTAATATTTATAATATCAATTATTTTAATCATTCATTAATAAGGTAATTACTTCATCATCATTGTGTCATATATGAATTTAGTTATTCAATTTATAAAAATTATAAATAAATCACCATGATGTAGGAAATATTTTTATATTTATAATGAATATTTATAGTCGAATTTATATTCTTTATAACTCCATATTAAAAATGGTTTAGTTAATAAAATTTGAATTTAACACTTTTAACACTTATTTAAATAAAATATAATAAATGTCTTAATCTAATCCAATTGAATAAAAAAGGATCGTAATTTTGTAATAAAGTTTATTTTGGTCAAAATAAACTTATCCAATAGAATTAGGACATGTTCTAGGGTAATTATAATATCATTTTTACCTTTAATTACCCTATTTACTTTTAACCGTGGTAAATAAATGTCAAAAGTTACTATTCACCGAAAAATTATTTTCATCTTATTAAACCAAATTTTACTTATTGATTTCAACCGTGTCCCTCATATTTTTTGAAATTCAACTTATAGAAGTGGTAAAATTATGTTTTATGCAAATTTTATAAATGTTCCTAGAAGGTGGGTAAAAGACGTTAAAAAGTTCAATAAAATTTTATATATCAAATATTATTATAAAATAACTCCAATGATTTAAATTGGAATAATATAGGTATTATGTATCTATTATAACTTTAAAATAAGTTTAAATACTAATAATTATTATTATTTTAATAAAAGTCAGTTTTAAACAATAACATAGTGTTTTTTACTCTTCATCAAGAATTGAATGTTTTCAGAAAAATACAAAAAAGTTCACCCTAAGATAATTTTGATATTACAAATTAAAAAATTAAGTCTATTTTACCAAATTAAAAACATATAATTTTCATTAATTAATTTAAAATTAATTCCCGCTGTCAAAACCAGAAAGAGGGTTTTTAAAAAGTAAAAACTATCAAAAGATTAACATGTGTTTATGTCCAATTTAAATGTGAAATTACTTATAATGACCTAAATTTTATTAAATGATAAAGATATATTATATTTATACATTAAATCCACTCAAATTAATAATTTATCACTATAAATTATTTCAATTAAAAAAGTTGTTTTCAATTAAAATTTATTATTTTTCACTATTCACAAAATATGAAAGTTGTCAGAAAAGTACCAAAAAATCATCCAAACTAAATTTTTATGTCCCGATTATAAAGAATAAATTAATTTCACTAAATTGAATTTTTAAAAGTGTCAAATATTGGATTTAAAAAGGGGTTTCCATTAAAAGGCATCAAAATTGCATTTTTAAAAAATACTTCTTTTATCTAAAAAAATGAATTTGTTCTTATATTATGTCTAAGAAACACATAATATGGATTATAAAAATATATTGAGTTTATAAAATTCAACATGAAGTTAATACTATTCATAACTGCTTTTTGAACGGCTAGTTTGGTAAGTCGTTGTGTGCTCGATCTCGATGTTGTGTGTAGCATAAGCTATTGAATTACTTTAAAGATACATCGTACTATGAAATCATGGGATGTTAAACTTACACAACCATAAAAGTGATTATTTTAGAATATAAAAATATGGAATTGGAGGAACTAATGTAAAAGTCCCAAATTTTTTAAGAAACAACTGATATGAGAAATAAAAGTCATAGAGTCACACTAAATGATTTACCATTATTTAAAGGATATAGTTCTGATGAAAGATGGTGAAGATCTAGAATTTAGATGTTAGAAATTAGTTGGGATGAAATCTATTATGTGTTAAGTTTAAAAGGTAATTAATTTGTTTTAAATTTGAATAAAAATTTATACATACCCACTGAGAACCTACTCTATCTCCACCCTGTAATCTCTATCCTATAGGTACCCATTCTAGGGAGATCGACCACCTAGTGAACCACATATAATCACCACCTCTACTTGGGGGTGCATCATATACCTAGTAAAAACCCATTGGTTACTCAGTAGAGTCTGTATCAAAGAGAAAAACACCTGAACTTAGTATGAATCCCTAAAATCAACCCAAAAACCACACCAACACCTCAAAAATCCATGAATAGATTATATATATTACAATTGAAGAAAATTAGGTTGATATAATTTTTCAATAATTATTAGAGTATTAAAACATCCCAAACATATTATAACTCATCCCCAGGATCCACCACCTATCCTTTCCAGCAAAAAATTTCAGCCAATATAGGTGCATATCTCCTTTCCACTCCCATAGATCCTCCTAAGTATTCCCAGGATTCCAATATATGTGTAATATAAGCACTATACTCACAATAATGATCATATAATTATAATATGACATATGAATTAGTTATTCAAAAAAATTTGAATCATTCTCCGACAAAAAATCATTGGTGCTGATCACATGTGAATGATCTAGGTGGTATCTCTTAAATAGAGATACATAAAATAAAAAAATCATAATAGAAAAACTAACTAGAATATATAATAAGTGTTTCAATGTACTAAACCTTTCAAAAATTTCAAATTGATCCATAGATTTTTGTATCAACACCGCTTCTACTAAATAAGATAGTCTCCCAAACGAGGTGACGTCGATAAGAAAACTTATCATCCACATCAAAATAAATAATAAAGGACCATCATTATAGAAAAGAATGTACCATTCTCTATGAAGTTTAAAAATGAATTTATATTAAATGGATATTTTATAATATCTCATAAGAGATACATAGTCAAATAATATCTTACTCCACTTACACTAACTAAAAGAAGGTGAATAGTAAATCCTTTGAAATAAATCATAAAATGGTTTTATCAGAATTGACACTTGATAAATATTATTATAGGAATAATTCGTAAGAACGAGATGGATCTCCCAATAATCCCCAAAATCCAAGAAACATTATATCATAATTTCCTTTAAAATATGGATAATACTATCTAACTAGACATCTGTATTAGTGTGGAAGGTTGTCCTGAAATTCACATGAGTATCAATAACCATCTTTATAGCCATCCAAAAGCATGATGTGAATTTGGAATCCAGGCCATAAATGAAATTTATAGACACAACATGAAACTATACTATATCTTAAATATATAACCATCCAATATAACTAACTAATTAGGTGTCCCTAATTTGTAGGAGGTAAAAAAATAGTTAATTTGTCAATAATTACCCACACAACATCATATCCTTGGGTTGACTATGAAACCCTAGTAGAAAATCCATCGCAACTTCATCCTAATTGCACCCTTGAATGGGTGAAATAAAATGAGGTATTTTGGGTTTCTCATTCGCATCTTTTTCCGATTTATAATGGATAAACTATGAAACAAATAATACAATATCATTTTCTTTCTTGATCAAAAATACAACCTATGTATATCATGGTACATCATGACAAGCCTCATGTGAATAAACTATCCCATGGTGTGTAAATCTTATATTATCTGTTCACATATGCTCTAATGGATAATAAATTATATACACACATAAAGGATGACATCATTATCCTAGAAAAAATTAGATGATAGATTCATACTATATATATTATCCTTTATAACCCAAAAATATGAGTCATACAACTAACTCTCCATCACCCTCTTGAAGAGTGAGGAGGAAAAAACTAAGGATTGAGGGGAATGTATTCCCCGATACCTCTAAATACCATGATATATAATAGAAACTATTCTCATCAAATACCACTATCTAGTTTATTCATGGACTCCATGGTACTGATTCTTCCTACGAAATGTACCATACATGACATTACCCTTCATGGGGATATACCATCATGAGTTTTAGGGACTGAAGGAACTCCACCCACAATATTTTTGAATGGTTCTGGTCATACCAAGAAAATATATATATGAGGATATCATGGTTAGAATACACCAAAAAACCTATTTCTTATAAATTATTTATGAAAATATATAAATACATTCACTATGAACTCCAGCTTTTATTCATGAGTATGATAATTCCAATTATACAACCTCAAATTCCTGTATATATATATATATATATATGACTACATACCCATACTGTATTTGAATAACTCCCAATACAAATATTTAGGAATCACTATAAAGTGTGTACTCCATAACTATATAATTAATGCATAGTTTCAACACATATTTTAACATTCCATTCATGTCATGGAAGTATCTCACATAGGTATCATACACCATGAACCTCACCCCATTCTTGGTTCGAGCCATCCCCTGTACTTCAGGTATGATATGTGTGGATTAAATTCAAAGAGTATATTTCCAATACCTTGAATATATGCATCATGAAAATATTTTTAGGTAATTCCCATGAAATCATTGAAAGGAACTTCTCATGCTTTTCTAATCATATATCAATTTTTTCTAAATAGATATGCATATTCGAATATTTCATCGGAAGACTATGCTATCTATGGTATAAATAAAAATGAATGAAAATTGAATAAATATATATAAATAGTCATCATAATATAATTTATTAATAAAATTTGGTATCACAGTAAACCATAATCATAGAAAGCAATATAAACCCAATTATAAAAAAACGTTCATCATCACGACAACTATCCAGATGAGAGTTTCTCAAAAAAATCACTAAAATCTCCATATTCCCATAAGAATGACACTCCACTAGTTTTTAGTGGAACAATGGTAGAGTATGACCTATGTTATCACACTAATATCATACAATAGGATTCCTTACATTACAGGAGGAAGAATAGCCCTGAACCTAACTTTCCTTCCCAATTCCACTCCGATGAAATTCAAAAAAAC